>OY720179.1:3646666-4270000 GCA_963082885.1 Parascotia fuliginaria
ACCCCGAATTCAAGAAATCGGCTTGTTTTGTACTGGTAAAATTTGTTTTCACACATTATAAAATTTACTACTGACTGACTTAAAAGCTATTGTTTCCTAGTGTCGTCACGCCAGTGGCTATGTAGAAAGAGTAATGGGGCTACAACGTGCGCTGGCGTCGCTACAACAAGCGTCCGACAGGCGAGAGCACACTGAGAGGAAACTGCGCGCTCAACTCGAGAAGGAGTTGCAGACGTTGAGGTAAAATTAGCTGTAGTATCTGTCGATGACGAGATAAAAATTGCGTGTATTTGTTTCTTAAGTCTGAAATTGCTTTTGATTTAATTCGTTTAGTACGTTTTTTAAGTTAATTTGTTTTGTCCAATAATATTTGATAGGTTAAATTTCTTTTTTGTAGTGGTAGAATGTTCCGATCTTTTGTAATAAGAATAGTTGTGTCATCAGTAAAATGTGTCATATGTATAGTAATTTTGTGTACAAAATAAAAAACGTTGGACCCAGGACATGTCCCTAAGGAACGCCTATATTGATGAAATGTAAACTTTGTGACAGTTTGTTTTGAATAGTGTACAATTTATTGTACTCTAATATATGGATATTTAAATAAATTCAACACCAATCATGTTATTTTATATTCATTTAATTTCCAGCTAATCCGACGTGGTTAAATCAGATGCTTTGCTTATGTCAAGCAAAACATCAGCAAAGTATAGAGATGCAGAAGGTATTTTGTTCACTTATTTGGCGCTTCCATCGTCGCCGTCGTTAAAACATTTAAACTTCTTTTTATTTAAGGGTTGAAGTTTTTATATCTAAACAATTTACTTTAAAGTTTTAAGATCTCTTTACTTTGAATATCATTTTGACATAATCCAAGAAAGCAATGATATATTTGATTGTATTGTATTACAAAATTCACAGTTTGGAATATAGTTTTGTTGCGTTTATACGGGTGAAAGTTTAGTTATTTATCTTTGTCTTAACGAATGTTTTATAATAAAAAGAATGTTCTAAGTGGTGGTCGTCGGTAGGAAGCGCGAGTGCGCGTGCGCGGGCGGCGCGGGCGGCGCGGGCGGCGGGGGCGGCGCGGGCGGCGGGGGCGGCGCGGGCGGCGAGGCGGAGCTGCGGCGCCAGCTGCGCGAGCGCGACGAGCGGCTGCTGGCGCTGGAGGGCGAGTGCGCCAAGTGGGAGCAGCGCTACCTGGAGGAGGCCGCGCACCGGCAGGCCGCCGTGTCCGCCGCCTCCATACCCAAGTGCGTATACTCCTAACTGATACCTTACGAGGTAACAGCCGAAGCTTTACCGAGGATCAACTATTAACTAAATTAGCTCGCATAGCTGAGACAGCTTTTCATAGACGATGGCTCAACCTGCTAGGCGCGGCCGGCAGCCTCATTTTGATACAATCGTGCGGCGGCTTGCGCCCGCGCGTGCTACTTGCCTCGCTCACTCAGTGGCCGCCGCCCTGTGTGTTTCGACCTTAAGACAGTGTCCATAGAAGCGAAGCGTGAAAACGGTGAAATATTAACCGATTGAATTGTATGAAGTCTCGCTCTAGAGGACAGGCGGCCTCGTATCATGTCATGCGTACTGGTGGCGGCATAAGTCACGCTCATTTACAACTTACAGACTTTCTTTATTCTATAGAACACGTGCGCATAACGTTGGATACCATTGTAATCTGTTCTATAATACAAACATGACTAATTTGACATTCCTATCGATTTCAAATCATTAAGGTATACGAAAATTCATATATATTATTCCAGAGATGCTAAAATAGCGGCATTAGAGAAAACATCGGCGGAATCGGAGCGTCTAATGGCCGAGGCACGAAATGAAAAGATTCGACACATGGACGAACTTCACTCTGCGCAGAAGAAACTTGCCGATTTGGAAAGCAGGTGATTATAACAATTATTTTTGTCAATAGGCAATAAGAGGATATGCTTGATATTGAAATTTTAGATACAAATAGAGGTGGGTAGTAAGTGCTTGGCTTTATTTTTAATTAATTTAAAAGTTAAACAGCAGTTAGACAAATAGACAATAATATACGTATTAATTAGGGTCTGCTTTTATTTGTCCATATTTATTTCCACCAACGATTTTTTGCAAATTTTGTCAAATAGTTTTTTCTATGTCCACATCCAAAATACAATATAATTCAACATACTCGTACATACTGTTGCAGAGTCAAAGAGTTGGAATCAAAGGTAGCTGAACGAGATGCGATGATCAAGGTGTTGCAGAAACATACGAGCGCGGCATACGACAGCGGCGCTTCACTTAGAAACAACTCTAGTAGGGAGGAACTTGGTATGTACCAATTATCATTTGTCTTTTATTGTTTTTGCCTCGGTGTGTTTAACGACAGCTGAAGGCACGATCTATACTATTATATAAAGCAGAAGAGTTTGTTTGTTTGTGAACGCGCTAATCTCCTTAACTACCAGTCGGCAGTTTGCGTTTAAAACCCAGTTTTTGAGGAAGGACTAAATAACATCACGCTATTGGCGACGGAAGTGGAGCAGTGACCAATGATGTAACTTAACGCGAATGAAACCGCGCCGCGAAATAGGCGACTATTTCGCGGCGCGGTTTAAGGTTAAGCTAGTCTCTAATAAAAAATAGGATTATTTCCATCTGTCCCTTTGGTTTGTCCTCCAAGGGGACAGATAAAACTCCAATCACTCCTTAAAAGTTTTATCTGTCCCCCCTTTGTGAACAGGGGGACAGATAAAACTTTTTATACCTGTTTGTCACCCATAGAATATAAAAAATAGTTATTCTTGAAATAAGTGTAAGTTGTAACGTGTGTGTGTGTGTGTGTGTACGTGTAGTGGGTCTATCGTCGGGCGCGTCATTCTCGAGCGCGGAGGGCGGCGCCAGCGTGACGGCGCGGTACAGACACCTCGCGCGCAGGAACTACTCGCCGCACAATGATAACTCCAGCGGTGAGCTACTCTTTACTTCTGCTTGTTGTGTCCTTACGACACCTGATATACTTCTTATGATAATATGTACGTATTAATTACGGGTATAGCCCTTATCTAGAAGCTCTTTGCAAGTGCCAATCACTTTCATGTGTATACGGCAAGTAGACTGCATAACATTTACTTTTGTGCTAGCTACATACCTACCGGCATAACTTAAGGGAGAGAGGATATATTGATAGTGCCAATATCATAGTAAAAGTTTAATATCACGTTTTTAATATTCGTATAAATAAAATTTAACACATTTTTTGATTTTGATATTCTCTATTTTCTTTTTGTATTATATTTCAACCATACACAAAACTAAAGTATTGAATGTGTCTTATGTCCTCAATAATGAATACTTAATTTTACATTTAACAAAATAATTCGATAGTTTCATAATATTTGAGATTATTATTATCATGAAATAGGTTTAACTATTTTTATAGGCTTTACTTTTTTAAATATTTTAAAAAGAACGATGCTTTTAGATGTAACAGTTTTAGTTCGACGTCTCCAATTATGTTTTCTAGTAATCTTTAAAGTAAGTAGACCTTCTAGCTGTTTTTATTCTGTCGCACTAAGGAAGAAAGGCGTAACTAAACGATACAACAGATGAAAAAAAAACACTATCTTAAGACTTTAAAGGTTTACTTTCCTTCGCCTTCAACGATATAGATGTGTTGTAGTTTGTTTTGTTTGTGCTATGATTCCCATAGTGAAGTCGTATGGATGGTGTGTAGGTTGCGGGTTCGACAGCACGTCGCTGCGGCTGGACTCGCAGCTGGCCGCGCTGGAGTCGCGCCTGGAGCGGCCGCCCGTGCCCGCCGTGAGTTACCTGCCGCCCGACCCCCTCCGACCGCATGACAACTACTACTGACGCACGCACAACACACACACTACACTAACGAACCTCGATGTTTCATAAATATTTTTAAAAAAAGTCGCTAACTCTTTGAACGTATTACTTAGTCTGATCATGGCATATTTTGTTTTTATTTTTGGATACTATTTGCATACAAGACAAAGAGATTATGTACGTCATATTTATATTTGTAAAATATCTCGTTAAACAAAGGATTTTTGATTAGTCGTTAATTGCTAAATTCATTTACTATGGATTCAAAATTAATTCGTTAAAATTTATTCTAAAAAAACGTACAGAATTTTCGTTACACAATATAAAATATACTTCATATGCTATAATAATGGTAACTACATAGAAGCAAAACTACAAGTTGTAATAAGGTAAATCGCAGTAACTGCCACGTAATTTATTCGCAGTAAATGTCAGCTGCAAATAAGAAAAACAATACAAGTACAAATACTGCAATAGTACCGCTCCTATGTAATTAATACAATTATTCTAATACTTTCCTCAGTATTCAGTTAAACTAAGAAAGTATTACTATTGTGTAACTACTTAAAGCTTATGAATGGCAAACAAACTAGAACTCTGTTAGAGCAATACACATAAAATTTAATCTCAGCCCGTTCTTTTATAAACCAAATTCTAAAAAAAGGCGACTGGAAAAATGTGTGAAACTTCTAAAACACTATCAATTTATCATTAGTTTATAGACTTGCCAAATTTAATTTATATTAAATAAAATATAGTTTATCTTTTTTATTGTCGAGGCAGTATAAATTATATACTTACTTCGTTATTAGTAAGTATCCATTACAATAAGAAAACTCAATTGCAAAATAGAAAGTAGTCTGAAGACTTGGAAAAGTAAAAAAATACTAGCAACAATTAAAATGAAATTGCTTTGCTTTTGCTTTTTTTAAAAATTCATCGAATAATGATAAAACACGATTTCGATTTAGATTTCTTGAAAATATTCCAATTGTAACAGATTTCCAACAAAAACATTCCTAATGAAACTATTATTAAGGCATATTTACACGATACAAGTATAATTTTTATTCTGTCTTTGTCTGACTCTTGAAAACAAAAAGAGAGAAAGTTGACTAGCATCGTCTAAATAAACTTACTTCACACAATAATACATTCCGCCAGCGTTGTACAAATTATCATAAAACGCTTTGTTTTGTGTTCCGTGTGATTTAACCCGATATACTCAACTTTAACAGTCTTATTATTTTGTCTCTTTCTCTCACTTTATTTTACTGTATGATAGAAAGAGATGAAAAACTAACGCTGTGCCTTTAGCAGTGTCTTAACAGTGTGGTACCATAGCTAATAGAATCTCTGAATATATAACTCGAACTCCACTAGTTAAACCTAGTCTTATAAGGTTAATTGTAAAGTTAGTTAAGTATAATATCTATATTTATTAAGTTATTTTATTCCTTAATGATACAAATTTGTAGTCAGTTTAACTTCAGATATATGACAAGTTATTTTGCTATGAGAAATTTTATTTGTAAAACGCCAACACACGGGTAACGTCTAAATATGTTCTGCAAAACACAAAAGTGTCTTAACATGAATTTTAGATAGAAACACAATTATTTCAATATTTGGACAAAAAGACCTGTCATTTCAAATTATTCATATTTATTATCAAATCAAACATATATTTTTGAGAGTATGTTTAATGTCATGAATGAGTGTGTAACCTACTTTAGTCTTATAAAGGGAAAGTCATTAAAACATCAAATCAGTCATTTAGTTTAGTTAAATGGTATGATTTTGTAAAGTTTTTAATTTTTCGCAAGCGTAAAGATATTTTACGCATTCTTGGTAGACCCAGATATCATGAGTACCTATCAGAAGCATGTTATATAATATATTGAAAAATACTGCGTGTAGTTGGACTAGTATTTTGATTTCTATCCTCAAAATTAGCAGTCATACTTAAGATAAACTGATTACATCTAATTTATTCTATGTATAATTTTAGTTATAATTCCAACAAAAATATTGTACAAGGTGACAGGTAAACTCGTTGTACTATGGTATTTATAGGATTATCAATTTATATACTAAACTTTAGAAATCTAGGCATTGGTCACAAATTATGCCAAAGTTAGAATTAAAATACATCTGATTATACTGCTTGATAAAGGAAGAAAGCCGTAACATCATGCTACGAAAACGGAAATGGCTCTATAGTATCTAACTATAGGTTCCATTTATTCAAACTTATTTTATACATTTTCGGTTTGATTACACTTCAAAATGACGTAAAGATTTATAATTTTGTAGTTTTGACTTCAAAATAAACAAATTTATCATCGACCAAGTCGCCGTAAAAATAACACTTAGCGAAATATAACTTTTTACATTATACTGTAATCGAAAATTTGTGCCTTTAATGAATTAAAGGTCAAAATACACTTCGGTTTTTAGTTACAAAATCGCGCGATTGACACTAATACACGTAAGGCAGCACATACGTCTTCTGCCAGAAAATATTATGGCATAGTATACCAACAAGAAACTATGAGATTAATTTAAACATTTTTTCAAAAATTGGAAATGTTTAAAAAAAATTGCTTTCACTCTAAATATATCACATTGATAATAGTTATACTTCAAGAAAAGTAAATAAACAATGAATAATGCTATGCAATATTATCTTAAACGTCATTTTTATCTAACGTAAACTATATTTGAACTAAATATTGTTGCTAACGGTATTCGTATAACGATATGAGTTATGTGACAGGCGAAAGCTGGTGAGGCTTTGGTGAAAAAACTTATTCGCTAAGTCGCGAAATGCCTATAAACATAAACTGTAAGCTTACGACAAATGAAAAAGTATACAGTTACACCTACACTATGAAATGTTAGTGTTCGCTCGTTAACACACACACCGCGACCGACCTTTAACAAATTATTACTTATCTGTTGTGAATAAAGACGACCCAATGCAACTATAAAAACTTATATTAACAAGAGTACTATTGTAAACCTTTTCAAAAAGTACGTATTAATATTTAACTGTGACTTTCAGTGCCTACGTGAAAACTAAGACTACTAAGTATAATCTAATTACAAGAATCAGTCGTTTATATTGAAGTTTACCAGGAACATTAATTGTTTGCACTCGTGTGGTGTATTAAAACAATGAAATATAATACAAAAGATCCCAGAGCTCTACTTCCGCTTTCCTAAAATTTTATTACAAGAATTTTTAGCACTGCGCAATTGGCTTGCCAACAGGTTAAAACTCTTCAGAGGTGGTCCCCCACTTCTGGATTATGGGATTATGTGAACATAATCACAATATTGCTGGCATGCTAGATGATATTTCACCTCCTTTTTTCGCTTCGCAATTGAAATAAAAAGAATACACATGTGCTGGTAACGAGTTCCTATTTATTCATGCTCCAACTAATACGGCCTACATTAACTACTGATTCTTGTAGAGTATTTTAAATTACATTTTTCAATGTAATACTGATGTTCTATAAGTACTAATAAGGAATTGTATACAAATATATTTTGATAAGTGTGTATTCCATGTAATTTTAATATTTTTATAAAAGCATGTTCTAGAATAAATACCATGTTTTGTTTGTTGTGGTTTTACTGGCTAATTACCTAACACCTAGAGCTTTAGAGTGTATTACTACGTACAGTTTTCAAACCTAAGCAAAAATCCTAATACACATTGGGCGTACTGTTTTGTCGTTCACTAGATTGATTGCTTGCTAATCGGCTGTTTATATAATGACAATGAGGGATTTTCTTCTGTTTTGATCACAAGCAGGCGCAATATAAAATCTATTATTTATTTAACTAAAAAAGTAGAGTAAAATGAAAATTGGTAGCAGTTTTTTTTATATTAGACTACTAAAGTGACTACACTTTGCCTGATGGTAAGCAGTCATTGGAATCCAGAAGTGGTGGACACCATTCCAAAAGCCAAACTACTGGTATGTTGGCCTCCACTATGGTATATCTAGAAATAATGACATTAAGCAAATCTAAGCTGATTTTATAAGATGCCGCTGTGGTGCCCTGCTACAGTATTGTTTTTGCGTTACAGCGTTAACAGATCAACAAACAGTATAATTCGCATATTTTAACTCAGCCACAAACAGTATGCCTAGTGTAGCACACCTAAATACCTGTCCCGAATAGTAAAAGCGAAAACAAAGAAACATTACCAATTAGAGTCTGAATTATTAACATAAATGTATACGCTTTGTTTGAGTGTTGCAGTGGTAGCCTACTGACCCTCGTGTAACGTGACCGCTCTATATAGTCTCCACGGCTACTATGAAGTGTTTTTATTACATGGGTGTGTTAGTGTGTTTAGGTTTGTGTCAAGCATACCGATAAAAAGGAGAAGCTGTTGGTCTTGTTCTGTACTTGTATAAAAAGATATTTTTTTTCACATATTTAAACAAAACTCGAGTTTACATGTGATTAACTGTAATTAGCCTAACAAATGAGTCCAATCTACCTGATGGTAAGTAGTAGATTAGGTAGATCTAGGTCTGATGGAAACCATCCCTTAGGATGCGTTTATATATTCCTAAATAATGATATAATAATAATAATAATAATAATAACCATTTATTTCAGGCATTTAGAGCCCATAAAATTTCAATACATAAATAACAAAATAAAAACTATAAACTAATACATATTTTATATAATTTAAAACTAAAAACTACTGTATACGAGAGGTCGGCGTCGTGTTTCGCTGCGGGGTGTCAAGTAGCCGGCCTCGGAAACGGCGATATAAGACACCCTTCGGCCAGAACTCCTCCTTGAGGAAGGTCTCTAACTGTGGAGTTGGAGCCTGCACCACGAACGATGTAAAGGTGTGTCAGGTTTGTCTTCACCTTGATGTACTCCACGATCTCCTCGGCCTTCGTAGAGTGGTGTAGGCGGGACACATACAGCTGCGTCGTTGGTGTTGCAGCACGTAGCAGCATGCTGGGTCCTGTCAGACCTGTACCACACAGGTTGTGACGAGTAGGCTTCCTTTTCTTCTTTTCCACCTTGATGAAACCTTCCTCGTCACACTTCGTGTTTTTTGCACCTATAGTCGTGCTAGGTACAGAGCGACTCTGCTTACCCCCTTTTACAATAACTACTTGTCGTGATGGTTGTGACACAGTAGTATTGTTTGCAGCGACAATTGCAGAGTAGGCACGTTTGGGGGTCGACGTACCTACTACACGCGTCGTAGCCTCGGTAGGTACGGCGCGGGCGGCGGAGCACGATGCAACGCATGCATTCTTGGCGGCCGGTGACGTAGGTGAACTCGCCGACTCAAAACTGCCGATGGATGCGTTCTGTGCCCCGCGGCGTGTGTTCACGTTCGATATGATGATATGAGTGTAGGTGTGATGAACACCATCCCTTAGGATGCGTTTCCATTGACTCGGAGCTGGGCCGAGTGGACAGGAGTGGACCGTGAATTGACCAATCACAGTGCCCACAATCGATTTCCACTGATGTGAAGTGGAGCGAGTGTGATTGACCAATTCACGGTCTTTTCCTGTCCTGTCCGCCCCGCCCCGTGTCAATGGAAACGCTGCCTAAGGGATGGTGTCTATCTCTACTCATATCATTATTTAGGCATGTTACGATGATATTAAGTAGGTATTATTACTACTTTATAAAAATGTCAATATTTACCACTAAAAATGAATTTGCACTACATAATTAAGAGCGTTCACAAAAAGTGTGGCAACGTTGCAATTTAGTGTTATATTTTCGTGGTTTTAAATTTTTTTATCATATAATCGGAGCTATATTTTAATGTTTTCAGAACACTTTTTAGAAATACGTGAAAGCTGTATGAAAAGTAAGTAATCATAATGCTTACTGTTCTATTAATATGCAAATAATACATTGGAAACTTTCATTGCGTTATTTTCATAGTAAAATAACTGTAAGGATTATGGTTACTTACTTTTTATACAGCTTTCACGTAATTCTAAAAAGTGTTTCCCAATAAAAGTTAGCTAGTTAAACAATATCAAATATCAATAATAAAACCCAATTTATTATAGAAATCGTAACACCAAATTTTAAGAAGTAGTGGTAGTATTGGTAAACGGAGGAGGACTAAATAGAACGAGACATCGTTAGGGTAATCTTTGGTCACTTCCATCGATGAGTGGTGCTTAAGTTTTCCTATTTTAATAGCTTGAGTAGGTAAGCACCTCTAAGTTACCTCGATAACGTGGAAGATTAGGTTTGGATTATAATTTTATATAATTTAGAAACGAAAATTTAAGGGACTTACGTCCAAATGTACTTACGCGACCCGACACTGAATATAGCAACATGTTTCACTATGTTGTTATTATATCATGTATGTAAAATAATGGTAGAGTGGTCGTAATAGAGTGGTCACGTTATAGGTAACTTTCATTGAGCGCCGCTTCTGTACCAAGGTAAGATACTAATGAAATAATTACTTTGTATTTAAGTTCGGTTCATTAACTCTGTAATATGTTTACATCTGTTCTATAAACACCTTGTTACAACAAAATCCTTATTATAATTAGACTTGCTGTGTTGTTTTATCGACGGAATGCGAGGTATTAAGTACCATAATGGTCAGTTGAATAATTAATCTTGATTATTGTAGGTTCCTAAATAATAAAGTTGCACACACCGATGCACACAGATTTAGGTGCCTACCTAAATCTTCGAGTCTGTTTAACAGTTTTGGTATGTTTTTTACGGGGATACATTGCATTTAAGTATGCCTAATATACACATTATATAGACTTATATACCTTAATACGCAATATTTAATCCATACTAATATTATAAATGCGAAAGTAACTTTTATATGTGTGTCTGTTACGCTTTCACGCCTAAACCACTGAAACGATTTTGATTAAATTTGGTATAGAGATAAAAAAAAAAAGTGCGATAACCGACATTCACGCGAGCGTAGCTGCGGGCAACAGCTAGTAGCATATAAAAACACGCTAAAATTTACAAAGTCAGCAAATGGACAGTTTAATTGACAGTTTGTAACATTTACAATTAGGTCTTCTATTTCAATAGTAGGTCACAATGAAGTTTGACATGGACATGGAGGGCACTTAAACTTGGGTCTATATTTGATAGTTTTAGAATATTCAAATACTTCGACCTGACTGAGCTGTAGTAGTCCTAAAATAGCCAGTTTAGGCAAATCGCAGATACCTACCTAAAATGTTTGGTAAAATAATAAATTGATGTAGAGTGCATAGAGATGGTTTTTAATATTTTACGTCAGGCAAATGAATTTACAAACATGAGATCTTTGAGAGCCTTGTACGATGCTCTGGTGAGACTGAGATGTCACCTTGCGTATAATGCAGCTATCTGGGAACCTAGTGAAGCCAAGTATACATTTATGATAGAAAAAAATTAGAACTAATTTCTGCGTTTTCTATTTTAAGGGGTAAGAATATAAGGTAGGTTATCCGTTACTACACCTAACACTATTTGTGATGGTTATGGTGGGGTAGGTACTATAAGCTAGAGACTAGGCGAGAAGTGGCACTGGTTACGTATCATACACTGCACGGTTAAACACAATCCGCAAATTCTCGCAGAAATTCGTTTTGTGTACCGGATGAATAGGTACGTGGGTCGACGGCGAAGACCACCACTGTTGGTGGAACCGTCCGCGCGCGCCACTAACGCGAGCGTTGCGCACGTTCAACACGGTGGCCGAACATGTAGACTTGATAGATGCATCTTCAAAGAATTTACACACAAGTAGGACATGCATTCCGGAATATCATAATTCCGGAATTCCGGAACAATGTTTAAGATTTTTTAATTCCGGAATTAAGAGGAGTAATCTCGCAATTCCGAAATTCATTTTTTTATATCTGAACACAATTCGATTCGTAATTATCTTTTCTAAATGCAACGAACCCAATCTAACGTCTGTAGTTTCTAAATACAATATAATTATACAAAAATAAAATGAATAAAAGACTGAAATCTTCATACGTTAACATAATAGCGCTAGCGCCTTCCAGTATTAACATTTTTATTATGTAATGAGATAGGTAGCTTATCAATCAACACATTGAGATCAAGTAAATTGTTTAAGATTACTTACTACTATTCAAATTGTAATAGTAATTTTTTGCAGTTTGTCGTGAATATTTCATTAAAACGTAATTAAATTACTATTTTAACTAGATAACTTTGTAATGTACTTCGTCATGAAAAATACGACTTTTTTACGAAATGAAATCGTTATGATTAGTAATGCATGCGAAAGAGTTTGTTTGTTTGTTTGTTAATCTCTGGCATTAGCCAGTGCCTCCACCCTGCCTAATGGTAAGCAGTCAGTGGAATCCCGAAGTGGTGGCCATACCATAAGCCATATCGTCTTAAACTACTGGTATGGTGGCCTCCACTATGGCGTCTGGGAATTAATGGTGTAGGGGAAGGGAATTAGGGAGGTGAGGAAAGAGGAAAGGAGGATATTAGCCTCAGGCACTCTCACTCACCGAACAAAACGCAGTAGTACGGATACTAGTAGTAGTCTTATAGAAGATCGACGTAAGACTACTCTTACGTCGATCTTCTATGAGAGAGTAGTACTTCCCCGGTCGATCCGACCCGTTCATGCTGGAACCAGCATGGATCTATCACCGTATTACGTATATTCCAGTCTTTTATTCATTTTATAAATGTTTAATTATATTGTGTTTTCTGAAAACTTGGTTAATTTTACTGTATAAAGATCAAATTAATATGTTACTAAAGATTAAAAGACTGATTTAAGTATAAATCTTTTTTGATTTGAAACATTTTTATTTTCCTACTAAAATTACCAATTCCGGAACCAGTTCCAGAATTCCGGAATCAGATCTCCATTTTTGGAACTCAGTTCTAGAATTGAGAACCTTCCGATATTGCATGCCCTACACACAAGACGTCTATTGGGTGTGCAATACATAAGTTCCGTTTATTGTTGTATTTTTTGATAGGTACGTACGTAAGGTAGATTAGGATTATTATTTAATGTATAAATAGGAACTTAGTATTAAGTTTAATATGTAATTATAATTTTACTTACTACACTATCGCAATATGTCATTTTGTAAGGATAGTTGGCACTAACTATTATTGTCTAGATTTGTTAAAATTATAATGATCTAATTATATAGGGATTTTGTTGTTCAAAACTTAGGAAATAAAAATCAATGGTTAGGTAAGGCAATTGACGTTCAGTGCTTCAGTGCTGACTTTGTGCATTTTATTGTGTTGTGAAAGTAAACAG
Source organism: Parascotia fuliginaria (assembly GCA_963082885.1). Taxonomy (NCBI): domain Eukaryota; kingdom Metazoa; phylum Arthropoda; class Insecta; order Lepidoptera; family Erebidae; genus Parascotia; species Parascotia fuliginaria. The sequence continues at coordinate 3,659,835 of OY720179.1, forward strand.
CGTTTGCCAAATAATAACAGCTTTTACTTTCATCCAGGACCTGAGTAAGCACTTTTTAACCTGCCTATTTACTATAGCGCTAAGCCGAAGTTGTATATGGAGAGTGTGCTGTGTGGTATCCTACCTTGTCAGATAAACACTAACGAATACGTAGGTACAATCTATGGCAGTAGTGCAATGTGTTAATAGCTTTATGTAAGCACACTCTATATGTAGGTATGCTGCGATTCGCGGACTTACTTGGTATAAGTTCAAGTCATAAAAACGGAAAGACATTTTGTAAGAAGTGACTTACCTTCTGAACTATTAATTTTACATACTTGGACAATCCCACCCACATGCCCATCACTGTGACTCCTATAAGCCAGGATTAGCAGTGATATCCAATAAGAAACACCACCATAATTTTACATACCTATTTTCACAGAAGTTCTCTAACTTTAGTAGGTGCTGGTTTATTCTAATTCTTTCCTCAACAGCGAGGACTCTGCTGTTTCCCTGGGCTAGGCACAGTTGGAGCGCGAGGTGGCAGCGGCCGGGGAGAGGAAGCGTTACTCCTTGAAAGGCAAGGTCGTGCGTCTCAGCAGACCAGGTCTTCAAGTTTGCCTCCGCCGCCGTCTGCGTTACCTCGCCCGCCTAGGAAGCCCTCCGCAAGGAATACGAGATACGACCGATTGGAACATAGAGATGCTCGAAAGGTAAGGCGAAATAAGTTCGGCATCGCATGAATGATACTTCTGTCATCGGCGGAAGTTCGCAATACAGGATTTGTTTTCTAGTCTAGTAAAATGCAACAGGAAAAAATCTGATATCTATAATGACAAGATTCTTTAATAATGAGAATGAATGGCAATGCAATGACAGTAGGTATCTACATAAAAGCTTTTTGAATTCTTTGGACGTTTTTTTTATTACATATTAGGTATAGCATCTACCAACAGTGTATCCCAATACCATATTTTCTTCAAACTACGCTTACATCTAACACAGTCACAAGTTAAAAAGCTACATCTACACGATAAGTAAAGGGGTTACGCGATAAATACGTACAGGGAATGACCGGTATGCTTATCGAGGTAAGCTTGTCCTATTATGTGGAAATAGTCCACAGTGCCGTGATTAAAGAGTAACGACATCGGCCGGGTACAGCGGCAGGTAGTGTTAACCTAATTTCCCTTATATGATTACTGAATATTGTACCTATGGCTGGATCATGGCGTGTCGGGCCAGGTTAGCTAGCTTATAATATTGATTATATAGAATAGTAGGTAAATAATTTTATTCCTGCAGTAGTGTACGAGGAAGTAGCTTGCTTGAACGATAAACCTCTCCAATATGGATCTTAGAAGCCCCAGAAAGTCGGTAGGTACATGACTGCTACAACTGCGATTATCAATTCACATCCAAAGCGTATTTCTGTCGCTCTTCGTAGTAATGCGCCCGACATGGTAGTGGGTTAGCCTTAGGTATTTCTCTTTTCCACTTCGCTTATCCCCATTCTCCGACATTTCCTATCTTCGTATTTCCTTATTATGTGTATCCTTTGACATTATACTCGCCTATCTTGCCTTTGGTTGGTCTCATTCTTCGACTGGAACGGAAAAGTTGTAGTGCTAAATTCCCCATATAGTCAGGTATCCTTCTCTTTACGAATAAATGCCATTTCCATGTTAACCTGCCAATTCATTTCAGGACTCAGATGGTTCAGGTTCAATAGCATCAAGTGCATCTCGAAGCTCTCCACTGCCATACGACACGGTCCGTAAGCTGCCGTCAGTACCGACCTCCGCGTCTCTTCCTGCTGCGGAGTCCAGAGAATCTCTAGTCCGTCCGAGAGACTCCAGCCTACCTTCACCGTCCAAACTGGCTGTTTATGCAGCTGCAAGACGGCGGTCAGCAGAATCGGCAAAGGATAACAAACGGACACATCATTACCGTATACAGTTTTAAGAAAGAAAGGTAGAAGAATAAGTATATGCTTTTTGCCAAATTTGGTGCGTTTAAATAAATAAACTTTGAAAATTTTAGAAATAGAAGTTCTAAATAGCGTGGATAGGACAGGACTACTCCAGAACTCTCTTAAGCTTAATTGACACTGAGACGAGTGGCCGGCAGCGTCTAGCTTAAGAGAAGGCGCGGTTTAAAATTATCTGATAGGAACTGCTTCTCGCATCACTGTTCGCTACCCTCTTCAAGTGAATTAAGCTTTATTTCAACCTCGCTACGTCTTCTATATATTTTAAACACAAAAACAAATATAAATATCTATCTTAGTTACTAATTAGTACGTTAAAATCAAAACGACGTACCTACTTTAGCTAAGTGTCTGTCTAGTGTCTACGCCTTGCTCAGTATTGGTTTACGAGATAGAAGCTTAAAGCTTGCTGCCTTGGTATCATATTTTATAATAAAATTTTGTCACTAGTCGACCATATAGGTTACCAAATTTGAAGGAGTGCAGTGTCTAAAATATATATATAATATACGGTCGAATTGACAACAAACATAAAACACTTTATTTTTGTTGTATGTTGTACGTTTAATGTACTTATTACTTTCAAAATTAGATTGAATGATTTGATCTAGGTGACATTTTAATCATTGCAACTTTACCCTTAATTATAATTATACTGGTAAGAACAACTCGTTTCGCGCTACCTAATTTAATGAAAACTAGCGGTGCTTGTGGGTTAATCATGTTTATTTATTCTATGACGGCCTAATTTTGTAGTTGATAGGCTGATTTTTTGGAAGGCTTAGCTTATTCATTAACATCACGCCACGAAACTAGAGACAACATCTAAAAATATACCTACTTACCTCGAAAGTTAGGTTTTCAAAGATTAACATTTTTACTTTGAACATCCTAAATAGTAGGTACCTACTTAGGTTTGTAGATTGTACAAAACTTTGAAATGAAATGAGAATATATTCACATGAAACATGGTTTAAAAAGATGTTCACAAACAGGTATATTTATAGTTCTAACATATTTCGCCTTGTTTAGGCATGCGAATATTGAATTAATATTAAATTTTCTACATACATATCACCGAATCATTATCAATAAAATTACATTATTTAGAACCATTCATAATAATATTATAATAATTATTGATTGAAATTCTTTAGTACTATAGAAGCATTTCTCTACTAGCCATAGATACAACTTGTGTTTAAATTTAATTAGTTTTTGATGAAAAATATTCACTTCTTTTTTACACTCCAACATATGAAACACACATGAAAGTGCAAGTTCATTCCGAGGTTGAATTCTCATTTGGCTGGAGTAACGCACGTACGTACAGGTATTCAGGTTATGAGTGTGACTGTACCGTACAAAGTCCAATTAATTCGGCCCACTACTAACCTACTGGTTTCTTTTTCAATTAAACAATGATTTAAGTAGAATGTAATACGAACTACATTAATATTGCATAAAAACGCCTACATTATTGTTGACTTAAAATGGTGCCTTGATCATGAGTAAGAACATCCAAATGTTTGTTCTAACAGACCTTGCATTTTTGTCAAAAATCTTCAGATTGTTGTGTAAAGTTGGTAGACGCGCCCTGGATGGTCATACACGGAACAAATAGGTAATGTGTTGACAAAGGGCACAATTACAAGCACGCGTTACCGACGTGTGTGTATTAAAAGTTTAATGAAGTATAAGAGGCAAAGGAGGTATGTTTGGATCGCAGCAAATGGCGTTCTATAGTCTCTGGGAGACAGGCGTAAAGTTATGTATGTATAATTAACCTAGAAACGATCAGTGCTGGACATAGGCTTCTACAGTCATTACCATAGACTACTCCTAAACCACTATCGGCAGAAGTGTATGCCTTTGGGTCTTGCGTCTTTTTCAATAGAGACACTGCGTCTATATTCCAGACTAGACTCTATAGTACACTTTAATTAACGACATTCTATTGTTAATAAATGACTGCAGTTGACATGACGTTTATTTTGGTTAATTAGTAAATATATTCAGTATAGTAATTACAACAATAGAAATACCACTTACTTAAATTTCAGAGTACCTACCTACGTTTTCTACGGTCTCGTAATGGCTTAATAGAAATGGTAGCTAGTAGCTAGTAGCTGCTACTCATATAAGAAGTGGAGTGTTTGAAACCGGGTAAGCACCAACGTGACTGTCTTGTACTTTCCAAGTATATCTTGGACATTACAGACTTACGATCAAAAGCTCTGAACGTTTTTAGAAATGATTAATTTAATCAAAACTAATATACTTAAATCTAGATTACAAAGTAATTTGTCTCTTAAGATTATTCAAGTTTCGTTTGTGAATTACATTTATTGTTTTTATTTACATATGATTAAAGTTTTAACTTGAACATAATATGCATTTAAAGGCTGAATGTATTGAATACTGTTTTAATAGCTCAAATAGATGTAAAATAGAGTCCTTGTATGTGCCAGTAAACTCTTATTAGATACATTAGTTTAACGACACAATAAAAAAAAATGCAGTTTAACTTTTCTTATTCGAATTGAGGCTTCTCAGATTATACTCAGATTACTATTTCTTACTTACTTTTCCTTGTGTCGAATTAATTGTTTTTGACTCAACTTGTACCTATATGATGATATGGGTATTACTGATATACGGAGAAGGAAAATCTCGTGAGGAAAGCTTAGTAAGTATCACCAAAAATGCCATGGGCTAAAGTTCTGTGGCTTATTGAGATAAAAAGATAAAGTAAGTAAGTACATGTGCAATGAATCGTTTCTAGTTCTAGTGCATATGAGAAACTTGAATACTTTTGTTTAATTATAAGGTCGATGATCGTTGCATCTATTTCGGTATGAAATTGTTTGTACTACGGCTGTGTCGGCTCTGTTAACTGTTTGATAGTTATAATCCATGTTTCACGCGGCAGGTTCTCGAGCAACTGGAATTTAAATTCAAATTCGAAACTACTTCAAGAAACTGTAACGTTTTTGTAACGTTTTGTTCCTATGTAATTTTAGGTTTTGTTATATTTGAAGACCCTAATCAATTAAAATTCATAGCACTCAAATTCACTAAATTTAAGACTACTGCATCCCAATAGTCGGTTACGTCGTTTACGGTAGTAGATCCACGCTGATTTCAGCATGAATGGGCCGGATCATCCGGGGAAGTACTACCCTCTCATAGAAGATCGACTTAAGAGTAGTAGTATCCGTACTACTGCGTTTCGTTCGGTGAGTGAGAGCGCCGGAGGCCGAATATCCCCCCTTTCCTCTTTTCTCACCTCCCTCATTCCCTTTCCCTAACCCCATTCCCAGCCGCCATAGTGGAGACCACCATACCAGCAGTTTAAGACGATTGCTTTTGGTACAGTGGCCGCCACTTCTGGATTCCACTGACTGCTTACCATCAGGCGGGGTGGAGTCACTTTGGTAGGCTATAATATAAAAAAAATAAAAAAAATAGTCGAATAGCTAAACTTTGCGAGTTTACCTAATGTTTCCTTTTCTCGAGAACAAAAAGAAAATTGGTGAATGCTATCACGTATTCCTAACTTTCTTTACAAAATCGATTACTTACTTATATGATTACTTTTGTAAAAGTTTTCTGTGTGAAATAGGCGATTATGACTCGTAGTTTTGCCAAGTAAAACAAGTGTTTTGTATAGTACGAGTATTTAGTAAGTGTTTGTTAGGTTTCACTGTTTATAATTTTGTGCCATCTAAGGTTGTACCCAATTAACTGTATACTTTGTGGTTTTAAATCAAATTAATAAAATATGACACATTTTTTTAATTTCAGAATTGTTTTATTAGGTACCTGAGTACCTACCAAAATAAGTAAGGTTTTATCGAGTTATTAAATTATATACTATAATCTCATTGATGTACAAATTGAACATAACATTCTACTTTATTATCTGCACCTAGGTACCTACTTCGTTATCTCTGCATCACCTGAGGTTGACTGGTAGAGAATGCTTGAAGCGTAAGTCCTTCTCTGGATCTCTGTGCATGATGTTTAATAAATAAATAAATAAACATAGCTGCATAAAGGAACGCGGAATCATTTGGCCTTGTACCCTGCTTTCCGAATGACCTCTGCTGTCACTCTTAGTTAATATTATCGCTAAAGTATCTACGTTCATCCAAGTACCTACCATGTTCAACAGGAACTGGAGGTAGATATTATTTTTATATAGAGATCAAGGCTCTATTAATCACATAGAATAGGTAGGTACCTACCTGGTCTACATTTATTTCTACATCGACTGACTTTCAGTGAGAAATTTGTCATGTCACAAGAAAGAAGAATGGGAGCAAGGAGATAAAGGGATCACCCTAATTCTAAATAAAATATTTAAGCCTTTCGTTTTATCAGTAATCACTTAATCAGCTAACCATGTTTTACCCAATATGCTATATACATAGCCTCTGTGATAGAAGCTGGATTTTTATATCATCCACGGTTTCCAACCTTGAGTTGATAATGAACATTTCTAAGTAGGAAAGCCTAATCATATCCTAAGTCCTACCGAACTCAATTAAGATCACAGCAAGTCATGCAATCAGCTTTAAAAAGCTTATTATTAAGTCTCAATCGACTTACATACACTATTAGTAGAACTTACAGTAGTTTTCACCCACCTAAGAGAGTTCGAAGTTTAATCAGGGTAGGTAGAGCTTTGGGTGAATCCTATTTTTCGGAATTATGAGCTATATTTTATCAATACATTACACGTCCGAACTCCTAGAACCTATCAACCCACACATTTTATTAGTTTTCTTTTCCATTACTTATGCATTACTAAGGGCTCTTATTTAAATCTGCGATCCTCAAAGCTGGATGTAATTTGAAACCAATTTCCTTGAGTGTGAATCCTTAAAGAAGCAATCTGATAAAGTTCTCGTTGCATTGTTATGAATTCAAGATTAATACTGTGTGGTCTAGTATACAAGATACAACTAACTCTTCGCCTTCCTCTCTAACTTCTTTCTGATTAATACTATGTTACATACAGTGTCCTTTAACTACACCATTAGGTGCTGCTAAAGAAATGAGTACCTAGGTAAGTTTAAAGAAAAGAAAGGGTAGGTACCTACTGAATTTGGGGTTGGGAATCTGACGCTTTTACTCACTAAATGCATAACTAATAATACTACTAATACTTATTTACATTCATATTCATATTCTATAGGATACCTAAGAATAGATATTGCCCTAGTCAATTAGATTGAAAGTTGCAAGGATATAGGCAATTCTCGTACTCCCATACATAGACCACCTCTCGGGGGATTATAGTCTATTTGCTAATCTGTTATTATTTTAAAGGCAATTCTTATGCAGTAATTGTGCGATGAACTGACTGAAATGGTGAAAAGGATTCAACTTGTTGTTATTATGTAGAAAAAATAACAGTTGTTCCCTAACCGAAAAAATAAAATTTAAATAATATAAATTTGACAAAATGTAGTAGGTACCTAATTAAATTATACAATACCTACATTAGTAATAAAAATGTGACAGTACCTAAATCTTTATTACATACCTACCTATAATTATATGTACGCCTATCATAATGCTTTTTTTCTCTTGTGAACTCTACTCAACACATTATTCTATTTTGTTTGTTAGAAAAACCAAGTACCATTTGAGATCTGAGGCTAAATATAAGGATTTTCCGGGCTTCTACACGAATTATACACTAGACTCTAGACTACAGCGTGGCGATCAGAATACACACTGAATGATAGATTAATAAAGTCTCGAATATGCACACAGCCTTGATCCTGACATTTGCATAAAGAAAATGAGGCCGAGTGGCGACCTCGTGCGCCTGACCGAGCGGCTTGCGCAACTACTCCATCGCCGCTCGCCACACTGCGCCTACACTCAATCTGCATCTAAATAACAAATTGTTATTTGACAGAGATACATTTAATGTCCAACGGAAAAATAAATTTATCGAAACTGAACATCAGAATCCAGTTTAATATCCCTTTTTTGCACGTAGATTAATTAATGGTTTAGATATCATTACAAAACTTCGAAATTTTCGGCTGTTATATAATATAACTCTATGCTATACGAGAACATACATTTGTTATCTTATGGAAGATAACCGTAAACGTATGAATATCTGTTGTGTGGTTCAGAAGAAGTTAGCAGAGAATAGCACAGAAGGAAACAGGAACCTTGTTTTGTACATACTATTAATAAATGCGACATTATTTATGATAGAAGTTAGTATACCTACCTATTATTGACTGCATGAATGTGTAGTTTAACGTCTTGTATTGATGCTGTAATATCAGACACAATAGAAATAAGTAACGTTTGTGTTTCGTGCAGATGTGATATGTTCCTAAACACACGACGGATTAAGTCATAAATTGGTTATTTGCGAGTATCTCGATTTCGAATTAACTATGTGGGTCTTAATTTATGATTAACAATGTTGGTCGGTAGTAGTTTTTGTAACAAGAAAATTGTGTTTTTTTTTGTGATAAACATTAGTTCAGTGTGTGTTCACCTGCTTATCAACTAAAGTTACAGGCAAGTACCTACAGCATTATTCATAAGTTTTCTATGTACGAAAATGAAAGTAATTTATCTGCCTGATAGTAAGCTAATCTGTTAATGAAGTTCAGTAGTGTTGGTACCAACTTAACGCCGACTTTTCTATTTCAGCAAACTCATATTTCGGCTGGACTAAATTAAAGAGTTAATGGTCACCACTCGATTGAGTAGCTCGTGTAACGGGTATCATCGAAATGAGCGCAGCGGACAATTCGTTGTGCTCATGTGATTTATCGAATAGTTATATAAGTATGGGTAAAGATTTATCTTCATATTGCCACTCGATTCATAAACTGTTTTGTACACAATAGATGGTAATTTATTGGGTTTTTAATCTTGACATATTGATCTCTAAACTCTTTATTAATACCTAAATGTTGTGCATTTCGATAGTGTGGTCTAGGACCTAATTTAGCTGGCGAAACATGATGTACAGATAAGGTATACCTCTGCCTACCCTTACATGGATAAAAGGAGCGACGCTGTGTTAGAATAGAAAAGAATAAAAGGTCTTTATTGAAAATCAGTTATTTTTCACAAAATAAATTAAAGTGGCTTTGGGCTGATCACGGCCGGTGTGTGGTATCCAATCTGATCGCCAACTTAAACGGACGAAATATCGACGTTTCATTCTAAGGAGTGGTCCACCTGTACTTGATGATTTTTTGTGGCTTTCAAATAGGTGCAAAAAAATATTAAACTAGGATTCAAACAAAACTGGGATCCATCGGAAATAAATCTACCTACCTACCTACTACTAAATTAATAAAATAAATACTACTAGTAAATTAATAAATACCACCTACCTATTTCAATCGCGTACAAAGTAATTATTGTGTACTTATAAACATTATATTATATGCTGGTATATAATCAACAGTTACCTATGTACATAAATTAAAAAAAAAAAAATTACGTAGATAATTAGGTATATTACATTGCTAAGTATCTACGCGGTGCCGTACAAGTGTCACGAAGAAGAAAACACATCGTGGGAACCTTTGCAACACAACTCATAAGATGGATCAACGATCTAATAATAATGACGGGCAACCGATGAATGAGGGCGGCTCAGGACAGGCCAAGGTGGCTAAAATTAGGGGAGGCCTATTTCCAGCAGTAGACATCTTTCAGCTGATATCATAATGATTATGATCATAAGGTAACGAGCAGCAGCGTCCCAAATATTAACCTCAGCCATACACTGTGACCTCACCAAACTGTCTGCTAATCGTGACTATGGGAATATCTTACTTATAAAGACTTATTAAGTAGGTACAGCAGTGAACGATCTTCTGATATATAGAGTGGCGGTTAGTTACCTTGCTTTGTAGTTACGCGATGTTGAGTTATAAACATCGCGTCTGGTTAATTATCGGACCTCATTCTGACACGTGACAGTATTTACGAGTGGGTATACAATTATTAACTGCCTAGGGCTTTGTTGATTACGAAGCCTAGGGCAATACTTGCGAGGTGCAGCTTGGTAAAAAAAACTCTTGAAGAAGACAATGATGTACAAACAAAGGATGTAAAAATATTATAAATATAGTAAGTAGAAATGCAATTCGATGTCGGTGTGACTAATTACAGAAAATTCGGATTTCATATCCTGCATTCATATTTTACTACTAGTGCACCATTGCGATATAATTTCCTTAAATAACCCGATAATATCCGGAAAACGTTGTACGTTGATGATCGTGTAATTACAGTGTTTGTAAATTTATATAATGAGCGGACCTGGGCGGTGGGCGGGCTGGACTAAATCACCCTTCCTGTAAACGATAGATTGCTTTATAACTACCACAGATATCGATACATTACTGTAGAAGTGGTAATCACACTTAATCACTGATCGATGATTTAAGCTACTCGTATGTTCTGTTTATCGAAATCAGTCTTATTTGATTTATTAACTGACCACTAACTAGTAGCCTATCTAATCATCATCATGATTTACCCCCAGTTTCTGAAATGCTGATCAACAAAAAAATTACTAATCACCTGTTAAAACTCATGTAAAGTACCTAAAAGAATGCTAAAACTATGAATAACTAGTTTAATTTGATCTAATTATTTACTAATTAGATCAAATAAAACTAATTATTCATGCATTTAGCAACCTAACTGAAACTTCACATGAGATTTAACAGGTGATTAGTAAATTTTTCGTTGATCAGCCTTTCAGAAACTGGGAGTAAGCCAAAAGAAATCTACCGCTAGACAAAGATTTCTCGTAACCTTAGATTTTGCCATAATCGTCACACTTACCTATCATGATTGGTTTTCGCAGTGGCCTTTGCTGGCTTGGATTTTCCTAATCATTGGTTTGATCACCATCATTCCATTGACTGATTGATTCCGCTAGAACTCACGAAGGTCAAAAGTGACCAAGTGAAAAAGGAAATGTAACACTTATGCAGTCCTTATGACCTGGATCGGCCAACAGAACTACTTAACAGTACAGGTAGGAATAGATGGATTTGGTCCCAAAGCTGCTAGACATTAGGTTACCGAAGCGTGTTTATTTTGACCGCTTCTCAATCACAACGTTTACCAAGTAATTGGTCTGCCTTATGAAGGCCCCTGCCTACATTACGTTTTCCGGTAACTGTTTACTTTCAAAGGAATGGCATAGATAAGTACCTACCTTTAAGGCTTGTTTAATTTAGATAGTAAATCATAGGCACATCTTCGTAGAGTAAAACATTTATAACCCATTTCTACGTACGCCCGTATCGATCTGGAGCTATTTCTGTGGTAAGCTCGTAGTAGGAAAGGTATCTCGGACTCCGGTTTATTTTATGTTCCTTCCAATTAGTCTTTAAATAAGTTGTTTCATTTATTATAGCAGATTATTGATAATCTTAAATTTATTTAATTATATTAGTTAGCGTGGTGATCAATGCTCATACCTTCTTTACATTTAACTCCTTTTTAAGACCGACTGCTTCAACACTATTTAATTAATATAATAATAATACGAGCCTTTTAACTTTCCTTCTACAGGGGTCTTACTTGTTACTTGTTGGTGGGCTCGTTATCCGCATTTAGACCTCTTGGTCTTTTATTGCGTCCGGTTTGGCTGGATTATTTCATCCAGCCCAACTCCGCCCAGAAGCGCAGAAGCTTCCTGGGATCTTCGCAGGCTTCGCGGAGAGACCTCGGGCTGCCGAGGATTTGTGCCCGATGAGTCATCACTCCCTCGTATTCCAAGACTACGTGGGCGACGGTTTCGTCGTGCTCTATGCATAAATAATAAATAATAAATAATAAATAATATAATAAATAATATTCTACCACATTCACACAGCGCCATCTAGCCCCAAATTAAGCAATTATATTTGCTTGTGTTATGGGTACTAAACAACTGATATACTACATAGATATTTTTTTTTTTTTTTTTTTTTTTTTTATATTAGCCTACCAAAGTGACTCCACTTTGCCTGATGGTAAGCAGTAAGTGGAATCCAGAAGTGGCGGACACCATTCCAAAAGCCAAACTACTGGTATGGTGGCCTCCACTATGGCGGCTTAGTGAGATGCTTTTTCACGCCCCGCTTAAAAGACCCAGGATCAAAATTAGATGGGAACACATGCGCTGGCAAAGAGTTCCAGGCTTTAATTGAGCGACAAAAGTATGAAGTGCTGAACCGTTTGGTTCGAGACCCTTTAGATTCCACTGTGAAAGGGTGGCACTTTAGTCCCGCACGTGTCGTTCTGGATAAAAAGGGAGAGGGTGGGATTAATTCAAAGAGCTCTTCAGAACACTCTTCATGGTAAAGGCGATAGAAGACGGCCATTGAGGCGATGTCTCTTCGCAGCTGTAAAGGCTCAAGGGTCTTAGTAGCCTCCGGGCTTCCGATGATACGGACTGCTCGCCGCTGCAACCTATCGAGTGCATCCAGTAAGTACTGTGCGGAGCCATCCCAAAGATGAGAGCAGTACTCCACGCAGGAACGAACCTGTGTCTTATAAAGAAGACAGAGCTGCTCGGGCGTGAAGTACCGCCTCACCCTGTTCAGGACACCGAGTTTACAGGAGGCGGTTTTAATGACGCACTCGATGTAGTTCTTGGGGTTGAGATCTCGGCTGATGTCCATACCCAGGATACTTAGGCTATCCTGTAGTGGTAACACTGTGTTCTGAAGAGAGGGAAGGGGAAGGAACGGAGATTTTTTTGCAGAGAACGCGCACACCTGTGTTTTCTTGGCATTGAACTCGACCAAATTCTCACAACCCCATTTAGAAATGCGGTATAATACTTGGTCGAGCTCAGCGACAAGTTCTAGGCGTTTTGCCTCGATGTCAGTCTGTTTAGCCGCAGGATGTCCGAGATATCGCCCATGCACTGTACTATCATCTGCATAGCAATGAATGTTGCCAAGGGACAACATGTCATTGACATGCAGAAGATACAGGGTGGGCGACAGGACGGACCCCTGAGGCACCCCAGCGTTGACCTGCAAATAATCGGAGGCCGATCCGTCACAAAGGACTCTAATGCGGCGCTCACGCAGGAATGCGGCAATCCAGTTGCACAGCTGGGGTGGCAGACCATATGCTGGAAGCTTGGACAGAAGCGAACGGTGCCAGACTCTATCGAAGGCTTTGGTTATGTCAAGGCTGATGGCCAAGGACTCTCCATGCCTGTCCATAGCTTCACCCCATTGGTGCGTGATATATGCTAGAAGGTCACCCGTAGACCGTTTTGACCTGAAGCCATATTGTCGGTCACTAATTAACGAGTGACCCTCTAGGTAGCGGACTAGTTGGGCGTTTATTATCCGCTCAAGCACCTTGCAGAGAACTGAGGTGACAGCTATGGGTCGATAGTTGCCTGGCTCGGACCTATCCCCTTTTTTGGGAATCGGTTGAACATTCGCCTCTCTCCAAGCCTCCGGCACAATTCCCGAGGAATAAGATAGGCGGTATAGGCGCGTCAATGCAGGAGACAACTCCGCTGCGCATTTCTTGAGAACCACCGCAGGAATACCATCCGGTCCGCTGGCTTTCCGAACATCGAGCGACCTTAGTTCCGCACGGACATCACGATGCCTAATACGGATATTAGGCATAACGGAGTCGCAGCCAGATATAGTCGGCGGGTGCAAGTCACGGTCGTCGATTCGGGAGTTAGCCGCAAAGAGTTCTACAAGCAAGTTTGCTTTCTCTTGCGGCTCGTGGGCCAGCGATCCATCAGGACATTTCAAGGGGGGCAGCGAAGGCTTGCAGAAGTTGGATTGCACGGCCTTGGCTAGTCGCCAGTAGCTACGGCTGCCCGTAGGATGCGAAATCAGTTCTTGCCCAATCCGTGCAATGCGCTGGGCATCCGCTCTGATGTAAGCCCTCTTGCATTCCCTAGTGGCTTTATTGTACGCTGCTTTTAGGCGATCCAAGCTAGGGTCGCGCCGTGCTCGGGCCCTGATCCAAGCGCGGTACGCCGATTCCTTTTGTTTAACAGTATCGGCGCACTCACGGTTGAACCAGGGACGCGTTTTGCCGGCACTGGTGACATCTGAGGATGGAATGTAATATTCCATACCTAACAAGATTTCACCAGCGACAGCAGTAGCACTTTGCGACGGATCCCTGTTTTTAAAGCAGCGTAATGCCCATGGGACGGAAGCAAAGTACTCCCGCATACCATCCCAGTCTGCTGACGAGTAGTGCCATAGTCGTCGCTTTACCTCCGCACGTCGTGGGGGAGCAACAAGAGGCACTGAGGCGCAGACCAAACAGTGGTCGGAATTACCCAGTGGGGCGTGGACCGAAACACTGTATTGGTCTGGGTGACTCGTCAGCAGTAGGTCTAGCAAAGAGGGCGCTTGACCTGGAATATCTGGTATCCTGGTGGGATGGATTACCAGTTGCGTCAGGTCATGCGTGAGAGCGAATGCATGGGCGGCTCGTCCCGCATGGTCTGTTCTGAGAGAACCCAACCAGGTCTCGTGGTGGGCGTTAAAGTCTCCCAGAAACACCAGTTCCGCGTTCGGAAACCGCTCCTGCGCTAAGTCTGCCGCCTGACTCAGATGGTCAAAGAGTCGAGTTGTCTCCAAATCTCCGGAGTGGGAACGGTAAAGGCACGCGTAGACCCGGCTCAGAGAACCAAGATCAACGTGAAGCCAAAGGATGGGGTAGAATGGGTCCTCTAGGCAGCGCAGACGGCGAACGCAAACATCCGCCCTGACGAAGATAGTTTTTTTTTTGTTTTTTTTGTAAATACATCTATACATATAATAAAAATGTAACCGATCGCTGTCTGTACATGGAAGATATATGAGAAAAAAAATTATTGGGGCCTTTATTAACGCAAATAGAACCCAAAACAATGATTGTTACAATTTTTGTCTGTTTGTCTGTTTGTCTGTTAGTCTGTTTGTCTGTTTGTCTGTGCGTTTGTTCACGCTAATCTCAGAAACGGCTTATCCGATTTAGATATGGTTTTCACTTATACATTGTGGTAAGCTTCACTTAACATTTAGTGTTTGTTTCATGTCAATCGGTTCATAAATAAAAAAGTTATGCCAATTTAAAGAATCACGTCGAACATTTGTTAATTTACTACGAAATCTGATAGAAACAGAGACTTTAACAGGTTACGGAATAGCTGATAGCGTTTTTATTTTTCGGATTCCGCTCATTCTAAACAATCTTCCGTTTAGTTTTAAATGAGTCCAGTTTCCAGTGAGCCTATGTTTCGCGATGACAATTAATAAAGCCCAAGGTCAGACACAACTAAAAGTTGTGGGCGTGGATCTAAGTATTAGCTGTTTTTCGCACGGTCAGCTTTATGTGGCTCATCACGTGTTAGCATTCCTAGCAGCCTGTATGCTTTGATCTCCGATGGCTATACGTCTAATCCATACATCTATACACCCATACATATTATATAAGGCTTTATCCTGACTGACTGACTAACAGACAACGTACAGCCTAAACTGCTGGTCGTAGCGACTTGAAATTTGGAGGGTGTGTTTGTCTAAATGTCTAGAGGTTGTACTCAAAAAGGGTTTTTAAAATTTAATTCCTAAGTGTGTGAAAAGGGATGTAATCGATTATATGAATCTTCTTCATTTTATAACTTACAGTTTTGAAGTTTTATTTTGGAATACTTCTATTTAAATAAAAAATATCCTTATAATTTTATTTTAACAGGGGTGGATTTAGAGGGGTGAAATTAGGGATGAAATATTCTATACAAAGATCTTTAGCTTCTGAAGCTAGCGACTCGAAATTTACAGGGAGGGGGAGGGAGGGAAAGGGGGGAGGAAAAGGAGGAACTAAGGATAAGGAGGAAGGGAGGGGAAAGTGAGAGGGAAGTGATGGAGAAGTGAGAGGAAAGGGATGGGGAAGTGAGGGGGAAGTTAAGAGGAAGTGTGGGGGAAATGCGGGAGAAGTGAAGGGAAAGTCAGGGAGAAGTCAGAGGGAAGTAAGGGGAAAGCCAGGGAGAAGTGAGGGAGAAGTGAGGGGAAAGTGAGGGGAAGTGAGAGGAAAGTGACGGCGAAGTAACGGGGAAGCGAGGGGAAGTGAGGGGGAAGTGATGGGGAAGTGAGGGGGAGTAAGGGGGAGATAAAAAATAGTATGTAAAACAGTATTTAAACGATATAAAAATGTCTATTGGAAAAAACGACATTCACGCGAGCGAAGCCCAAAAGGTCACTCACTCACTTATCACGAAATCTCAGAAACAACAAGTGCTAGGAATCTCAAACTTTGCATTGTCATTCCTATTAGAATATAGGTGCTCACGGAATTTTGCGAAATCCATCCCCTAAGGGGGTATAAAGGAGTGGCAAAGTTTGTATGAAACTTCTATAGTTTTTATAGTAGGATTACCAAATTACTAGAAAATACTCTTTTTTTAATATTCAGAAACCACCCTTATTAAATGGGCAAATAAGAGTCGCAAGTTTGTGTGAAAGTGGTTTGTCAGTTTTAGCGGTAGCGGGTTTAAACTGGATTCGCCATAGAGACGGATAATACTGATACAATGTAAGATTGCCATAAAATCAGGCACGCAATATTCTCAAAGAGGCACCCATCTGAATTTTCACGCGAACGAAGTCGCGGGCAACAGCTATATATAATAAAACTGTAACCGGTCGCTGTCTGTACATGGAAGATATATGAGAAAAATATTATTGGGACCTTTATCAACGCAAATAGAACCCAAAACAATGATTGTTACAATTTTTGTCTGTTTGTCTGTTTGTCTGTGCGTTTGTTCACGCTAATCTCAAAAACGGCTTATCAGATTTAAATATGGTTTTCGCTGATACATTGTGGTTAGCATCACTTAACATTAAGTGTTTGTTTCATGTCCATCTGTTTATAAATAAAAAAGTTATGCTAATTTAAATAATCACGTCATAAATGTGGTATGTATTTAGCTTAGCTTAGTTTGTTTTTAAGTTAGGTTAACACGTCTTATTTCTTTATTAAAATGTAAATTAAAATGTAAATACTTTATTAGTTAAAATGTAAATACAAGTTAGATTTATATTTTCTGGAATTATTTTTTATTTTTTGTGATAAAAACATGTTTGTTAACACGTTTCATTACGGAATAGGTGGAATTGAAGTGAATTACGAAATAGTAGTAGTCGATTTACGCTGGTTTCAACATGAATGGGTCGGATCGACTAGGGATGTACTACCCTCTCATAGTTTTCGACGTAAGAGTAATAGTATCCATATTATTGCGTTTCGTTCGGTAAGCACGAGAGCCGGAGGCCCAACTGATGCAGAGATGACAAACCTCGCAGCATGTGTGGGACTAGCTGAGTATCCGCGAAGTCATTGTGTGGGTGGTGTGGGTCAACCCGCCGGCCAGGGAGACCCGTATAAACGGTGGTGCCGCTGGCCGCCCGCGGCATTGTACAAGGGCCCAATTAGACCTAACCAAAAAAAAAGAAACTGCCCCACCAGGTTGCGCATAATCTCGGAGTGGTTCGTCGTGCAGGTTGGTGACCGGATAGTGGGATCCGGCGACCATTTTCGAGATGGTACGGGGGCCTTTTGCGAGCAGTCCGTATCATGGAAGCCCGGAGGCCTAAGACCCTTGAGCCTTTACAGCTGCGAAGAGACATCGCCTCCTCAACGGCCGTCTTCTATAGCCTTTACCACGAAGAGTCTTCTCAACAGCTCTTTAAATTAATTCTACCCTTTCCTTTTTTATCCAGAACGACACGTGCGGGACTGAAGTGCTACCCTTTCACAGTGCAATCTAAAGGGTCTCGAACCAAACGGTTTAGCACTTTATACTTTTGTCGCTGAATTAAAGCCTGGAACTCTTTACCAGCGCATGTGTTCCCATCTAACTTTCATCCTGGGACTTTTAAGCGAGGCGTGAAGAAGCATCTCACTAAGCCGCCATAGTGGAGGCCACCATACCAGTAGTTTGGCTTTTGGAATGGTGTCCACTACTTCTGAATTCCACTGACTGCTTACCATCAGCCAGAGTAGAGGCACTTTGGCAGGCTAATATAAAAAAAAAAACTTATAGTGTTTTTATTCCTCGGATTCCTTTCATTCCAAACAATTTCCCGTTTAGTTTTAAACGAGTTCAGTTTCCAGTGAGCCTATGTTTCGCGATGACAATTAATGAGTGTGGATCTATATATTAACTGTTTTTCAGCTTTATGTGGATTTGCCACGTGTAAGTAATCCTAGCAGCCTGTATGGCTTTGATCCGCGATGGCTATACGTCTAATATCGTAGATAGAGAAGCATTTACTGTAAAGATTTTTCTTATTCACCTAAACGAAGATGTTTATAATTCAAAACAAACCAAAAGATATATCCAAAAAATGCTGCCCAAAATCACTATTCCACGCGGACGAAGTCGCGGGCACAGCTAGTACATATTATAGATAAATTACACCCAGACACAGAATAAACAATTATGCTCATCACACAAAGGTTTGTCCTGGGTGGGAATCGAACCCACAACCTCCGGCTTAGCAGTCAGGGTTACTAACCACTAGACCAACTAGTCCTATGTGCATGCTCTGCACATAGGACTGTCGGTAATGCCTAAAACATATAGGTGTTTATTAAGAGGGCAGTGACCTGTGATAGTGCCTACCATTATTCGCAGGTCATCCCTTCTTAGGTTGATTAAGTGTATACTTAGCTTTGGCGATGGTTGTGGCAGAGCTTCTTTTGACTGTCTACAGTCGTTAGAACTTGCCCACTACATCCGGTGTTGTTATCGGGCCCATTCTCTTATCCACGAGCGGAGTAGACTCGCAGTGATGGGTAACATTGGTTCGGGTCCGATTGGTGGGTTGTTGGACCCTCGCCTTGCAAGCTCATCCGCTGCATCATTTCCGAGAGATCCGCTATACCCCTTCATCCACTGGAGTGTCACCTTGTTGCTTACTGCAACTTTTTCTAGAGTTGAGTGACATTCATATATGAGTCCTGAGTTTATTACGTTACTTACAAGAGCCCGAAGTACTGCTGCGCTGTCAGAGAGTATTCTGATGTCGAAATTGGTTATGCAGACGCTTTCGACGCAGCACCGTTTCTGCCGCTTTAGTTATAGCTACGCATTCACACTGGAAAATTGAGCTATTTGTCTCTAGAGCTGTTGATAAATTGATATTTAGGTCAATCGAGAATATTCCTGCACCGGTACCTGATTTGGTCTTAGAGCCATCCGTGTAGATACGCACCTCATTTACACCCGAATAGTCTGTTGTCGATTCTTGTAGTTGAACATGGTAACTACGTTCAAATACCTGTTTTTTGGGGATCCTATTATGGGGCGCCTCGATTAGTGGTTAGTGCGCGATTGCCCTGCTCAGTATCTTAATGTGTGGTCCCCGGTCTTCGTGCCACAGTCCTACATGTTTGAGCCTTATCGAGGAGGCTTTTGCCTCTTGCTGTACGTACAAATCAAGAGGCAAAAGTCCCAACAAGACTTCAAGGGCTGCGGTCGGTGTGGTGCGCATGCTTCCTGTTATAGCCATGCAAGCATGTCTTTGGAATTGTCGCATCTGGATTTTCACAGTGCAGAGATCTGTTCTAGGCCACCAGATCACTACTGCAGGGGTCATGCTTCTCATATTATAAGATACTATGACCCGTGCTACTGCAGGGGTCATAGTATCTTATAATATGAGAAGAGGCCTTTGCCTTGCAGTGGGACAGGTCTTTAAAGTGGGCAGTGGGCAGGTCTTAAAATTTAATAAAAGGGATTTTTCAGTCGTTGCTATCACAATCAAGTTTCATAACCAATTGGCGGGTATAGAAAATATGCTGTCGCATAAGTCCTAATTTCGATTTCCAGATCCGGTAAACATTTGGCGTTTAGGTAATGATTATCAAAAACTTTAATCGGCGTAGTCCAAAACAGGACAGAGCCTCTACCTATCCCTTTAGAAATATTTTGTTTCACGTAGCTAACGTATGAATAAAGATCTGCTGCCTATTCCCATATTACTTGGAATCGACGTCGACGCCAATTTTCTTTTATTAGCTGTCCTTCTCATGCTTCCCTTTCTCTCATACTATCTCACAATTTATACATATATCCTCCAATAAAGATTTTCTACAAACTGACTTTAACCTTTACAAGTATCATTGTGTGTATACGGTAGTAGATTATTAAATTCTGATAAGGTTAAACACGTTATCCTCCTGCACAAGGCTACAACAGTCAGTATTTGTTGTAACGGCCTGTTTTAACAAACAGGTTAAGGATATTGACCTTATATGGTTGCTATTTATTTAGCTTTAATTTATTTAATTGGTTACAAATTTACCTTATAGGTATTTCTAGAACCCATAACAAAAGCTATAATATATGCTTTTGGGTCTAGATGGCATTGTGTGTAGTTGGTGTGATATTGTTATTTTTATTTTATCTGTGAGTCCCAATTGTCATATGAATTCTTTTTACACTACAGTGATCAATCCCGGCTTCGCATATGAGTAGATAACCTACCCTGTTTTCGTGTTCTCTATTATAATTCGTAAAGTAAATTAGGTATTATATTATACCAACTTATAATCCTTCCAGAAGAAATTCTCTAGAATATAGTGTTAACGTTTCAAAATTTGTTGCGTAGTTTAGGAGAAGTTAGCAGAGAAACAGTGACACAAACAATGACTTTGCTTTACATAATATAGCATTTATAGCCTATGACTTCTCTTTACATAATGGTCAGCAGCCCAGAACTAACAGGTAGACAATAGTTAGGTATATCTCAATTGCCGTTTTGGTAAACTGCTGGCATGGTGATCCCCACTATTGTGGTTTTGTGAGACGCTTACTGATACTTAAAGTATAGGTACTTTACTTGCATAACTTACTTATTGTAATTGGTGACTGGTTCATAAAACACAAGTTACACACCGCGCCGTTGCGCGTTGTCTCGTAATAAATATTTAATAGTCATTTTATTATTTCAATAGACCACCTTGAATTAGTTAGAAATAATATCTTAAACTTAAGGATAAACAAAGAACTTATAATGCTTATTTACATAGGTACGAGTCTACTACTCAGGTAGAATTTGCAAATTAATGTTTTAAGTGCCGTTAGTTTGACTCGCTGTATAATTGAATAATATTATTTACATTCGGTAAATACATACTCGTAATATTCTGTATTTTGTATATCTAAACTATGTAAGTAAGTAGGTACTTATAAAAATATTTTAAGAGTACCGTAAGAATCCACGCACTGGACAACAAACCCTAAGTTGAACTTTACAAATTACCACAAATTAATGTACTTCAAATGGAGAGCAAAACTTCTTATACGTATAATATTATCAATTCAATATTATCGTACGTAGATAAAAGCCATCGTACGTGATCACAACCTAATTAACTGGATATCGACGTGACTTTCAACGATGTTCATAATCACTCAAATTCTAAAAGATATTTCAAGAGATGAGTCGGCAAACAAGTATAAAGCTAGATGATAAAGGCAGCCTATACCTAACTCTGGTTTCGTTTCAAAACCCAAAGAGCAGCCTACAGACGTGTAATACCAACAACATATTTCCGATTCTGCGACAATTTGTTCGTCGTTAGTCTTCCATTGAAAAGACCTTCACTAACTGTTCTGCCTTCTGCAAGTTTACAATATCAGCGACATGACTTGAGCCTTGCAGATCCAGTGATACATTTTAATACAAGTTTATGGATCAATGACTTAAATCTAATCAAGTGTTTTTCCTGTAACATGTTTCATGCAGTTACGGTGTCCTTCCTTAGGGTAGAAATTATTCGAGTTTTTGAATAGTCTAATATAGTAGTTTACGTCTCGTATATAAGATAATAATAATTATAAATTCTTCCATGTACATGTCTACTACAATTTAATAATTTCTTAAATTCTAACAAGCCAGAGTAACGACGGAATAACTATTAAGTGTTTTAAAGTTAGAACTCGATTAAAACGAGATCTCGACAAAACAAGGAGTAGCTAATCCATCGCTAATTTATTTGTTAACTGTGTAGAAATGATTGGTAAGCAACGATAAACAGGTACGCTTCAGAAGAGTCAGTAATCCCTCTGTGAAGACGTCATCTTCGTAATACCCGCTCAGAGCCGTATATAGGGCATGGTAACCTGGCAACGTGCGGTAACGGCACAATTTCCGAGGACATTAGGGACTGGGTAACCAAGGCAATAGATTTATTCTTTTGAATACGTTTTATGTCGCTCAATTTAGTTGTACATAAAAAGATCCTTTCTATTCTCTAAGCAGACGGATGGTCTATATTGATTTTCTGTAACTATGGAAAGAATTAGGCGAAGGGGATAGCAGGCCTTATATTACACGTGTAGTTTATCGATTAGGTAAATGGGTATATTTGCCACTATAGCTAACCATAGTTTTGAGTTCTATCCTTACCACACATACATAAGCAATAATTAAATAGACACCGTTTAGTGAATAAGCATTCATCACGTCCTTGCTCCTCTTCCGTTGCTCCTTCCTCTTCCTCTCGAAGCGAGAGCTTAATGGTACGCAACGGATTAGCTGTAGGTATGCAGCAAAGTTTCACCAGCATTACATTACAACTTTTGTTACTGTTTAGGCCATTGAATTGCAGCGTGATGTAACATTTTCTCACAAATTTGGCTATCACATTAAACAGCGTGATATTCAGAGATTAGTGCATTCAAACGACAAACTTCTTCAACTTTATTATACTTACAATAGATTAGTTCTTTGCTCAGGTATTTGAGTACCTAACGGCTTTCTTATAAAAAGAATGTGAATTTTAATTTGGAAGATGCTAAAACCGGTATACTTATAACGATAAATATTCATACATTCAACGATAAGTATTTAAATCAGTAGGAATATGAAAACATTTAAATTAGGCATAGGTATAGATCTGGTCGCATGGTCTGCGGTCAACAACATGGAATCATCTCTTGCTGTGGATGTCGTAAGAGACGAAAGAAAATAAGAAAACCAACAGCGGCGTTACCTGCTTACAATAAATCGGCTTATTACTGCTTACTGCGGTCATAAATTCGCATATTAAACTTGGTCGCTATGGCAACTACTCCTTTAGGAGAGACTGCTGCAGTGGACCTCTTTACGCAGGTGATGATGATAGATAACATTATTTAGTAGCATATTTAGTAGAATCCTTTTAGTAGAGTTTCCAGATTCAATATTAAAATTTGAGGTCTTTTGATGACCTCAAATTCATCCAGCATTTTCACCTGTCTTTATCAGGTCGTCTTCTGTCAGTCTTATTAACGAACGATTTATCTTTCAGAACAACTTTACTCTTGATAGATATAAATAATCAAGAAATTATCTTGTTTATAAGGAACATTTTCAGTTCAAAAAACCCAAACCAAGCGTTGATTAAAAAGAAATCTAAATTTTGTGAATATTTTAAAACACAAAGGATTTTATTTATTAGGTACCTTAGTAAAAAACGTGTGATTAAATAAAATAAGTTCTCATACATAATATTTAATGGATTTTTAACTTCTTATATCTTTTGTGTTTATGCCTAAAATGCGATGCGAGTTTGTGTGTGTGTATGTGTGTGTTTGTTGCTCAGCGTCTAAACGGCTGAACCGATTTAGTTGAAAATTGGTCTGTAGACAGATTTGGTGCCGGATACGGACTAAGGCTAATTTTTATTCCAAAAATCGGTCTGGTTCGCGAGGGATACAACAAAACATACTTATTTTACGCGCGGGCGAAGCCGTGGGTCGCAGCTACTAAACAATAAAGTTTTATTTTTGACTTCAACTTCTCGTCTCAGAAAATAATCTTATGATAAAACAGTATAATAATGGTTCCCAAAACCATTTCACGACAACAACGTAAGTAAATTAGTTACAAAAAGTAAAAAACGGAAGTAAAAATAATTATTAGACTAAAATTTTCAATTCGCCTTGAAATAATTTATTTGTAGAAAATAATTGCAGTGGTTTCACTTACATACATCACTCAAACTTTAGAACGAACGTGCTTACAATAACTATAATAATATAATCATGTCTAATAATAATACTGTTACGTGTCAGGATGGGATTCGATGCAAAATGCCAGTTACGCGATGATGCGTTTATTCAAGACTCACACAGTATACTAACAGTAACTAAATAAAGCAATAAACACTTATACTGCACTATCACGCTTCGTATATCGCTCTTCGTGAACTTCCGTATTACTTAGATGTTCGCTCGAGATCGCTGTATTCACAACTGAACGAAGTGCCGACGTTCGAATCCTTTTTATAGTCATTCAATAGATTTCTAGAACCTTCCCGCTATTACCACAAAGATGCCGACAATTCTCGAAAACAGAACAATGAGTGTAGGTACTTAGCTGCGACGCGTAGGTATGCCTACCGCCGTTGATCTATTGTTATACGTGTAGGTAGGTACATGCAAACGTTCTAGCGTAGGTATTTGTTGTATACGTGTAGGTAGGTACTTGTGAATGTTCTAGAGCGTAGGTATTTGTCGTACACGAGTAGGTAGGTACTTGCGAACGTTCTAGAGCTTAGGTATTCGTCGTACACGAGTAGGTAAGTACTTGCGAACGTTCTAGCATAGGTATTCGTCGCAACATTGCCCCCCTCTTAATCATGCTCGTCCCGAGCAGCGTTAGAACCGTGATAGGGTGCTAGTCGATCGATGTGGACGATCTTTGGCTTCTTTCTATCGCCCTGTCTTATGCGATAGGTCACGTCATTGATCCTTGTGATCACTTTATAGGGACCCTCCCAGCGGGCCTGTAGCTTCGGTGACTTGCCGATTTTCCTGAGAGGATTATGTAACCACACGAGCGTACCTTCCTCGAAGCCATGATTACTTGCTTTCCTGTCATAGCGAGTTTTCATCTTCTCATTAGCCTTGAGGTTGTTATGTCGCACTAGATCATGTGTCTTATCCAGCTGTGCTTGCAAGTTTGCTACGTACTCTACTGTCGGCTTTGGCGTATCAGGAGGTGTTCCGGTAATCAAGTCTACTGGTAGGCGTATCTCTCTTCCAAAGTTGACTTTGGCCGGCGTAAATCCTGTAGTGTCATGAACCGCGGACCGATATGATAACAGGAAGAGTGGAATGTAACGGTCCCAGTCTCGTTGATGGTCTTCGACAACCTTGGCCAGATGGTTTTCCAATGTCTGGTTAAACCGTTCTACCATGCCGTCAGACTGCGGGTGCGCTGGTGTTGTCCGTGTTTTGTGTATGCCGAGTAGATTACACATCTCTTGAAACAGGGCTGACTCGAAATTTCTTCCCTGGTCACTATGCAGTTCCAACGGCACACCAAATCGACACACTACTTCCTGGATCAACTTTTTGGCCACGGTCTGAGCCTCTTGGTTTGGTGTCGCAAACACTTCGGGCCATTTGGTAAAGTAATCTTGAACTACTACTATAAAGCGGTTGCCGTCTTCTGTCACGGGAAATGGTCCAGCTACGTCAATGGCAATTCTCTCCCATGGGGCTCCGACACTGTACAGCTGTAGCTTGCCTCTTGATCTAGTACGAGGTCCTTTTACCGAAGCACACGTAGAGCACTTTCTGCACCACTCCTCGATGTCTTCCCGACAGCGTACCCAGTAGAACCGTTCTCTCACCTTCACCAAAGTCTTCTTCACACCAAGATGACCACCTGATGCACCATCATGCACTAAGCGCAGAACAGGTGCAACTTTGTTTCTCGGGATCACCATCTGTAGAACTTGGTCCTTCCCGTCAGGTGATTCCCACTTTCTATATAGCACGCCTTGTTCCAAACTCAGACTGTCCCACTGAGCCCAGTAGGCCTTCGTAATTGGGCTTGCGGCTGATACGTCCTGCCATAATGGTTTCCGACCCTGAGCCTTCCAATCCATTATTAGTTTAAGATCTCTGTCTTCTTTCTGTACCTTACTGATTTCCTCTTTGTCCCAGGATTCATCGGTCCCCTGAGTCCTGACAATTTTCACTACCTCCTCGGACTCATGCTTCAAACAGTGTTTACAATCCTGGGAGCATGGACGTCGCGATAAGGCATCAGCATTGGAGTGAATCCTTCCACTGCGGTGTTCTATTACAAAGTTGTACTCCTGTAGTTGTTCGATCCATCTCGCGACTTGGCCTTCAGGATTCTTGAACTGGAGTAACCACTTCAGTGCTGCATGGTCTGTTCGTAGTGTGAACTCTCTTCCCAGCAAGTATTTATTAAAGTGTTGTAAGGTCTTCACAACTGCTAGTAATTCACGCCGAGTTACACAGTAGTTTCTCTCAGGCTTCGATAGAGACTTGCTGAAGTAGGCGATGACCACTTGCTGTCCATTTTGCTCCTGAGATAACACACCTCCGATTCCAGTATTACTGGCGTCTGTGTCCACAATAAATCTGCCTTCTCTATTAGGGTAGCACAGGACTGGAGCTGAACACAGCAACTCTTTGAGTTGTGTAAATGCACGTTGACAATCCGAGTCCCAAACGAAGTTCCTCTTCTCTTCTGTCAAGTGGTGTAATGGCTTGGCTACTTCAGAGAAGTTCTTCACAAAACGCCGGTAGTAAGCACTGAGGCCCAGGAAAGCTCTTACTTCGGTTTTAGTTTTTGGTACAGGCCACTCTTGCACCGCTTTTATTTTGTCTGGGTCCGTTCGAACACCTCTATCCGAAATAATATGGCCTAAGAACGAAACTTCTTTCTTGAAAAAGGCGCACTTCTTCGGGTTAAGTTTCAAATTTGATTCACGAAATCTCTTAAAAACTTTCTCAAGATTCCTGCGATGTTCCGTGAAACTGCGTCCCATAACTATTACGTCATCTAAGTACACCAGACAGGCATCTCCCAAAAGACCCACTAGTACGCGTTCCATAAGCCTTTCGAACGTAGCTGGTGCATTACACAATCCAAATGGCATTACCCGGAACTGCCACAGGCCTTTGCCAGTACCGGTGGTAAATGCAGTCTTCTCCTTATCTTCTGGCCGGAGTTCCACTTGCCAGTAGCCACTTTTCAGATCTACCGTAGAGAACCACTTCATGCCTCCAAGCATGTCCAAAGTGTCGTCAATACGGGGCAAAGGATAGCTGTCTTTCTTGGTCACGTTATTCAGCATCCTGTAGTCTACACAAAACCTAGTACTGCCATCTTTCTTCTTCACGAGTACCACAGGTGAAGACCATGGGCTGGATGATGGCTCTATGATCTTGGTTCGTGCCATATTCCCAATCAGCTCGGCTACTTCTTGTTCTTTTGCTAGTGGCACTCGTCTAGGTCTTTGTTTAATAGGCTGTGTAGCACCTGTGTCGATCGGGTGTTTCACTAACCCCGTTCTTCCAAGGTCGTTTTCTTCTTTAGTGAAAATGTCCTTGTAGTCCAGTAGCAGCTTCTCTGCTTCCCGATATTCGTTGGGTGACAAACTTTTCTTCGTGGTCTCTAGCAATGGGCCCATATGATTTTCCGAAGAGGCAGTCTGGACGTTCTCTAGGATCTTCCTCAGACTGCTCACAGCCTCACATCTTCCAACGATCGCGTTCTTCCGTAATAACATCGCCGAATTGCTGAGGTTGGCAATTTTAACTTTTGCTCCACTTCTAGTCATAACCAAAGTTCTGGCTGTAATTAGACTGGTATAGCGCCCAGGATCTTCCACCATGACGCAACGATCAGCAGTCACACCCTCAGGGAACCTTACGTCGACTAAGGTTTCTGACCTCGGTGCCAAGGTTATCGTTTTGGCACTGTAGACCGCTATTGAAGAACAGCCTTCTAGAAAGACCTCTTGGTCTGGGAAGCTTAGAACACCTTTAGCAATATCGACAACGCACTGCTGCATTCGTAGGAAGTCTAAGCCGATAATGCAGTCATCCGTTATGCTCGCCACCAAAACAGATTGATGATAAGTCTTCTCTCCTAGTTTGATTCTCACATCCGTAACTCCGTGGACGGTCACTGGCTGGCCAGTCGCTGTTTGCAATTTGCAAGATGGTCGTGCGTCTTCCCACTGAATTGTTCGCCGCAGAAGTTCTGGTCGTACGATGGTCTTCGACGCGCCCGTATCGATCGTAAAGCGAACAGGTTTACTATTGATTTCTCCAGCTGTTACCAGGCTATTACCGTCACATGCCTGTGATACTTGTACTGTGGGGGCTTGACGTAACGGATCTTGACTAGCATCAACCTGAGTAGTAGCTGACACCATTCTACTTCTTCTCTGGTCCGGACAGTTGATTCGGATATGTCCCCGCTTGCCGCATCCGTAGCACATAGGCTCACCTCGTGGTCTAACAGCTGCAACAACTTCCCGTACTTTATGCGACTTGTAGTCATTTCGCACAGCTTCCACCTCAAGGGCATGTGCTAAGGCCGCATCTAAACTTGTATGGTGTGCCAACCGAACAGTTGCTCTGACCTCAAGGTCTCTTATACCATCCACAAAAGCTTGCACCACTGTCGGGTCCACAGATGATGTACTGGAGGCATAGGCTCGTCGTACCAGGCGTTCAATTTCAGCAGCCCATTGTTGAAGTCCCTCACTCGACTTCTGAGTTCGATCCTTCAGCTGAGCTCGATAAACATGCTCCAGGTGCTTATCGCCAAATCGAGCTTCCAATGCCTTAAGGAGTGCGTCTAAGTTTCGTCGGTCAGCCGGTAAGTTCTCTAGGATCAGCAGTGCATCCCCTCTAAGTGCCAAAGTAAGCGCCGTCAATGCGTGATCATCTTCCCATCCATTTCCTTTGGCAACTACCTCGAACTGGTGTCGAAAGGCCGTCCAGGAAGACGAGCCGTCAAAGGAGGGCAGTTTGAACTTGGGACCTCCGGAAGTGACTGCCGCGGCCATAGGCGTAGTGCTTGAATATAGGACCTTGGTCTTCTGCAGCTCTTTAATCATCTTGTCATGATGGTTCATGGTGGTCTGGACATCTTCGAGAATTTCATCATGTTTGCTGGTACGTTTTTTCACCACTTCAACGTCTTCTTGAAGAGAACTGATGACGGTGCTGAACCCTTCCCACTTAGAGTCCATCATTTCTTGAAGGTCCTCACGGATAGCCTGGCGTTGACGTTCTTCAGCTTGGCGTTGACGCTCTTCAGCTTGGCGTTGACGCTCTTCAGCTTGGCGTTGAACTTCCTTCAGCTCCTTCATGGCTTGACGTTGGCCCTCCTGTATAATGGCTAAAAGAGACGACATGTCAAAGCCAGAGCTTACACCCGTAGACGCCGCAGAAGTACCCGGATCACTAAATACTGCTGCGCTAGTCTCTTCAGTATCGGCCATAATCGATGGTTCACGAGTTTCGTCTACCGCCGCCTGTCGTCGAGTGCGTACTCCCTCGTCGCGTGGTGTGACTGGCAATCCCACTTCTGACACCAATTGTTACGTGTCAGGATGGGATTCGATGCAAAATGCCAGTTACGCGATGATGCGTTTATTCAAGACTCACACAGTATACTAACAGTAACTAAATAAAGCAATAAACACTTATACTGCACTATCACGCTTCGTATATCGCTCTTCGTGAACTTCCGTATTACTTAGATGTTCGCTCGAGATCGCTGTATTCACAACTGAACGAAGTGCCGACGTTCGAATCCTTTTTATAGTCATTCAATAGATTTCTAGAACCTTCCCGCTATTACCACAAAGATGCCGACAATTCTCGAAAACAGAACAATGAGTGTAGGTACTTAGCTGCGACGCGTAGGTATGCCTACCGCCGTTGATCTATTGTTATACGTGTAGGTAGGTACATGCAAACGTTCTAGCGTAGGTATTTGTTGTATACGTGTAGGTAGGTACTTGTGAATGTTCTAGAGCGTAGGTATTTGTCGTACACGAGTAGGTAGGTACTTGCGAACGTTCTAGAGCTTAGGTATTCGTCGTACACGAGTAGGTAAGTACTTGCGAACGTTCTAGCATAGGTATTCGTCGCAACAATACCTAAACTTTACCTTGACTTTATTTAAAGACATTAGTATGTTTAAGTACTTATAAATATGAAACAAAAGATTTCATATATCCCTACCGGTAGGGACAGTTGGAAAAAAAATCCATTTACCCATTACCTACCAGTGGGGTTACCTATATCTGTAGGGATATATGGAATAGGCGAGATTTTGTCCTTTTTGGACTGTTACAAATGAAGGTAAATTCAAAAAACAAATAAAACGATATTATGAAAAAGTATGATTCAGTTCTGTTTTTAAATTCAATTTTGCGTTACTTCGCAGATAATAAATAAATTTTCTGAGTGTCGAAGGTCAACGGTCTGGATGGCGCGTGCGTGTTGCAAAGTATCTAAAGCAGAGTAATAGGTAGTACTATCTCAAAATTTTCTTTTCGCGGGAACGAGCGTAGAAAAATAAAAAAATACCTGTGATATTTCATGAAACAATGATGTTCTATCTTTCTTCAGACAAGTTGTGAAGGGTCAAACAAATTGTGTACCTTCAAAGTAAGCGACTAAGTTAAGAACTACTTCAGAAGTAAATGAGTGACTACTACCAAACAATACATACATACGTAAGTACTATGCTACTAAAGCTATGTACATAGCTTTACGCCTTTTAGGCAGTGGTGCTTAACCACCCACGTTACGCCATTTTTTATTTTAGGTCCCATGTAATAGGGGGCGAGCCTGTTGCCATTTACCGGGCACAATTCTAGACTCCGGGCTAATACTGAGATTTTTGAACAGAAAAACCCAATAGGTATCACTTTACCTGAGCCGGGGATCGTACCCGAGACCTCTGCGTGGTAGTCCGTAGTTCCGTACACAGTATAGATAAAATAAATGTGGTACCACCGAACCACAGAGGCAGTCGATAGAATAAAATTTAGAAAAATAAAAAAATCTACACAGACTGAAACTTGCCGTTGTATCGTTTTTTTTTTAAAGAATTGTGGGTGTTCATTTGTAGAGTTCGTTAGAGTCCGACAGACATCAGTCTAAATAATTAACTAATTATTTAGATTGCTGTGCAAGACGTGTGGGTTTGCTTTCCACACGTTATAGAACTTTACGTGATACATAAATTTTATATTTGTTACAGTCTTGTGTGTAATTTGTCTAATTTGTTAAATTGTTAGTAATTAAAGTGCGTGTAAAGTCCTACGCGATTTGTCTTACCTGTTTGTTTCCTTAAGAAATAGTGTAATTAGTATTACATATTGTAGTGGTTGCTATCGTTTGCCTCGGAGTTAAAAAATGTTTTGCAAATGATTAAGACTTCATCATCAGGACCAGGGCAATCATAGAAGATTGCGATGTTCTACAAAAGGTTCCCGGGCTCCTTTTGCTTTCTCAAATGAAGTCACAATTTTAACTACTTATCCTTTTTCTGTCCTCTATGAACGTCTTTCTAAATGTTTGTCAATCTCCCACTTAAGTAGGTACAAGGTACAAGCAATGCTTTACTAACCTCTTGATATAAATAACTGAAAGTTAGCTTTAGAAAGTCTGCGATTGATCTTTCGACTTCTATAAAAACTTGGAACCAATGTGACTTCAACAACTTCGATCCACGAATGTTGTACCTAATTATTCATCACATTGGACCGCTGGATGCAAGCTTGGTCGTTATAAATCGATGGCCGGTTCTTGACCCACATGCTGTTGGGTCAAAGCCATGTCGTAGCCCTAACCGCCCGGAATAATAATGCCTGATTACAGTTTTATTTTTAATAAGTTTAGATTTTGTTTTTATTTATTGTTCCTTATATTATTGAACGGATTTAGTACTGTAATATTTATTTTTGTAATTTTTATTTGTGGAACATAAGTGTTTGCCCCAACTTCTGCATATGGCAACAAGCCCCAAGTCAGACTTTACAAAACTAATTATTATTAAAGGACACGACGTATACCTAGGTAGCAAAACTCTGATAATATATGAGTACCTATGTTTGTAGGTTATAAATAATAGAATTTATAGATAGTACAATTTGTAGGCTCAAGCTAGTTATAGCACGATTAGTTCTAGATTATAAACAATTTATGTTCTTTTTACATGAGATTCGAAACCATAACACTGTGCATAACAACAACGGCCAGACGACCCTAACCGCTAAACTACATCTACTATAGATGTAGTCTAGTAGTATCTTTTTATCCTCCTTCCCCTTTTCCCTCCCGACCCGTCTTCATCTACGCGAGTGAAATTCATAATTTGCCTCTCCCAACCCTTAGCGTCCCTATCTCCAGGGTCGCAAACATAAGTAATATGTTTAATATCTTTATTGAACTTATGAGAATTACAATTTATTTACTTATAATTATTATCTACATAGTTATATAAAATGTAGGAAAAATTATTTAATTTTATATTTGAAACTGTAGACGATATCATGACCTAGTGGTTGCCCACTACCGTTATATCAAGTGTCTACATTTAAAATAAAGATATTACAGAAAAGTAAGCTAATATTCTTCTATATCTCAACAATTTGTAACTTTACATTAAGTAGGTACTTTTATCAACATAAAATAGAATTTTAACTAACTTCGTCATCATCATTTTATCAGCTCAAACCAATTTCGTAAATCACTCAGACTTTTTGACATTTGA
Organism: Parascotia fuliginaria; assembly: GCA_963082885.1. Lineage (NCBI taxonomy): Eukaryota > Metazoa > Arthropoda > Insecta > Lepidoptera > Erebidae > Parascotia > Parascotia fuliginaria. Next base: position 3,692,430 of record OY720179.1, read on the forward strand.
AAAATAAAAAAAATATTTTATCTGTTACAGAATTATTAAAAAAACATTTCGCAGTACGCTTGCGCACTGAGCAGCTTGTTGACGAGCAACTCACGCGTAGCTAACCCAATTCTAGCATATCGGCTTTCACAATTAGTTACATCACCATAATGCAAGAGATGTGCGAACATACTGTCGTGTTATATAAAAATAACTAGCTGTTGCCCGCAGCTCCGCCCGCGTGATTGTCGGTTACATCGCATATAATTTATAATTTATAAAATATTTTTTCTAAAATAAACGTAGCCTAAGTTACTCCATATTAGCTACCTGCCAATAAAAATCCCGTCAAAATCGGTTCAGCCATTTCCATCCAGCCATTAGCCGGAACAAACAGACAGACAGACAAATATTGTAAAAAATGTTATTTTGGTGTATGTACCGTTTATATATTCATATACATGTAATAAAAAACGGTTATTTCAATATTACAAACAGACACTCCCATTTTATTATATGTATAGATTACTTTATAACTGAGGCCCGAGACAAGTGTCAAACATTTCTATTCTATTCATAGAATAGATAAAAAAATGTATTGGATTGACATAAGCTAACGCCAGAGCTTATGTCAATCCAATACATTTTTTTATCTATTCTATGAATAGAATAGAAATGTTTGACACTTGTCTAGGGCCTCTGTACTCATAAACACTTGTTACATAGAAACTGAGAGAAACTACATCATTTTTAATTAAGTTATAGATAAATTATTAAGAATGTAAGATCGTACTTTCCAAGTTTATTTTAGAATGCTGACGACTTACCTACGGTTGAGAAAAATGTCGAGAGGCAATTAGGACTTTTAAAAAAATGCACAAAATATTATAAAGTTCAACGTGCTTAGCTTTTTAAAGATACAATCAGTTATGGAAGAAATGCACACAAATAACACTATCATTGTAAAACGTTTTTAATATTTTAGGTAGTTATTTTTTATTATTAACGTGTGCTTGAACTTGTTCGAGATGGCGCAGTCAGTGCATTATTAGCACAAGGTCAAAATTGTCGGCACGTTCCTCAAAACTATGAACGCCGCATAGACACTTCGCCCGAGCGTAAAATATGGTTTGTTGTATCCCTCGGGAACCAGACTTAATTTCGTGATAAAAATGCCTATGTCTCTCTCCGGCATCGAATCAATCTACATAGGTACCAATTTTCATCAAAATCGGTTCAGCCGTTTAGGCGCTGAGTGTTAACAAACTTTCGAATTTATAATATTAATAGGATTTCAACGCCACCTGAAAATGCTGTCTGGGGCTGGTGCCTCCTCTTCGGCTTGCCTCCGTCCCCTCCCTCTCTAGACCTGGCCCTGTAAAAATAAAAGATTTATTGAGGCATTATAATTATCAAAGATAAACTCTCGTAGACGCGACCATAATAATTTTCATTCAATTCTTGAGATTGACCTTAACTAACACAGCTTTTCGAACGGAAGAAAAACGGTCTCAAAAACGAAAACCGGTGACATTCAAAGTGGTCCTATACAATATGTAGTATCAATGACCTGAATACGTCCGCTTCGTAACACGCAACCTTGACCTTTGACTCCTCTCACGCAGGTAATGAATTATTATTAACGCTATATAAAAACTGAATTAAACCAATATATTTCCTAATTAATGTTTTATTTATACTTAATGTGAAAATTAAGCTGACTCTAATAAATACAATTTCGCCTATGTCAATGAATACTGCTAGTAAGTGGTCAGCAGTACCTAATCTGCGCAAATTGCTGTGTTGTTTGGAGAAAGAAATTAATGAAGACGAAATCTATCAATTCGAATAATTCATGCTGAAACCGCAATGACCTATCATTTATCTATACATATAATAAAATTAGAGTGTCTGTTTGTAATATTGCAATAACCGTTTTACTACATTTTAGCGGACATACCGCTCCGCGCTCGTACCTATGGATCCACACCATCCGCCGCTCGCGGTGAGCGTGTGCGTCGCTGCCGCGCCCCCACACCTGCGCGCTCCCGGGAATCAGCAGCGATGCGAATCGCGCTCAATTAATAATAATAGTATTAGGCCACATTGGAATTTTTATAAAGCGGATTATCCTTCATTGTACTCGATGTTAGCGTCTGTGGATTGGAGCCCAATGTATGAAATAGATGACGTAGATAGTTTGCTCAATTACTTTTATGACACCGTTAATGATATTTTAGATAAATGTGTACCCAGAAACCTTATCCCATAAATAAAAATAAAAATCAACGTTATTCATACCCCTTATGATATCAGAGACTTAAAAACAAAAGCATTACTGCATAAAACCTATAAACAAACTAAACTCGATAGTGATTACAAACAATTCACTTTATGTAGAACACGCGTTAAAAAATGTATAGCAGCCGCTCACAAGCAACATGTCATGTCATTACAACATCAATTTTCAAAAGATCCTAAGTCGCTTTGGCAATACATCCGAACGAAAAGAAGTGCAGAGCTGCAGATCATGCTTAAGGATGGGCAACCCCTAACGGATGACGAATGAGCAAGTCAATTTGCGAATTATTTTCAGTCGGTATACAACACCGACCCGCCACAACTAGATGCCCAGAAGGCCTTTATGGGGATGCACAGTGCAAACAGTGTGCCTGTTCTGTTAGACAATTTAACAGTCAAAGATGTAAGAGAGGCTCTAGGGTGCTTGAAGCCTAAGTGTTCTGCTGGACCAGATGGAATACCAGCGTTTCTTTTCAGAGACTGTAATAAGGTTCTAGTGGCACCTCTTCATCACATATATAACATCTGCTTACGTCAAGCAACCTTCCCAATCCAATGGAAGATAACCCGAGTCATCCCGGTACCCAAGGGTAGGATGGGGCAAGATGTTAGTGGCTATCGACCAGTGGCAGTGTTGTCGACCCCGGCAAAGGTGTTCGAGTCTGCGATACAGCTCAGGTTGCTAGCACAAGTGAGCTCGCAGCTATCGGACGCGCAGCATGGGTTTCGACCGGGCTTCAGCACTACCACTAATTTGCTCAACTTTATGGGTCAAGTGGTACCTGCTGTTGATTCTGGTGTGCAAGTTGATGCAGCTTATTTTGATTTTGAAAAGGGATTCGTCAGTGTCGATAATGATGTACTTTTAAGTAAGCTAGCTGAAGTAGGATGCTCTCTGCCTCTTTTAAACTTCTTCGTAAGTTATATGCGCGATCGGCATACACACGTGGATTATAATGGATGTGAGTCAGCACCTTATTATACCAGATTCGGAGTCAGCCAGGGCAGCAATTTAGGGCCTCTTAATTTCATCATAATGATAAACAGTTTGCCGAAAGTCGTAAGACATGGATCATGTTTATTATTTGCAGATGACCTTAAGTTGCTGCTTGAAATCAAAGATGAGTCTGACTGTAAACGCTTGCAGGATGATATAGACAGGGTCGTTTCGTGGAGTCATGCTAACAAACTGTACTTCAACGTGTCTAAGTGCTCGGTAATTTATTTATTTATTTATTTATAATAGGTACACAAACAGATCACAGTCTCAACATAGCAAGCAGTAATAATGGACATAATATATAAACCAGACAGTAATCCTATGATAGTGTACACAGCATGAACATATTAAAGCGGATTACTCGTGCAAAACAAAAAAAAACATTATTAAGATCTTACATTCATAAATTCGTTAGCGTAGAATACAAGTGGGTAATTGCAAGTAGGTTTTTACTTAATAACAAATTTTACATTATAACTAAACTTGAGACTTATCGGAACAAAGCATACCTGATACAATATTTTTATATCTAGTGAAGTTTACGTCAAAAATGTCGACTTCTTTATTTAAACGTGCTACTTTATTATATGCTCTGCACATTCTTACTATTGGATTATAAAATGATGTATTATTCCTATAATAATAATAATAATAATAATATTCTACCACATTCACACAGCGCCATCATTCCTATATACCTGAATTGCAAAAATGTTAGGATTTCGAGATCTATGTGAAGTATTAAAGCTAAGAGAAGAGAGTAAAACCGGTGTATCGATAGATGAATGAACCAGTTTATGCAAATAAAGTAAATCGTATCTTTGACGTCGGGTTTGCAATGAGACAACATTAAATTTACTTAATGTAAGGTAATGAGTTTCACCCGAGCTCGCACACCGCAACACTACGAGTATAGGATGGAAGAGGTCCCTATACAACGAGTCACACATTTGCGTGATTTAGAAGTTTGTCTCACATCTCAACTGACGTTTCGTGAGCATATAACTAATATATGCAAGAAAGCATTTAGAAACTTAGGCTTCGTACTAAGGCAGTCAACAAGGTTCACCAGCATCAGCACTAGTCAGGAGTCACCTAGAACACAATGCAATGATATGGGCCCCACACGAAGCAAAGTACAGCTTGATGCTAGAGCGTGTACAGAATAAGTTTACCCGCTATTTATATTTAAAGTTGTACGGGGTGTACCCTTTTTACCCATTAATGTATCTCAATTTATTTGTACTTGGTATGGGTGGGTACAATGAACTAAGGGTGAGAAAGGAATTCTCTGTAGTTATATATATAATCTCAATATTGCGTGGTATAGAGACGAATCCGGGGGTGTTGCAGCGTCTCTGTATATCGGTACTGAATCGTTATGTGTGGAAGCGGAGGCGTCCGCCACTATTGGCGATACCTACAGCCAGAACTAACCTGCTAGCTAAAGCACACCTCACCCACGCTCTTCATAACATTAATAGACTGCACAATAGTGTTTGTATATTTTCAAGTCCTAAGAGTGAACTCGCAAAAGTTTTAATGTATATATTGTGTATATAATTATTCAAAATTAGTTAATAAGTATGTACTTATTACTTTTAAGATTTTAATGTTATATTATTTTAGATGTAAGTTAGTAATAGCTATCGCATTAGGTGTAATAGACCTGTAATGAATGATAGTGTTTAATTCTTAATAAATAAATAAAAAATAAATAAATAAAATGGTAAAAAAAATTTTGGTGTATATGAATATATATACACCAAAATAATTTTTTTTTCAATTTTTGTCTGTCTGTCTGTTCCGGCTAATCTCTAAAATGGCTGGACCGATTTTGACGGGACTTTTATTGACAGGTAGCTGATGTAATAAGGAGTAACTTAGGCTACGTTTATTTTAGAAAATTCTTTAGTTTAGAAAAATACAAGTAATGTTGATCGACTGTTAGGCGGTACGAAGTTCGCTGGGTCAGTTAGTCGTAAAATAAAAATGTACTTCCAGGCTACTAAAATTCAATGAGTTTAAATGTAAACAATTTTTACATTTAAACTCATTGAATTTTCTGTAAGCAATAATTAAGTTTAATAGCCTCGTAAAAAATATTAGATGCAGTATGAAGTTGGTTTTTAAGATTCGATGATCTTATCCAATTATTGATCCTTACTTATTTACCTACTTTTGAAATTTACGAGGCAGTATACTTCTTTTTAATTTTAAACAATGCTTTCTTTCTACTGTAACAGAAATTAAATGCGCCAGTTACCGACTATTTTGATTATCTGACGATTTCTTAGAGAGATAATTGTTATGATATGTTGTTATGCTTTTTACGGTATAAATGACACACTACCTGTTTTCTAGGTCAAGCGAGACACGAAAACGCCATAGCTATAAACATAATTTTATTTGTATTGTTTACTTGAACGATAACCTAAATTTCCTCAAGTTACGATACAGTATTACAGTAATAGGTTTCGTTTGTTAGGTCAGCCAAACACGAAATGTACTAAATTTAGACACTTAAGTAATTACGTTACGTTTATATGTATTTTATTATTAGTAAAGTAAAATGACCTGATTTTCTTGACTTTTTTCTAAACTTGGCCAAGGACATGGTCTGTGTGGTATTCAAAAATTTAAATGCAATTATAAAAAACCGAAAATAAAACAAATATTAATAACCATTACTTTTATATTTTGGGAGCATGACATCCAAACACACTATTCGTTGAAGGAGTGCGATGCGCTGAGTGACAACTTTAGAAAAATTGCTTCTGCTCTATATGTAATGTTGTTAAGGAGAAACTCAAAAGCTGACGTCGCTAACCAGAAAGAAGAAGCACGTGTGGGATATCTTTTGACGTTGCAGGATTCCATAGATAAATGACTATTTCTTCATGATAATTAAGTATACATAATACAAGTGAAATACGTGACAGTGGGGAGACGACTGGCGAGCCCTGCGATTGTGCGAACGTTTCCACACACGATTGCAACTTAAGCACAATGTGTCGCCACATACATCATTTTATTATACAACATTAAAAAAAATTGAAACTCAAATATACAAGTTAATGCTAATTAATCTTACTATTGCACCATGCTGAGTTATACCAACCAACTTCATATTTAAACGTCATGACGTTTCTACACACACTCTCCGAGGCAGAAGCTTTACAAATAAAGGGTCGAAGAAGTCGTATAGATAACGTTGCGGCTTATTTTAGCTGAATAACGCCTACTGCTGGACGTAGACTTTGTAAGCTACACTTTCACCGCCTCTAAATTGCTCTCATCCATCGATTGCCCACACAATTACCGAGACATTGTTCCACTATTATAATGTCCACTATATAACATCACAGTTTTTATATCAAAAACAACAAAATAATATTTGTTAATGGGGAGAAATTATAAAAATAAAAGAGCTATAATTTAGTTTCCCACGCAAGTCGTAAATGGTGAAAATATGTAGGTTAGTAGCTATCAGTGTTGTGGGCGAATAATCTTTGAAGGCGGGCGAAGTATTGTGAATGTGCTGCACAAGATAACAGCGCCTACTAAAGATAACAAAATATATTATCTTTAAATCTATTGAAGTGCTTTAAAACTGTTATGTCGGTCACAGATGTTGACTCTGTCCTAAATAATACAGAATTAGACTTTATTGCCTTTGTATGTATATTGTAATGCAAAAGTAACTTGAATTTCTTTAGAATTCAGATACCTACGTCGGATACTGTAGACTATGCTTAGTTTTATTGACAACTGATCTGTAACTTAGTCTTCAAAACATTTATCTTATCAGCTGATTCATCAAAGCGAATATAAATCGCTTTAACGTAGTATTAACGTATATATATAAATATAACATTGGTCTTGCTAACATTGTAGACTTCGTAATAATAGTAATCCGATAACTCGTGAACATCTCATAAAACTTCTTCACGGATCGGGGTCAAAACTAACAACACATTTATTGTGAAACAACTATGAAAGATAGCATTGTCCTGTTCACATTAAAGCGGTTAGGACGTTTTGTAAATGTGCTAATCATCAAATATGAGCTTTTTGATTTCACCTTGAACATATTATGTTAATTTGTAAATCCTATAGCTATATAGCGGTCTATCTGACATGGGACTTATGGTTGCACCATCAAGAAATTCCTAGAGTGGAGACCGCCATTTGGCAAACGTAAGGTAGGTACCTACGCTCGCTAGCCAGGTGGACAAAAGATCTGAAAAAGGCGGTTGTAGACTGGATGCGGAAGGCGGAGACTATAGAGTGGACTGCGATAGGCTGGTTGAGATCTGAGGAAGTTTATAATTTACGGGATAATTTGCTACATGTCTATAAACAAACAGGAAGCAACCAGTAATGTAAAGTAAGCGCATAGTAGGTACCTACCAACATACTATATTATTCCAATTGACCGCTCGGCCTTGTAATACAAGTTATACGAGATTTTTATCAGATAACTAATATAGTATAGTAATTATCACACTTGAAGGTGAATACCTAAAATAAATAAGCACTTACCTACATCTACACTATTTTGGAGACGTTCTAACTTGTGTTATGTAATGAAAATTCGATGTAAAATACGTAAAAATATGTTTGTTTACGTTTATTTTACACAGTGTCACTTTGTTTACATTAATACCCAAAATGAATACATAAAAAATGCTATTGTTTTGATAGCAGTGAGCTGATTCTAGTGATAATTATTGCTCGTGAACCATAAATGCTAGCTGGAGTTACAGCCAGCCAGCTGTGGACCTAGAGCCACCACCTGCCGCTTCTACTAGTATCGTGTAAAAAGTAATAATACTTAATAATAATACCAGCCTGTTTATTGTCCCACTGTAGAACAAAGGCCTCTTCTCATAGAGAGAAGGTATGGGCATTAATCGCCACGCTTGCTTAAGGCGGATTGGCAATTTCAGACTTAAGTCCAGGTTTCCACACGATGTTTTACTTCACTGTCAGCCAGAAATGTCCAAGATAACTTAGAAAGTACATATGATTTAAAAAATCACATTGGTACTTGCCCGGATTCGCACCCACTACCTCGTGTTTACGAAGCGGATTCCTTAGCCACTGGACCATTTCGACATACATATACAGTAAAAAGTAAAATTGCTCTTAAAGCTAAAGACACAGTTTTTCTGTCATTCTCCAGTAAGTAACTGATATAAGTTCCTTGGCAGGATGGACAGATTACACTTCTCACTGGAACACATGCTTAAGATTGTTATGACTGCGGTTTTCTATAGGGCTGTGTTTTGGATTGAGTAAGAAATATTCAAAGAGAAAAAAACCCTCTGTGCCTTACCTTTACACATTATAGATTTTGTTATTTATTTCCATTCACATAGTTATTCCAATCATTAATTAATTATTACATTGTGTGTCATTTAAATTACAAACTAGTCACTAGGTAACCATGTTACGTACAAGGGAAACAATCTGTTGTCTTGTTGTTGGTTAAGTACAGCTTGTAAGATTGTGTTGTTATGCCACTTATATATATGTGTTTGCTAGCGTAGCATCATCTTTATTATCATCATTTTTATGCTAAATAGGTAAGCATCATCTTTATATCATACTATCATTTTTATGCAAAATAGGTAAGTACCTACTTACATTTACTATAGTGCATCCTTACAAAACGATCGGGAAAGTACCGATCTACTCGCAAATAAATTGTACCGTTCAGTTCGGTAAGGAAGGCCAATTATATAGCTAATTATTAATATGTATATTCCTTGTCTTTCACCTCCCTCATTCTCTCTCTCATAATTGGTATCTGATTGATTGTGTTTTCTTCTTACTATCGTTTCTGCAATACCTACTTAGAGTAAAACTAAGGCTTATTAGCAAACCTGACGAACCGCATGCTCGTCGCTGACATCAAAAGCAAAAAAATGAGCCTTCAATTAATACACTACAGAATTTTATCAATCAATTCTTAAAAATCTAAAAACGGTATATACTTAAACGTACACTATCGTAATTTCCACTAGCATTGTACCGTATAGCTCGTAGTAAAACGTAGCCATTTCGTACACGAAGGTCACGTGCGACGCCACGTTGTACATACCATTGTTGTGTACTCGTGATCAAACGTAACAAACGTATGATAACACATTGTTTACTTATCTATTGATATATATTTAGTTTTTCAAATAGCTTTAGTAAACGGGTTAAAGAACGGGACCTTATTTCTTTATTAGCTACCGGGACAGTTGAACGTCAGTCACCTTGACCCATGGCCATATGTATATTGACGACCTGATGATTGTGGTTACTGTTGGACTTCTGTAACGCCAGAAGCTCAACAAAGCCGCTACCCACCAAATGTGCCTAGTTAAAAACAAGCTCTAACTCAGGAATTTAGCACAATTATAGAAGGCAAAGTACAGCCAAATTAAATACTTAATAATTGTATTGTGTGAGAGTTTATGACATGAAGTCTTACGTAAGCGTACTTGTCTTTTGAGTTTCGCCGAGTGAGAGCCTGGGAGACAAATCCCTTGGGTCGCTTTCCATTCAGCTAAAGAAATTCAGTTACATTCATAGGATGCAATAGATTACCACCAAAGTTCAACACAAAAAGTAACTAGGTACCTACTTACACACCTTATTTTATTTTTGATTTCTTCGCAAGAAGTTATTTTTATTAATTTATTTTTAACTGTTTGGTTTTTACTTTTCTCAGTAGTCTTTCTGCATCATTATTATACAATACATACCTGCTTTATAAAGTTTCTTCTTCTAAATAATTGTAAAACCTTTTCATATTTGTTCTATATTTAGAGATGTAAACAACGTTCTAATAGTTACAGATTACGTTATCTATTATACCGTAAAATATCTTATCGCTTATAAATTACGTCATATATCATAATACATGTATTTTGTGGCCGCTAGTTTATTACGCGAAATAAATAATTACAATACAGTTCTTTTGCAAACTACACCTGCTGCAATAATCGTCTTCAACTAAAAGCGAGTCTACTTTCTTCCCCAGACTTGAAACTAAGTGATTTCTTTCCTAAGATCTGTCATAAGACCATACCAATTATCTATGCCAGCAGGGTTACGAGGAGATTTGATGTTAGAGTCCCATCTTTCACCAGCTTTGCTTACATCGTATACGAGTACAGGTTGACTAATGTGTAGAGCAAAAGTTAAACCTACTTTTTTTTTTATACTAGTACAGTCCATACTGGAGTCGTGTACACGTTCAAGTTCTCTAAAGTGCTAGATTTCATGCCGGTTGCATCCTGGCTGATCACCTGCCCTCCAGCCACCAAAGGTCATGGTCAACTTGGAGGACATTAAATCGACTGCGCACCCATGTCGGCCAGGACAACATGGTCCGTAGAGGGTTTACTAATGATTTAAACATCCAGTGCGACTGTGGTGCTCCTGTACAAGATATGATGCACCTGTAGCAGGTACATCGTATCTTATCGTACTTGCACCAGGGATGATTTTAATGCTGCATCGAACTCTGCGTTAGAAGTCGTAAATTATTTGTCCAATGCTGTCTAGGGAAGGCATTATGCAATACATATTTAATAGAAATACATCCCATAGTCGCTAACCTGTACAAATGTCCAATGTCCAAGATTTGCTACTCCGTTGCTAACAGTCCTACGCAAAAAAGGATCAGTAACATTTATATATTAAGGAATGAAGAGCAGAATCTTATGAAATGACTCATTGCGTTGTTTATTAACGATACAAGTTAGTCATAAAGACCATAAAACTTAATTCAAGCTAAATAAAAACAAATCGCTCCCACGTGTGCATAGAGAACAATGACATCGGAAAGTTGTGTGAACGCGGCCCGATAGCGAAGAAAGTCGACGGAATACATCAACCAGCACAATGATTTTATAGTTAAGTGTTAAAAAGAGTTAACACTACAACGTTATTGTGCCGTCACTCTCCTACTCGGGGATAAGTAACGAGTTTCCTGGCAATACCGCGGAACGCGATTCAGCCGTGAACTGTGCAAAAACGTAGCGCGCAGAGAAATTTGCTTCACGTTCAACTTTTTGTTGCGTGTTGATTGCTACATAACGGATTTGTTTTTATACTGTACGCAGTACGCTATACTTTACACGTACATTACTCACTAAATGTTATTACTTACACTTATTTTTAAAAAGAAAGAATCTCAATTTTAGTTTACAAAATGAAGTTTAAAAGGGGAAATACAAAACATACCCATTATCTTATCTACCTACAAGCTGTGATGTACAAATACCTATGTTTAATTTTAATGAGTATTATTTCCTTAACGAGAAATTAAATAAAATAAAAAATCAATAAGTATTACATACGCTTACTCACATACTATTAAATTGTGATTAAGTAATAAACTTGAGCTGCAAAAAAGTACCTTCCTATGTAATTCGTTGGTTACAGTTAACTCAATCATCAATCATTAATGACTGTAATGACCTAATTTACTTACCTAATTTTGTGGGTGTATTGTCGGATATTGCATTAATGCACATTGCAGGTCCTAAAATGCAGACCGAGGTCATCTCATCTCGGTGACTGCACGCACGTGCCTCAATCCCCCGGTGATACCATAAAGCGGTGATAGCGGGATTAGCTGGTGCTCTTCGGCTCTTTTCGTTACCTTTCGGTCCGCTTCGCGTCCCATGCTTGGACGTGATTGCGAGAGCCAACAAGACCTCGCCTCCCTCCACCCGCCCGGGGACAAGTACCTAGTCCTACTCGAATCAGTCTGCTTCGAGCTTTGCCCGTGAGCAGTCGTGCTGTCGCTTGTTTGAGCGATTTTAGCCGTCTTTTAATTCGTGTGTTCTTTAGGAATAACCTTAAATCTCTTGAACAGTGGTACAAAAACTGGATTACACGCTTCAAAACAGCGATATAAAGGTGACTGAAGTTAGTTTTGTGTTGAATCGGTGACAGTGAATTGGAGCTGCTCGCGCTACGTCCGTCGTCGTGCCTGAGTTGGCGTCGTCCCTCCGATTCTCGTGAGGTAAATGCCGAGTCTCCTCCGAGGAGAGCGATCGCATACGTGAACAGAAACCGGATTACGATGTCGTGCTTTTAATTAAATCTACTTCTTTAAAAATGTTAGTGCATTAATTATAATTGGATTCACTTCTCGCCACGATTGGCACAGAGCTGAACGTGATTTCAACGACGTGTACCGTTAGTCGACGGCGACGTCGCGGTCGATGCCTGCTCACAGAGGCTTTCTTTAGAAATTCTACTCGTAAATACAAAGTTTATAAAAACTACAGACAGAATTAGACATGTTAAATGCCACGATCAGCAATGACCTGAAAATTGCGATCGCTTCTGTTGCCTGACTTTAAAATAAGGAAATGTTTAGTTTGTTAGCGTGTTTCAATGCCATTATCTTGATAAAGACGGTTACGTATGCGGAAATGGCGATGAGCAACTTTATTGTTCCTTAATCAGCGAGTGTTCAACATCATCTGGCCTTTGTTAAATAGAAAATAATAAAATATGAATGGTTCACACAATAGGAAATCTGCGTGGAGAAAGCGAAATGAAACGATTTTCGAATTATGAAGCTTAGTTTGACTTGACTGTTGTGGCTCAATGATCTCCAATATCACCTATGGGCGTGGCAACTGGCCAAGTGCTTCAAGGCTCACGAGGACGAGTTTTTTAATCGTGAGCTATGAGTGTGCCCACTTGAGAAATTTCAACATCGCAGACGAGCGTTGGGTCACAAGACACTCAAGCTCACACGATTTCGTTCAATCTGTTAAACATTTATCCGAACCGAATGCTTCACTAATAATACAATAAGATATCAATGTGTTCAAGGTATAAATAAACTGTTTTGACGACATTATGCCGATGATATTGGATCCTTAAACTAAATTAACGAAGTGGGGTGACAATGATATAAAACATTTTTAAACCAAGTTCTCTGAATGAAACTTTCTGATACACCTATACCTCTTTGTTAGCTAGATGACTTACATATACAAAATTGAGATGGATGTTGTTTGTGATGATTCTAAAAGGAGCAGTACAGAGACCTTATTTTTTTTTAAATTAATTAGTGTGCTACTTATACGAGAAATACGTTACGAGTAAACGAAGTGTAGAGACGTATTTGAATCAAAAAAGCTTAATGTTCAAAAGAACATAATATGTTAATCTTGTTTTCTCAACATAGCATCTATTTATAGAAGGATGCCATGCGCGATGAGCTGGGGCGGGCGGCCTGCGCCAGCGAACTAGGTCGCGATATTTGCGCGTCTACCTGAACATGCGCAAGCGACGCCTAGTCAATGACACTGCTGAAGGACAGACAAAAATCAATAGATAAATAGGCCACCTCGACATCGTAGCAACGAAAACAAACAAGTGATAAATTAGGCATACTTTCATGTTATTTTTTACACGCAAATACTGAAGTAGTAGGATACTAATACCGTGTAGGAATGCGTGATTAACTCCAGTTATCGAAGATGTAGATTGATTGCCTGTGTGATTAAAGAGGTCAAACACCCAAAATAACGAGTGCAACGAGCTGTTTTTGTGATTCACGCATACGATTGATGTTTGGATTTTATTCTCTAAATACATATTACAAACATTCATGCACGCTGGTTAAACGTAGATGGTTGCGAGCCGAAGCAATACACAGAATTCTGCTTAATTTGAACAATCTGGAACGCAGCACTAAAACCAGTAGCCTTACCAATTTATAGTTGTGTTTTTGTTGCTCAGTGCAGTGTAGATCAAGTATTGTTTTGGAAACAAACCATTTACTTGTTACTTTGGCTCCAAACATAACAATTTCCTTTGTTATCTGATTGCATATATCACAAAAGATTCCAAAGGTCAAATTATTCTGGCCCATTCGACAGAACAATCATAAGATACGAGATTGCATTATTGCAAGACGATTATGTTTCGTGCTAGTAAACAAACAAACAATTGAGTAGATTTGGATTATTAACATAGTTATCAATAAGTTCGACAGATGAGCTTCAACCTTTTTTAAAGTTTCCGTGTCAATTTGATGCCAATTACCGACGTCTAACGGTATCTCATTAATTTTTCATTTTGGATAGATCTGTCCTAGTTTTGAATTTCAGGCGTAGGAATAGTAAACTTACCTTTCGGATTTGGAAAGGACCGTACCTATCAAACGGGTTAGACTGAACAAAGATCTGTGAAGTTATAAAATGTGTCTTCTTCTTCTATTTACATTCTTGCAAAGCGACGATTTTACAAGCAGTTTTTACCAGCTTTGAGTGTAAATGAATTCTGTTCTTAATAAAACTACTGTACTGTTTGTACAATGATGATTAGAGAAAAGTGTCGATAAAATTAAGTGATCGATTATTTCTACTTGTACTCGATATTTTGCCCTGAGTTAGTTACGAACTTGCGAATTTGTGATAAATTGTCTTTTCACGGCATTGTGAAAGAGTAGTTAGTAGTAGTTCTTAAGTTACTTAATATAAGTGTCTTTTTATTCAGCTTAAACTTAATAAACTTAAGACACAAGTCCTCATCCATGTGCTTTTGTGAAAATTGTTATTACAACTATGTGCGTATGATTTCTTGGTAAAGCGATTACCTTAGCCTGCCTATAATGAGTTTTAGCCTCGGGATTATGAATTAAATTTGTAAAGAAATTTAAAGAAAGTGAAACTACGAAAACAAATATTTGAACTGTCGTCGTAGTTGAAAAACTGTCACTTAGTTTTGTGACGAAGAACGGCGTCGGAGGCAGTGAACGACCGAAATATGGCGTGAAAGATAATTTCTCGCGATGTCGTCAGCTGATAGGCAGAGGTTAATGGCCCCAACTTTGTCTCGGTACTCACGTTCGTATTGTCCTATCGTCCCAACTGAGGTCGCCGGGTTATCGGATTATTTTTATTGATGTTGTAGATTCGATATATGATTTCACTAAGAGTTTATTTACACAAGGTTTAAGACGAATTATTACTGTTAAGCACTTTAGTAACATGATGTTCTTATTTGATCTCGGATTGAAAAATATAGTGTCTTAGGATTCACCAACAAGATGGACGACAATGATCTAGTAATGGTCATTGATAATAATTAAGCACTTTAGTAACATTATGTTCTTATTTGATCTCGGATTGAAAAATATAGTGTCTTAGGATTCACCAACAAGATGGACGACAATGATCTAGTAATGGTCATTGATAATAAAACACTTAAAATGGCGAATCAAAACCTTTAAAGAACCCCTTAAGATATCTATCTATTACCAACATCCGAAACCATAAGATATAGAATAATATAAAATAAAGTATAGTTACAACATGTGGTGATAATATTATCAGCGCAGTGCTTGACGAAGAGGTGTGCAGTACAATGATGCGATTACGACATTTTATAAAAATAATGTTGATGTTCGGTTCTGAATAAATCTTGGCCATTGTTTTTGGCAGCGATATTATCTAATTGTTTACCTATTTAATATTTATGTAGGTAAATATAAAAGCGAAAGGTTATGTACTGACTAAATTACGAAATATCGAAAACTATAGTTTTTAAAGACATTACTTTAATGGATTTTGCGACAGGTGCGGTCGAAGTCTATCCAAAGCGGAGCTGAGGGCGTTTAGCTTAGCAATAAAAATAGCAACTACAAAAATGGTAGAGCTAGATTAGTTTTTAATATAAAATACATAGGAATTAGTAATGATAAAATGTGATGGCCGAATGGTTAGTATAATCCGTCTATATGGCGAATCCCATTTAAATCTATTCACCCGCTGCCACTAAAACTGACGAAATTTCACACAAACTTGCGACGCCTATTTTCCCACTTAAGTAATAAGGGTAAGTAAGTAGATCCACGCTGATTTCAGCATGAATGGGCCGGATCGTCCGGGGAAGTACTACCCTCTCATAGAAGATCGACTTAAGAGTAGTAGTATCCGTACTACTGCGTTTCGTTCGGTGAGTGAGTGCGCCGGAGGCCCAATTTCCTCCCTTTCCTCTTTCCTCACCTCCCTCATTCCCTTCCCCTAACCCCATTCCCAGCCGCCATAGTGGACGCCACCATACCAGCAGTTTAAAACGATGGCTTTTGGTATAGTGGCCGCCACTTCTGGATTCCACTGACTGCTTACCATCAGGCAGGGTGGAGTCACTTTGGTAGGCTACATATAAAAAAAAAAAGTAAGTGTATATTTTCTAAATACAAAAAAAATGGTGTCATACTAATTTTAGTAAAGAGTATACTTACTTAATTATGTGAGCTTGGAGTCGATAGCTTTAATGAGTGAGTGAGTGACCTTTCGCTTTTATAAACATATAGATGTCTGTTGCCTATAACGAAAGAAAACATCGTGAATCATGACAAAACCTGAACTCTGACTAATACCTAAATAGGTACATATAATATTTTATAGAAGATCCCAAGAAATGGCCCATTAATAACAGCCTTAACCATAAGATAAAGTCTTAAAAGGAAATAGAAATTGCCAGTCGGGGCCCATGACGTCACATCCTTGCGAAAAAGCAAGGTTAGACGTTCAACCGTAATTGAGCAAGATTGCCTTACGGCCATGATTCATAATAATTCATCAACAGTACGAACCGTTTATTTGATTTATTCACAAGTTGAGGATTTCTGCTATTGTCTCGTACAATGCCTGAAAAATGTTATTTACACCTGACATAAACATATCCTACTATGTAATACCTACATAATGTAAACATTTAACGCGTGTGACTTTATACTGAAGAGAATGTCTCTTCATAATGATTCTTTGCAAATATAATTATGAAAACACTAGCTGCGCCCTACAGCTTTGCCCGCGCGTAAAATTTGTTTAGTTGTATCCGTCGAGAACCAGACCGATTTTCGAAATAAAAAGTAGCCTATGTCTGTCTCCGGCACCGATTCTATCTACATACCAATTTTCATCGAAATTGGTTTAGCCGTTAAAGCGCCGAGTGGTAACAAACACACACACTCACACACACACACACACACACACACACACACACACACACACACACACACACACACACACACACACACACACACACACACACACACACACACACACACACACACACCACACCACACCACACCACACACGCATGCGCACACCTGAGAGTCCTGAGTGGCACTTATCATGAGGTAGCCTACTGGCTGGTCTGCCTCTAAAGGCAAATAGGTAACTAGTGACGATATTTTGAAGCGAGCATGCAGTAACATCGATTGACTTAAGATTTAAG
The DNA here is from genome assembly GCA_963082885.1 of Parascotia fuliginaria. Lineage (NCBI taxonomy): Eukaryota > Metazoa > Arthropoda > Insecta > Lepidoptera > Erebidae > Parascotia > Parascotia fuliginaria. Next base: position 3,709,993 of record OY720179.1, read on the forward strand.
AGTACTCATTACTACTGCGCATTCAGATGCACTACGGGATCGTCGGCGAGCCCGTCGCTGTGTTCATCGACGAAATTTTGTTTATGTTGTGAAGTTGAATGTTGACTCCCTCGAGTCAGGTGATTTGTTATTACATTGTAAAATTTTATTTTTCATAACCACTAAATATCTTTAGTTCAAATTCATTCGTATGAGAAACCTTAAAGTAAATACTTAGTTTTAATAATCCTGGTTCAATCTACGTTTGTTATTTTGGATATTTGCGAATATTACTATGCTATTACTCAAAAAATCTCTATTCGTGACTGTTTCTGGTAGAGCGTTGAGGGCTTTTAAACTCTATAATGCAAATAATAATACACACGAATGAAATTGTTATCTTAAAAGGTATGTTGAACTAGAAAACATTACGTAATCATAAACTGTTGTAATGCCGGATTCAATTGTTCTTAGATAACATAAGAGCAGGCATTTTACTAGCTTACGGTACCCAACAAACCGAAACACGCACAATGTTCAAGCTGCTCCTCGTACTTAGTAGAATATAATGGTAATACTGTAGCTTGCAGTATCGTTAGCAAAGAGCACAGCATATTGAGTTAACAAAATTGCCGTCTGGCCTGTGCTTTATAATAACCAAGTTGTCTGGAACACTGTCGGAACGCTAAAGGGTATATAATATGATCAGTAAAAGTCCTCTTTATTTCAAAGGGCGGTCAAACGCTAAAGAAAGCTTTCTCAGCCTCTATTATTATTAAGCATAAATATAGAAGGTAGACAGTTTTATTCGAATATAATAATATTACGAGCCAAGTATTAGATTTGAATTGGAAATGGTTGTCGCATAAAATATATTATTTGGGATTTTTAATGGCAAAGTATTTTTTTTTTTTTTTTATAGTATAGCCTACCAAAGTGACTCCACCCCGCCTGATGGTAAGCAGTCAGTGGAATCCAGAAGTGGCGGCCACTATACCAAAAGCTATCGTTTTAAACTGCTGGTATGGTGGCCTCCACTATGGCGGCTGGGAATGGGGTTAGGGGTAAGGAAATGAGGGACGTGAGGAAAGAGGAAAGGGGGGAAATTGGGCCTCCGGCGCTCTCACTCACCGAACGAAACGCAATAGTACGGATACTACTACTCATAAGTCGATCTTCTATGAGAGGGTAGTACTTCCCCGGACGGTCCGGCCCATTCATGCTGAAATCAGCGTGGATCTACTACCTTCAAAACTATCGTCGTATCGTATATAAGTATCGTCATTTGTAATAAATAAAAATGGAAATACTAAATAAATCAATATTGAGAAGAGAATACCTATCAAGCCGAAAACAGTGGTACCTAGTAGTTGCATTAGAAATTCTTATTAGAATAAAAAAAGTTAATGTGGTAATTTTTGATTTCGACAACATCGAAAGAAGTAATAAAGTTTCGGGTGATGACTACAAGTCAGCAAAAACGACTACTAACAAGATAGTCTGGCGAGTTAATCAGGATAGCTATGAAAAACAGACTACTTAGTATATTTGCGAAGAGCGCCGTTCAGCAAGCGATGACAGAATACGATAACCGCTGACCAATTGGCTTATCAATTAACACGAGTCACACAATTTTGATATTACAAAAACAACGTTTTATAATCGTCTTTGCTATTAAGCTATTAACTGTAGTTTTCTTTTGAGTAATTTTCGCTCTCTCTATTAGGGCCTCAAATATAATACGATACTCCACAAGTGAGACTACATTTCAATAAACTACGTTTCAAACAATAGTAGGCGTGCTTACGATTTATGATTATACAATCTAAAGAAATCAATTGAAGAATCCTCCCACACCGCTATATTTTAAAGTGTGGTTCAAAGATGATGTGGATTTATTGCTACAGCCGCTACAAGACAGATTCCGGTATTCTTAAAGAATAAAATGTCTACAACAATTTGGTACTTCGGTACTTTTAACTGCACTGCTTCCATTTACTTTTTATTTCTGGTGATGAATTTATTGTCATGATGATCAATCATGCTTCCTCTTCTTTAATTGAAATAACTTGATTTTTTTTCTCATACTATTTTCAGTATTTACTTAGTAGTTTTATCTTTCGACTTTCGTTGGTAACAATATAATATTTCAATAGCTTTTTTAATAACAATCCGTCTTTTGAGTTTCTGTGTTTTCAAACTCACTATATTTTTCAATGTTTTATCTGTAATAATGAATCCTGCTGAAATTCTTAAATGTTTGATTTGTAGTAATTATTATCCTTTTTCGTTTTAATACTGAGCAATTCTCAATAGAAAAGTCCTATAGGCCCGACCCGGGCATCGACCCCGACCTCAGTACGGCTGTTGTACGCAATATTACTGCGCCACCTGCTAGTCAAGAAATTATTCATGTTTTGAAGGGCGCACGGTCTCGGGCGGACTCGGTGTATGCAGCACTTTTCGTGCTAGAGTCATATCTATAACAGGAATTTAATAACCAGCATGCATGTTAGTTGATCATACGTAATGAATGACATTACTTAACAGGAAATAATAATCGATGTAACAATAGTTAGCGTGATCATGGATTCGTATGTAGGTGATACAGTTCGGAGCGAGGTTCCGGACGTGATGCGTTCGCAGTGGTACGTTGTGAAACCGGCAACGGCCTCAATCTACGATCAGGGTCAACAATGTAGATTGCCATATCAAACAATATTCGTTGACATTGACTGTTATTTTAAAATTATCCTTGACTAATTCCTTCTTGAACTCACTTACCTCGGTTGTTACTTTTTAGTACTTCTGGTTTTTATTGTTAACCTTAACTAAATAAATAAAGTAGCTAATATATAGAAAAACAATATGTACTGGTGGGCAACAGCTTAGTCGTTGAGTTTTTATTAAATTTAAGCATTTAAACTGTTTATTTTGTGGTTGGCACAATGACCTCAAAATTGATAGGTACATCGAGGCGCATTTTGAAACAGTTTAGGCACCTACCTGTACCAAATTGTAACGAAACTAAAATGTTTTAGTAAATATCTAAAACTTTTATTGTTACCTATGCCAAAACACTAAAAGCCGTATAAACCAGGAACCAACAGACACTAGCTGTTCAAAAGCATGCAATTAGCCCAGTATTAGTAAGTAATAACAGTTAGAACAGGTTCTGCAAAGATACCGGAGCGAGCGGCAACCATCGGTCACCGGCCACTTTCACCGGTCCGCCATCTTGTAGCGACCATGTCGTGCGTTCGCGCTGTATATTGACGAATTGGCACGCCTATTGTTAAGTGACGTCACATATGTGATTAGGTGATTACGTACCAATTTAAAAGAATTTCTTCATTTGGCCCGTTGGCACAGTTTAGGTTTTATTTTGAAATATTGACGCCGTTACTGGAGTTTTAATCACGTGCTATGTATTTAAAGCAATGAGTATAAAACCACCATGGATCTATCGTCTTTGATTTAAAGGTATTACCTATGTCAAAATATTTTAGGTTCATACAACATTATTCTTAAAAATACTTAATACTTATTTAACAATGTATACTTACTCAAGCTGACGTAAATGCTTTCCGGGTATTTAATCTTTAGTAGTTAAGTAATTTCATAAAATGTCTATCTTGTAGAATTTACTACTTTACTTTTATGATACTTACTTATGTACTTATATTAACGAAACCCCTGGCGCAGTTGTAAAATGGTGTGGAGTAAGCTTCTCTAGTCAAGCTGCCCAAATTTATCGTAATAGAAATTAATATGAATCATATAAAATTGAAAATTATATTATCATAAAATCTATACATATATAAGTAGAGGTGTTCTTGATGTCGAATGGATGGAATCTTGCGATCTAGTGTTTGTGGTGCTAGTTTTCTCACGATTGTTTCACAATAGTCATATTGTAGTTTTGTTTTTATACTTGCAACTATAAAAACAAAACTACAATGTTTCTGATTTAACTAATACTTATTTATACAAGAAAATAATGCAGATACATAATAAATAATATCGTACATAACCTCGGTCTGTGAAATAAGCAATAGATCGATCATGTCGTGAACATGTTGTATTTCTTTGACAATGTCTTCTTTTGAGTCTATTTAGAAAGCTTATATTTCTTACTACTACTTTGTATCTTTGAAAGTCAAGATTTTCACACAAACTCTTCACAACGGGTCATTTCTTTTATTAAATATCAGTGTTTGGCACAGTGTTACTTTTATAAGCACTTAAGTCAGTGTTTTACTCAAGTTTGCGGAAGTCAGACTTTCGTTTGCCCACTTTTTTTAGTAACATGTACTAATTACAAATTAGTAATACATATTTATTTATAAGGATGTAAAACGTTTTTCATACCTAGTTTTTATTTTATTGTAGAGCTATAGTAGCGCTCCAAGTGGTTCATTTTCGTATCATTTCAACACCACTTGACAGGCAACAATTTGTAGTACAGACAAATAACTGATTCTGTCACTTCTGAGCCTAGATAATGTAGATGCTTTATAATTTATTTAACTATACTATGCTTAGTAACAATTATCTCTGTCGGTTAACAAGGCACGTGAAGTTATATAGAACGAACGTTAACAAACTTGTAGGTATGAACGTGACCGTGGTGGAGCCTACTTCCTAAACATCTACATGCCAAAAATGCTAATTATATTGCTTTAAACAGTAAACTGCTGACAACATGACTGTATATAGCTTATTATTAAATAAATAGTTACCTGAGATCCTGTTACAAATAAAAATGTAAGTATTAATTTATTTATTTAAGAAGTAATAAAATTTTTACAAATCGTCTATATGTATATAAAAGTTTTACCTATAAGTACCTAATTTAAATAAAAAAAATGTGAATTTGTTTTATTTTATAAACTAGAAAATCAGTAAATAATTCGATTGTAAAGTCCAAGTCAGTGGCATCAAGACGTGAAACACAATCACTTTTGACTAAAAATCTATCACACACATTCTGCCTGCAAAATCACGGTAATAGGAACGAAAATCGTAAGACTTTTGTCTTCGCTACGTTCGAAACTAAATAATCGTCTGGAGGTCGCCTTCGGAATCGCTCAGCCTAAGTTTTTAGACAGATTAGAATAGAATTAGATTAACTCCGAGGTTTCTTTCTGAATAATGACATCAGATTTGTAACGAACTACCCACATAGTTTGATGAGTAAGAATGTACGATGTGACCTTGCTGAAGTCTGAATTCACCGAAGTTCTGACTAAGCAATTTAACAAATATAGGAGCGAAAGAACGGTTTTACGCGGCGTTAGATTGCTCAGTCTACAAGCTGTTAATAAAATGTGATTATTTTTATTAACCAAACATTTATCATGCTTTTCACTATGGAGGGTAGTCAGAAATATAATATACTAGCTTTCGTTGTCTTTGCTTACTGCTCTGCTGCCGTCGCCAGTAGCGGGATGTTACATAGCCTTTAATCTTCCTTGAGAACGGGAATATCGTACGCAAAAAAAAAATCGGGCTGGTGGTTCCAGAAATTAGCGCGTTCAAACAAACTCTTCTGCTGTATAGTAGAAGTATAGATAACATCGATGTTTTGACAGTTATCACTTGTTGAGCGTATTGACACCGGTTGGTACACAAAGCATTCCACGGCATAAAACAAATACAAATACTTTACGGTCAGGGGATCGGACGAAAGAAATATTTCAGTAGTTTTGTAGGAAAGCTACATTTATTAATACCCACCTAGGTATATTGGTTTAATAAATGATCAATTTGGTAAGTGTATCCAGTTTTGACGACGAGTAGGTACTTATTAGGTATTGCCAACGACCTTAGCCTTTATAGTTAAACTGTTCTTAGTAGGATAAACATTTCAACTCTAGGATATCTTGTGCTATATTTATTGTAATTCAGGTTTCCTTAGACTGTCGACGAAGGTCAGTAATGTCCTAGTGTATAAGGGACTGGTATATTATTAATTATTAAGAGACGTTACGAAACTAAGTTACGAAAAAATGTTCACCATGCAGCAGGCTGCAGGATCTTACGTTACTTAAGGTTTAATTTTTATAAACATTTAATTAAAGTGCTTAATTTATTGCTACAAATAAAATTTTAAATATCTCAACAGTTTCGTTTCCTTAATATAAATTGTGTATTATACAACGATTACGTCATTTTTAAGTATAATTAGGTAATTAATGCTAGCCATTTCCTTTGCTTGGACTACTTTAAGTTTATATTTTTTAATATAATGTAGCATTGAAGTAACTAGATACTTGTGGAGACGACAGATGAGAATAAACGTCAAGCAAAATAAGGTATGTAAATACCTAATGCATGATCGCGTTAATTCCCGTATGATTATAAATTTAGATGAGAATAAGGCTAACAAAACTGGGATAGTTTGCAGTAGAGATAATTCAGTATGTATTTATTTACAAAATACAGGTGCTTGTAACATTACGTTAGGTACGTTACTAGTTCTTCCTTTTTGTCCTCTCTTATTTCCTTCTCCATCAAAATCTGCAGCAGCTTGGTTGTTTTTTCTTAACCCCTTCATGGACACTACTGTAGACACAATAGATGTTTTATTGTCATCACTGCCATACCCGTTTACTGTCTAGGAAAGTATTAACATTGCTTCTTTAATGCGTAAATAACACCGCTTTGTTTGCAGACTACTGTAACCACTTACCGTCAAGTGTCTGTTGATTCATCATTATCATATCACCCGACAGACGTCCACTGGTTGGACATAGACCTTAATAAATTTTTGTCTTGATAAGTGACTAATTGACTAATAAATGTTCTTTCTTGTTTCAGATTAGTTTTGCCGCCTTTTGCTGTACCTGATGAAGGTATGTTAACATACAGTTGGTAGTTATTACATGGCTAGATTTTAAGCATTACATTTTGAATTAGGAATGTTAGGAGGGATCGAATGGAGCATCATAAGACTAAAACCACCTTGAGCAAGCTTTGATGCTTATGCCTTATTTGTATGAAAAGAATTATCTGTTCTGTATTGGAAAAATCCTATTTTTATGTATGTACCTTTTTTATAAGGTGAAAAACGTACGGCCTGGGGATTGTAAGCAGTTAGGTAGCCAACGGACACTTGCAACAGTTGCAACACTAGAGGCCCTAGACAAGTAGCAAAGATTTCTATTCTATTCATAGAATAGTTAATAATATGTATCTTAGGATTGACATAAGCTAACGCCAAAGCTTATGTCAATCCTAAGATACACCAGTTAAACCATACATTTTTTAATCTAATAATATTTAACACTTATCTAGGGCCTCAGTTGTCCACTCTATCCTTTCTTGTAATATAGGTACTTTTATTATTACCGTAGTCTGTAGTATCTAAATATAAATAAATATAATTACCTAAATAAAAGGTTTATTGTATGTAGGTATACCTACTTTCAATTATTATCTAAGTCTAGTAGGTAGGTACAATTAGTATAAAGAGTATATTAACAATATTACCTAGGTATTTAATTAGATATACTTACCTACTTCTATTATATTAAAACAAGTATATACTGACCTCTACAGACCTTGAATATTCATGATCGTATAATTACTGAAAAAAGCTAATGCAATTCAATGACCTCTGAAAAGGTTATTGTGCATCAAAGACGTCCTAATTAATTGTGAGTGTATAGAGTATAAAATTAAAAACTTGTTAAAATAATTCAGACTACGCTACTAAACTTGTAAGATCTATCGTGTATAATGCACTTGGGACTTCTGAAAACTAAAATAACAACAGTTTACTTAACGAAATGACAGTGTCTAAAAAAATGATAACAAGCCAGTTGCCAAGAAAATCTGTTTTTAGGTGAATTTTGACCTACTTGCATTTTGATAGGTTCGCGAAATGAGCATATGGTTTGTCATGATTCACTTGGTTCGATAGTACATTAGAATTAAAAGAAATCAGTGGAATAGTTCCACTGGCTGGCATGATGGTTTAAACTAAGGCAGCGGATAAATTTGAAAGAAGCAAATTCGCTGGTAAAAAGTTTCAGGTTTCAATCGAGTATAAAGTACCGAACCATTCAGTTTAAGACCCGTTGGACTACACTGTGACATGGTGGCACGTGTCAGTCTAGATAGGAAGGGGGAGCGTGTGATCAATTCATAGAATATTTCATTTATAACATTGTATCACGAATAACTGTCATTGTTACTCAAACAACTGATTTCTTAGAATTTACTTTAATTAGAAGTTTTTATTTTGTACCTGGCAACACCGTCCTTGTACACATAGCAACATTTCTGTATTAAATCACTCCCTGTCATGTCAATTGCGCAAACTGATGTGTCATAATGTTACAGCCTCGAGGCTCAGGCGCACATTTGGCACTTTATCTTTAAATAATCATGTTTATTATAAATTCTGATATCCGTAAATAATAACCTAATAATCTCTTGCAGCGAGTGCAAGTACGGTGCTTAGTATTTCCGCATTCATAACGTCTTGTCCATAACCGAAGTTATTGCATACTGTAGTTTTATCGCTATGCCCACTTAATATTTGTTAAGAAGGAAATTATTAGCAACTAGTGACTCGTCCGGCTTCACACGAACATACTACTTAATATGTTTTTACGGCTAGAAATCACTATTGCTATAAAAGTCGTCTATACTATAAGTAATTATAAATTCTCGATTCGTCCATTAATATAAAATCAAATAGGTAAATACCACAGTTGTGGCCTCTGTGCTGACAAATATTCACTTTATTATTCATATTGAAAATTTATAGGTATTTGTGGGAATTCCAGTCCGCATTAAATTTAATCTTTAATTGTCCAGCGCCTTAAGCTAATTCAATGAATTATAATAGTTTTTAAATGGCATCATCATTGACATTGATTTCCCTGTTATACGTTACACAGCAATTAAACAAAAGCTTTTTAATGTCTTCATCTTATAAAACATTTAAGCTTAGTCATAAAATTGTCGTAACCTGTTTTGTCAAGTTAAAAACATAAAAAATCAAGGCCATTGAGATACTATGTACTAATCTCAATGCCATTAGCAGAAAACTTTAAAGTTTTAGTTTAACCGGGGCATTTATTTCTGTAGATGCTGGCAACACTGTCTTTTGTACAAATTCAAATCTTGAGCATGAAATCGAACGCCCACAGATAAGAAGCCAGTGACATCTGGCGTCACCTTCGTTTATTTAAATAAGTTTTGTAATATACTACGTTTGTGCCGAAGCTATGTTTATGATTTTTACAACTGTTCAAATTGAAAAGAAAGTGAAGCCAAGTTTATTGCTTAGTTTTATTACAGATATCAATCAAAGTGGAATAAGGTCGTTTGGATGATTAAAAAAAATCAATGACCTGATCTTAAAGTAAACATCGTTGATTAGTACTAATAATAATAATAATAAAGACGTTTATTTTAAAATAAATGAAGCTGCAACTAGACGCAGTATATCAGGTACATTTTACTTTGTAACAACATTTGTAAAGATAAAAGTACATCTTAATGACGTAATAAAACATAGTCCTATTTTAAATTATCTCAGGTCTGTAAATATAGACACGAGATATCGACCCAATTTTTGTTAGTTCGTAAAAATTAAATGAGAGGTTATCTGTTCGACCCACATCATAGGTACTTTACTTTAAGTCTCGGCTCCAGTCCGAAGCAAGCCATATTTGGGTAGGTACCTACATTGGCATTAATATTATCAGACGCGGCTTTTATTTCACTTCTGTTCCAAATGTCAATGAAGTAATTTTAATACCTAAGCATTGAGAAAATAAAAAAAGACAAATCAGAGTGGATCAGATGTCAATAATGATATTTTCCGTATGTAGGCTTTGTAAGACCGAATAAAACTTTTGATACCGAAGCGAAGCGAGGGCGGCCGTCTCGTATCTTATAAACATAGGTTTCAAAAAATTCCTACATAAAGTTTCAATAGTAGTCAACAACAGATTAAAACAGACAGAATTACAGATCTAAAAAATCATATTGATTTCATGCAGGGTAATTTAAAATAAATCAAGTAATTTAAAATAAAATAAATCTAGATAAACAATATTGCGAAGCAATGACAAAGTTCAATAGTAAGTATCATTTATTGTAGTTTAAGTATTATAAATAATCTAGGTATGGTTTAATTTTAAGATACTAGGTATTTCACTCGAAACTAAAAGCGCATCGGCAGGTTCTGTGCAACTCAGTAGACAATTATGTATTTAAAGTAAAGGGTATTCAGAAATATTATTGACAATTGCTTTTTTTTCTAACGCTTTTGAACATAACGATATCAAATATTTCGACAAACTTCTTGCTGCTTAACCACTCGTAAGTCGTAAATCCTCAAAAGCTTCTAAAAACGATTATAAAAACTTATAAGACGTTTAGATTGTGGAGGTCATTGTTACTATAAAATATTCGTACTTATATTTCCAAACCACAACTTGAAATTTTACACTATTTACATAAATTAAACTATTTTTAATAACTTAGAATGATTATAATAAGTGTGCCTGTGTGTGTAATCATAAGTTGTAATAGTTATAATCTGATTAGTTACTAACCTTTTTGGTAGCATTTAGGTTTCGTCTCATAGAGTTTTAAAATATGTGGTAACGTAGGTATGTATAATATAATATAATAATAATAATAATAATATTCTACCACATGCACACAGCGCCATTTAGCCCCAAATTAAGCAATTATATTTGCTTGTGTTATGGGTACTAAACAACTGATATACTACTTATATACTTTTTTTTTTGAAAATACATACATATTATAGATAAATTACACCCAGACACAGAACAAACAATCATGCTCATCACACAAACGGTTGTCCTGGGTGGGAATCGAACCCACGACCTCCGGCTTAGCAGTCAGGGTCACTAACCACTAGACCAACAGGCCAGTCAATATAAATAATATAAAAATATAAAAATATAAAAAGTAAATATTGAATCGGAGGAAACACGTTCTATTTTTAAAACAAGTCTTGTTATCTTGTTATTTGGCTTTTTTTGTTACAACTGCCATACATCCAGTCAAATTCTCCTTGTTTTTATTTGGCTAGCCTTCCATAATTTTTTTTAAGATTTATTGGCATTGCTTAAGTTTATTTTTATTAATAAAAACCGTTCTCGTACTTAGTTAGAAGAATGGTATGGTAATTATTTTATAACTAAAGTATATTACAAGAGTTCCTCAAGTAATGGGATAAAGCATTTTACACGTAGAGCATTGATTTGTGCGTTGGTGTTTTCGTACTAACTTGGCCTTTATGATGAAGTTATTTAAAGAGTAGAAAAGTAGGACGGCGGGATAGCTATTTCTTGGTAATAGGTATAATAATATCGGCAGTCGCAATCGGATAGTCTCCGTAATGTAGTATGTTTTTTTTGTGTTACTTAGTTGCTTATCTTTGTTAATTGCAAATCCATCAATCGTAGGAACAGACTAACGAAGATAACCGTCATCGCATCACCATTGAAAAAAGAAAAACAAAAACTAAATTTAATGTTGTCATTTGAATACACTTTATGCGTGCGACACTCCACCTGCTCTGCTTGACATAAAATGTAGGTATTTGTCTCGTTGCAAGACGTTCGAATCGCAACAGACCAAACCCGACAGAGTACTTTTGTGACACGCGTAGGGTGCTGAACTCGAAATTCGAGTCTCCCTCTGTCTCTATTCAGCATTAAATAATGAACTTGACCCAGTAGGTCGACGGTCGTCGAGTTGAAATGTGCACACTTGTCCCGCAAACGCCCGTCGACCTTCGGAAACTTTTTGTTTCCATTGTACTATTGTACCATTTGTGCTTTCATACGGCCCGTTTACAATAACTAGAACAAGTCTTTACTTTTTTTTCTTTAAGCATAATTCGATTACGTAGTCAAAAATAGCTATGAATTTGAAACTCACAAAAAAATTTAAGAATTTTGATGAGTTTTCCTGTTTTTAACAAGCCGTCTTTACTTTTTTTAATTTCGAACAGCTTTCTCGCCGTTTATACCAACGTCGAATTGTCTTTAATTCGCTTGAATTTTATGTAAATCGTGTACTTAACAAAACAAGCGAGACATAAGCATTGGAGACATAATCACATCACACACAACCTTGTCCAAACTCGTGCATAGCATATTTATTTTCTGATGATAATTTTTGTAACGAGTTCGTAACAAAATTGATTTTTCTGCATTTACCTATCATATCAGTATTATATAGGATTTTCATATTCTTCATTAAAGATTTATAAACAAGAGAACCTTTTTTTTTGGTAGAAGTTTCTTGAATAGAATAGAATAGAGTTTATTTAATTAAAGGTTGAACATAGTACACCAAAGTAAAAATATTGATACATCAGTATTATGTACCTATATACAGCTAGGTTAATAATAATACTTTAAACACAGTAATGATTATTTGGCTACGCAAAAAGTTATGAATTTTGAATATATCCAATATTAAGCTCTTTTTGCTCTTTTTATAATAGTGACATCTATTACACGACAGGCGATTTATCAGCCAGTCGTGTTTTCTGTAGACCTACTACGTCATTTTCTTATAAAAAACATCGCGTGACTGGTTTCAGAAAGATGTGATTATAAAGGAGTTCCGTTCTTCCTACTGGAATTACGGTATTTTACCTATCATTTTGTGTAGGAAGGTGGGTTATTAAAGGAATGATTTTTTAATTTGATTAAAAATATTCGCTCTATTTATTTACAATACTGCTGCTTGCTATCGTCTATTGTGTAGGTAGCGTCGTTATAACGCAGTACGTAGGTCGTAGAAGTTTGATGTTTAAGTCGGGCTAAAATGATTTTGTATTGATGTTTAATTCTTAGGTTTATGCCTGGCCATAGATGCCGATTCAAGGTAATACAGTACCGCGAGTTACTTTCAGACAAAAGACATGAACCTTATTCTACAGAATCTCGTTATCGTCAATCTACGATAATATTATACTCCAAGCTATTATAGCCTCGTCCTATAAGAAAAGTAGCGAAAAAAACTAGCCGCTACAACAAATTTGATTCGCAGTGCAGCGATACAATGAAGTTACGGTGTCGCGCGGGTGTCGTGCTGGGGTGGCGGGGGGCTCAGGTCAATGACGCCCCTCGTCTGGGGCCCCCTGCCGCCCCTACCGCCCGCCCGCCTGAACCAGTTCTACATGTAGCTTACCGTCATCTCTATCTAGTTTACACCGAGTACTCGCTTACCTGCCGTCCTGCCGAACATTCTCCTTGGTTTGCAGTCGGAGACTATAAAAACTATCGATATAGGGAGGACATGCACATTCCGACTGAACGGTATCATTCGAATACTTGAATAACAAACAACGTATCATTATCGTTATTCGTTATTGCTATCTGTGTAAACTGATATTTTATTCGAAATGTTAACATTTTCGATTTTGTGGTAGGTACAAACACAACACTATACTCCTTAGTGCTGTTGTTTGTTTTTATTTTAGTTGTCTCATAGGATAAAAGCCTTGTAAAATCATAAGAATCGCTTGCTATGCCATTTGCAGAAGATAGTCACCAGTACAGTGTTCTCAAGCTCCTTCTGCTGGAGCTGTGTGGCCAGGCTAAGGAAGTAGGTACCTCCAGAGACAACTGTACAAAATTAAGTACATTATTTTTGGCTGCGACGTGCTTTGCTGCTCCAATAAGAATGAAAATAAATCCTCCAACTTTTTCACAGCCTAACTAAATGATAGATTTATCCTACAGAATATTGCAGTTGTAACAATACTATCTGGATATGTTACTCTGGATAGAGTGAAAGCGAAAAAGATTCAAGTGCTCCTAAAGAACGTGGTAGGTGTACAAACAAGCCAACTGATGGTAGGAAATAGTCGAGGCTCATGTCCACTTAGCGATGCCCACCCTGGGCCTCTCCTTGCACATGGTCACAGCGGCATAGGTGAAGGCCATCTATCGTGTTGGTTACCACTTATGATCTGATAGGCCACTTGTCTATCATCGTTAGCAATCTCTCACCTATCAATTATATTTTTGATACACTGCTTAGATAATTTTGATGAAGATAAGTGTAATAAAGTTACATATTAACATGACTTGGCAATGGCAATGACATTCTAAACTTAAATTGATACGTGACATCATGTATTGTGATGATCTACGTATTGTACAATGTTTTTATCTGTAACAAAAAAAATAGATTAATTATGACGAATCCTAAATACGCGTCGGTGGTTCGTGTAAAAACCGAACAAGTGCGAGTCGGGCTCGCGCACATAAGGGTTCTGCATCATTATCTATAAAAACAGCAAATAAAACATGTCTGTTGTATGGGAGCCCTCCGTAAACATTTGCTTAATTTTAATTTAATTATTTATTTTTAAAGTGAATATATAACTAGATATTCTGTGAATATTTCAAGCGTCTACCTGTTGCCGTTATCAATATTGAGCAAAAACGAGGAAAAATCACGTTTGTTAGTATGATAGCAGCCTTTAAATATTTATTTTATTTTATAGTATTTGTTGTTATAGCGGCCTCAGAATTACATCATCTGTAAAATTTTTAACTGTTTAACTATCACGATTAATGAGATACAGCCTGGTGTCAGACGGAGAGACAGACTGATAGGTCTATCTATTTGTCTGTCCGTCTGACACCAGGCTGTATCTAAGTCAGTCTCTGTAGACGGGCAGCGGAGTCTCAATAAGGGCAAAATGGGACCTTTTGGGTACGGAACCCTAAAAAGTGAATGATCAAGAATGTTGCGATGATATCAAGAGGCGGAGTCAGACAGGCGGCCCGACGCGGTCCGGCTGTGTCGCAACAATCGCTTTCGCAAATGGTTTCGTAACACCCAGTGCCGAAAATAGTGGAAAGTTACTTCATGTTTTTTATCCTCATTCATACCTCGCTCTCCGGCTGTTAAAAAATATTATAATTATCTTATTTTAATAGCGCCTGCTTATTTTAGACAAACTTATGCTAAAGCATCCATCGTTGTGGCCAGAAATATTCAGAGATAAAATAATCTAAATTATTTTGCAGACGGCCACAATCTAGATAGATTTGTCATTTTGATTTGAGTTGGTTCACAAAATAATTAATAGTTCTATTTTTAAATTTCATCAAATCGGATTAAATTATTATCCTAATTGAATTGTTTGTATTTTAATTCATTGCTGTGATCAATTATGATGACATTGCCGTTTGACATCTTAAATTGTACTTTAATTAATTAATGATTAAAATAGTAAATATACCATGACAAAACATCTTACGAGAAAAAAATTGTTTATTTACCTATTGACTATACTTTTTTATTACTTATAGGTACTTCAATTTAAGACCTTGGATCTTGCTATAGTAGATATTTTAAACAAGCTGAGCCCCACAGACTCATCCGCGTGTAAATTGTGTTTTGTGTCCCTCGGGCACCAAACCGATTTTCGGGATAAAAAGTAGCTACTGTTCGTCTCCGACACCGAATCTATCTACTTAACAATTTTCATCAAAATCGGTTCAGCTGTTTAGGCGCCGAGTGATAACAAACACACTTACGCACGCATACATACACACAAATTTTCGCATTTATAATATCTATTAGTAGGATAGCTGTTACTAGCAACAGTGTTTGATAGTCACCCGCCGAGCGCCTCCCAGGTTCATGAACACTTCATTGACATTTTAATACCTTTGTTAAATAAAAACCTATTTACATTCATAAAACACACATTCCCGTCTCAAGACTATTTAAACACAAACAAAAATAATGTAGATATCATAATATTTGGATTATCAAATCTACTCGTACTTATCACTGAGTTAATTAGTAGGTAACTGTGGAAGTTCAAGGCTTGTTTACAACGGCGTTATTATGTATATGAATGTGTAGGTACCTACTTAATACTTTGTAGTAGTCATGCACGAAAACAATATTTTGTTACAAAATTCATGCCATAATCACTAATTCACTGCGTTACTAGGTACTTAATTTTGTTGCGAATAATTCAGTATTCCCTGTATGTAGGTAAACTTAAACACTTCTTAATTCGTCGGCAGCAAAGCGAAAACTAAAATTCTTACAATGCCTTACTTCTCAAAAAATAATCTAAAATTCATAAAATGCTTATAATTTTCGAAAATCCATCTCGCAATGCGCTCTTCATATTCCTTAATAACATTTGAATTGACTGTGACTGCGTATTTACCTACCTAGTAATTTTAAAGACATTATTGCGTGTTCATATTCCAAAAATGAAATATGTTCCCATACCATTTACATTTTTAACAGAAAAGCAAATATTTCGGTGTGACATAATATTTCTCTTCTACAAGGTCATCGCGTACCTACCCGAGTCGTTGAGTCACCCCAAAACAATGCGTAAACAATGGTTTCAGTCACTTTGTACAATGTTTCGTAAAAAGCCTTTCTTATTCGTAAATATAATTAACCAAGTTCAAGGCGTCACATTTCTTGTTTGCAAACCGTAAAAATAAAACTTCAGAAGTTTTGTTGGATCCAAATACCTAATTGGATATATATATTTTATAACACATGAATTTTTAAATGTAGATTAAATGCCACGTGATCGTGGCAATTAAAATATAGATTAAACAAAAACAATCCATAAAATACTCTATGAAGGTATATAATATACTCATGCTGCGTAACGTCAATAGGTTATAATCGTTCAATGTACAGGATATAGCAAAAACACCGTTTTTTAATCTTCGTGTGAACCAACCATAACTATAAAGCTTGCAATCTCTGTCAACCCGGAAGAAAAGTGATATTTATGCCGTCAATTTTCTATAGCGGGAGTTAACAACGGCATCCTGCGTTTCCAATCGTTGCTACTACTAATAGCATGCGCTTAGTGCTTAGTTAAATGCGCAATAGCGAATGCTATTTATTGTCTATCACATAGGCCTTTTTTTAAATAAATTGATTGTAAAAAATATAAAAACAAACTTGAAACTATCATTGAATCAAACTTTATGATTAAATGACAGTGGAGACAAAGTTTGTTAATTTTGAATATATTTTTTAATTTTACATTTTATTAAGCCGATATCTGTTTATTTAATTTTTTTTATATTTGCGTGAGAGGTAAGTAATAATTTCCTGCAATACCTAATCATTAATTAATCACATGAGTACTTAACAAGATATTTATTTGTAACGTTTGGGACAAATAGTTTTTACCCAGAAAAATTTAGGTAAGTAAGTACCTAGTAAAAATTACCAACACATAAAAATCTGCTGTACCTAGTGTTATCTGGTGTTGTAACTTGTAACTGACTGACAAGAGTGACAAGTACCTAATTAATAACTTGTTATTCAGTTTAACCTAGAGATAAGGAAGACCACCCCCAAACATTACGCACAGTGTTTGCTATGAGATGGGCGATGACAGTTACATCAAGGTACGCTGCTGCGAGCCCTGTTGAATGATTCTCTGCCGCCTTGTTGACCGATTGCGCTAGAATGAAGAATATAACTGCTAAATAGTAAAAACTTTGCGGTCTAGCTGTTGTTACTTCTTGACGACGACTGTTTAATTACCTACTAAGTAATTAACTTCTGAGTTCATTTAGGTACCAATAATTAAATAATGAGAGAACTTTACAGTTATAATTTTGAAATGTCACATTCTTGCAATTATTGCGTGAAATGTTGACACGATTTTTTTAGGTAAGTACCTACCTAAATACTTACCTAAATTTTGTAAGTACTTACCTAATCAACTTTGCGGGCACTACTCACAAATTTATGCTACATCAACATTACACATTCCTATCATGGCTGATTATCATTATTCGCTACAATTACCAACATGATAAGTATAAAATACGCATAATCATGGATGTAATTTGGTACATATTCTTTTCACGGAAACGTTCTACACAAAACATATATCACTATCACTATCATATAAGTAGATACTTACTACCTAGAAATGCACCAAAAAAACTAAGTCAATATTGTGTTAGGATCGCGTAAACCGATTAACCTATTCGTGTTCTTATAATCGAGAAGACATTCGATAGGCACTCAATTTGTTTACTGATGTTACCTGAGTTTTGCCGTATGGTCTCTGATATAGAATGTGACACCGCATCTCTTTCCGTGAATGTCGTAAGAGGCAGCTAATAAAACGCTAAACATAGATCATCATCACCTACGTTTAATGTTTAAGGTTTGTCAATCTGCATGCAATTTAGATTGATATGAATTTTAGAATGAACGGAATTGGGAGAAAACCTACGAAGCAACATCACCTTATTGCGGTTATCCTTTCCAAGAGCGATGACTTTCAAAATCTAGTTTTTGGAAGAGGATGTGATGATGGGATGACACATTATTTATGGTATAGTTTGGATTAAGAGCTGTATTTAATTAATTATGAGATTGATCTTAAGAGTCTTCTCATGTATATTTATTGTTTAATACGCGGTCACGTTTTAATCATGTTTCGTAAACGTTCCTCGACTATTTTGTTTTATACCTTGAAATAATAATTTTGGCAGATTAGCGAATCGGTCTTGTTGAAGATTGGAAGAAATACCATACTTTAACAAGAATATTTTACAGGTGTGGTACAGTAAAAAATAATAAGTATAATAAATAATAACTGATAGACTAATTACAACTTCATTTGTTTGCTATTTTCTTTTAGAATACCTCTTTACGGCAGACCGTTGTTGAATTGAAATGAAATCGTTTGCTAAATGGACTACTGGAGGTCTAATCAATCCTTAGTCCCCATTTTTTCCTTCACCTCTCTGCGTACTTAGTTTTCGCTTTCTTCAAGCAAAAATAGTCAACATTTTTAATAGTGAAGAAACTCTATGTACATAATTCGATTATGAGAATTCGTTTAATTCGATCGACATTGAAATAGCGAATGCGAACCTTGATTTCCAACCTATCGATTTTAGCGTGTACAATTCGTACAATTCTTTATTTTACTTACCTATTATATTATTTGTAACAAAACAAATCCACACGTTTATTCCCAAACATTTATTTATTTTTTTATTTATTTATTAATCATAAACTTACATCTATCTTTACAGGCAAGCCTAATGCGACAGAGAAGTTGAGCTTATTATCTAGTTTATAACTATATTTATATACTAAGTATTCCTAAACATGTAGGCAGGGATAGGTAAGTATATTGATATAAGTACCCTCATATTGCTAAAGGTCAGATTGCTCGAACCTGTAGGTACGTAATATAGACAAGAATTCCAGATACCAACCTGGTAGATCCTGAATCCTGAAATTGAACAACTAAAATGTAATTGAATTCTACAATATTTAGATTCAACTTTGTGTGTAAGTACCTACCTACTGTGTCAAGTAAACTCCAAAGCAGTTCTAATATTTTATTTATTTAATCATAAAAGTCTTTCTTTTACTGTTTTTTTAAGAAAGAAGATCTAGTGTGATCGTAAAATTTTAAAATTAATTCGTAAAATTAGTCAATGATTGTAACATTGGGCGGCACACGTGATACGTACGTTCCGCAATATAAATTGTATTGTACGAGTTGCGTCTACCAAAAAAATTTAATATAATGTGCGTATGGGTATAAATTTTGACTATTGTATTGTAACTAGTAGGCAATAACTTAATTACATAATCATTTGATCGTCCTTCGATTTCAATTTTACCTACTTTAAAACAGTCTTAGACAATTATTTGTTCATTTCTAATTTTGATCCTGGGTGTTTTTGGCAGGGCGTGAAAAAGCATCTCAATAAGCCGCCATTTATAGCAGTTTCAGACGATGGCTCTTAGAATTGTGGCTACCACTTTTGGATTCCACTGACTGCTTACCATTAGGCAGAGTGGAGCCACTTTGGGTAGGCTAATATAAAAATATATTATTTATATACTCAATCAGCCTAAACACATCCACTTGTCGACCTAAGCCTCTCCCAAAAAGAAGAGTTTGGATATACACGGCATCGGCATCACGCTTGACAGGCGAATTGGTGATTGGTTACAGTTGGGTGGTCTCTGTAAAAAGCAAACAGTCTTTAAATATTGCCTACGATCACGATGACGGTTTCTAAAATAGGTAGGCATATCAATAAATAATTAATTAACTAGGTAAATACCAATTTTTATACTTTGCATTAATATCTAATTTAAAAATATTTCAAAAGTTCAGTTGGTATTCTTCGTGCAGTATCTTAATGAATATATTATTAATATTACTTTACGATAAAACCGTCGTCTGAAAGTGGTATAACCTAAATTCTCGAAAATGCGAAACCGTAATCCGCAAATTGTCGCCGCACTGATGGACGTATCCTTATACGAGAGTCGTTTAACTTAAATTCGGGAAAATGTCAAACTGCAAGCCACAAATTGTTACATCACAGTTAGACTTTGCAGAATGCAACCCATGTAACAATGCCGCTTCAATTACAACTTTAGTGGTATTAGCATGTTACATTAGGTACCTACTTCACTACAAATCAGTTAAAACAAGTAACTTTGTAGAAACCTATTTTATTATTACATAACTAGCGATGCGCCTCCTTCGCATGATGATGGTACTAATATATTTTTTACAACATAATTTCAAACATTTAAAATTCTCGGCTTTACTCAACTATAATATGCACATGTAGGTACCTATTACCAACCTACCTATTACATATATTTAAACTGCCCAGAATAAATTCTCTAAATTATAATGAATACCAAAATCCATTGTGTGATTTAGAAGCTAAAGCTATGATAAACACACAGAAGGAAACAGCTATATTGCTTTAAACTAATTTATTTTCTCATTTTAGTGACCATTCCAGGAAATACATCCTTAGGTTAAGCATATATTTCATTTGGGTATTTATTAAAATACTAATTTATCTCTTAATAAATTACAATGAGCTTTCAATATTTTATACCGTCAGATAATTGAATATTTATAAAACCATGAAGTTTTGTACTGTGACGAAAGGTCTGCGTCCAGGAAATAATTAAAACGTCTTAAAATATGCTGTGTACTGTAAGAATTCAGCAAGGAAATAAATGCATGGAGCTTGTCGACCATATTGGAGACTTGCCAAGGTTTACCATTTTAAAATTAATAAAACTCTGAATGGAAAAAAGTTAACGTAAAGTGCTACGACTACCATAAAAGTCATTAGAATAATACCTAAGCATTATAAATAATAATCTGTGGTGTTTTACACTCTGTTTTTATTGGATAAAAAAGGTCGATGACGATTCGATAATGATAAAAAGTGTATTGATTACTTTAATAAAAGATGGTGGATGTACCGATGTGCTCGGTAACCCACGCGGATGTAGCCCGAGCCCAGGGGTCAACGGTTCTCCTTGATGGGGTGTTCACCTTCGATGACCTCATTTATTCCGTATTGTACTATAACATCACAAATCATTTAAGCTCTATAAATACCTACGTACAGAAAGTCAAAAACCTTGATAGGTGTTTCAACGAGTTCTGAGTATGAGTAACGATCTTAAAAGCTTTTTAAATGGTTTACAATAAATATTCATATAATAATATGTAAAACAAGTAAATTAGTACAATAGTAAGAGAAATAGTTCCAAAGAATCTGCAATGGTTTAGAAATCGCTAAAAGTCAACTTTTTTCAAAACAGTTAAAAAAAAAGATTGTTGACACATTTAGTTTTTTTCTTTTTCCTATCGTTTTAGTATCCAATTTACCTAAGCCTCTCGAAGGGAACCGGATTTTGTTATTACTTATAAGCTATAATTATAACGTATTATATTGAAGCGTTAAAGCAAAAGTAAGATCATCCTTTCCGCTCCTTTTCCACTAGATATTATATCGAAGTAGTTGTGACCGTCAGCAAGTATTTTACATTTTATTTTTCATGTGCTTTCAGTTTCACCAAATTACTAGTGGGATATGGAATGGTTAAATCAGTAGTCAAACTTCTTAGGTTTGTTGCTATCTGAGGTTTTCGTAAGGTTAGTTAGGCGTTTGTACTGCTGAGCGTTTTCCAAGGCACTCCAAAGCGGTGGTACCAACAGGACATTAATAGCAGTTTGTGCCGATATCGTCGCTTATCGTTTTAAGCTGTTTGTTAGTTCGTAACACGTGGAGTGTCATTACAACCAGATTTATTAATGATCAGATAACAGTGACAATTGAACCACGAAAGAAAAATGATTTCCGTTTTCCTCTATTGAGTAATTTACTATCGCTTGGCACATTTGTGATAGTAATTAGTAAAATATGGACTGTTATTGGTTAGTTTCTGTTGATTGGTCAATATCTTCAACATTTATAATAATGATGGCAAATAGGAAAACCATTAATACAATAAAGTAGGTACCTTAACTATGTTAAATGGTTGAACTCTATACCAAATTTCATCAAAATCGGTTCAGTGATTTAGGTATGAAAGCCTAACAGACAGTGTTTTGCATTTTCAATATTAAGTAGTATAGATTAAGATATATTATCAATAATTCGTGTCGTAATGGTAGTGCTGAAGGCACCCGCTTCGTCAACACAGAGTCGGGAGCTCAAATCTGGGCAATAAAATACCAATGTGTTTTTACAAATCACTATGTACTTTCTGAGTATATCTTTACTGACGGTGAAGGAAAACATCGAAAACATGGACTTTTGAAAAAGTCAGAAATGACCAAACCGCCCTGAGAGAGCATGGTGATTATGCCTTTTCTGTATGAGGAGAAGTGGCCTTTTCCTATCGATATGATGAAAATATGAATTAATGACAACATCAACATACCTAATCCTTTACTAATGAAGCACATCTCTGCTTCAGCCCTCAGGCAAAAAATCGTAATGTACCAACCAAAAATCAGAACTACTAATAGGTAGTATTAAAGTAGTAGTTATAATAACAGTATATTTACATAAGGATTGAGATCTTTGATTGAATGTTACGTCTTGTGGCCGGAATGTCCTCGTTCAAGTATTTACACGAGATAATTGGCTTTTTCGTCATGGTGCCCTGCCCCCGATACAACTAAATAAACTTGGTACTACGTGTAAAATCTGCGGTATCAATATGTTCAAATACTTGTACACCTGTATATTATATAGATATTAAAATAATATTGTCGTTATAAAATGTAATTGTCTTTTATTGTATGATTGCGCGGGTGGTATAGCGGTAACCGTTAGAAACCTTGACGGGTTTTCAAATTATAGGAGCCGAAAAATCATGCTATGGTTAAAATAACCAATCTGTTGGCAACTATGAGGTACGTAAAAGACAATGGAAAAGAATTTAGCTTCGTAGTGTTTAAATTTAGTATTATGCATTTTGTAGTGAGTACATTCATAATATAATATCTCTAATTAAACCAAAATTATTCTGTAGGACGGTAGTTTTTTAAAGACTTAACTTATAAGTAACTAAATAGATAGGTAGGTAACTATTTTGCGTTTATCTTCTAAACTAACTAACCTCTATGAGATCTCAATATCCCACAAAGTCATTCATATTATTGTTCAACCATACAATTATTATTTTCCCGAATACAATAAGTTATTTAAAAGTCAACTATATTGTTGTAGTTATGTGCTATTTACATAAAGACATTTAAATAACCTTCATATCATAGTTTGTTGACATTTCATGACCCCGACAAATAAACTTAATTTATATACGTGAAAGACGTGTTTTTGCAGTTTTTGTAAATCTATACGACCGACTTGTATTTATCAATTCCGTTAAAGGTTGTGTTGTGCATAAAGGTCAGTAAATGAAAGGAGAATTTACTACCAGATGACACAGACGTAGTGAACCGACGCACGGAGACCCCGAATTTATTCTCGAAATTACCTTTCAGCGTTCCTTTCTCTTCTCTTACATGCGTAAGTACCTACCTATATCCCCGTGTGTTTGTGGTGTTTTCCGAAAACCACAACCGTCCTTCAAGCAACTACAATGTCACTGCAAATGGTGACTGGCTCTAGTGCGATGGCTACCATCAGGTAGACCGTTGGCTCGTTCAGCACTTAAAGACGAGACACAAAAAGTGATTTATTGATTTTTTCTTGTCTGTTGGTGTCAGGTTTTGTGATTCATATTGCAATTGTAATTTAAAATTCTTTGATTCTCTTTGATTACCCCTCCCTTAGCTATATAATATAGTAAAAGACATGAAGACATATCATGACAAGAAAACGGTTTGTTATGCTCTTTGTACACGGTTGTAAACAGAAATATTTGATACAGTGAACGAACGATAAGAGGTTGCAAAAATATTGCGGCCAACAACAAAATTAATCCAAAATGCGAATGAAGTTGTGACTTTTTAGAACTATTATTACTAAACCAATTTTGTTAGAATTGCCTGTAAAGTTGACTAAATTCGCAAATCAGACATTGGTTGTGTGACTCGCGGGTTGAGTTACAGTCAGAAGTCAGAACTCATTATGACTTCTGTCCGTGATTTCTTGGTGTGGCCAAAGTTGCGTGAAATTGGATGTTACATGTTAAACGTAGAGTTACTACTAGAGTTTTGTTACATTTCACATTATTGGAAACTACTTAGCTTCTATAAAGAGCAAGAACAAAAAGAAAAGTCTATCGAAAAATAACAGGTTTTTTAAATTAAAAATCGCTGCTTAAATTATTGTGGCCACTATTTTGGCATAAACATAATGCATTTAAAAAACAATAATTTAAGAAAAGAACGACATAAGTAGGTATGACATAATGTACTTACACTGTCTTTCCGTTTAAAGGCATCAAAATTGTATAGTCCATAAATAAAAGAATAAAAATTAATTAAGTCGCAAAAACAAATATTTCAATCTTGTTTTTGTAAATATTGAGTGAATTGAATATTAAGTCGTGTACCGTGTCGTGTGGTGCGCGGCCCAAGCGTGCTCAACCTTGCGGTGCTCAGCGCAGGTCAGATTTTTCGAAGGTCGATGACTCTTGTAATCGCTTCGATTATTATTTTAACGCACCCCATACGATCACGAACTGTTCCGAATCGATGCGTGAACTCCCCCTGCACTTGTCTTAACATTCTTAACAACAAACATAATGTTTTTTTCTAAAACATAATGTTTTGTTGCGTAAGTACAAATTTTATAAGTGTCACTAGGAATCATCCCTTTTGCCATAGTCTTTAAAATGTTACTAAATAAATTGCTTTACGCTTTACGACAACATAACCACGATCGTGTCGTACATTAAGAGATATTGTCAGCAAGCGACCTTCGGGTTACATGACATCTGTGCCCATTCGTTAGACAGAAAAAACAAAATTAATAGCTTTCAAAACGATTTTGGGAAGAGGGGTCTAGTGTGTGCAGTCTGCAGTCATAGTCGAGACATAAATTTTGAATGTAATAGTTGAACTTTTAAAAAAGAATGACGATGCTTCTTCACAAATTTAGTAGTAAATCAAATAAAAAAAATAATAACAATAATAAATTAAATATATCAACATAATATTATATTTTTAAACTTATCTTTGCTATTATGAAGAGTTTATTTATTTGTTTGCTTGAACACGCTAATCTCTGGACATACCAGTCGGATTAAATTTTTTTTTAATCCGACTATTAAGATAGCCCACTTCTCGAGGACGGTTATAGGCTATGAAACATCTCGCTACTGGCGACGGAAGCAGAGCAGTAAGCAAAGACGCGGGTGAAACTGCGTCGCGAAACGCTAGTTGTTTTTTATAATAAACATAGATGAAATCAAATGACCAGGATTTGCCGTAAAAACAAAAGAGTACCTAACCAAAATGTGTTTGTTTCATTCTTCTGTGTACCTACTTATCAGCCACAAATTACCTACTGAGAATTTCTGCAAGGAGTTGTTTCATGATGTTGCCTCGGTATATCGAAAGATTAATCTCAACAAGCATGAGTCATACGAAAACTTTACCGATAAGCCCAGAAAAACCGAATGGCGAAAAAACCCTAAGACTGTTTTTGATTCTTGACATTTGACATGTTGGTATGTCGAAGTTATTAGTAAGAAATTGGGGATTTACAAAAGCAGTCAAATATTCTTCCAATTTACTAAATTAGTAAAATCCCTACCTACGTGGTTAAGATTTATTCATTACACAATTCGATTATATTGTACTTAATATGTACTTAACCAATTTAATTCAACATGGCTTCTTGTATATTTGTAGAGTGGGGTAAAGCTGTTGCTCTGGATTATGAATCTGCGGATATTTTTGATTGATTGATGTTTTATTTTAATTTCTATTTACAGAATGACGTGTAAAGGGTACATAAGTAAAGTATAAGTTTAATTGCCTCCCTTTTTCGACGAGCTAATATAAGTATCAGGCACCCGTTTGAATGTAGATTTGCTTATGATATGTCTTTGTGGAAATTCTTGGTAAGCTGTTCTTTTGATCACCTTCATTATTTGTTGTGATAAAACCCGGAATTATATAAAAGTCATATCGGTGCATCAACTTATTTAGACAGTAAATATAGAACCAGCATTATGTCTTTTTTGTACAAAACAGTAGTCAAATAAATGAACAAAAGAATGTCTCTCAATAAAATATGACCGAAATTCGTTACATATTGAATATGTGACGTAACCAGAGAGTTTTCTTATCTTAAGGGCAAAAAAAATTGTATAGATTAGTTGAAAAAATCTGACATCCTTTCCTTCGGTTGTGTAAACGGAGTTAACTACCTGCTACGTCTGTGATCACGAATAATAGAGTAAGGGTCCCCTAAGTCCTTAGTCATCATAACCTTAAATAAAAAAAGAAACTATAAAAAAATATTGTATCTTTGGGTTTTATTATTATTAAAAGTTGACGATCGATAGTGTTCTCTTTATGTAGGAGTATTGTTACATTCTGATTCTGACCTCTAATTTCTTGAAATGCATGTAAACCTTGGCAATAAATATACAAATAAGAGCAAATTTATGCCAGCAAACCCGATAGTATGACATAATAACGTTTACTTGATATTAGTAAGACAAGGCTTTAGTGGTAGTGAGTTTGATTAAATACGATTTTGTAAGTCTACCTTGGTAAAAAGACAAGCGGTTGATAAGCGTGTATTCAATACACAAAATACATTCGCAGTAATCAAGAGCAGATTTGATTTGAAAGTTTTTAAATCGCTAAACAATAGTATATAACTAGTAGATATTCAACACCAGAAAACTGTTCACCCATGTCTCGGCTTGACCCTGCCGCAACATCATTTTCAGATTCAGATGTTCCATCACTGCTGCAGCTATCATTTTGAGGAAAATTCTCTATACAGTGCAGACTGATCTACCTGAATAATAAATTAAATTAAATAGTTGAAGTAAAACCAATCATAAAACTATGGTCCCCACGTGTTCTTATGATTTAATTCATGTAAAACGCAACGCGGATAAAAGAGCATGTATATGTATAAATTATATAATAAGTATAGAAGGTAGCAAATATTATATTATGTACTTATAGATGGTTTAATTATGCTATGCACATATTTTTATTAACATACATAATCTATAACTGGCTGGGCCTAATATCGCGAACATTTTGTAAGCAATTGCTATAGAACGCTATATTATATCAGTTGTTAAGTATATAATAATTATTTGTTTATAAGATTGATAAGTAGCCCTTATGTACCTGTTATAATGGCGTCCTTTGGTAAACATTGTCGTGTTCTGGTAAAATAATTAGCGCTTCAAATTCCGTTAGAAATCACTAGAAAATCATTGCTCTTGTGGAACTGCGGATAGTTTTATTAATATTTAATTTCGTTTGGTGTATTTTAGACACTTGAATCGCCTCTAAAGTTAAAATCGATATTTGAAACTTGCAGTACGAAATTACAAAATTCGCAGCGAATACGATAGTGTTGTAAGACTTGTAAGTTAGCGAAGGTCGTAGCGAAGGTCGTGAGCTCGCTGAATGGTGCGGAAGCGTTATCCGGGCCTCGAGTGCACGCTTCTACAACATTGTGTTATTTAACTGCTATTTAATAGCAAATTAATTCGTGAAGGCTGTTTGG
The DNA here is from genome assembly GCA_963082885.1 of Parascotia fuliginaria. Classification (NCBI taxonomy): domain Eukaryota; kingdom Metazoa; phylum Arthropoda; class Insecta; order Lepidoptera; family Erebidae; genus Parascotia; species Parascotia fuliginaria. The sequence continues at coordinate 3,738,000 of OY720179.1, forward strand.
TTAGGCGTTAGGAGATTGAATAAACAGAATCCATTTTGCTTGCGGAGCTGCGGAGGCGCTTTCGTAATAGGTTCGGAGAACCTTAATATACTTGGGAATAGTGTTAGTTTTAGCTTTCACATGATAGAAATGTACCTATAATTAGCTTTATTCTCGTTTCTATTAGATACTTTTAACTTAGTTGTATTACGTTTCTGATGGCGAGTAGTGATTTCCAGGTTCTATAAAGTGCTGTATTGGCAGTAGAAATATTTATACCTTTGGCTTCGTGTGTAGCGTCTCCGTTTTTCACATAGTGGTCCTCAAATATTTGCCTCAGGCGTTCGACGACATCTTATTTTTAACCAATCAATAAGGATTCGAAAAGTCGTCGCCAGTAGTTGTCGATGGGGTGGTTGGACTTTTAGTGACGTTAGAATTGCAGACAAATATTTTTTATAAATAGTAATTTACCAGTACTAGTCTATAACTAATACGTAAGTTACTGATACAAGTCGTCTAGCGCATTCACAGTAGTTATTTATACATAGAAAACAGACCACAGGACTTCACGCTGATTTCAGCATGAATGGGCACGCTGATTTCAGCATGAATGGGCCGGATCGTCCGGGGAAGTACTACCCTCTCATAGAAGATCGACTTAAGAGTAGTAGTATGCTTACTACTGCGTTTCGTTCGGTGAGTGAGAGTGCCGGAGGCCCAATTTCCCCCCTTTCCTCTTTCCTCACCTCCCTCATTCCCTTCCTCTAACCCCATTCTCAGCCGCCATAGTGGAGGCCACCATACCAGCAGATTAAGACGATAACTTTTGGTATGGTGGCCACCACTTCTGGATTCCACTGACTGCTTTCCATCAGACGGAGTGGATTCACTTTGGTAGGCTAATATATATATAAAAAAAAGGATAAAAGCCGTTTTCCTGCTTAAATACCCAGTCAATCAGCTATCGTACTGAATTATCTTGCGTACTTTTCCTCTACTAAATTACAAAATTTTCAAAAAATCACTAATGCTTCTCCTAAAGAAAGGTGTTTCCATAGTCATCAGTCATCGCGCTCGGCAGGTGGATTTTTAATAAGCAGGTAACTTCTCGTCGAACCCAACTCGGCTGGGCAGCGTTCAAGCAGCTACAACATAATCTTCTCATCCACACTACCGCAGTGTCTCAAAACCAAGGTCTTTTACCAGTGTGTGTTGCCTGTGATGACACACGGAGCAGAGACGTGGTCACTAGCTACAGGTCATGTCAGAAGGATCAAAGTCGCTTAGAGGGACGGAGCGGGCTATGTTAGACGTTTCCTTGCGCGATCGTTTAAGAAACCGAGAAATTCGCAGACGAACCAAAGTACCTGACGTGGCTCGTAGATATGCCTCTCTAAAGTGGGTTGGTGGGAAGGACGCATAGCTCGCAGAACTGACGGCCGTTGGGGCAGAAAGGTTCTAGAGTGGCGACCACGAACTGGACGATGCAGCATGAGCAGATCCCTAACAACGTGGACCGACGATCTTATAAGGGTGGCGGGCAACCGATGGATGATGGATGGATCGCACGGTGGCGAAAATTGGGGGAGGCCTACGCCAAGCAATGGACGTCTTTTGACCGATATGATGATGAGGTAACGTTGGTGCCCATTACTTTGTAGGTATATTAGTAGCGTTATGACAACTTTAAGAAGAGATGGGATCCTTCCAATTTCTAAAATGGAGACCACAGAACCTGTTAAAAACTAATGAAAATAAAATCGAGTTTTAATAGCATTAACATATATCTATTAGTATTGACTACTTGTTAATACGAGCCTTTGTTTTTAGTTACCGGTTACTGACACTATTACATTTGTAATTAAAGATAATGCAAGTAATTAGATATCACTATTATGTTACGTAATTTAATGCATTATTACCTACCGCCGTTAGCACGAGTTATTTAATTGTCTATGTTATGCACCTATTTATGCAGACATATTGTATATTACTAGGTCATTTTAATGTGAAGAAGAACACATTTGTTTTTGATGTAATTTTTATAACTAAATTCGCTGCGCCCTGCGGCTTCGCCCGCGCGAAAATTGCTATGTGTTTAATTAATGTAACTCGGGTATCAGAGCGATTTTCGGGCTAAAAAGTAGCCTATTTCCCGAAACCAAATTTATCTACATACTAATTTTCATCGAAATCGGTTTAGCGGTTTAAATTTAATATGGTGGTTAAGTATTCTTAAACTTTCTAAATCACGGCCCAATTTTCTTAGTTTTCTTTCATAAGAACCTTCTCCTGACAATAACAAACACAACAAAAAAAGAATTAACGAAATTGATCTAGCCGTTCACGCGTGATGCCATGACCAAGGGAAATAGGGATTCCTTTTTATATATATAGACGTAAATTGGGACAACCTGTACTTATAGCATTTTTTTATTTAACTATTCAATTGATAGTATGAAATGAGTATATTAGCTAGGGCTGACAAAGTATAACCGTTATAGGCAACTTGAAAGAATGCATCTTTGTTTGGATACTAGAAGTGTCATGAGTATGATTGTAGACCGATGAGGAGGAATGAAATAATTATGAAACTATGACTATGAATTTAATGGCAGGTAGAGCTTGGCAAACTTTCTATTAAAACATTCTTGCCTGCGCATCAGGTAAAGTAGTGTAATTTCGGTAGAGATTTATAAAAATAAAAGTTCGTTGACATCTGACATATATGATAAAATCATTGACGTCGTGGTTGAAATTAAAATATCTGACGTGTGTCATCAACATTTGCAAAAACTATACAGTTTTCAGCTTGTCTTTGATGTCATGGCAACCGGGATCTAACCAAAGGCTGAACACATGTGGGTTAAGATGCTTTTAAACGTCTTCAACCTCACAAATCGATCTCCACGGTTGCCATGGTCACGGTCGGAATACACTGTGGTATCGACAAAAAGCGTATTGCTCGGTACGTCGGTATAACGTAGGTGTGCAACTCGTACACTACCCACTCTACGACTACCCACATTACACAGCTACATCAATACTTACCTACATGTTGGTATTTTATTGGATGCTTAACATCTTGTAGCTTATTCGCTAAGAGATCGTAAAACTTCACTTTGTAGACGTCTATATAACAACATGTAATTTGTCTACCGCTTGGCTAAATGCTCTGTGTTACTACTACAACTTGCCTCCTCTTTTTTTATATAAGTAGAGTTTAAATTTTTCAATGAAAGGCTCCTTGATTCTTGACCTTTTGCTTTGTGCCAACTTGCCTCATCTTGTTCATATACGGCATTTAGCAGAAATACAGGCTAATCTTTAATTTCAACTCGTTTTTATACCTTCATTTAATGAAAGGACTTGTACGGCTTCTTAAGATCGTCAGACATCTCATTAATTGTGTTCGTAGGAAAACTGATAAGTAGCTTTCAATGGAAACAAATATTTGAAGTGGGCTCCTTATTAGGAGTTATTGAATTATTGAACTGAAAATAACTTCTTATAATATTTTACATCTTTTGTTTGGTATTTTCTATTCGGTCAATGCGTAGTGATACGTGTGTCAGATCGGAGATGACGTGTTGGAAAGGGCCAAATTTGAAGCATCCAGTAAATTTGTAATCCATACGCGTGTATGAATCCATACTATCCATACTAATATTATAAATGCGAAAGTAACTCTGTCTGTCTGTTACGCTTTTACGTCTAAACCACTAAACCGATTTTGATGAACTTTTCGTATAGAGGTATAGATATTAGACCTTGGGGGACAATATAGACTATCGTTTATCTCGAAAAATGGCTTAAAAGGGTTAAAATTAGGGGATGAAAATTTATATGAAAAATCGTCAATGTATGATAACAGAGATATGTTCATGATTAGTAGGTACCTAAATATGTAAAATGATAATCGACATTCACGCGGGTGGAGCTGCGGGCAACAGTTAGTAATAAATATTGAAGAATTAAAAACGGTATTTCGATCTTATCTCGTTGAGTCTCTGCTTACCCCATAACACATGAGATATTCTTATATAGTAGATATGTGAATTAAAATATTTACAAAAATAATGCGTCTTGTCTCAGGAATGTAATGGACGAAAAAGCGCAAAATCGCTGACCCAGTGAACCAATTGTTGTGTTCATGAGCGAGGCAAGGTTAAGTGCTTGTTCGTGTATTATAATAATTTTTATACCGGCCGCTAAAGTTATTAATTAGTCGAAGATATTTAGAATACTTGTAATACGTTTTATAACATAATATATACTAGGTATATCATTATTTACGCTTTTTGCATGTGTTAGGCCGAGATGTACCTCACGCACATTTCGCCAGCTAAATTCGATCCCATAATAACAGAAAGCAAGCTTGTTGATATTCAACAGCCACAATTATGGATTTCTATCTATAATAGTATTGACGACGACGACGATAGCGCAGTGACTATAGCATTTCTACAATCCATAACACCATTCTATATCCTCACTAGTTATAAAGTATCCATAAGCCAGGCAATTTATTCGCTAAACAAGCAAAATATTTAACGCAATTGACCTCGAATAAGAAGGTTACAGCACGCCGACGTTTTTCGGTAATGTCTTCTAAAAGTTTGACCTAGGTGAGATAAAACTAGTTGCGAAGTTACTCAACCTTGATGCTGGATAGTAATCACGGATCACTTGGCGTGCCACTAATACTAAAATAACATGCCGAAATTGCGAAGATTATCGTTAGTCTATTAGGTATTTATTTAGAATTTTTATTGTTGAATTTTGTTGATAATCTGCTAGGTGAATGAAGTATTGTATCAATGAGGCCTATTCTTGTCGGGCATAGTGTTTTGGACATTAAGAGATCTTTTGCGCAAATTCTTGAATAAATCGGAATTAAAAATGTTATAGAAATACAGAAGGCCGAGATCTCTCGCAAATTAGAGCAGTCTGAAGTGGTGTAGAAGTATCCTAAAAAAGATCACAACATCTGATTAGCATTCGGTTTCTTTTGGCAAGTAGTGTTTAGGAACCGCGTTTAGCAGCTGTAAAAAAATCAGTAGCATGCCGAACCAGTTGTACCGAACCTACTGCTAACTGTGTCCCTAAGGACGGACACAGTCAACTGTACTCCTGCTGAATTCTTTACTACCATCATCATATTATCCTTCTGAAGACATTTAAGTGATAAATGTTAAATACTTCCCTAAACATTACTGCCATTTCATTTGTCTAATCGACCTATTTAATAATTATCAAGGTAATCAGATACATTCTAGGTCGACATTTGAAGCCCATTTATATTTGTCACAATTAAGATAAAGCAAATAACAAATGAATACCAGTTGTGATAAGGAAATGTCATTGAACGTTACTTAAGTACCTACTTGTTTATTATCATTTTGTTAGATTATTAAGTATTTGACGTACGATGATAATGCCTTAAAGGATTTTTAAACTAACGAAGCTGACTACTGACGAAATCACTTCACTCCTCATCTTCAAGAGAAAAAGGCATAATAACAAAATAAACTTGGCAATAAGTACCTAAAAAAAAAATTCTGAAAAGTTGGACTGGACGAATAACGCTACAAAGTTCTTAAGAATCGAAAGTGCTGAAATCTAACAATCCAAACCATAAAATAAATAGTACTTCGTGTTTTATCTTTTACAAACTGTACTTGTTCGCTATTAAGAGATAATTGCTTCTAATTGCATATAGTTCACAGCTAAAGAAAGGGAAAGTAGAATGAAATCATGAATGCATGCTAATCTGGTAGCGAACTACAGACGCATAAGTTCAAGGGATCCTGAAAGGTTCAAGTGCTCTGGTCCGGAAAGTTCAGATACAACATAAGAAAAAAATGCGCTTACAATGCAAGAAGCATCAAAATCAAGTCCGGCTTCTAAAATATATTTGGCAGCCTGGCAGCCAATAAAAAAAGTTTCTTCAGCTGCCAAACTAGAGCCTTGGATATCCTACTTCCCGGCAAACACTGCTGCGATTTTCTAAGTTTAGTTTCTTCACTCGTAAGATTGTTAAATGAGATTTTTTTCTGTGCCCAATCTTTAAGAAGATTACATTATCATCTTCTACAATTACTATAGTATTTTTACTAGTGACCTTTGGACCCATTACAGTACTTTAATGGCCTTAAATTCTTTAACGAGAATCGGCATACTACGCCTTAGAACCGAGAATTCGTTTAATGATACAAATCGATGTTTATCGCTCGTAATTTTTAAGTTTGTATGCATCGTGTTTTGTGCTTATCTTCTAGTTAGGGTTATCAAAATTTCGTTCATTTTATCAGGATTGATAGATCAGATTTAATATGTGAGTATTTTTAACATTATCTCACTGTTATCGTCGTCGCCATTCAGTACCTTTAATATTTCTTATTTTGGTAGTAGGTACTTATAAGGTGTTTACCTCTATTCGTTCATCTCAGAAGCGTTAGCAAAACAGTAGGCCATGCATCTGGGTACGCCTGATGCTGTCACCATGTTATCTTTAAACAAAATTAGCTATAAATACCTATATTTTAAATATAATTATATTTTTATGTGTAAAATAAACGCAGGACTCTTAAGCATTTCAATTTGAAAATCTGGTAACCCTATTTAGTGTTGTACACATAGGTATGTAACAATCAAGTAAAGCCCGATTGTCGGAGAGTTGACCGTTTCGTTCGACTAACGGACACGAATACCGTCACAAACACACGAAACACTTTTTTTTACTTCTTATATGTACTTACCGTTATATATGTAGGTACCTATATTATCTGCGTTTTGTTATATCACACGCCATTTTGTAGGTTATTGTTACACAATCTTTTTCTTCGTAATATTGTACGTACAGTAACAGTTATAGCCAAAAAAAATTTTAATTATTTTACCATTGCTGTTTTGTTGTCTCCCAAGTCTGATGGAGACTCCAACTCTTTTGTTTCATTGTTCCTATTTTATGTACAGGTACTAAGACAAAACCACGAAATAGGCGGATAAAAATACATTATGAAATTGTTAAAGAATATTCAGTTATTTTTACGATTGACGACTCTACACATTAATTTTTGTAAGATTTTGTTAGTGCAGCAAAAACAATGGCTGTGTTTATTGTCTTAGGCACGTTCCGAGTTACATAATTTGTCAACAGTATTTCAAAACATTTTTTAGTTTCGCGAACTGATCATCTTTGAACAAACGTATGATCAACATTGTAACTAAATTAAATTTCTTTTACTATAGAAAATGTTATTACATTACTTTAAAGTAGAGTCAAAACAAGAACAAATTGTCAGAAAACAGACAAACAGAAGACAATAATATTAAAATCTATCCAGAATCCGAAATACTTATGTCAAGATATCACATTATCTTTCATATGATAATTCACTTGCGTCGTATGCCGATAATTTGTAGCATTTGTCTCTGCGTGTAACTACAGTTTCTTACTTATTTTTTAAGTGTCAAAAGTGATGCAACCGTTGCCAAGATAGGGCTTTTACCCAGAGACAAACACTGTAGGTATTATTGAACCGGCAGTGTCTTGCCTGACCTGTCTCCAATCTGCCTGTCAAGTGTGAATCCTCTATAGTTTTGCATATTGTATTATGTTCGCCAAACGTCAACAAATACATAAAATACCTAAAATAATAAATTCTACTGAAGTAAACGTCTCTTCAAAAATTCTTATTGTTACATAATATGTCAAAACAAGTGAAATTTGGTTGCTATTCGCAGAAGGCGATATGATAAACTTTAAATGCGACCTCGTTACGCAAAAAGGGGGTAACGGTACTCCGTCAGAGTCAAGCCTAAGCGACATGCCGAAACTCAACGATCACTTGGAAAGTATTCGCTTGGAAACGGTCACTTTCTCTATAACAGGTCTCAGTCTTGATCTAACCGCTGAGGTACGTGCTCGTACGTGTGGCTCCGTAGCTCCGTCTCTACATACCAACGACAGTGCAAATAACCTTAAAAATATACGTGATATACGCCTGACCGGTTACTAACAATGTTAAAGTGCTCAGCCTGAGGTAAACCGTGCGTGCACGTCCACCATGTAAGTATTATTGACCTTGCCAGTTTTGCAATACGACGACGATTTTGTAATATATCTTTGACCGATTCAAATCGAAAATCCGAACATTGCTTCATTAATGACTATCATATGCAGTTAAAAAGTATTCTCTAAAATTTGCAATTCCATTTGATAGGTTTATCCCAGATATTTATTTAAATATAGGTTTACAATTTAGTAGTTTTACTGAAACTGAAGAGAACACTATCAGACCTGAATGACAAAATTGACTATTATAGGGCAGAAACAATAATGAGAATATTTCCTTCCGCTAAAAAACCCGCTTTCTGAGGCGTGTGAAAATTATTTTCGGAAGTTGACGAATTCGTAACTCAAACTGGAAATTAAATTATGGCATCAGTAAAATAATTTCGCAATCGCAATCAAGATACGTGCTAGTGAAAGGTTTGCAATTTCTGCCACGACTTAAAACTGCCGTCATTATAAATAAATAAACTTGCAAGGCAATGACTTGGCATAGGAATTAATAAAAAAACGAACGTAGCGCGGGAAAGAGAAGGATATAGAACTAAACAAGTGCGTTACCCCCACGAAGATTATCCGCATATTTATTTTTATTTATTTGTGGTGCGTAGCGGCATCATCGTCTCGAGCAACTTGTATTGCAAATAGAGATACGAAAATTATGTTTATCGTATCCCCATTTTAAATGAATTAATACTGCGATTGTTACTAGATACTTACTACAGATATGTCAGTCACTAAAATTTACTACTGCTTCATTTGTTATTTTGTTAGTTAGTATTTTATTTTCTGATTTCTGTTCTACAATCCAGGCCATTAGTAGCTAGATGAGTTTCTGTTTTTTTACCAATAATAAAAGCGGTGATTAGTACTCGTAACAGGTTTAAGTTGAGTACTTATCGTGTTTGAAGTGGCTTAGTAATTAGTTTGTATGTAAAGTTATCTAGACCTGTTTGACGACTAGTTTCATACCTACCTAGTTCTAGTTCTATCACCATGCGTCGTCGTTACATTATAATAGTATTTGTTTTGAATGAACGATATTATTTCACTAATACAACATGGTAATAGTAGGGGACAAATTCAGGTTTTCAACCTCGTCACTATTCATAATTTATTCCACGACTTTGTCTGACATTCTAGGAGGACAATAGATACCATTTAAATATCTTAATATTTAAATGTACCAAAACTAACTGGCGATGAACGGCTCAAACTAGATGAAGTCATACAAAAGTAAAACGCTTTATTAACTGTCATAAACGATACTATATTATATTGAACTTTTTCACAACCTTTAGCCACGATTTATCAATTTTTATCACAGAGCAGCCGAGTTATCTTATTATGTGTGTTTCTCATGGTTATGCCCGATGCCGCCGATAACTACTGATATCTCCTCGAGTTAGCAGAAAATATTTCATTTACCGTTTCAGTTATAAGCAATTCTTATAGCTTAAAGCATTGTTATTTGCTGTGGCAACTACGCGCTGACCTTTACGCTCGGGCGCTTGACCATGAGATATTCTGAAGGTTGCATATACTTCTCGGATAGCTGCACAAGATAGAAACTAAAGATTTATTTTACCTTCGTATCAAAATCACTAATTACGTGACCAAGAACCTTTAAAAGAAACTTGTAGGTTTCGTTAAACCATAACTGTCGCACTGCATATGATAACTGCGTGCAATCTTCTGCTGTATCTGACATTGCTGCTGTGCATGTGTGTGTCAAGCCAATAGGTCGACCAACCAGTCGACCAGACGCTCTCCCTCCCTCGCTTTGTCCTCCGTCTGCCTGTCCTCCCTCCCTCCCCCCCGTCGCCCCTCCACTCCATTGCGCCAGCCAGTCAGCGTTTGGTCGACGGACGGGCTGCACGTCTCGCCCTACCGCTACTAGTGGACTTCTTTACGTCATAGTTAATTTTGTGCTCATTTTAAAACTCACACAATCCAGTAAGTGACACGTGCTTTATCGTGGCGTTTTGCATACAAGAACGTAATTTCATCTTTGGTTATAATCAGTGAAATCTCGTAAAACTTACTACCGCTTTGTCTTGTTACAGGTACCTACTTGGAACTGGGTGTGAGCCCAGATACGGAGTGTGTGGTTTTATGTAATTTTATTTTATACTCTTAATTAAGAAACAGTGGAGTTTGTGAATTATCTGCTCAGTGAATGTGCTTCGATAGATTTGTACTGGAGCTAATTGATTGAAATAAAAGTGTAGTGTACAATTGAACGCCAGTTGTCTGATTGTTATGCTCTGTAAACAAGTGATTTGTGTCATTATTGGATTGTTATCTATTTGGATTCTCAGCAGCTAAATGGCCATTGTAAGTATTTTATATCATTTTTCATACCACATTTATATTTCTCTTACCTACAACGGAATATTTGCAGCAACGCATTAAAATCGTCATCCCGATTTTCAAATAAAATAAAATTATCCGTCATAAGATTTTGATTTTTAAAACATAACTGCATTAATTTTTAAACTTTTAATTCGTATCAGGACTCTATATATTTTTTTGAATTAATTACTATCATCAATATTAATAAACAAAAAGATAAGACATCGAGTTTTGCAAATTATAAAATAAGTGACCAAATTATTTGAATTAAGTTCACAATTTTACTACCATGCAAAATCTTTCCTTTTTTGAAATAATCTACGTGAAGTGAATTAAATAAAAAATAAACCCGTCAGTTTCGAGCAGGTTAATTTTTTTTTCTATCGTCGACAATAAATTGTCATTCGGAGAGTTCAGGCAGGTGCAGTGAACATTCTACGAATTCTCACGCTCGCTTGCTTTGTTGGCCTTCTGAATCTATTTGCCACATGTATAAATTACTCATTGTGAATTGTTGAGCAAGGCTGCAAAGCTAATGAGACATCGAGATTGCGAATATACGGGCGCCATCTTTACAATTTGACTGACGCGCATCGCAACCTCGTGAGCAAGTTCACTAAATTTAGAACGCGGTTGACATTCAGTGCTCTCGATGCTTGTTTAAATGTTTAATCACTGTTTACAATCCATAAAACTTTTTATTATTTAAGTAACTTACAATGTCGTCGTTGTATCATAGTTTTTAACACAAATCTTGTGTCTTGCGTCTTCTCTTATACTTATGTGTTTAAAATTTAACAACTAGCACTCATGATTTTCGACCTTTTTTAAATATTAAAAATATCCGTAGTTATTTTAAAATCTTTGCTCATGGACATCAGACCAATGAGGAAATAATATTAAAATGTAGTACCTATCTTACAAATTAGTTTTGGTTTAGGCGCAGCAGTTTAATTCGCCTGATCCGCAAATTAACTGTAAAATTGCAGTTTTGTTTTGTGTGGTAATTACACTTTTGCTAAAACGATTATATTTTGTTTAGTCGTTTGATTTACTAGACATGTGGCAGTGTCTAGCGAGAGCTTGACTGTTCGTGCTCATGAAGAGGTATATGCCTAGTAAGTGGGTCAAGGCGCGCTCGCGGGCGGTCGGCGTTTCCTACTCGCCACAGACATTGACGACACCACAAGGAAGGCACTCGTTATTCGCACTTTACAACGTTTATTGATATATTGCTTACGGAGAATTGATAGCAGGGATCGTTTCAGAATCTCGACTGCTGCTAATGCTTCCATCAAGTTGTCATAGTCATTTACATTCTTGTACTGCTTCTAGAAATCTTATTGTTTATTGAAAATTAAGCTCATGATAATCGAAACGAGTTTTACAATAATACATCTTAGCATTTACTTCACTTGACGAAATGAAAGTGACTAAATTGATTTCACAGTTTATCAAGATGATATCTTTGTTTCTTCAAAATTATGATACAATTACTGCGCCTAAAAATAGCGAACTCTTTCAGGTGTACTATGCGATCCTGGAATACCCATAAGAGTTAATGGAAAAGTCTACAAGACTGCAGTTCGCCCTGCACTGCTATACGCAAGTGAATGCTGTACAGTTAAGAAGACCCGCGAACAAAAAAACATACTAATGAAATGAAAATGCTGAGGTGGGTCGGGGTGTAACTAGACTTGATAAAGTTTGCAATTTCAAATGGTGTCCTTTTGTAATAGTAGGTAACAGATAGTTTGTTTTAACAGTCGTGATCGGTCCGATTCGCAAATGAGTTGGTTGTATACAAACAGAGCTACACACTTGTTTAGTAGATAACAGCAGTTTGTACCAGTTAACGTGTGCGCCGAGCGCCGACCTACTTAGATACCAACTATCACTTACCGTTACGATAACGTTCAACCACTTTCTCTACATGCTCCATTTCATCAAATACCTCGTCTTCTTGTTGTTTACTCAGATAGTTAGCAGCAGTTAAGTCGCGTCTATTACGAAAAAGCTAATAACTAGTTATTTTTATTTTATTTTTCTTCAATCAATTTTCATTTTTATGACTGTTTTACAACTTCATGTAACTACTTGCAAAGTGAGGTTTATCATAATTCTCATATCCTTGTCTTTATCAAAGTTTGCGCTTGTTTTCAAGATGCTTACAATTTTATCATTAATTTACATAGAACCATAATTTAAGTCAAGGTACTTTCAGTAGGCAATGCAAGGAAATTTAATGATTGCCTCCAGAATTTTCTTCGAGGTGGTGTGCTGTATGTTTTAACACATATAACGGGACCAAAGTAACGGATTACTCGCAAATTCCGTCTGTCATCATCACGTAGGTATGTCTGTAGCAGCACGATTGTCGAATGTAACATTGACTTTCACATTTGTGTTGTGTTCGTGTTGGTCTGATGTAATGCGGGCCGGCGTCGCTGCGCCCGCGCCTCGCCCCCGCCGCGTCGATGCGATTAGGTAAACGTTGCGCGCAGCTTTCACTCCACTTTCACCTCTATTTCCGCGTTGCTTGGAGCCGTTCATTGGCGTTCATTTACACAGATTATTGCATATTGCAACATTTTGATAGCCGGTTTATGACGTTGGTGTGCTCAACTTTGGCACAGGTGTTTACTTCACAAGTTTTAACTGAGGTATTAATAGCGGTTTTAACCTACATTACTGTATCTACTTTAAACAATATGGTTTCAGCTTTACTATAGGTAGCGTAACCTAAAATCATTTTATATAAGCACAAAAGCTAAACAAAATCGTAATACTTACTTATTTGTTTTGCTGGACTATATTAGGTAAGTAGTCCGGCAAAAAAAATTAAATTCAAAATAAATCGTATTATCATGGTCATATTCAGATATATATAATACCTAATATGAATATTTTTAGAGATCATTCATTGAGCTATGTTTATGGCTCAGCGCAGACAGAGAGGAGCGCAGCGGAGAGGATTTTATTATAGCTCACGAAAGTCAACTTAAAAATTATTCGAGTAAAGTGCATGATATAATTATATTCCCGCGTATTTTTGAGGACGCGCGAGCATTTATTGTCAGATTCAAGCATATATGCACTTTATTTAAATAAATTCGAAGTTGATTTTAGATTACCTTAATAAAATCCTCTCCGGTCCGCTCCTGTCTGTCTGCGCTAAGCCTAATGTGAAAGTATGTAAGTAAATGTTTTTCAAGTATAATGAATATCTAAATTAGATACAACTGGAAAACAGATAACAAAATATTTAAATACCTTTGTCCTAATTAAATACCTACGTAATGACTTAAGTTATAAATAATTGACTGCACGAGTGGTCTACTAGCAGTTAGTCTTCATTACGAATACACCTAATATCGTAATTCAAATATTTGTGTGATTTAATAATGTTTTATCTGAAATCTATAATAATAATCTGCCTGGATGAACTTTGTGTTTATTAATTAGACGTATGCTTGTAAAGTCCAAAGTGTACACAGGCTTCGGTCGCGTGACTTTTCTTTAAGGTGGTTCCGACGAAATTTCGCCGAAATCCGCGACTTTCATCTCGTTATTTAGTAGATTTTAATGCTATTTATTCATTTTGTTTTTTGCCTACAATATACTTTGATTCATGAATTTTAGAATAGTAGAAGAATTATTTACAATAATTGATTATATAACTTATACTAACGATATTAAAACAACGTGATTTCACTTATATCGAAATATTACTTTGTAATTACTATAGTTATAAATATAAAAGTTATATTGAATCAACCGGAATAAACCAAATGTCAACTCTATAGATTTATTTCATTTATTAGGATAATGTTTCAATAGTTATTGATAATTTGGCTGAATCAGCGTCGCAGGGGCTCTGCGCGGGCGACGGGAGGCAGAGCGGCAGAGCGGCGCAAGCCCTTCTGACGGACGGACGTATGCGGTTTTTTAAAAATTATTTACGTAATTCAATAATTGCAAATAAATAATATCAAAAAAAAATATTGTGTGGATAGATTTAGTGTTGCAAATAAATTAGATTAGTTATTTAGATTTTTTTAGTGTATTAAATACATAGGTATTTACCTACATTTATTATTATTTTTCATCAAAATGACTAAAATTTCACGACTGAAACAAATACAAATGCAAAAGATTTTCAACACATGAATATCCTGTAAGTAGGTGTATACCTAAATTCATATTTTTAGTAAAATACCTTCTTTGAGATACTTACCTAGGATATCCTTTAATTATGTTTAGTTTCACGTAAACTAGGTAGCAGGTGGTGAGCCTATTGTCGCTCATGATAAGATCAAGGCAACACCGGGCCTCAAGAATCAGTAAATTTCTGCTGTTATATACCCTAGGGATATGAATATGAGCTTGCTACAATATTGTCTATGTCTACTATCATTTCGAACTAGGTGTGTGGTAGGTTGGCACATGAGTAAAATATCTAACTTGGATATTTACTCATGTGGCAAGGGCGCTTTCCGATTCCGACCGACATGTACGAGGTGCTTCGGTCGGAACACTAACGTCGGCGTCGGTCGTACAACTAGCATAGAACTCAAATTACAATGATTATACGTGACATGCGTCGGTTTGCGACCTAGTTAGGTACCTACACAAAACAACCATACACGCTGCTGTTAGGTACCTAACTATCTACGTTATCTTGCACGAGCATAAATACCTATACATTCTATATATACATACGGTGTGTACTTGAATATTCTATCGGTAATTAATGCCGATAAAATATTCAAGTATTTACCTCGTTAGATTTTTTTTCATGAGCTGATAAAATCAGTGATAAGATACTAGGCTAAAGTAAATACCTACCCTTCTACTTTCAATGCATCTTATTTTGATTTATTTATTTGATTGCAAGAAAGGCAGAAAAAAAAGGCTTTACAAAACGTCTTAGTCTCTAAACAAACTAAAATATTTGAAGACTGTGAAATTATCACAATTAGGTAAATTAAAAATCCTACTCTCTGTTCCTTTATTATCGTACTATATGAATTTTTAATCCTAAAATTAAATAATATATTGTTGAGTGCCTACTGGATATAACAAAACTAATACCATATTTTTCGAGTGATAGGTGTATGTAGAAAGTAATAGACCCGGCACGGTGGCACAGTATAAAGAATTCTACTCTTTTTTGTACAGTCTTTACCTAACTAGGTAAAGGCAAAAGAATTATGTTTTAGCACTCTATGTATGTATGTATGTATCTTTATTATATTATATTATATATACACTTATTGTAAAATGTTTGTATGCCTTGTATGTAGGCAAAACATAGCGCACTATTTTTATGATCTCAAGACCTTTGTTATGTACCTATGTTAACAAATAAAATTTCTGATTTCTGATTATAAGTGTATGTACTGTAAAACTACCCCGTGACGTCGTCCGCATGGATCCGTTACTTAGCGATAATATTACATTAGTTCTACTTTACCGATTTTGCATTATATTATACATTTACAATACTGCAATATGTACGTACATACATATATATGTATGTACACATATATTTGTATGTACATATTGCAGTAATCTATACTTATAATGAATCTCTAGCGAGGTAATTTTCACGGTATATCCAAATCACTCAAACTGTGGGTACAATGCGTCTACTTTGGAAATTGTTCGTGTTATTTATTTTGCTAAGGGTACATGATATTGTGTACCTTACGTACGGGCACTTACTAGAAGATAATCAACATAGAAATGATGACGCTTTGTTTAAAGCATGTGTAACTGAAAATCCTTATCAGCTCCATCATTTGAATTCAGTTTTGCTGGTGTATGGTGCTGTTTCAAATTCAGTGCAGTGGTGGCCATACAGAGTAAAGATACTGTGGGAGAAAAAAGGAAATAAAGAGGACCGAGGAGGTAACTATGCCTTACATTTTACGTCGTTATGTACATGTTAAATGCACATCTCCAGCCAAACCGTCCCGCTTATTCTAAAAGATCTACTTCCGTAAAATGTTTGCTGGCTATACAATATACAGAACGATTTACTGAAGTTATACCCAGATGAACCGAAAATAAATAAGGAAAATGAAAATATGTTAATTCATATAGGTTAATTAAATTAACACTTATGAACGTCAAAATTTACAAAATGTCAGCAAATTAACCTACAACCTGTTCGCTGACGAATGGGAAAAGGATGAATTTACTATGGCAAACTGTAAAGCGCTAAAAGCAGTGGACCAGATATCAGACAACACCAACTCATGAGTGGCTATCACAGTCCTACTATTTTGTGTTCATTTTCGGCAGACTGTGCCTGTTATTCCTACCTCGTGGACTAAGGCTGATGAAATTAAATAGTGTTTAGGAGGTCCACAGTCTGTAGCACTTCAAAATTGTTTTGCATTTAATAGGCTCCAAGCCTATACACTCCGCAAGATTTGCCATTTCATACAATATACAAGTACAATGTATAGTAGACAATGCACAAGTGTAGTCTGATTTGTTACTCGAGTTTGGTAGCGGTACGTATCTACAGAACCAAGAAAAAGTTGTCTTGCACAAAACCTTACGCAGTGGAGTTAGAAAGTTATGAAAACTCTTGGCTTTTGTAAGAGCTAATTTTGAACACTTAACAATCAGACGGGCATAAATAAAGATTGAATTTTTCAGTATTGTTTTAAAAAGTCATGTACTAGTACTATTGATACAGTTATTTTATTCATACTGGTCTACCAACGTGACTCTGCCTGGATAATTTAAAGAAAAGACATTTTGCTGGGGTAATGTTTCAAACGTTACCCCAGCAAAATCTGTTCTTTTCCGAATAACTTTAAAACTATAATGCAAACAAATTTTGCTATAGGCAAACAAATTACTCCTTACGACGCACTAATTATCTGTTGTACTCTCACCTCTTATAAGCACATTTTTATCAATATTTTGCTGAGGTAACGCACTCCTCTGCTATTTTAATAGAAATTGTCTCAAACTGCTAGCATAGCGGCTTCATGATACTAGCGACACTATTGCAAATAGTAAAAATATAAATGAAGATGAGGTACGCATACGTGCACACACACAAACTTTCGCATTTATAATATTAATAGGATGTTAATACATTTTTTAAGTCAAAATGTTTTAGTTTGTTCATGTACAATAAACCTATATATATATACATATATATATATATATATATATATATATAACTATAACTAAATAAGTATAAACTCGGCAGGGTTACTAAACTAAAGTGTACTAGTATTAGTTAAAGAATACATATCATGTCAATTATAGGAATTTATCACAATGGTGTATTGTCATTGGGACTTAATTTTTAAGCGACTTCAAAAAATATTAATATTATATATATTATTAAATATTTTTTTGTATTCAATAATTCATAAAAATCGTTTTAAACGGCTTTTTTGATCAGGTAATACATTTCACAGCAGCTGGGTTTTGAGTTTATTGTTTTAACCCACAGTAGTTATTTTTATTTCTACTACATATTTAACAAACGTCATGATTCTAAACACTTATCTTTGCTTTCGCTACTATATAAATAATAAATATATAAATAATATATACTAAAAAATATACATACTTACTAAACGAAATAATAAAAGATACTAAAAAAATAATTCATTATTGGCGCGTCTATCAGATTTTAGCTCTGCGGTTTCGGACAAGTAAGGTCATTGTCTTATAGTTGTGCTACTGCTACTTGCCGCTAGAGGGCGAACTCGCACGCAATGTTTTTTTCGGGTGAGGCGCGGGGTGGTGAGGAAGCGAAACGCTCAAGGTCATATATGACGGAACGCCCTTAAAAACCTCATTTGATAGGTACCTAGTTTGATTTAGGAACAATGATGTAAAAGCTAGTTCAATTCAATCGGCTGTTCATAGCTTTATGATTGATCTACGTAAGTAGATTAACTTGTATTTATATAATTATGTATTATTATAAGTACAAAATAATTAAAAGTACAAAACATCTCGTTGGTAGTGTATTTATTTTATCTATAAACTCAATTCACTCGTAACTAAGCGCTGTAAGTTGTGTATTTGTTTTAGTATGATTCCAAGGCACTGCTACAGGGGTTATCATGTTAGATAATAAAATAGTGCTTCCTATATTATTATTATAATATACTTATACCTACCTATCTATGGGTAACATCATGATAATTCTAAGAAAACGCGCCTGATATGTTCGATTGCCCGCGAATTTACCAGCTTATTATTGCTTACTGCTCTGTTCCCGTCGCCAGTAACGTAATGTTATATAGCCTATAACCTTCCTCTAAAATTGGTCTATCATACGCAAAAATAATTATTCATATCCGACTGGTGGTTCTAGAGATTAGCGCGTTCAAACAAACAAACTATTTGCTTTATAGGTATAATAGTATAGATATACTCGTATACGGGTAATATAATGGTCCGTATTTCATGACTTCCACAAAATCCATGTTGCAGATTAGATAGTGTAAAATTTATAGAAACTTCTTGCGAGTTATGTATAAATTTGCACTTATTTCATTTTTTAGAGAACTATTTACGAGTTTTCTTGCATAGTAACAGCCAAAAAAAGTTTCAATTATTAACGGTTACCGTGCTAATTTTAGTTAATTAATGTAATTAGCATTGTACCGTATCAACTGAATATTATAAAATTAAATCTAAGTTTTTCAAACAATAAAAAGTGATCTTCAACCAAAAAAAACGTATCATCGATATGCTTTAAACTTTGCTTAGAGTATATCATGGTTTAATGCCTTGGTTAATTTGTCAGTGGTTAAAATAATTGTGTACCTACCTTCCCTATTTTTTTAGAAAAAAAAACTGGTGTAATATTGTGATTGGCCATGTGGTATTTTAATAAAATGAATAATTTTAATTTGGAACTGCATAATTATACAAGTATAGTAGTTCGGCTTCGAGACTAGTGTTGCGCCTGACATTGGCCCGGTGACCGATAAAGTTCGTTCGTCATTAGTTTTTGTACATGTGTGGCCTACTACATAGTCACATATATGACCTAAATCCCTACAACTACTTTCGAACAAAATTATTATAACGTTCCCATGTCGGACGATTAACACATTTTCACAGATGAATGTTACGCAATTGTTATAATGGATTTATGAACATTTTATACAGTTGCATGCAGGAAACGTATGTAGGTACTACGTAATAGCCGTTCTGGTCATAGACGCAGTTAACACAAATATTTTTGTATTTATAACATTCTTTTCTAGTTCTGTGTCAGTATTTTATCGCATTTTCACGTACATCCTGTGTCGATGAACAATGAAATAATAAAATATGAACTAGGTTATTGTCAGAATTAATACTACGACTTGCCTTGGGAGTTATGTAAGGAATCTTATATGTCACTGGCCTATAGAGTGCAGCGTACATATAAATAACACGTTGTTTGCTGACAGCACTGGTGGATTATTTACTATGACTACATCGTAAAACCATGTAAGCTACACCTTGTGCTAAATGTGTTATGAAAGGAAAGAGAAATACCTATGTATTTTAATTAAAATAAAATTATTATACAAGTTAAAAGAGATATACCTACATAATATTATATATCTCTCTTTTACGTCCGCAACAATGCATATTTAAAATTTTAAACTCAATCAATAGTTCAGCAGAAGTATTTCTACTTTACGAGACGTTTGGACTTGAAATTTTTATTTTGTGCATCTCTTTTTGTGGTCCCCCTGTGTCCTAGCTATCGTAGAGTTGAACCGTATTTTCTTCAAAAATGTATACTTACTGCAAAATAGATCTTATCTATCTCATCGTCTTTTACTTATTTTTGTTTTGCCACTTTTAATTTACTTTAATTAGGTTACTTTTGATATAAAATTATTTCCTTAGTTAAAAATGGTTTTAAAATTTTATCGATATCAACTACTATTTAGAAAGAGCTTGATTTCGTATGACCACATGTTCACTTTTCTATAGGCCATATTAAATCCTTAACCTTCAAATTTAGATTTTCAAACGAAGATTCGTATGGGGAACGTTTAAATAGAACAGTAAGTTTTAAACTAACTACGTTTAAATAATAGTGAACAGGTTCGTGAGTTGTTGCGAATTATACGGTTGCCACTATTGACCTACTGACACACTAACGGCTGAAGGAGAACAACTTTGTCGAGTGTCACAATCGATTCACGATGTAACTATCGATATTACTTTCGTTTTACTAAGGATATTCGATCTTTTTTTTAAGTATTTGAATACTTTGTAGTTGAGAAGTTTTTGAATTAAGAAAACTGGTGGTAAATTTATTTTATTTTCTGACTTGGCTTACAGCATGGTTTACGCACAAATTCTTTTCTGTTAGTCCTGGGTTAAAGGAATTAAAATACCTTATGGGTGTCTCAGGTGTGTGGTCAAGATTATCCCGTTCAAATGTATGAGCCAGAAGTAGAAAATAATTTATACAATATACCTAAAAAGGTTGTGCTTAGTATGTTTATTTTTTTAAACTTAAAAATAGGCGTTTGAAGAGTATATTTTAGAAAGTAGAAAACTAGAAAGTGCCCACCGACAAGTTAGATACCTACCTACACGAGCGGCAGTACAATAGTTTTTGTAATAAAGGAATGTAGTTTGGTGAGACGCCGTAAATTGCAATTTAGTAAATTGTCCTATAAATCTAGCTGGGTCATCGCCGCTCGCTAGAAAGACAGTATTATTGGAAAATAAATGTATTAGGTATACCTACGTAGGACTGGAAAGGAATAAGGGATAGATAGATTACCAGATTGTAGTGTTGTTTCACATGTAACAGCTTTCTGACCACTTCAGGGTCTTTTGCAATCACAAGCGTTTTTGTAGATAGATAGATAGAATATTCTTTATTGTGCACCATTTAAAGGTTTACATAACATTAGTCGATACAAAAACAGTTACTTATAACAGTAAGTTGTACAATGGGCGGTCTTATCGCTAAGAGCGATCTCTTCCAGACAACCTTTGGATGGATTTCGGAGTTGAATACTTTATAATATAGTGGTGTAAATATGGTAAACGACATAAAACTTGTACATAGAGATAATTTCTATACTTACTTATAGTATACGTAAATAAATAAATACTTATTTGTATTACTTGCTTTAAAACTTTTTTTTATACGCGCTATGTAACAACACGTTACTGGCGACAGAAGCAGAACAGTAACCAAAGACGCGGGTGAAACCTCGCTGCGAGAAACTAGTCCTACATAATATAAAGGTAATACCTGTATTATCTAGGTACCTATAAAGTTAATTTAATTTGCACTATGTAGTTAAAGAATGTTATAAGTATATTGTGATTGTGACTGAAGAATAACAATAAGTTAATCAAAGCGTTATTTGCCTACGATGTGTAATGAATGAATGTATTATTAATTATATTGTTGCTATGCTATTAAATATCAATATTATTCATTCCAATGTGTTCGATTAATATTCAACATGAACTATCGTCGATACTGCACGGACACTGCGCAAATTATGCAAACTCTGAGATTCCTATACTATCTTAGTATGATGTAAATAAATATGCAATGGTTCATTTCCTCGTGGTTATTTTGAAGTTCATTAAAATTACTAATTAACATTTACAAAAAAAAAACACCATTCAACAAATAAAAAAATATGAACTCTGCGTTCTTGATTTAATTTAGTGCACGATATGGCAATTATGACAAATAAAAGAATAAATTAAACCTAGAATTTAGTCAATAGCAATTTGATTGCGCACTAATAACTTCTACGATTATCAGTATAATCACAAGGGCTGTCATCAAATACGTCGTTACACACAATAACAAAAACAAACGAAGAAATAGCGCGAAAACAAACTTCAACAGAAAAGTTCGCGCAAACATACGAAAGTTTTTTGTAACATTTCCGACTTATACGCATATATAAATACGGACAACAAAAGGACAAACACGATCTTAATATTGTTAGGTGAATGTTGGAACCCATCCAAATCGTCGAGCTCTAGTTGTTACAACTCTTAAAAATAGAACGCAATAGGTATTTTATCTCAACCTATTTGTGTTAGCACACAGCTGTTCGCCCCCAGTAAATCGAAATTCGAATCTTATAAAATTGTTGTCGTGTTTGATAAATTTGTGTCAAGTAAACAGGCTATGGCGTGGGAGGTGTAGGTGTTTATAAATAATGCATAATTTATTCACGTTATTTCTCTTTTTAGGAATGCTTCCGAAGACATTTTTAAGTCGTCGGTCCCGTTCCGAAGCCTTCAAACATTACGGGTAGTCGGAGGTCCGAGGTGCCCTGACTTCTGACCTTTATATATATGTATAGCAATTCTGACTGTAATTAGCACGCTCTGCTGCACTGGTGACGTTTAATGTTTTAGAAAACAGTTATTTATTTTATCAAAAATGACCAATGTCGCAAAATCTATTAGTTATGATTATGCCAAGAACAGGAAAAAGTCGATTCGAAGTTAAAGCTATTAATTAAACCTACACAAAACTTCTGGACTTCTAAGAATATGTATATTCTTAGAAGTCTAAATCTTTTATATCACATTTCTCTATATACCTAATATTTGTAAGCCAAATTTTATTCCGAGTGAGTCATAGGTCTTCATAGTTGTTTTCCTTAATGGTAGTTTTAATGACAAATGAGGTAAATTATGTAATTACCATTAAATTCATTTATTGAAAACATATTTGTAGTAGTCGGCATATTATAATTTTCCGTGTTTACAAACAAGATTATAGGAATGATTTATTAGTCTTCCAATGACGTAAGTAGGTAAATATAATATAACGTAGTTATTTATAATAAGTTGTGCATGCCTTGATGCTATTTTTAGGATTCCGTATTCAATTGTTACGGACTGTCATCCCGAGTTCTCGGCTTTCATTTCCAGGTTGGGTAAAGTTAAAAATGGTGTGGCCCTCTTACATTACACGAGAAGCCGACGGAACATATCTGGCTAACAAAACGTGGGTGTTATTATATAACACATCTGCAACCCTTTTAAATAATATAGGCGTGATGCTAGTAAATTATTTCTTTATACATTTTATTTATTAACTCAAGACCCAAGCTTCTTCTAGTGACTATGCCACCAACACTCCCAGTTTAGGTACTAGTAATCCGGCAGTATTTTCTTCCTTTTCAAATTTAATTTGGAAACATAAGACACCATGACTAATTTAGAAGCTTTATTTACTGCAAACAACACGATACAATGATCGAACTACTGTTAATACAACGTCTTCAGGCACCAAGAATAATGACTGTAGACTGTGAACATTATAATAAGTCCTTTAGGTAGGTACCTTACTTGAATTTTGTTTAGAGTTCCTTTAAAATAAAAGTACCTAAAACACTACCTATATTAGGTAAACGATTTACGAGTTCGATTCGACTCGGTGATAGATTTAGTTCTTGTTAAGCATGTGGTTTTTGTTACCTAGTATCGATATATTGAGATAATAGACGATTGATATGTAGGTATTTAAAGGTCATTTACATCTCTCATATTCGGTAAGTAGGTCCTTATTACTCCCAAATGGGCTTGTAGGTGACCAATTAGCGCTCTAGGGCTAATGGGGCTAGAAAAGCCCTAGGGCGGTAAGTAATTAAAAAAAAAACACTTCACTCTTTCAAAAAGTTCGTGTACATCTAACCATCATTGCCAGCAATAGACATCATGCATTCAGCCCAATGACAAAAGAGGTCGCTTCGCTACTCAGCCTTGTCTTCGTACGAGTATAATAGTCACCAATTTTAAATATCGAACGGCAAAGCTCAATTTCGTTCTTAAAAAAAAACTAAAAAAAAATATGAAAAAAGGCGGGCATAGAAAACTTTTATTCTTGTAATGCCGGTTTTTTTTCTACTTACCTCACAATCGAGATGTAAAGCAGAGTAGTTAGCTCGGGTGTAAGCATCAATTGCACCCTCGAACTAGCCTTACAGCCCTTGGCTACTAATCTACTATTGTTATTGGATTGCGAGTAATACGTGTCGTGTAAAATTGTGATGAACTGACGAAAAGAATTTTGTTTGCTTAACGACGTAAAAGTTTGAACAACGAACATGCGTTGTATATTGGTAATGAATACACCAAATAAAATAAATAAGACTGGCTGAACAAAAGTTTGCTTTTGTTTTTGCGGCAACTGAAGCGATTTTATTTTGTGATTGTAAGTTACAAAAAATAATAATACTCGTAATTATAATAATATTTCAACACGCTACAACGACGGTAGGTACGCTTAAAGCCGATCGTTTGAAATGAAATTTTGCAACACTAAACTGCACAGGCAAACGCAAACAAGCATACCTACAGCCACATGATAGTAAACAGATGTAGGCTTAAAATGCCGTTCTGGCATATTTCTAGTATTATGCTATCTAGATCAAATTCACAAATTAATAAAACTTTTGTTGATATATTAATTACCTACCTTGCTGTTCGGACCTCTTCTCCTTCCAAGAAAAACATAGCATTCGACGGACACGAATAAGCATTAGATTTCATAACAGAAATAGAAACAAATACAGGAAGTCGCGTGGCAATTGAAACTGATCGAAGTCAATAGGTCGACGGCCATAAACAATGCGGATCTAATAATAGAGGGCGCTAGCGCACGCTAATGAAAAATAGAACAGAAATGTGGGACACAGCCGCGGAACCCGCGAGCCGCTCCCGTCTTTCTACACTCACTGTTTTAAAATGTTATATAATTCATTATTTGTGATGATACTGTAAACTGTTATGTGATATATGAATTAAATACTTACCGACTTTACCACTAAAGACATTATATTTCTTAAGCTAATCGTAAAATAATTATAGACTGCATTTTGATCTATTCCTATAAATGGTGTTATTAAGAAAATTCCAATACAAGACTTTCAATACGAATTTATTTATTTAAATTAAAACTTTATGCACTTTACTCCAGGCAAATTTTGCATGATGCAGAGATGAAAGTTACGTGCACAACTAAAAATTACTTAGTAGGCAACACTGATATTATAATGTTCAGAACAGTCTTTTTAGAATGATTACCATAGCTAATAAAAATGATATACTTAGTGCTATTGTTTAGCACGATGAAAATATAATTAATGCGGGTCTTGCGGGCACAACCATAGACGACAGCTAGTTTTATCACAGATTACAGAACCTGGTTATAAGTTTTATTTTAACCATAATACCAAAGAGCAAAATACGATACCACGGATATATAAGATTTTTTTTTAATTTGTCCATCACTGCTCTGTTTGCGTATAGGTATCTATTTGTTGTAAAAATCAAATATACGAGTGTAGGTACGTGCGGTGTTAAATAGCCGGTGAAGGAGGGAGCTTGGATGTAATTGCCTTTTCCGAGCATTCCCAACCATTATTTGCTTACTAAGCTAGGGTGGCTCACATTAGGGCAGTATGTATGATATGAACGTAGAGGGCCCGAGAAGATTAATTGACTCTAAAATTAGTTTGTGCTGTTATTTTACGACATTTTTATTGCTACATACATACATACATAACTTCACGCCTGTCTCATATTAATGGGGTAAGCAGAGACTATATATATAAAACCACTCCAACTTCTCACGTTGTAAAAACTCGTGTAAATTTAAGCCAGAGTCATAATAAAATTATCACATCTCACACAGGCAAACTTACTGCTCTGTCGGTAATTAAGTTAATAACTAACATTAGCGTGATACCTATTTTCCATTAAATCTATAAGATTTTCACACAGTTAAGGTAATGGTTAAGGCGTAAGCAATCATACATACCGTAATATGGGGTGAATAACAACACCTTTCGGTATTCCAAGAGCCACATTATTTTTATTATCTACTTAGTTTTTAATTGAACTAATGCTTCAAATACCTGAGTCATAACCATAAGTTCCTCTTTTTTTTGGTAAACACCTCAGAAAGAGGTAAATAGAAACTTTATATTATAACTAGCTTGCCGCGGCGTCGTTTCACCAGCGTCTTGGCCTACTGCTCTGCTTTTATCACCAGTAGCGTGATGTTACATAGCCTATAACCTCGAGAACTGGGGTATCATACGCAAAAAGAGTTTTTCAAATCTGACTTGTAGTTCCAGAGATTAGCGCGTTCAAACAAAGAAACTCTTCCGATTTATTAGTATAGATAAAACAAAAGGTCAAGTTGCAAGTTACACCAACTTAGGGGTGAAAAACAACACTTAGGACAACTAACTATGTTAAAGAAATAGTTGTTGAATTTTAATTTAATCAATAAAGATTGCGATAATTGTCCCGAAGTTAAAGAAAAAAGATCGCGATAAACGCGATCAACTTTATTTAATACTAGATGTTGCCCGCTGTTCCTCCCCCATGAATGTTGGTTATCGCATAATATATTTTTACTAATCATGAACATCTCTCTCTAATAGTCTCTGTTTATACATTGACTACTTTTCATACAAACTTTTATCCCCTATTCCACTCCTTGGAGTTATTTTCCCGCGATAAGTAGGTAGCCTATGTTGTTCTCCAATGTCTAGTCTATCTCTACTATACCAAATTTCATCAAAATCGGTTTAGTGGTTTAGACGTGAAAGCGTAACAGACAGATAGACTTCATCCCAAATTACTGAAACTACCACACATTGTTGACACTTATCCCATATTCCATAAGTTGTTGTTAATCGACCCAGTAGATACTTAGGTAGTTGTTGCAAATCACCCCATTTTGTAAAAAAATCACAATAATACTATTTCGATCGAATTGTTACAAAAATTCATACTGTACTGCTTACTTGTTTAGTTAATTTGTCGCACAAGACACGAAGGTTGTTACATCTAAGCGCTTAAATTAAATAATAATAATACTTAATTTTTTATTATGTTTTCAATAGATATTAAAAGTTTACCCACTGATGAAACGAGTTCAAATTTGTATTACTTATGTACTTTGACAATTAAATACGCGTGAATTCGAACAAATGTTTGGCTTAACTAAAGACCGCCAATTCCAAAATTCAAATTAGAGCCATATAATGCCATTACTATGTTTTATTTTAGATAATGTTTGATACATATTGTCATTCATTAAATCATTATAAAGCTGAACATTTTCTTTTTTTTTTACCCCGGCGGGCGTTGTTATAAACCCCAACTTACCGGTACCTAATTCATAGCCATTCTAACACCTAATGCTACGAAATAGCAGATGTCTTAAAAAAGTAATTTAAACCTGCAAAGTAGACGGAAAATGACTTCAAAATTTCTGAGACGTAGCTACATTAAATAAATTTGCGTCATACTCATCACCTCATCATACACCTACTCGTAACGTAAATAACGTCTGTTGTTACGACATCGCAAAATATTTCTAATATTATAATACTTACCTACCTACCACTAATCTATCATCGGAAGTATTTATCATGACGGACAGTAATTCTCGCCTATTTTAATCTATATCTTTCACAGCATTAGTAAATTATCTGTGGCTTGGGTAATAATAATTTTTATTACAGATGTATGTATTCATTCATAGATTTCTAAATTCACAGACAGATTCAGTCGAGCAGCGTTGTGAACCTAGTCTTTACGACGCGTTCTTTTGTTTTTCTCAAGTAAAGTAGGTACCTACTCTGAATAGTCCGACATGGTGCCATCATCGTCATCTCGGGTAGTCGATTCCGTCAAGCACGGCTAGCTTCCAGCCTTCCTATAAAACACGTAAGTATAGGTAGGTATATCCGTCAGCCTTTTGTGATCTCAGTAGCAATAATAATTATTTATAAATCTGAAAATTGCAAATTTCATAGCCATAAAAACTTCTCAAAGTGCTATTTCAATTGAAACACAAAAAGTGTATGTAGACATTACAATTCACCTTGTTTCGTGCGCGTCGCAGGGTCAATGACCCGCCACAGCTGTATCGCGCCAGTAAAGACGTAAATAGTATTTGTTATACACACACGCACGCTTGCGGACAAAAAGTAGGTACTTACCTAATGTTTTTTGAGGGACACACGTCATTGTTAAGAATTTTAAAAAGAATACGAGGTAATTTACCTATCTAAAGTACCTATGTGTAATTTAATCGTAGTCTATAGTGTAATTTGTCTAAGTAAAAATGATGCAGTTATTATAACTAACATCATTTTTGAGGTATTTATGCATTTAAGCTTCAATCTTTGTTTTGAATTTACATGAGGGACGACATCATGAATCTTTAATTTGTGGGCTTACTGTTCTGCCTTTGCAGAATTTATTACATTAAAAAATAGGTAACTAATATAGGTACCAAAACAATAAAAATAGCTTTGTTTTTCAGAGTTCAATGGTTCTAGGAGCATTCATTGACATACGAGTCCTATGTCAGTAGGTGTAGGTATTACCCATATGGATTCAAATGAAGAACATTAAATTTGTATGATTAAGCGTAATGTGCTTGTTTAACTAGAACTGGTTGGCTACTTAAAAAAAGTCGTTATTTATTTAAAACCTATAAAAAATGTCCAAAAATAGCTTTTATTTCCCAGAACACAAATTCGCAGACGCGATTTGGCACGCACAACCACTTTAACTGTATCGTTTAGTTACTACGAAACAAACTAATAAATGTACATTGTAATAGTATTATGTTAGTAGGTACCTATATCTCAATATAATAAAGTAAACGTTAATTACGCCATATTTAATAATTCGCTACGATATTGCTAATGGCACTGTGCGTCCGTCGACCATAGAGGACGATGAACTTAAAAACCCTTCCGATAAACCTTTGTTGGCGCGTAACGTAATTAAACCGTATTTGTTTTTTTATAAATCGTAATGCATTACACACGTTGTTATGTTTACGGCCAGGGTCGTTCCTACTATAACTATAAGTTCAGCAGAAACATAATTATCGATACCGATTTAAGAAATATCGATTTCCGCTAAGTCGAGTACCTAAGTAGGTAATTAAATAATCAAATTCAGGGTCATTGGGATCTAAATTTTTATATGCGATCTTCTCAAGGACAGATAAAATTAAATTTTCTTAAATTTGAGCTACTTTTATGCCGTTGTGGCAATGTGAATACGCAAATTAGGTCTAACAAAGGTGCTAGAGATAGTAACTGCTTGCTATTCAGCGATGACCAGTCATATTTTTGGGCAACACCTTTTCAAAAACTAAGATTCTATAGCTGTTTTTACAAAAAGTACCTACTTGATCAATAATATCAATATATAATCTGTTTATAATAAAAGCACTGTTATATTATAATTATGTTGGTTTACATAATCGTAAATACAGTGCACAGAACAAAACGCGTCATTCGGAACCAGAACATGCCTGTTGTGTATTTTTTTATTCAACAAAATCGATTTAAAAGTCAATTCGCATGATGTGCTGAATTGTTTGTCAACGGATGTCAGATCTGGGTCAATGTCCATTTAGTGCATTATTTACTCGCTTTGCCAGTTCTGACGTTTGTGTTTGGTGTACTGCATACTGTTGATTAGGTAACACATATGTGTGTTTGTTATGTTACTTAGCAATGAATTTATTTGATGTAAGCTCTTATCGTTCTTTGTACGTTTATAACCTGGTGTAAAACGCTTCTTTTTCTATGGGCTTCTTTGTACAACCTCAGAAGTGTCTCACTGATACAGCACTCTGTACCTTCGAAGAACGTAATGGAGATGAGCCGAATATACGTTTAGTTTTAGATATTTTAGCTATTTATTGTACCTACATAATCTACATACATACTTTCTAAGACTACCTTGTAAACTAAACTACACTAGTTCACCTTGGTACACTAACATATTATTATGGTCTAAAAATAAAAGTATGGTAAAGAATAACATTGTAAAACCTGTACTTATAATAAATGAATAAGTCGGAAAATGTGATTTCACCTTGTGCAAAGTTAAGGGTGATTGATGATTCAGCTCCTAAAAAATACATCTTTTGTAATATTTTAGTAGGTAGGTATTTTACTAGTACTTGATTACCTAATTGTTTTATTTTATTTTATCTATACTATTCTAAAGCGGAAGAGTTTGATTGTTTGAACGCGCTAATCTCTGGAACTACCACTCGTATTTCAATAATTCTTTTTGCGTATGATAGCCCAGTTCTTGAGAAAGGTTATGGGCTATGTAACATCACGGTACTGGCGACAGAAGCAGAGCAGTAACCAAAGATGTAACTTAACGCAGATCAAACCGCGCTTCGGAAAACTAGTTATTGTTGTATAAAATGAGACTTCAATCTTTAAAGTATAGTGTATACGTGTGTTAAGCTCCTAATTATAGATCAGGTACTTCATGAAAGAGAAGCTTCTCTAAAGACTATTATTAGAGATAAGTAATATTGATTTTTGCTGCGCGCTGTTCCTAGTGTTCCTACTTAAGTTTTTTAGACTTGGGCTTCACTTCATTATACTAGATTGATATTATATCTCAGGTTCTTCTCAGAACTCAAAACGTTCAATTACACTAGTGTTACTATTACTTATTATTACCTATTCCTTTTTTAGACTGACAAATAATGACAGATGAAATGTGAGGATTATCGTCACGTAGGTACGTAAAGTTCATGAAAGGATATCCACGACCTTTATAAGTTCCGCGACAGAACACACCGCGAAAATAAGGCAATGCAAAAATAAGATAATGATAAATTATCATTTAAACCAAAAAATCTCTATTGGTGGTCATAGACCTTACCGCCATAACTAAGCATAGATAGGTACGATCCAAACCTACATTAGGTTCTCTTCTGCCTTTGGTTTTTTGGGCAATTAGTCGGCAAATTATAGAAGGAATTACGAGTACTATTATCTTGAATGAACCGAACAGAAGATATAGATAGACGATTACGAGAATGTAATCCAAAACAATTAATCATTATAAATGAATCATCCTCCATATTGGCCGTGAGTCATTTGCTCAGGAAATTCTCAGACAAGTTTATTATTAATTTATACAATACAAAAGTTAATCGGCTAACAATAATTATCGAATATCAACGACAAATACTGGTAAATATCGTGAATGCAACTTATGAGAGATAAGACATAGATTTATCTTCAAAAATCTCTAGCTGAAGTTGGAAAAATGCAGCTGTGCATCTAGCTGGGTTTCTCCCTTAATTGTTTTTGCTGATGGTCTTCCAGTGCTCCGAAATAATAACTGTACTGGTAGTAAAAAAAAATGTCTGCAAAGTACGGTGTTCTTCATATTTCATACGCTAAGCTAGCGCCGCCACGCCGTTTCCGTGCATGGTCATTGATACTCAGTGAATGTCACCAGGTAGGACAGTTACCTACTCCTCGTCTGCCACAATAATTGTCATATATGATAGCTTTTTCACTGTTGTTTAAATACTTATAAAGACGTAGTCATGAGTTAGATTAGATCATGTAGGTACCTACCTAGCTCATATTTTGACAGACACAAAACTGAATTACTAGCTAAGAACACCCCATCAGCAAAAGTATTTACAAATAAATACGTTTTATATTAAATACTTCGTTTTTCCGTAACGTCGTTCTTCCTTAGAAAAGTTTCTTTTCTCATTCATGACTTGGCAACAGTCTTAAATATAAACGGTGTCAAGGTTCAACTGTTTTATTTAAAAGTAAAATATTGTTTTCGTTTTATTCTCAACTTGTCACCTGTATGAATATAATAAAGTTAAAGGCGAGAATAGTCATCGTATTGTGTAGTTCTGTTATGTTTGCACTAGTAACAAATAACCTTGAATTATTAGACTTAGTATGAAGGCAGTTCAATAATATTATTATCGTGGCCGTGCACTTTATAAGACTTAGTTCTAGTTACATTATATAAATATGCTGATTGATAACAACTACTTTACTTCCGAGTAATCGAATAATCGCATAAAAGCATACGTCTTTTAAGTATGAGTCAATGACTAATGCAAAAACAGTGTTTCATAAATTTGAGGCCTTTGGGAGTTTCTTCGCCATCTTTGCGACCAACCGTTTTGTTTTTAGTTTGATAGATAGACTGGTTTAGCCATTTTTGTATTTTGTCGAGTATTTTGGTGTTTATCTTATTATGTTTATTATTATATTAGCCAATATTAGGCCTCATTATCGTTTTTAGAATTATTATTTTGCGCTCCCCATGAGCAAACTGAGTGCTTTTACAGCTCAGCAGCTCAAGAAAACTTTTCCTTTTATTTCAGATCTTGCCAGGAGTGAGGCCGGAGTCATGAGCACGCTTAGGGGTTGCCATTCACATCAAGCCGGGTAGATTATCAAACGTAAGTTTTAAATAGTTTTCTTCATTTACTCAAGTACCTACTTATTAAATAGAATAAATAGGTAAGGCCAGATCTGTGGTGTTAAACTAGTCAGTGAGAAATCACATTCCATAGGTGTCGTAAGGACAAAGGATTGCATCAGGTATAAATGCATCGTCATTCACCTGTCTAACAACAAAACATTCTTATATCATAGACCTTCCATTATGACTTAGGTAAATACAATGCGAACGTGTCAACAATTTTAAAAGCATTTTGTGCCAGCAATTCATAATTTTAGGGGGGGGCGGGGAGACGAGCAGCTGTGTCCTTTATTCTCCCCTGGCTTCGTCTATGATTAACTTCACCTTGCTTTAGTATTCTCTACTAACAACCTGTTTGTCGATATTTATCCATTAAAATAATACTGCTATAAGAGGTGGTGGTAGGACCCCGGGTGACGCCAAATTATTTATTTTTAGCTAAATTAAGTTTAGTTAAATTTTAATTTGCTGCTGACTGTACCACATAATCTTATGGACCCGTTGGGAAACTAAATTTTATTAATTTAAAATGTCGTGGACCCGATAGGAATTAAAGTATGAAAGTATTTTTTTTGGAAACAATGGAATCATGGACCTCTGGGAATAACCCCTACTAAACTACTATTAATATTATAAATACGAAAGTTTGTGTGTGTGTGTGTGTGTATGTATATATGTGTGTGTGTGTTTGTTACTACTCAGTGCCTAAACAACTAAACTATTTCGATGAAAATTGGTATGTAGATAGATTCGGTGCCGGAGACGGACATACGCTACTTTTTATCCCGAAAATAGGTCTGGTTCCCAAAGGGAGACCAAATACATTTTAGGCGCGGGCAAAGCCGTGGGACGCAGCTTGTAGGTATTTTTATATAATATTCAGATCGCCTGTTGTTAAATACATTATAGAAATGTAATACCTAATTAAAATGCTTATTGTGAAGACAGAACCTAATCAATATAGTAAATAAATATAATCATGTAAAAAGCACTACATATCTTAATATTTTAACTTAGACCAGGATGGGCCAGAATAAATTTAACAAAACCATCGCAAAAATGAGTCATTATTATAATATAATATAATAATATTCTACCACATTCACACAGCGCCATCTAGGCCCAAATTAAGGAATTATATTTGCTTGTGTTTTTTTTGCAATTACATTTTTTTTTGTAAATACATACATAATAAAGATAAATTATATTATTAAATTATTATTATTATGCGATGTGAATGTACGTCATAAAATAACAAAATGCACGTAATGCAAATAGGTTTAATTCAACTACATGTTCTAAACTATTAACTTTAATTTACTTTATTAAGTATCTTTAATTACCTAGTCCAATCATATTCCGTTTTAATTAAATAGCTGTCGTAAAGTGAAGTCCAAAGTCACATAAAGTAAATTATTTTACCTGATAATGATAAGACAAGACAAGACAATCTTTATAGTACCTAATTAGATAGGTAATTAATAATAATTATGTTATCTAGGTAGATACTATTCTAAAAGTGAACGAAAGAACGATAACATACTTAACGTATTTTAAGAAATAGTGGTATTTAATTGACGTAGCCCACCCAGAGCACCCGTCCGAAGGGCACCTGCGCGAATAGCACCTAGCCTAGTCCACGTTGAGCATATATCAATATATTTTTGACAGGTGCTCTCTTTGTCACCTCTGTCGTAGTCACAGTGTGTATAAAAATACGTTACCTTTATCATAGAGAAAGAGATTTTCGCTAGACTTTAGCCTCTCCCTAAGCACTTACAGGCCTAAGAGTCACCACGGTTGGCAATACAATGGATGGTTACTATAATAAAACGATATTAAAACTTGAGCAAGCGTATAATCAGTGCTCATTAGTGCATAGGGCACTCAAATGTCGTCTCTGTATGAAAAGAACCTTTCAACTTTCAGTAGTATGATAACGAGTTGGTAAACACATAACTTTATTGTTAAACGGGTCTAGAAATTATTCGATGGTGCCATACCTATTTACCCGAGAACGTTACACGAGTAGACGTTAACAAGAAAGTTTATGTACAAATCGTGTGAGTTTAAAAAAAAAGAGTTTGTAAACAGTAAAAACCCGTTGTTGTAAATTCCAATATCTCTATAACATAGGTTTCCTTAAAGGCGCGTTTGCGTAACGGAATCCATATAAATGTTCTACGAGTAATTGCATCTAGAAACGCACCGTTGCACGCAGCCATTGCTACTTTACTACTTATGTTTGAAAACAATGCCAAATTCAACATAGCTTCGTTTTTATGATTATGAAATGAAAGGTATTGAATGTTTTAAAGTTTATATATTACTAAGGTTTAGACGGTAAAATTAACTTTAAAGAGTTTAAACGTTAGAACGAAAGTTTTAGATTTTTATTCCTGTATAAGATTATCAGGGATATTGTATTGTATAACATAGTATCTTTAAGTTAATCTTTGTCTTAATGTTGCGGATATCAATTGTAAAACGACTGGGTATATCCCGTATATCTAGCTATCCCATAGTCTACTAGCGAAGGATAGGGTCATCACCTCCCGAGTTCCGACGGACGATCTCCCAAACGCATACGAGTACTCAGAAATAACTAATTAGGTAATTGCGAACGCTAAAATAAGTGGTAACTAAATCTGTAGGTACCAGTGACTTATTCTGGCGTTCGATTTTTCATAATCTTGAAAAAAGAAGCATCGTGGATCTAAATCACATCTAATAAATAGGACCTAATTAATGTACCTATACTACCTATGCTATTTCAGTTTATCATTATAACATACCAGGTTCTCCTATAATAACTGCTTACGACAAGGCTTGCCTTATGCTTGTTTGCCACTATAGTAAAAAAAAAACAACTAATTTGCAAGCAATGACCTTTCTAGAACACCTTGTGTTGTTTTTACTTATATCACATTAATAGAACGTGATTATTGACCGTGATATTTAATTATACTAACTTTTAAGCTATTTTATATGTTATTTACTAGCTATTGTCTATCGTCCAATGGTAATAATGTAGGTAATGTTTTTTAGAACAGCCCCGCCTTCACACTAGTGTTAATGTTTTAGCGATGACTTGATTACAAATTATTGCAATTATCGGCTTTTATTTACTGTATTAAACCTGCCGGAATAAAAACTCTGAACGATAGTAAAAATCATATAAAAATCCGTTGCGTGGCTTAGAAGTTGGCGTAGAAACAGAAAGAAGAATCAAAGCCACGCGCACATACCATTGAAGAATAGGTTCTTAATCGTTTTACTAAACAGCCGACTTACAATAAAATATGTTTTACATTTAGACAAAAGCTAACTAAATACTAATACGAGTAAATAGGGAAAGTACCTACAGATAAGATAATCTACGTATCAGACAAATTATCCTTGTGTATAATCTGTGAATACTTTCCACAGACAATGTAGAATATTTAAAAACAATATCTAAGAATGTTATCTTTATAGCTACATCTATGTTCAATAATGTAGATATTATGTCTTTATGTAAACACGGCCCGGGTCATTAACCCCGTATCTTCAGACGCTCGTCTAGGTGACATTGACCTTTCACGAAATAATAAAAGTGTATACCTACATAGTAGGCTCGAGGCTCGAGGCTCGATACTTCTTTAAATACACTTTAGGGATTACTAACACTAATGGAATTCTGTAATAAGTAATTATAACTGGATCCCTTCTAGCATATAAATGGGTTTTTGCTAGGGTTAGGCTATTTTTGCTAGGCTAAAAATATTAGTTACTTTTTTGAGCGACCCATCTAGTGGAAGTGTTCTGGGGTTTCTATCAATATTTGTCAAAATTCTTTTGACTAATGTTGAGTGTATAGTTGTAAACTTGTAATTAAGTATGTAGCGTTCTATAAATAAAATCAATTAGTTTAAAAGGGTCTAAATTTGTTTGTCTAAGTTTTGCTATCGCGGTCAGTTTGTCTGTGAACTTCGAGTCAATGTGCCTTTAGGGATTATAATACGATTATGTCTATTAAATTTTTTGTATATCCAAACAAGTGGATGCATTTGTTTTTGCGAAGATTGTTCTTTGCCCATATTTACTGAGTGTAAAGTCAAGAGTAAAATTAACAAATGTAAGAAATCGTAATTCAGTTCATCAATTGTCTATAGTCAAATTCTTAGACTAAACATAAAGGGCTAAGGAAAGAAAAGAGTTCAAAATTAATTAATTTCTCTATACCAACTGCTGAGACAAGGGTCAAAAACCCTATAAACATCTTTCTATAATGTAAATAGTAACTACTCTGTTAAGCATTGGCCTTGACCATTGACCTTGCAAGTCAGGTGACTAGTTTTAGAGTAATATGTAGTAAAAATTTTAAAAAAGGATTTGACAAGCTTGGTATCTATTTCTTCAAAAAGTAAAGATATCAAGGCCACACGCCGTATTTCATGTATGGTGAATAAAAATGTTCTGATCAAAACTTAGCTGTAATAAAAATATCATATAGAAATATCTAGAATAAAACTTCTTTCTATCGATTATTAAAAAAAAATGCAACTTATAATATAACAAAAGATCGCTAAAATCAACAAGCGCCAGGTAACCTTTGGAGTATATTAAACACGAACACGTGTATCTCCATAGTCGAGTTAGTCGAGTGCATCGATTGCGAGTAGGAACACGGGCAGGAGGCATCTGGCTGGTCTCAACGCATCCCGTACCTCAGCTATGTTGCTAAGGACTCGTCTGTGTCACAATCGATAGAGGGCGTGCTTTCAGCTTCCATCCGGGACCGCACTTACATGTTTAAATATGTAGGGTACAGCATTTATAAGCTCGTTCAGTCGATAAATTGGTATTGCACTTAGTTTTGATTACCTACAAATAAATTAGCGTCGTTTTTTTATATTGAGGTAGGATACTAAGTTGTTTATTTTAATTAAATGTTGAATCCCAGTGATAAGATATCAACCTAATAACAAGAAGTTAAAATAATTAACGTTGAAAAATAATAAATATAGTAGATAAGTTACATATTTTAAATTGGCACCCATTTTAGTAAGTACACTACCTATCTCATATTTGATTTAATAAATAATCTTGGTTTTCTTTGGCGGTTAAAATACCTATTAATCATCTAGCCACTAGAAGCTGTCTAGTTTTTCTACTTTGTTTTTTTTTTAAGTCCAGCATGTCGATAGTCTTTGTTACCTATCTAGAATTTTTAAATCAAGTTTTATTTTGTCTTTCATTTTTTTATATGAACCAGGACCGGCAAAACTGACATAGCGTAAAGAATAGTCAGCAGTATTAACAGCTTTCATATCTGGCTGAATCTTTATTTGTTAGTTATAAGCCATTTTAGGACCAATAAACGTCAGGATTCGGAATAAATTGCTTTTCCGAATAGCCATTTTTCCGGATTATTTATGAGGATTATTATAACAAATGGAAAGTTTGGCAAGTTAACTTTGGCCCACTACAATTATTATTGCATTTGCTTTTGTGTTTCTTACCTGCCTTAGTGGTTTAGTGGCATGTACTGTATCTGGACTGCCATGCAGAGGTCAGCTAAAGTGATATTGAGCCTATCTGTCTTTGTTTTCATTATTAGCTCAGAGTCGGCACTGTACCGGTAACAGGTCATGACTTGCTGGCGAAATGTGGGTTAAATACCTCTGCCTATCTTCTCGGGAGGGAAATTCGTGATGTTATGTTGCGTCTGCATTAGCAATACTTACTACGTATAATAAAATTGAGAGTTAAGTATTTTTGTACAAATTTTTTTTTAAATGGTTCAGTGTATTAGGTACCCGCTTCGTAAACACGAGGTAGTGGGTTTGTATCCGGGTAAGTACTAATGTGACTTTTCAAATCATATGTACCTACTTTCTAAGTTTATCTTGGACATTTCTGACTGACGGTAAAGGAAAACATCGTGAGGAAACCTGGACTTAATAGTCTGAAATTGCCAATCCGCCTTGAGCAAGCGTGGTGATTAATCAAAAAAAACCTTCTCTCTATGAGAAGAGGCATTTGCCCTGCAGTGGGACAATAAACAGGCTGGTATTATTATTATTATTTATAAAAATTATCAGTCACAGTAAGTTCTTATGAGGATTAAGATATATTATTATGTTATCTGGTAATGATGTGCTAATTTAAAATGTAACTATAATGATTATATTTGTTATATGATCCGTTTTAGTGTGATAGGAAAAATGACTTGTGCTTTTTTCATTGTCATCGTATTATAAAATTTGCCGATACTATTTGGATAATTCAAGAGGTGACTCCCTATTTATCAATAGAAGTCATTTTGATCTTTAGCCTGAAGACGTTTGCTGCAGGGAAGGTGTTTGCCATAACCACTAGGTACGCTTGTTACGTAACGCTGACCGTTATTCCCTTATTCGCTTCTTGCGACGTGGGAAGAGATAAATAGTTCCTAGACTATAGACCACATGCTGATAACTATTTAAAATTAATACGCTATAAAAATACAAACAAGCGGATTCAGGGTGGAGAAGGAAAAGGAAGGAGACCTAGCCAGTAATTGAACCTTCGGTACTACACCGGAGACCGCCGCTCATACTGTTTCCTTTCCCTTGTTTCCTCACGGTAGGCAAAGACTTGGTTGTATTTTCATAACAACTGTTTTTCTTCACGGAACACAATACTAATAAGGTCTAGGACCATCTACCACTAGAACATCGATATTTTATGCGGGTTGCGTATTACGGCGCGGTCGTTATATGCAGATACTAGCTGTTGTCCGCAGCTCCGTCCGCGTGAAAGTCGGTTATATCTCTGTTTACATTGACGATTTTTCATACAAACTTTTTTTCATTTGGTAAAGTCATTTTTTCGCAATACAAGATTGCCTATGTTGTTCCCTGAGGTTTAATCTATTTTTATACCAAATTTTATCAAAATCGGTTTAGTAGTTAAGGCGTGAAAGCGTAACAGACAGACAGACAGACAGAATTGCTTTCGCCTTTATAATATTAGTATGGATTAGCAAGGATCTACTAGATAAAATGCCATCAATCCAGCAGTTATTCACGATTGTTTTTCAAAAGGCGTCTACTGCTACTATTAGACAACATTGCCTGCTTATCATTGGGCAGAGTGGCTATATAATAAAACCCAAAGAAACAGTTGTCCATGATGAATATCTATACTATTATACAGAGTGTATACGACGGTTTGACATTAAATGAAAAGGCAGGTGTTACTAGCCCATATAATGATTTCTAATTAATCACAAAAGTAATTTGACGAAAAACAAAATTTTGAAATTTTCTAACAAAATGAATAATATTTTAATAGTAACGAAGTAATACACCATTTTATTATGACAAGTTCACTGAACTGTAATGAACGGCAACGTTTATCCTTCGACGTGGACTATGACTTAAGTCAGTGACCGTTTGACGTACTTACATAGTGTTAATATAGAATTAAAGAAATTAAAAAAATTGTCCTGTGTCTAAACTATTGAAGATATTTAGTAGATTTTTTTTTGTCTCGCTTTATAATGTCACATACTATACGTAATTGCATTTAATGTCATACCGTCGTATACACTCTGTATAATGCGGAAGAGTTTGTTTGTTTGAACGCGCTAATCTCTAGAACTATCGGTCGGATCAGAATATATTTTTGCGTATGATAGCCCAGTTCTCGAGGAAGGTTATAGGCTATGTAACATCACGCTACTGGTGACAGAAGCAGAGCAGTAATTTTATCATGAAGTAGAAATGAAACTTAATTTAAGATTTTTTTTCATGGAGTATTTTGGGAATAAGCCGAAATAACATTTAACGTGTTTCGGTCAAATAAGTAACTTACGTAGTTAA
Source organism: Parascotia fuliginaria (assembly GCA_963082885.1). Classification (NCBI taxonomy): domain Eukaryota; kingdom Metazoa; phylum Arthropoda; class Insecta; order Lepidoptera; family Erebidae; genus Parascotia; species Parascotia fuliginaria. The sequence continues at coordinate 3,778,590 of OY720179.1, forward strand.
CAAATATTACTTAGGTAATAATTATTTTTGGATTGTATTTATACAGTGAGTCTCTAACTGGAAGTGCTCCTGTTATTGTTATTACTCAAAGAAGCGTTTATAATACTAGGTTATTTAAGGCTAACTAAGTATGGGTAATTACGAGTAGATAACTCGATTAAAGTTATAGGTTTTATTATACTTAGGTAAATAAAGTAATTAACCCCAAATTGCAAATATTGCCATTAACAAAAAGGCACAGAGCAAACACGGAAACTCGTTTAGCGCAAGTATACTGGCCTCTAAAAAGAGAATCGCTAATTTATTTACAAGAGGTTTTTGACACTCGATCGAATGAAGGTCAGTTAACTTTAAACAAAATTCACGCGGAAGTTGCGACTGTGTGTGTGATCTGCAAGGCTATGTTGTCGTGTGTATGTGTGTGTGCTCGGCGAGAGAGGGGGAGGAGGCAAGTACGCTCAAGGGCAGCCTGGGCAGCCGCAGGGTAACGACCCAACCAAGCACGCACCTTCAACAAATCGTGCGTTCAATACCGCACCAACGACGACATTTTATTCGCACATTCATTATTATATCGCATTTATTTAACTACATATTATTAATATTAGTGACATACTATTTGTTTTTGACTTGTTTTATACACTTTCTCTGTAAACTTTGTAAGTACCTATAGCAACAAACACTTTTCTACAACAACTGTGGGGGAGAAAGTGGACATAAACTATCTTATATTAAAAATAAATAATACCTACCTATTAAGTGGATGTGGTAAAGAATATAAATTATTGTTGATTTAGTTAAGCCGATGTCTGTAACAGATAACATAAATTCAAGATCTTAATAATAAAAGTAAAAGGATTTACTTAAAAAAAAATAAAGGTATACGAAATATAATCAGCGCAATTGTTACACATATTATGTGTACAATTGCGCTGTAAGTTATCCTATTTAATATTTAAATATTCAACTGTTGATGTTGTTTCAGGTGGTACCCAGAGCAGACGGAGTATGGATATCAACAATGTACTGCTGGAGGGAACGCGCCAGTACTTTATGGGGTTGCCGAAGCAGGCACAAGCAGAAGGCTCCGGACAGCCTTTGTGGCCAGCGGGTGCTCCCCTCCCTGAAGAAGGAACACCAGCCCAATCTGGTGCACCGGCTCCTTCTTCTCGTCCACCTTCCGCTGCTGCAGCACCACCTTCGGTGCCGACCGCCACTCCAATCGCAGCACTGCCGCGGCCACCTTCAGAGCCAATAGAACCGGAACCGCATATTATTCATAAAGCTACCGTCATGCGGGAAGCGGCTGAGAAACGACGCGAGCAGCCTGAAATCGATGATGACGAAGATCCAGTAGGCACGCTCTCTCCGCCTTCGCATATAATACGCAAGCCGCCAAGGACGTTGCCATCGCCGGCACCTGCTCCTGCCGCCCCGTGTCCATCACCTGTTCGGCCACCTTCGGCCGCGCCTCTACCACTGCCAGTGGCGCCGGAACTGGAAGCTCCTTCTCAGTACCGCCAGCCTGTACACCGGGTGCAGACGCCGACTGCCAGACAACCCGATCATTATGCTCCAGGCCGTCCGCCAGATCCGTACCCAACTTCACGCCCACCAGAAACTTATGTGCGTTATCATTATGAGTCGAATATATCCGATGGAGGCAGGCACTCCCAAGGATCAGTAGCTTCACCACAGCCTTCGACTATTTCACGTCAGAGTCCACAAACGTACGCAAGGTTATCCGGGTCGATGCCACAACATTCAACATCGAGATTACGAGATGTGGCCGCACAAAGTCCGCCCACACAGCGGTACCCCATCCAACCTCCTCAGCCACCGCCTCCACCCAACGACCGCGTTCCTCCGATACATCACCCACAAGCGGCACCTCAACCGCAGAGACACTCATCTGACAGTAGGACGGCACATATGTATGCAACTTTACAACCTCGTCGGGAGCCTTCACCATATCACACCGCGCGGACATCGTCTCATTACGACAGACATCCAGCTGTGCCACAACGAAAATATGATCCTCAACAGTCATATCCAAGTTATCGACCTTCACCGACTGCGCAGCCTGTTCAAAGTCACAGGGTTGATACACATCATCAAGTCCAATATAAACATACAGCTGTAGAGGCAGTGAGTACACATTATTCACCTAGAACTCAAGAACGCTCACCAGTACCAATACCACCGCACTCACACGACGCGCGCTTACCACCACGCACTGACTACCCTAATATGAGTAGATCTGTTGATGCCAGAAGCAGTTACCACTATCCGGCGCCTTCAACATCAACTTCAAGATATGGGTCTAATGTACCTAATGTTCCTATTGTTCAAAATTCATCACCATCGAGACCTGTATATCGCCAAGCAGCTGCACCTAAAACTAGCTATGAATATCCTTCATCAACACCTATTCAGACATCACCAGCGCGTTCAACTGTAAAGCCAGGTTACCCTAACCAGGCACGCATGACAGTCTCTGTAACCTCGCTAGTGAACCAGATGAACCAAACAAAACAGAAGCAGGAGACACCGACTGGACATTTCCCACAAGCAAATCAAACTAAACAGAAACGAGAGTCACCCTTAGATTTATCTGTTAAAACAGTGAAGAACTCTGCTGATTCGTCGACGACTCAAGACGATGTAGTTGATTCAGCGACTGTAGAAAATAAAATGATGACATTACCCCATCGACCTTCTTCATCTACTAGTCGTCATTCACATTTACCTACAAATAATTATGTCGCGTCTCATAAAGTAGACTTTGCACCTAATTTTACTCAATACGGTGACAGAAGTACCGCGCATGGATATGTTACTCCATCACAACCTACTGGACATATGCCGGTTGTTCGGTACAATGGCACGTTTGATGCGCGTCGAGCAGTTCCTGAAGGATATCCTGTCGAATCTCTTCAACATTACCAGGAGCGTAGTAAATATGCCACGCCAGCTCGAACCGATTACGTACACAAAATAGATCTCACTAGACCTGTCAACGATCAGCGTCTTCCTGAAAATAGAATTCGTGATGACCGCCATTTCATCATTGAAGAGAGAAAACGACCTGCTGGTCCTATTGTTAGTAACATTCCGGAGAAAATTCGCCGTCACGAAACATGGACTGCAGACAGCCGGATAGACAACTCGGCGAGAGAACAACGAGAACTTATGAAACAACCTGTTTATAGCTATGCTAGTTATAAACAATTTGAAGCAGCCTATCAAAATGAGCAAAAGCGGTCCTCTATTCCTGGTGTTTATAGAGAACATCATAGTCATACTAATAGTAGATACTCTAGTAATCCGTACCATCCTGAATTAGCGCCTCGTGAATCAAGCGAGTACCATGCCTACTATCACGACAGAAATCCGTCTGTTAACAACCGTCACGTTATACAAAAAATTCCGAGCCATAGAGATATAAATTCACATCATTTTGAGCCGCCCAGTGGCATACCCGCTGATAAGAGGGTATTAAGTATACTAAGAAATAGTCTAGAAATTAAGCAAAGTGGTTTTGCGGAGCCCTCAAAACCAAAACAAACGAAATCTCCAGATCTCATTGTCATTGACGATGCTGAAGATTCCATCATAGAAATAACTGATCTCGAAAATGAATCCGAGCCCGCTGTTAAGGGCGTCGTGAAACCACATTTGAATATTACCCCTAACTTAAATCAGCACATTCAGATGCCTAGAGCAGTGGACTCTATATCTAGAGATTCTGATTATAACAAAAGTCCTGATCCAAAACGTATAACTCCCGAAAATGACGTGGCATCCAGAATAAGAACAAAAGCTGAACTAAAAGTAATGCCGCCATCGGAAGATAACATTCCGAAGCCTGAAACAAAATTGGTACCACCTCCGGCGAATGAAAAGCTAAAAATGTTGCCTAGAAAAACACATCTATTTAACCAAATTCGACAAGATAATCTAAGATTAGAATCTGTAATTAAGAGTGAAGAACAGCCTGAGCATTTAATTACTCCAGAAGTTAAAACTGAGCCTATGAATATTGAAGAAATAGAAAAGGATGCTGAAATTTCTATCAAAACCGAAAACATGTTAGACAACCCAGAACCAGCAGGTATGGATGTGGATAATGATGCTCCTCCTGAAGATTTAGACTGGGCTAATGCTTGTGACAGTTTTATGGAACAACTCAAAACTGGTTGTCATAAAAAGAAAGCACATCGAAGACGTCTTGATACATCTGAAAATGACAATGAAAGCATTGGTAGAAAATCTCAAAGTATGGATTCTGTTCCTCCTACTACGAACGAATCTAACACTGAGCCTATGTCAGAGCCCGTTCAACATCCTGCAACAGAGATAATACCTGCAGTAGTTATCAAGCAGGAGCCAATAGATGAAGATGAAATGAATACCAATGAAAATTACTCACCACCGGTTAAACAAGAAACTATTCCAGAAATTACAGTAACTGTTCCAGAAAATCAAGTTTGTAATAGCGAAAAAATTATAGGTGATAAGAAAGATAAAGAAAAGCAAAGTGATAGATCTACTAAAACTAAAATTAAAACGAAAGTTAAGATTGAGAAAACAGAATCTTCGTCATCATCGCAGACAACTAAAAAAGATACTAAAGAAAAACTGCCAATTAAAACTGTGATAAAAGAAGAATTAGAATCTACAGATGATGATGAACCACTAATAAAGAGTAAGATTCTTAAAGAAAAAGAACAAAATGAGCGTCTCAAGTATCAATTGTTAAAAGACTTATCAGAGAAATCTGCATATGTTAAGCTCGAGTGTTGTGATGTAGATGTTAACAAAAATACTAGAAAGTCATTAGATTCAACTTTAAAAGACAAAGAAGAGAAACAAGCGAAAGTGAAACTAACGAGACAAGCTTCTAGATCAAAAGGAAAACTGTCAGTTGATAACAATAAAAATGAAAAACAAGATGGTAATTCAAGTTCGGACAGCGAAGACGATATTACTGTAGCTAGCCGACTTCGAGTTCGTAAAAGTGTAAAATCTGAAGACAGTAAACCTGTACTGGTTCCAAAAACTCCAGTCAAGTCATCACCACTTAAGAAACAAGATGCTAGTAGTGCAAGTAATAGCTCTACTCCGGTACGCAAACCAACCTTTGGCGATAGTTCATACTTTCACCCTGGCTGGGAAGAAGAATTATATAAATACAAGCGGTCGCTACGCATGCCTACTAGACTTATTGCTATTCCAAGAGGACGTTCAGGTGGCCCAGTCGTCAGAGGTTCGGGGGCTCTTTTCACCCGAGGATCTACTTCTTTACCTGATTTGGATCCAGCACCCCTTTCTCCAGCACCATCGTCAGCACCGTCAGCCGCTACAGATGACTTGTATTCTAGACGCCCAGATAAACTTACCCTTGATAGTGATCTGGATTCAAATTCAAGTTATTCCGGACCGAAAAAGTTACATTATGATTCCGAAGCATCAACATCTACTGTATTTTCTTCGAAACCTAAAAAGAAGAGTAGTTCTATCGTCGAGGTACTCATTCAGAAATATGGTCGTAAAGATGACACTAAAAAGGATAAGAAATCAAAAGAAAAAGACGATAAAACACCTAAAGTCATTCCTAAAAAGGCATCTAGTGAATTGCTGCCTACACCTAGCCTAGGATTAGTAAAAAATGGAAACAAAGGCAGTTACAGTGTTAAGAAAGAAAAGTTAATGGAAGACATATTTTACTTGGGTGCTTTTAGAAAGGAGACTGTGACTGCATTTAGAAGCTCATTTATTAAAGACACAGATGGACTAATTGGTGCTACAGAAGAATTTGCACCAGTAGTTCTTAAATCTAGAACTAGGACAGAAAGTCGAGTTTTAAAGCAACGAGCTACGATCAAAGAGGTTTTTGGTGATGAAAGGCCGGCCTCGGCGCCACCAACTTCCTGCCGGGATGATGAAACTCCCGATGAAAAGGAAGAAAAAGTTATAGAAATAAAAAAAGAGGCTGTTGAAACTACAAAACCTAAATTTAAACCAAAAAAAATTTTAAAAGACAAACTTAAAAGGAGATCTAGTTCAATTAGAGATGGTCTTAGAAGCACGAAATCGTTGAAAAGAAACGACGCGAAGGGCAGACTTCTGCGTTTAAAGAAGAGAAACAGCTTATTGAAATCTCTAAATAGTAAAAGAATGAAAGAAATTTCGGCAAACAAACATAAAAATGAGAATTCAAATGTAGAAGAAAAAGACAAAACAAAAGTAGAAGGTAGTTCCTTGGGGCCAGAAGGTAATACCAAGAGACGTTTAAAACGGCTATTTGGCCGAAGAAAATTTAGCTCGGGATTTGATTATATTCGGAAAAAGAAAAAAATAATTCGCAGGGATGAAACTAGTCCCAAAATTCGAAGACCTGCCGCAAAACCGAGTCCTGAATCAATACATGATATACACAAAGAAATCAAAGGGTGGTTTATAAACAAGAGCATTGGAGAAACGCACCTCCATCGCGCTGCCCGACTCGGTTACACTGTAAGTATTTTATATACTACAACTACACTAAGCATTTACAGAAAATACGTACGAAAATAATTTGTATACATCATGTATACGTATGTATACATGATGTATACAAATTATTTTCAGTAAATATGTATTACAATTGCACAATTATTTTGTAGGACTGTGTGGCTTATTGTTTGGAGAAGATGGAATCGGATCCTTCGGCGAAAGACAACGCTGGTTTTACACCACTACACGTGGCTGCTGCTAAGGGCCACGTCAGGATCGCAAAGCTGCTCCTTCAGTATGGTGCTAATGTTTCTGCCGCTGCTCAGGGTGGCATTAGGTAAGTTAATCTACTACTACCCAAGAAAAAATTTAGTCCTAAACAGGAGTAATGAAATACCTTCCCCTAAATTACATACAAATATGACGTAATCTCTATTGATACGAAGAGTTTCTAATCAGTATTGCTATTGAAGGTCAATAAAAAAAATAGAGTTTGAAATGCATTATTTTGAAAATATATTAATTATGTAACTATTGATATTACAGGCCCTTACATGAAGCATGTGAGAACTGTCGAGTGGAAGTAATCCGTCTGCTTCTTTCGTACGGCGCGGATCCATTGCTTGGCACTTATGCTGGGCAGACACCAGAAGAACTTGCTGAGGGTTCATCAGCCACGCTACTGAGGCTACATATTTCGGATGTTCAGGGCTATGCTATTGAGCCCTGGAGATTCCCACCACTGACTGAACTAATAGGTAAGAGAAATATTTTTTTGATTTATAGTTAAAGCTTGTCAAAATTAAACTTCAATAGCCTTTTCAAACACTATCTTACTCTATCTACACTATAGTAACGACTGAGTCATTAAGCGTATTTAAAAAGCTTTGATGTGTGATGACGAGCAGACAAAGGCTTCATAGATTTTGGAAGCATTTTTCAACCGCAGAATCGCTCTTCAATAATCGTACAATCGGAATGCAAGGCAAAGAAAAAAAATGCAATGCAGTTAAGTAAGCGTAGATCGGAATTATCTGCGTAACGTATTTGGCCATCGTCAATAACAGTCAATCATTTGAAATAACATAGTATTATGTTATCTGTGAAAATAATTATAACTTCTACAAGTAAATACAGTTCTATTAAAAAATCCTATATTAATAAATAGGGCAGATAACTTTTTGCTGCAAATTTTGTTACTTAGCTCCTTTTTCCCTTCAATACAGTGATACCCATATTTCATGCAAAACTTGCAGTAGGTATCCTCAGTGAAAAAGGGCGCAAATAGAAAAATAAACATTAAGCAATAGATTTATTTAAATGTATTGTCATTAGATCAAATTTAGAAGACACTCAAATTGTGTTACGATCTTTTTCGATGCAATGTAATTCCAGTTATAAAAAAACTTTTAATAATAGTTGATGTAATTGTTTTCAGACCGTGAAGAAACCGGTTGCGATCCACTTTCGTCCCCCCCGCCCGCATCGCCGCCTCCGCCGCCCGACGCGACGATAGAAATACAGTGCACTGAAGCACCGTTACCGCCGTTCTACAGCCTCAGAACTGCTACTGGCCAGCCTTCAGAAGGACTCTGGTGTTTACTACAGGACATTACTAATGTATTACAGGTAAATATCAAGTTTTTAGAAATGTATAAGAGCAATTTAAAAAGTTAGATTGCCATAAAAATATAGTTCTCAGAGTAACGATATACTATCTAAGTTTCACATTGACTAATCCAAAATTCTGTTGCTTTCCAGATCAAATCAAAAGAAAGCCTGCTGAAACAAATCCACTGTGGTTCGGGATCACCGAAGGAATTACTCCGAGAAATACGCACACAGGAATTTTTGGAGCGTGCTCAATGCCACCAGCTCCTTTGTGCAGGAGAGAAGGTCAACGTGCGAGCCTCTAAAGTTGCTCTCATTAGGGTCACGGACAAACTGAGACAACTGCTGAAGATTGAGACTGTTTTGGTTAGCTGACATTACGATAAACCGGTCGACGAACCACGACTCTTGCGTGTACATCCTATAAAGCCTCTGGATTAAGGCCTAAAAGTGAAAGTTGTGATACTTTCACTTTCAATAATGTTTTACAAATGATAATAACCTGGACTTTACGAAATTATTTATATTAATGTGTTTAATATTTGTAGTACTGGCGCAACGCACTGTTAGTGACCACTATGTTCAAATATGCTGTTACAATCTCCAATGTATACGAAGATAATGATATTATAAGAGGAAAAGAGGTAGATGTAGGCTAATCGAAGTTAGTATAAAAAGAATAGGTCAACTGCTAATCTCTGAAAAATAAAAAAATATTCTTAACAGTTTCTCGTAAACCAAAAATGATTAAATTAGGTGAATACTCTACGCACTCACTACACATACTATAATATGCAAAATGGCACCTTATTTTACTGAAAATATGACATTATTTTCACTAGCACTTTGTACATATTCTGAGCGCAATATGTAACTTTTATCTACTGCTTTTTCTTTTATCGTATCATTTCTAGTGATGTGAACGTTTCGTTTAGTTCCGTCACAACATGAATATGCCTAATTGCAGTCAAACATGTATTTCTTTTATGAATAACGTTTGTTTGGAGACGGCTCAATGACGAGATCTTAATACAAAGCTTGACTGATTATTATAATGTAACAAAGTATCTCATTTAAGAACAATATAATAAAATATTCGTTTTGTGAGACTGTGTAATAATTATTAAGGCAGCCATTTCACAACCAATATTTCTTTTCTCTAACTGTAACCTCTGTCTTGTGAGATGTTGTGTATATGAACAATTTGTGTAAATAGTGTAAATATTTAATAGATATAACGCGAATAGATGTTGCTTTAAATGTTGGATATTCTCATGGGTGCTATTTAACGTTGGTGTATGGTACATTGGGTAGATAGGTGATTATGTAAAGAGCGCTGCGGCGGGGACGATTAGTGTAATTATATTATTAGGAAATTAACGACATGTAGTTACCACACTGTTAATTGTAAGGCGTTAGCATAATCTTATACTGTGTGTGCAATAGTATACGTGGTTATTCTTGAATCAATGTAGGCGAGTTTAATGTATTGGAGTGAGGTATCAAGTGACAGGGTTGGATGGCCTTAGCACGCGACTGTTGTACTTAATCATCCGATCATCGCAGTGGCGAAGTACAATATCGTATGCATGTAGATTCTATTGAAAATTATCATGCTCTCCTCGTTCTTACAACTAGATGATCTAGTTATTTATTTTTCGTTACATCACCTTAACTGTTATGAATCATATATAATGTTTTGAGATTATGCTAGTAACTTCTTTGTCAATTTTAATTTTTTAATGTAGCATTTTTGTTCTTTGTTATGTTTGCTAATATTGTCTCCCCTGATATATTTTTATTAATATTGTACAATATTACTTTAATTATATAAATGAGTTATGTTTTTATTTATACAGCCCTGTAATAAATTAGGAAAATTTATTAAATCATATTGTATTACGCATATCGCATAAAATATTGAAAATATAAATAGGATAAAACTTTAAAACATATTATTTTTAATTTGGAGCGGCGAACGTCTGCATTAAATAATGCCAATTGTGTGTTCTACAATAATAAATAATTTTCTCATTGACAATTATTTAATGCAGTTTACTTTTCTGTATAATATTTTGAGACTCTGAAATAGCAGTTATATGCAATAGTTGAAGGCCATGTTCCGCCCTATCTATTTATTTCTTTGTGGAAATACAAAACGAAGAAGTACATTAATAATCTGTGATGAAATATTATTAGGAGAATATTCTTGCGCGCGAAAAATGGAGTGAAAAATAATGATAAATTTTGGAGCAAATGTAATTAACGATATTTAAACAGAATTGTAAACTTTCTGAATAATATCGAAATTGTGTATGTTTTATCTGTTTTAGCTATACCTACCTACAGTATAAATATTACTATAGTAATTATTGACTCTTATTTCTTGTTGATAACATGGAAAATAAACCGTGAACAAAGATAAACGTATTTTATTTATAATTACTTTTTAAATGTATGTATGACAATGATATTCTATTTATCAGATAGGTATGTTATGAACGCGTAATCGTGAAGACCCGAAAACGTCCTAATTGAAACGTATTGTCGACTAGCTGTGCCCGCGACTTCGTCCGCGTGGAATAGTGATTTTGGGCAGCATTCTTTGGATATATCTTTTGGTTTGTTTTGAATTATAAACATCTTCGTTTAGGTCAATAAGAAAAATCTTTACAGTAAATGCTTCTCTATCTACGATATTAGACGTATAGCCATCGCGGATCAAAGCCATACAGGCTGCTAGGATTACTTACCCGTGGCAAATCAACATTCTTCACGCCTCGCTTAAAAGTCCCAGGATGAAAGTTAGGTGAGAACACATGCGCTGGTAAAGAGTTCCAGGCTTTAATTGAGCGACAAAAGTATAAAGTGCTGAACCGTTTGGTTCGAGACCCTTTAGATTGCACTGTGAAAGGGTAGCACTTCAGTCCCGCACGTGTCGTTCTGGATAAAAAGGTAGAGGGTAGAATTAATTTAAAGAGCTGTTGAGAAGACTCTCCGTGGTAAAGGCGATAGAAGACGGCCGTTGAGGAGGCGATGTCTCTTCGCAGATGTAAAGGCTCAAGGGTCTTAGGCCTCCGGGCTTCCATGATACGGACTGCTCGCAAAAGGCCGCCGTACCGTCTCGAAAATGGTCGCCGGGTTCCACTATCCGGTCACCAACCTGCACGACGAACCACTCCGAGATTATGCGCAACCTGGTGGGGCAGTCTCTTTTTTTTTGGTTAGGTCTAATTGGGCTCTTGTACAATGCCGCGGGCGGCCAGCAGCACCACCGTTTATACGGGTCTCCCTGGCCGGCGGGTTGACCCACACCACCCACACAATGACTCCGCGGATACTCAGCTGGTCCCACACATGCTGCGAGGTCAACGCCATCTAGACCCAAAGTAAGCATATTATATGCTTGTATTATGGGTTCTAGAATACGGATAAACATAATTAAATACTTTTATTTTTGTAAATAGATACATAATATACAAATAAACACCCAGACCAATACAAATAGACATGTTCATGCTACAAATATTTGCACTGAGCGGGAATCGAACTCGCGACCTCACAGTCCATACACAGTACCACCGAAATACAGAGGCAGTCGATTTCCCCCTCCCTTTCCCCTGACTTCTCCCTAACTACCCACGCACTTTCCCCTCACTTCTCACTTCTCCCTTCCTTTCCTCTTCCTCCCCCTCCCTTCCCCCTCCCTCCAAATTTCAAGTCGCCAACTTCAAAAGCAAAGATCTTTCCATACAATATTTCATCCCTTATTTCACTCCTATAAATCCACCCCAGTAAAAAAAAATTATAAGCGTATTTTTTATTTAAATAAAAGTATTCCAAAACAAAATTTCAAAGCTGTAACTTAAAAAATTGAAGACGTTTCATACAATCGATTTCATCCCTTTTCATACACTTAAGGGTTGAATTTTTAATAACCCTTTCTTTGTACACTTCTAGACATTAATACAAACACACCCTTCAAATTTCAAGTCGCTACGACCAGCGGTTTAGGCTTTACGTTGTCTGTCAATCAGTCAGTCAGTCAGGACAAAGCCTTTTATAATATGTATGGATGTATGGATTAGACGTATAGCCATCAGGGATCAAAGCATACAGGCTGCTAGTAAATCCAACATGTGATAGAGCCACATAAAGCTGACCGAAAAACAGCTAATACTTAGATCCACACCCACAACTTTTAGTGTCTTACCTTTACTTTAATTACTTAATTAATTAATTACTTTAATTAGTCATCGCAAAACATAGGCTCACTGGAAACTGGACTCGTTTAAAACTAAATGAAAGACTGTTTAGAATGACAGGAATCCGAGGAATAAAAACACTATCAGCTATTCCGCAACCTGTTAAAATATCTGCTTCTATAAGATTTCGTAGTAAATTAACGAATGTTCGATGCGATTCTTTAAATTGGCATAACTTTTTTATTTATGAACCGATTGACATGAAACAAACACTAAATGTTAAGTGAAGCTTACCACAATATATTAGTGAAAACTATATTTAAATCGGATAAGCCGTTTCTGAGATTAGCGTGCACAAACGCACAGACAAACAGACAAACAGACAAAAATTTAAATTGTTTTGGGTTCTATTTGCGTTGATATAGGTCCCAATAGTATTTTTTCTCATATATCTTCCATGTACAGACAGCGATCGGTTACATTTTTATTATATGTACTAGCTGTTGCCCGCGACTTCGTTCGCGTGAAAATTCAGATGTGTGCCTGTATGAGAATATTTCTTACCTAATCGTACATTGTATTAGTAATAAATATCAATATAATCCGTCTCTAAGGCGAATCCGATTTAAATCTATTCACCCGCTACCCCCTAAAAGAGACGAAATTTTGCGATATTTAACGAAACTTGCCACTCCTATTTTCCCACTTAATAAGAATAGTTCCTAGTTTGGAAATCGTATTATCAAAACTCCCGTTTAAAAACTATAAAAGCTTCATACAAATTTTGTTCCCCTTTATACTCCAGGGAAATGAATTTTGCAAAATCCCGTCTTAGAGAGCACCTATTTCTAAAATTTGAAACTCCTAGCACTTGTAGTTTCTGAGATTTCGTGATGAGTGAGTGAGTGAGTGAGTGACCTTTCGTTTTTATACATGTATAGCTTCTGCCCGCGACTTCGCTCGCATAAATATCGTTTTTCCAATAGACATTTTTATATTGTTTAAATACTGTTTTGCATACTATTTCTAATCTCATCATCATCACCATTCGTACAAACCCTCTTTCACCTACCTAAAGATATCCCCCGTAAAACAATATACAATACACAAAGGCAAATTTTCACTACACTAACTTTTCCCTTTCCCTCATTTCCTCTCCCCTTTTTCCCCTTCCCCTCCCGTCTCCCTCCCACCTCCCTCAATTTACCCACACTTCCCCTCACTTCCCACTGACTCACCCCTCACTTACCACTCACTGACTCCTCACTTTCCTCACTTTCCCTTACATCCCTCTCACTTCCCCCTCACTTACCTCTCACTTGCCCTTCACTGCCTCCTCACATACCTCTGAGTTACCTTTTTCTTTTTTTTTACACAACGCCATCTAGGCCCAAAGTAAGCATATTATATGCTTGTATTATGGGTTCTAGAATACGGATAAACATATTTAAATACTTTTATTTTTGTAAATACATACATAAATTATACATAGAAACACCCAGACCAATGCAAATAGACATGTTCATTCTACAAATATTTGCACTGAGCGGGAAGCGAACTCGCGGACCTCTGCGTGGCAGTCCATAGTCCGCACTTTCCCGACACTTCTCCCTTCCTTTCCTGTTCCTCCCCCTCCCTCCCCGCCCTCTTAAAATTTTAAGTCGCCAACTTCAAAAGCAAAGATCTTTCCATACATTATTTCATCCTTTATTTCACCCCTATAAATCCACCCAAGTTAAAAAAAAATTAGGGTATTTTTTATTTAAATGAAAGTATACCAAAACAAAATTTCAAAGCTGTAAGTTAAAAAATGAAGACGTTTCATACAATCGTTTTCATCCCTTTTCATACACTTAAGGGTTGAATTTTTAAAAACCCTTTCTTAGTATACCTACTTCTAGACATTAAGACAAACACACCCTCCAAATTTCAAGTCGCTACGACCAGCGGTTTAGGCTGTACGTTGTCTGTCAGTCAGTCAGTCAGTCAGGACAAAGCCTTTTATAATATGTGTGGATGTATGGGTTAGACGTATAGCCATCAGGGATCAAAGCATACAGGCTGCTAGGAATGCTAACACGTGATAGAGCCACATGAACCGAAAAATGACCGTGCGCAAAACAGCTCATACTTAGATCCACACCCACAACTTTTAGTGTCTTACCTTGGGCTTTATTAATTAGTCATCGCAAAACATAGGCTCACTGCAAACTGGACTCGTTTAAATCTAAACGAAAGATTGTTAGAATGACAGGAATTCGAGGAATAAAAACACTATCAGCTATTCCGCAACCTGTTAAAATCTCTGCTTTTATAAGATTTCGTAGTAAATTAACGAATGTTTGATGTGATTCTTTAAATTGGCATAACTTTTTTATTTATGAACCGATTGACATGAAACAAACACTAAATGTTAAGTGAAGCTTACCACAATATATTAGTGAAAACCATATTTAAATCGGATAAGCCGTTTTTGAGATTAGCGTGAACAAACGCACAGACAAACAGACAAACAGACAAAAATTGTAACAATCATTGTTTTGGGTTCTATTTGCGTTGATATAGGTCCTAATAGTATTTTTTTTCATATATCTTCCATGTACAGACAGCGATCGGTTACATTTTTATTATATGTATAGATAGATGGAATGGAGAATGTGCACGACGTATGTTGTATATATAATAATATGTGCAACGGAAGCTGCGCGGAACACTTTTTCCGGTTGTTTTGTGAGTGTATACTATTAAATACAATATCATTGATGTATGATATATATATATAATAACTTTAGTTGCCTATTTACTGATACCCAATAAGTAATTAGATAAGTTATATACACACTCTCTTTTTCACAAAGCGACAGTAAGCGACCTATCATTAGCTCGTTCTATCTTATCTTTGTCTGAGTGACCTGTAAGTCTTTTTAGAGACTACGTTTCTGCTGCATATACCTATTATCATCATTGGCAACACACCGGTCGAACGGAAAACGACCAGCCAATCTGACTTCAGATTAGCTGATTACTTTTAATTTTTGTGGTTACCTACATTATTATAATTGCATATATAAAAAGCATGAAATCAGAATAAAATATGCAGTAGAGATGAAAACACTAAAAAGCATAACGATAATTAAGTAGGTATGTGAACCAAGCGTGTGCGGTATCCTTAGCGGTATCCCAGCAAAATATTATCGAAAATAGTCATGTAAATGTTATAGATTTTTATTTGCCCAGCTTCTGTAATTGATGCGCACATTTTTAAATTTGTTGCTCTTACAGTATTTTAGTTATTTCACAAAAACATTTTCTGTTGGGGTAACGTTACTGCAGGCAGACATTTTCTTATTTAATAAGTTTAATGAAATAAATATTAGCTATATAATGAGTTCTCTAAACGAGGTAAGTAAATATTGCAACTTATTTTATATTTGTTCTGTCTTTGGCTGCGAAGTTATTCAAGATTCTGCTGGAGTAACGTTTGTGGTTTTGCTGGATCTTTGAAACGGAAAGCGGATTTTTATCATCTTTTGGAAATTACTTCTTAAGAATTAGTTTTAATTAGTTGTGTAATAAAAAACAAAAATAATGCATCGGTCAAAATTTATTGTTATGTATTTAACAGTGTACGCGTCTGTACCAAACTCAAACGGTGTATTATACTAAACATTTTAGAAAATAGCAAAATGTACTACGCGGATGCTTTTTTGCTACTACCTAAACATGGTCGGGTTACCACGGTCTTGCACTTCCTATTATGTTTTATTTTATTATTTCGTTAATTATTGTTTGTACTACGCTGAAATTGTATAGGTATAAACCTGAACTAAGCTATTAACTATTGATATATCATTCAGTTTATAAAGCACATAAAGGGTTATTGGTAGCCAAATAACTTCGCGCACATTGTGACCTTTTCAACGTGGAGAATTTCATCATAATTTGGTAATTACTAACAGGATAAAAATGAAATTTCACATACATTTAAAAGCAGTTACAAGCAAAATAACGTTTAAAATAAGTTTTTACATTTAGATAAATAACTTTTGAACGGTGCATTATTTTTGTTTTTTATTGCACACCTAATTAAAACTAATTCCTAAGAAGTCATTTACAAAAGATAAGTACCGTTTCAGACATCCAGCAAAACCACAAACGTTACTCCAGCAGAATCTCGAATAACTTCGCAGCCGAAGACAGAACAAATATAAAATAAGTTGCAACATTTACCTTGTCTGGAGAACTAATTATATAACTAATATTTATTTGCTGTATCCATTATAAAAGAAAATGACAGGCTGTAGTAACGTTACCTCAGCAGAAAATGTTTTTGTGAAATAACTAAAAAACTATAAGTGCAACAAATTTAAAAATGTGCGCAATTAAGTACTGAAACTGGGGAACTAAGAATCTATAATATTTAAATGACTAATTTCGACATTATTTTGCTAGGAAAACGCTCACGAAATAAGCTTTTACGAGAAGAATGTGGATTGAATGATGATTATAGTCACTAAAATTGAAAGAAATATGTTATGGTAGTTTGGACATGTGGGAAGAATGAAAACTTATACGAATCAAATAGGAAATGTTTTGTCAAAGGGCACAATTACAAGCACCCGTACCCGACGTGTGTGTATGAAATTATTAATAAATGTTGAAGAGGCAAAGAAGTCAAACATACCTTCTTTGAAAGGAGGTATGTTTAGATCGATCGTAACAAATGGCGTTCTATAGTCTCTGCTTACCCCATTGATGAGAGACAGGTGTATATGTATATATGTATAACTATATTTACCTACATCTTGATCTATCGTATTTTATATTCAAGCGTACACCTACTCTTAATCTTACTTAACTCGTCGTATGCTTAGATGCAAATCTGCACGAGACACAATGTTATTTCTATTGTGTCTGATACGAGAGGTTAATCATCAATCATACCTACAGCTTTTCAGCTGCTGTTAATTTATTGTATCATCATCATAATATCAGCCGAATAAAGTCCAGTGCTGGACATAGACCTCCCTCAATTTTCATTTCCTTGCCTGGTCGATGATGGTTTTAGATGTGTGCAATGCGACTAGTTCTACGGGGTATAAAATATTTAATAGCATTAGGTAGTTCGAATATTTTACGGAGTATAAAAATAACTAAGTACCTATCATTAAATTAATAAAAAGGCTAATCATGTCTTGTAAATACGAATCAATCTTACCGAGTGCATGAAATCACTAGAGAATAGGTACATACCTACTAGACCTTTGTTCTATTACTAGACTATAGAGTGTATACGACGCTTTGATATTAAATGAAAAGGCAGCTGTTACTAGTCGATAAAATGATTTTAAATTAAAGACAAAAATGATTTGACAAAAAACAAAAATTTTAAATTTTCTAACTAAATAAATAATATTTTAGTAGTAACAAAGTAATACACCATTTATTATGTCAAGTTCACTGACTTGTAATCACAGAGTACATTATTAATATACAGAAACTTGTAATGAGCGGCAACTTAAAACTTCAGAACAAGGACTAAAGTGCTTTAATCCTTCTTCTTCTTTTCCCTTTAATATGGCAACTGAGCCGACGATTGTGCCAGCTATTTCTGCTAGCGTCAAGTGTAAAAAATAATACACTCGTTGATGATTTTAATTGTATAATACAAAGATAAAAAATAGAAAAAATGTGAATGAAATTAGATGACAACCATCTTCCGTGAAAACAAAAGGTGGACCTCGCTGTATTCCTTGTTCTGAGCCTAGAACCTTCGACCTGGATTATGACTTATGTCAGTGACCGTTTGACGTACTTACAGAGTGTTTAGAAATTAAAAAAGTAGTCCTGTGTCTAAACTATTGAAGATATTTAGTTGTTTCTTTTTGTCTCGCTTTATAATGTCACACTAATACAACAACACGTAATTGCATTTAATATCATACCGTCGTCTACACTCTTTAAATGAAGTAGAAGCTAGTAAAAGTAAAATAAATAATCGAATGGTTCAAGTTCGATTTAAAAGAACGAATGTTGTACGAGAGTTACCGTTTCATAAAACATTGTTTGTAACGCAACAAAACGCGTAGAGTAATAGAACTAAGCGTTTAGGCACGGTAATACTAATACTATCTATCAGTAATTCATCTTCATACAAACGGAGGAAGCGCGAGCCATGCCTACGCGCCTCGAACTCGACATGCGCTCGGCATGTAGACAGTCGCGACTGTGCCGCAGTGACGAACGGACGGTGTGGTGGTTTACGTAAAATAAGTTCAAGTACATATTTAATATGAAGAGTAGGATATATTGTGCTGTTTTTGGTTGCATAAATTTGACAATAACGCATCTCAGGTAAGAAAGGTAAAACTATAAAATAATTTTACTTATTAGTAGGTAGGTACATAATGTCTGTCTTTTTAACCGACTTCAAAAAGGAGGAGGTTAACAATTCGGGCCGTTTTTTTTTTTGTATGTTTGTTACCTCATTTCTCGGTCATTTATGAACCGATTTAATAAATTATTTTTTTTAATGGATAATTATTTCCTTTTATCTCCCGAATTAAAAGATGTCTGGATTAATAAATAAAGTGAGTAGAGTAAAGAAAAGTGATTGACACGAGTGAAATAGGTAGTTAAAGGCGGTTTGTGAATCATGATACGGTAGGTACGCTTGTGTTAAAACCTCGGAGCATGTTTGTTTTTTTTTTGTTAGTTTGTATAATTCAAAGTAAAGACGTTATATTTTATTATTAATAATAGTTCTTTATTGTACTATGTGTATGAATAATACAAGAAAAATAAATTTCCAATCAAAAAACAAGACGCATTTTTATTGAACCCTTCCTGTTAAATTCACAAAGTATTTGATTTGTTTATATAAAAAAAGTATATTTACAATCACAAAACTAAATGGAAACACAAAGTAGACAAAAGTAATTAAAGTGCTGGAGGTGGGCAGCCCTATCGCATGTTTACGTACCGCGCGGCTGTAGGCATTTATTTATAAAATACGGCCGAGTCACAATACTGTAGATAGTATTACCGTGGTTTAGGTACCTACAATACTAAAATTGAAGTTTGGTTGAATCAGTTGTAGGGATGCCCAAAAAAGTGTATTGTATCGATATATCGCATCGTAACGTATCAAATTATTTTGTATCGATACGACATATTTATATTCGCTTCTCTTTGTATCAGTGTAACGGATCGTAACAGTATCGCATGCTTTTCAACCGATATGCCACATAATAAGTGTAATATATCAATGCAAAGAAAAGAATACTTAGGTACCTTATGTATTGCATATAATAATATGTATTTAAAATAAATTTATTCAGCAAAAGAAAAAGTTTCACAATTTTGAATTGAAAATAAAAAGTTTTTACAGTTTCTAATTTTATTGATGGTATTACAAAGATGTTTGAATAATCTAAATCTGTCTACAAGTGTAAACAAAAGACGGTTGCTTTTGTCCTATACAATTATATTATAATATAATAATTAATAATTAATAGAAAGGAGTTAAAAGGTTTTTAACAGGGTCGGCAACGCGCTAGTGATGCTCCTGGTGTTGCAAGCGTCCATAGGCTACGGTAACTGCTTACCATCAGGCGGGCCGTATGCTTGTTTGTCACATTAGTCGTATAAAAAAAAAAAAAAATTATCATAATTTTTTTTGCTAACATGTAATAAGATTTTGAAAATTATAAAATGAATAACACTGTTACAGTTTGATACGATACGTTAAATGCGATATTTTTATAGGAACACGATAAATCGACCGTATCGTATGGCCGAATACCGTACTAAATATCGATTTAATTACTGTATAGTGCTGTATCGATATTACACTATGTCGTATCGTAACGGCGGCCAAGCCAATGGGCATCCCTCGTTGAATTGAATGAGTTTGGGCGAGGCTTCTTTTCAAGGTGTTTGTCATCGTTGCTTATTTTTATTTTTCAAACTAGAAACGTTTTTTCAATGAGAAGTGATTAACAATGAGGATTTATAGTCGTTTTATGTCGTAATTGTGAAATACTACACGGTATGGTTCCCTAGAAATTATATTTTGTTAAAAAATGAAGTGTGTTTTGTTGTTACTTGCTGTGACGAGTGGTGTGAGGACACAAATTTCGGAATCCAGCGGTGCGTATAATCCAAACTATCCTCAGCAGCAATATCAAGATAATAGTCAGAATGGATCACTGTATCGTCAGAATTCTCAGGTGCCTTACGGCAGCTTTCCAGTGAATACAAACTTAAACGATTATAATTCAGGGCAAAGTTCTTTCTACCAAGATAATTTTAACTCTGATGTTTACGGCGAAAATGACAATGAAGTAGATCCTCAAAACACCGCGTCATACTACGCCGGTTTGGATTACGAAGAGAGGTACAGGTGCCCTCCTAATTGGGTTAGATATCGAGAATCATGTTATCGTTTTACGAAATCGCCGGATCGTCCCAGAAATGAAGCACGGAAGATTTGTTTGGCTTACGAAGCCGACTTAGCGTCTGTCAACAGCCCTGAAGAACATGGGTTTATAATAACACACCTAATGAAGTTTGATCCACAGAAAGGGTCATGGTACATAGGTGCACATCAGCAGTCACCTGGCTACTGGTCTAATGACGCTGACGGGTCACAGTTAACAGGTTTAGAAAACGCATTTTTCAATGACCGTACATCTATTTACACAAGTTTTAATTTATTACCTCGTGATTACTTAGTGTATAGGTTTTCACATGAAGATGGTAGATGGGGTTTAGCTGCTGTTGAAGGTACACAATATTATCATTTCATTTGTGAAGGTCAAACTCAAAGGTTACA
The DNA here is from genome assembly GCA_963082885.1 of Parascotia fuliginaria. Taxonomy (NCBI): domain Eukaryota; kingdom Metazoa; phylum Arthropoda; class Insecta; order Lepidoptera; family Erebidae; genus Parascotia; species Parascotia fuliginaria. The sequence continues at coordinate 3,799,740 of OY720179.1, forward strand.
CTATTTAATAGAAGAAGAGAGATCATTCACATATGGTTTGGAAACATATGACCCAGAAAGGATTCCCCGAGGTCCTTACTTTATCAAAGAGCCAGTAGACACTATTTATGATCCAATGAGAAATTATCATGTACAGTTAACATGTATTGCTGGTGGCTATCCAGCGCCTGTGTACAAATGGTACCGTGAAGAGTATCAATTGGACAGCCCAATATTTACTGAAATTGATCCTTTGATAGAAACTAGGTTTGTTTTAAGTGGAGGCACACTTATGATATACACTCCAGATACTGAAAAAGATAATGCTAAATATCATTGCACAGCTACAAATAAATTTGGTACAATTAGATCAGAGACTGTGCGGTTATCCTTTGGGTTTATTAGAGAGTTCAATCAAAAGAGGTCTGTGGAGAGTGGTAATCAGTACTGGGGAAAGGTAATGTATTGTGATCCACCATCTTACTATCCTGCAGTGAACTTCTTGTGGGCTCGCAACTACTTCCCTAACCTTGTTGAAGAAGATAAGCGTGTCTTTGTGTCTTATGATGGTGGACTTTATTTCTCTGCCTTAGAAACTATTGATAGAGGAAACTACAGTTGTAATGTTATGAGTAAAGTATCAGATCAAGGACGAAATGGCCCTTATTTTCCACTTTATGTGTATCCTCACTCGGATTACCAACAACTTAAATTCCCAAACAATTTCCCTAAAGTGTTCCCTGAAGCGCCTGTAGTAGGTCAAGAGGTACGCTTAGAATGTGTTTCATTTGGTTATCCAGTGCCTTCTTACAATTGGACAAGGAAAAATGGTGTAATGCCACGAAAAGCTCACCGTAGTAACTATGACCGTGTGTTAACAATACCTAATGTAGGAGTAGAAGATGAAGGAGAGTATATATGTGATGTACGTAATGACAGGGCCCGCATTTCAAACAGTGTCTTCCTCAAGGTACAAGCTGCACCTAACTTTACTATACCCTTAGCTAATAAGCATGTAGACAATAAAGGAGAGTTGCATTGGAATTGTGAAGCATTTGGCATTCCAGATGTTAACTATACATGGTGGAGAAATGGACAGAAACTCACTATGAATACTATAGAGCCTGAAGATAGAGATAGGTATATAATCCAAGATAATGTGTTGATAATAAAGTTTTTAGATCCTACTAGAGATCCTGGCATGTATCAATGTGAAGCTAAAAATCAGTTAAAAGCCAGTTACTCCACTGGACAGTTGCGTGTCTTGTCTCTTAAGCCATCATTTAAGAAACGGCCCATGGAATCTGAAACTTATGGATCAGAAGGTGGCAATGTCACATTGAGATGTAACCCTGAAGCGGCGCCTAAGCCAACATTTACATGGAAAAAGGACAATATTATTATTGGTGCTGGTGGCAAACGATTTATAACTGAAAGTGGCAATCTAATTATAAGACAACTGTCTAGAGATGATGAGGGTGTCTATACTTGTGTTGCTAAAAATCAGTATGGTACTGATGAAAGTAGAGGACGATTAATCGTACTGCGAGCCCCACGCTTCCTTGAACGATTGCCTCCTCGGATAACTACGCAAGTCAATCAAGTCGTATTTCTCCACTGTAATGCCGAAATTGATCCTATGTTAGACACCGCCTACCTTTGGAATCACAACGGTATTCGCATGAAAGAGGCGGCTGATTTATACGCCGACAAGAGAATCAAAATAGACGGGGGCGAACTGACTATTCTTAATGTCAGCCTGTCTGATGTCGGAGATTACGAATGTATTGTAAAATCAGCGATTGGACGCATCACATCTCACACACAACTACGGATTGAAGGGCCTCCTGGACCTCCTGGCGGATTGCAAACATTAAATATACAACGATCACAAGTGACATTGGAATGGACAGACAGCAACTCCAACGGTCGACCAATCACTAGCTACATAGTAACCGGTCGCACTCATTGGAATTCTACATGGTACGTTATCAGCGAGAACGTTGCCAACGTGATGGAAATCGATCGTTATAATGGGAGAAAACGGGCCTCCATAACTACAACTCTGATGCCGTGGGCGATTTACGAGTTCAGGGTTCAGGCTGTTAACCTTTTGGGACCTGGAAAACCTTCTGCGCCTAGCCCTCAATTCTCAACACCTGCAGACAAACCACATCAAGCACCAGCGAATGTAGGAGGTGGTGGAGGAAAAACTGGCGATCTCACTATCACTTGGACGCCCCTACCACCGTCTTTGCAGAATGGTCCTGGTATTTATTACAAAATATTTTGGCGTCGCAATGGAACAGAGGTCGAATTTCAGTCACTCCCTCTCAAGAAGTACGGTAATATTGGCACATACGTCGTTCATATATCGACCACTTACTTTTACACGCCATATGATGTGAAAGTTCAGCCTTTCAATGATATTGGGGCTGGTCCGGAGAGTGAGGTAGCAACGGTATATTCTGCGGAAGACATGCCTCAAGTGGCTCCTCAGATGGTATATGCGAGATCATTTAACTCTACGTCTTTGAACGTCACTTGGAATCCCATCGACCAGTCGCGCGAGAGACTGCGTGGCAAGCTGATCGGTCATCGGTTGAAGTACTGGAAGCAGGCGAATAAGGAAGAGGAATGTATTTACTATTTGTCACGAACAACACGCAACTGGGCGCTAATTGTTGGACTGCAGCCTGATACTTACTACTTTGTGAAGGTGAGTTTTTATTTCAGTTCTTAGTATAGGTAACTTTAACTGGCGCGATGGCGGATTTATTGTGACGATAGCTAGGTGTATGTAAAATTATTACATAAAGAAGGGTTGAAAAGGTTTCGAATATGGTAAGTTTCCTTTAACATTTTTTTTTATATTAGCCTATCAAAGCGACTCTACCCCGCCTGATGGTAAGCAGTCAGTCGAATCCAGAAGTGATAGCCACCATACCAAAAGCCATCGTCTTAAATTGTTGGTATGGTGGCTTCCACTATGGCGGCTGGGAATAGGGTAGGGGAAGGGAATGAGGGAGGTGAGGAAAGGGGAAAGGGGAAAAATTGAGCCTCCGGCGCTCTCTCTCACCGAGCGAAACGAGTAGTATGGATATTACTACTCTTACGTCGATCTTCTACGAGAGGGTAGTAGGTACTTCCCGGTTCAATCCAGCCCAGTCATGCTGAATCCAGCGTGGATCTACTACCTACAAAAATATGATCAAGATGTCCTTGTTATTTATTTGACCGTGGCTTTGCCGTAGCAGTCTACCGGCCATTAGAGTCAGGATTCCTGTTTTAACGAACTTCTCTGTAGGAAGCAATAGTTAGGATAGTGTTTAAGTGGCCATCTGTGCAATTTGATGAACCATGAGTAATGTTAAAGTACCTTTAAACTTGAGATGATCTTTTGGTAATGATACTTGCCTTTTATATTTGATAGCGGGATACAAGTGGGAGTGATGAAGAGAAAATGCACAATAATATTTTGTGATTCACACAAATGTTTGTCTCGGTTTGTCTTGGTAGTAATCGAACGTAAGACACTCAGACTAACGGTCTCAACTGCTAGGTTCATGTACAGTCAAAGGACATTGGACACTTTGTATGTATAATTTTATCCACGGAAAACAAAAATAAAATATGTTACAATTTTAGATAAATAGAATCGAAAAGATTTGCGTATATTTTACTGATTATTTTCTTTTATAAAAACATGAATTGAAATAAGAAAATATTATTTAAAATTTAAAGCTAGGTACTTCGTTTTTGGTTAGTAAATAATGTCCAATGTCGTTTACTTACTATATATTATCCTATTCCTACGGCTTTCTTCGCGAGCTATGTAGGTAAAAAAGTAATCTGTGCCTCGAGAATACTATAAAATTATCTCAGAATACTCTTTTCTTTCACAACAACTACACACAACGCCATCTAGACCCAAAGTAAGCATATACATAATTATAAACTTTGTGTCCTCGGTTCTAGAATGCGGATATACCTACATACATATATATTTTTTGTATATTATACTTACATAAAAACACCCACAACAATGCAAATAGACATATTCATGCACACAAATATTTGCACTGAACGGGAATCGAACACGCGACCTCGGCGTGGCAGTGCCCTCAGCCCTCACAGTATCACCAAACTACAAGGACAGTCAAAAATATCTGTGAATAATTTCTCAAACTGGACTGGCAGTTCTTAAGTTCGGTGTGTTTTCACCTACATTCGTAATATATATGTAAGTATTCTTTTCCTTGTTTGCAGGTAATGGCTTTCAACTCAGCGGGCGAGGGTCCAGAGAGCGAACGATACTTAGAGCGTACATTCCGTAAGGCGCCGCAGAAGCCCCCGGCCTCCGTCAACGTATGGGCTTACAACCCCACCACAGTTCGCGTTGTGTGGAGATATGTGCAGCCCACTGATGAGGAAGAACCTTTGCTTGGATATAAGGTATGTGACAATTATTATCGGCGCGGTTGACGGTTTTCATTCCAGTGACATTGCGAATTTATATTATTTTAAATAGTTACTTAGTGAAGTCCAGGATAGGTACACTTTAATAGCCATTGTGTCAAAGTGCTGCCATTGGCTTTAATTATGCACGCTTAAAAGTTTCGTACTCAAAATTAGGTTTGCGTGACGAGCGGTATATGTCGATGTACCAACTATTTATTGTCCCGAGTCCAATTTTATAGATACATCACATTAATATATTCGCATATTTTCAGGTTAGAGTATGGGAGATAGATCAAGACATGAGTACGGCGAACGACACAATAGTTCTAGTGGAGCACAAACTAGAAGCGTACGTGATGAATCTGATGCCGGGCAAGTCATACAACTTGCGTGTTCTTGCATACTCCAACGGAGGTGACGGCAGGATGTCCTCCCCAGCTATCACTTTCCAAATGGGCGATTACCACACAGACTCATATGGTTACTATAGAAGCTCCGCGTACAAATCTGTACAAACGCAAGTATTATTATTTACAATACTGTTATTTTTCTTGCATCACATAGTTTCGTGATCCTTATTTATTTTTACACCTGTTACACTTTAGTTTACAATTTTAGTTATCATGTATTTTTTTTATATACATTCCGTTTTGTTAACTGATATTAGGTTGTGATTGCATCCGGCCATTACTTTCAGCTCAGCATTTGTATTGTCTAAGCAAGATTCTGATATTTTTTAGGGCTTTAAGTTAAGACTGTGACTTCACATGGTAACTAGAACCAAAGGCTGATTTTATAGTACTGTTCGCCTCGCGTGTGGTGAGCGTTGTGAACGGGCATATGAGGTAGCTTAGGATTTTTAGCAATTTTATTAATTTATGGAATATTAAGCTATACAGGTCGCTACACAATACACATTTGTTTTAAATTACATATAAGAATAAAAATAACTTCACGTAGGCCAATAGTCCGACTCGCCTTATGCGTGAACCGTTGCTATAAAATCAACCTCAATTTGAATTGTGCATTGCTTTATCATTGTAACAGAATTCTATTATGTATGGAGTAAGTTTAACTATGTGTTTATAATGTTTCAAATTTTATCTACATTTGAACCAGCTTGCATGCTAAACTGACCCATTTGCTTGCTTGACCACGGCTCGCTTAAATTTAATTAAATTCAACTCAACCAGTTTATAATTTTTATTAACACTTAGAATCCTATTAATATTATAAATGCGAAAGTTTGTATGTGTATATGTGTGTGTGTTCGTTACCACTCAGCGCCTAAACGGCTGCACCGATTTCTATGAAAATTGGTATGTACATAGATTCGGTGCTGAAGACAGACCTAGGATACTCTTTATCCCGAAAATCGGTCTGGTTTCCGAGTTACATTTATTAAACACATAGCAATTTCTGCGCGAGCGAAGCCGCATGGCGCAGCTAGTGTAAACAATACAGAACACGTAGGCCTCTAACTAGTCTCCGTACATAATTTGCTGAGAAGGTAGCACAAAATATATATATATTTTTTTGTAAAGTAGGGCCTAGGCGACTTGCTTCAGCAATTTTGTGTATTTTTTCCATACTTTGCAAAAGACCCATTAAGGTCGCTTTTATTCACCAGAAGTCCAGTGTTTTATAGTTGTAGATAAAACTTAGTTGTAGGTATTAGACGTAGTCTTATAATTGTATTTATGTATGTGTATTCATCTATTTTTGTATCTAAAATGATCTGTCAATTTTTATTGACAATAAGTAAGTTAACATTTTGATATTACTTGTGTAAGAGGGATTTTTATATGAAATTCTTTATTAGTAAGTCCATATCATATAATTTGTAGTCTAAGAATAATATTTTGTCAGATATTTGTAACGTAGGTACCACAAATCCGAGCCATTTTATCATCGATCTGATTTATTTTGAATATAAGTTTTATTTTTTTATATACAAAGTGTTCAAACTACTCTAGGTATTACATGACATTTTATTTAATTGTAAAATTTAAAACAATTTTTGTTGTAAGGTAAAAATGTAAATAAAGAAAAGATCTAATTATCAAGTCCAATTTTTATGATACATTTATATAGGTACGTCCATAACTCTACACCTACGAAAAAGCATATATTCGTAGTACGCGTCACTTTCCGTTATGTATGTGTAATGAGTTACGTTTATGTTATGGCAAAAAAACCTTGTCGATTAACCTGTACCATTTTGGTGACATGGACGAGATGCGACGGCTACATGTTGCCAATATGGTGCGGCTGCAGAACATAATTCTAGTTATCCAAATGTTCTTCTGACGTACTGCGACCAATATTTTGCGAAAAATACACTCGATTTATTTTTGGGAACATGTCCGTTGCACCTTGTTATTTATTACATGCAACTTAATATGCAGCATACGCATATGCAAAATATACAAATTTAACAACAGTACACTAATCCCGCCTATTGCATTTGCCTTCGAATCTCGATATTTCTGACTATTGTTGTAGTGTAGATACTAAATTAAAAAAAGAATAAAATGATATGAAATGCCTTATAAATGTTAAAACTTATGACTTTAATATGTATTTGTTTCAAGTAAAAATTATAAGATAATCACAGTGTTTTATTGTCAACCCTTCTTTCCTCATAATTTCTATCCAGAGTAATTTAAGTATTTCTAGCCTAAATAAAACGATATGGTAGCTCTATGCCAAATTAATTTTTAAAGCTTACTAGTAGTCGTAATATACAAAGTATCTAGTACTCGAGTAGCAGGAAATCGTAACCACTCAAACGTGAGGAGACACTTATGTGACCAAAAAGATTTTGTCATCTTACGCCCGGGTACACTAGAGTGTCATCTATAGGCAGTTATACAAATCAGCTTTATACGGTTATAATAAAGATCTTTTTTGCATATAGTCTGGTATTTAAGACGCGGAACTAAACGTAGATGGCGCCTCAATATACAAACACTACATTTCTTTTTGTTCTGATTTTATACGTCAGTTTGAAGTTGAGTGATATTGTGTGTGTGTTACGCTGAGGATTGTCCGCAATAATGTCGTAATTTCTTTTTTATTATTACTTAAATCGTATAGTGTGTTATATCAAAACTTTTCTGAAGTTTGCTCCTTCCAATGATGTAAAAAAATCATAGTTTTATTTGCATTATGGTTGAAAAATTATTTGATTACTTTAGAGATGGTCCATCGTATGTCAAATGGCTACAAATTTTTGGTGATAAAACCTAAGTGAACACATATTTTGTGATTAAATTAATGTCATTACTTTAATTATTTCATGTAGGTTAAGTATAATAAATGTTTTCAATACAATCCACAGTGTTATATGCAGATTCAAAGTAAGTAAATAAATCGATAGAATGCGCTCACGCAATAGACACTGGAGTGTCCTTGGACGTTTACGTGTAAAAGGTCTGTGCAGACGAGATATTGGTGTCGGATTTTTGTGTTCTAAATATTTTTTTGTTTCCTTTTTTACATGTCTGTTTATATTAATGCACAACAATGTAACAACTTTTTTACCTATAGGGTATTAATTTAATTCACTAAAGTAGTAAATTAGAACTGCATAATAATTTAAGTAACATTAGTAAATCAAAGAACGTATCTCGTCTGCACAGCCCCGGGCGGCCATTTTGCACATTCAGACATCTCGCGATTGCATCGAAAATCACGATAACCAGACCTCTTTTGTTTAATTTATCAAAAATAGTTATGATGCATAGAGCATAAATGTTTTAATCTCGTTTTAAAGCAAATATAGTCTAGTTTCTTTCACCATAGTTAAAACTGTTGCAGATTGCATGGTGTTTTTACAAAAAACCAATAATGTTGACATATGAGGCAAAATATCTAGATATCTAAAGTTCTCCATTTATTTTAAGTTTTTCAATCTGGGCTTGGAGCGTATACTTTAAATAATCATATTGTCTATACATTAAGCTATATTACGGTATTTTTTATTTTATTATAGGTCGTATAGCTTCCTTTTGACAAACATTTTTGTCGGTAGACATACTGAGCGATTTCTATCGCGAAATTATACACTTGCATCGTGACGTTTGTGCATTGACGGTTCGCGGCGTTGACGTTCTAGTGAATAAGAGGTTGTTACAAAATTGTACTCGTATTAAAAACAATGTAATGTGAGGTAGGAGAGTAATTCGCAAAAAATATATTATTTCATGTAAACCTCTATCTAAATTGCTATCCTAGTACTAGCAGACAAACGTAAGAGGTTGCTACAAATTTTGTTAAAAACGAAGCAAGGAAGAGGATAAGTAGTTCACAAAAAAAAAGCATTTCATGTTATGTTGGTGTTTTACAAGATTCTACTATCCTGGTACTAGGATAGCAGAACATCGTAGGAAATCGCTACAAATTTTGTTAAAAACAAAGTAAGGAAGAGGACAGATCACAAAAAAAGAATTCAATTTATGTTGGGTACCGTCTTGGAGGATTCTACTATCCTGGTACTAGGGTAGCAAAACATCGTAGGAGGTTGATATAAATTTTGTTAAAATAAAATAAGAGGGTAGTTTACAAAAAAAAAGATTTAATTTTACGCTCTTGCCAGATTCTGCTATCCTGGTACTAGGGTAGAAGAAAATCGTATCGGAAGGTTGTTATAAAATATTGAGTTAATTAACCTTTGGAACAAAAGTCACAAATACTTTTTTTCATAACAACCTTTTAGATGTGTATGTAAGTATGTGAACCACGAGAAAGACATCTAAATTTGAAGTACCTAGTCTGTATTCATTGCAGTCCACAGTATTCGTAACGCTTTATTATTGAGTGTGAGTGGATTTCTACATTTTGGGCATTCTTACGAGACGTTACCGACCGAAAGGGCCGCCTACCGTACCCTACTTACGTCTATGTATATTGATATACTTACGTCTATTGAGAAATGGACGTTATAGGATGTAGTCATTACTCATACGTGTGCGTTCCCATTGAGGGACCATATCTGAATTTTAAGCTTTATAACACACATAGTTTGTGTAACTCGTTTATTTATTAACATCACACATTCATGTTACAATAAGATTTTAAACATAGAAAAATGCATCGCGAATACATCGCGGCGGCCGGTCAACTCGCACGGACAGACTGTCGAAAGAAAAAAAATGGCGGCGCCTGCGGGAGCGGCGTACCCCCCTTCCCTTTAGGTACCTATGCGCCCGCGAACCCCGCGTTCGCCCTACGCGACGATATTATATAATAATAAAAGGAAAGGCGCGTTACAACCTCCCCCTATTGACCAGGAGAAGGTCCTCCGTCTGGTCAAACTACAGTAACGCTTTTCCGTGGTCGACCCCTACCACGCTTAGGCATGATTGGCTCAGGACATTCACCATCCCTACTATGATACGGACGCAAGTCTGAGACATGGTATTTACCAAAGACTTCACCTGTCGTACCATGGGCTAGGAGATAAGTGGTAGGACTCACCTTTTTTGAAATAACATAGGGTCCATCTCGTTTTGGAGTGAACTTGGAAGTGACACCCTTTGTAGCGTTGCTAAGTACGTGGGTCTTCATTAATACTAGATCACCTTCCATATATGGTTCGGACGAGATACGCCCTTTATCTGCATATACCTTACGAGCATCCTGATTGCGTTCGAGGTTCTCCTTGGCAGTCGAAATGGTATCAGCGAGCTTGAGCAGGTAAGGTGAGATCTGAGGCACGAAGTTCTCAGCTTCTACCACCGCTCTCAGGTCCGCCTGAACCGTTAAAGGAGACCGCAGCTCACGCCCGAAGGTCAAGTAAGCCGGCGTGTGCTCTGTAGACTTAGTTACCGAACTATTAAAAGCAAAACGCACAAATGGCAATACCTCTGGCCAGTTTTGATGATGACCTTCAACCAAGATGGCAAGCTTAGCCTTTAGGTCTCTATTCTTCCTCTCCACCGGATTCGCCTCTGGGTGGTAGAGAGGTACCAGGCTTTGCTTTATACCTAAAACGAACATCGCCTTCTGCATAACGTCTGCTACGAATTGGACTCCGTTGTCCGAAATCATACGCCTAGGAAGACCAAACCTCATAAACACCTCATTGACCAAGGTTTTGGCACACATCTCAGCTGTAGCTTCGACGAGAGCAAAGACTTCCACCCACTTACTAGTGGTATCCTCTACTATGAGGATCCATCTCTCACCTTGAGGTCCTTTAGGCAACGGACCAAATAGGTCGGTTGCAATAGTCTCAAACCTTTGAGCCGGGACAGGAGTTTGTATAAGTCCAGCTGGTTTGATGTTTGACGGCTTATACCGCTGACACTCTGCGCAGGTCTTAAGATAGTCTGTGACGAATCGCCTCATACCGGGAAAATAGAATCTTTGCGAGATACGATGCAATGTTTTATCAATACCACCATGAGCAGCGGTTGGCGAGTCATGGCACTCAAACATGACTGTGCTCCGCAGGCTCTCCGGTATAACGAGTTGAGGCTCCTCGGAATCAGTATCGGGGACATATCGATACAGAACACCTTGATTCAAGAGGTAGCCTCTTTCAGACCAACGGGTAACAGCAAGTTCATCCTTACCTTCTAAGTCCTGAATGATCTTCGCAACTTCCGGATCAGCCAACTGCGCATCACGGGTTGAAGTCGCATTCCAGTGTGGTACATCTACGACCACTGGACAAAGGTCACACTCAGATACAGGACAATCCTCTGTCACGGGACGGCTAAGAGTATCGGCTAATACGTTTACCTTACCTGGTGCGTACTCGATACGCAGGTCGAAAGCTTGCAGCTTCATAGCCCAGCGAACCAACCTACCGCTTGGTGACTTGAGGGAAAATAACCACTTCAGAGGTTGGTGATCAGTCATCACATTCACCTGGTGACCATCGATATAGCCACGGAAACGCTCCACAGCCCACACTACTGCAAGAGCCTCCCTTTCTGTAGTGGTGTAGTTCTGCTCGGCACTAGTGAGTAGACGGCTGGCGTACTCTATAGGATGTTCCTGATGTGTTGACTCCCCCTGGAGTAAGGCTGCGCCTAGAGCATATTTGCTGGCGTCAGTACGCAACAAAAATGGTTTAGTATAGTCCGCTTGTACCAGAATAGGAGCTGAGGTCAGCAGCTTCTTAAGAGTTTCGAAAGCCTTACCTTGCTCTGGTCTCCATTCCCACGTCTGAGACTTCTTGGTTAAGCGTGTGAGTGGCTCAGATACTTTCGCAAAGTCCGGTATAAATTTGCGAAACCAGGAGCAGGTCTGGAGGAATGTGCGCAACTGTTGAAGACATGTGGGCTCCTTCATATTCAAAACAGCTAGCACCTTGTCCTCATCAGGTGATATACCTTCTTGAGAGATCACGTGGCCTAGGTACTTAACCTTCTCCCTGGCGAAGACACACTTGTCTCGATTCGCTCGGAGCTTAAATAAGCGGAGACGGTCAAATACGGCACGGAGATCTGAAAGATGACGAGTATAGGACTCTGATATTACTAGTATATCATCGAGGTATGTAAGTACGGTGACATCCTTGAGCGATGACCCTGAACGAAACCGGTCTATGAGCCTCTGAAACGTAGCAGGCGCATTCTTGAGGCCAAAAGGCATACGTAAAAATCTGTACGTACCAAACGGCGTGACAAACGCGGTTTTATCGCGATCCTTTACCGCGCACTGCCAGTAACCACTTCGAAGATCACAGGAACTCATCACACAGCCCTTCTTCGTTGACTGCAACAGCTCGTCAATGCGTGGCATAGGATAAGCATCGGCCTTTGTCACGGCATTGAGCCTCCTATAGTCCACACAGAACCTGTACCCACCATTGGACTTAGGTACCAAAACTGTTGGTGCAGACCACGCAGATTCGCAGTCTTCTATGATACCTTCTGCCAGCATCTTGTCAAGTTCCTCACGAATGATCTCCTTCTTCGCTGGCGTCACCCGGTACGGTGGCACGGCGATAGGGGGATGGTCACCGGTGTCTATATGATGTTCGGCGAACGGGGTCGCTTCCCCTACTTTATTAAAAATATCAGAATACTCACCAAGTAAATCCTCTAAGCTAGAATGCTCCTCCTGTGTCAACGAAGTGCCCTCGTCTTCTCTCAATAGGTTGAGAGAGGCGCACTGCACCGCCTCGCGTGAACTCTCTGTGAGCAGGGGGTGAATGACCTGAGGCCGATCAGCTGTGTACCACGTCATAGATGAAAAATTCAAAACCATCTTAGATCTAGTAATAAAATCTATACCCAAAAGTGTCTCATTATTTGTGGCATCGGGAAACACAACAAATTCAACAGGTATACACGTAGACATACAGTTTACATTAATACATGTTATCAATACAATATTCGAACGAATACTACCATCGGCAAGTTTAATCGACATAGTTTGCGAATTAAATTTAACACCCAAACGTAAAAGAAGTGCATACAACGTCGAACCTGCGATACAACGTCGCGCGGCAGTATCTATGAGCGCTGTGCCACTATAACCTAATATCTCAATATTTACGATCGGTCGGCCTTGCCTAACGATAATATTCGTGTCATCACAAATCACATTACAACACTCGTTTGTCGTATTTAGTGAATAAAATACATTATCCTGCGATTGTGGCGTATTTAAACTAATTACATTACAAGTCGAAACGTTATTATTCTTACACGTTGGACAATTAGCGCGCACAAAACCTTTCTCGCCACAACCGTAACAATACAAGTTTGACTTATTGTTATTAGACGATTCCTTAGAGTCTTTCTTAGGACATGAGTCTCGCGTATGACCTCGACACTTACAATATACGCAAAATAACTTTTTCTCACTATTACTAAACTTGTATTCACTTGCGTAATTTTTATCGGAACACTGAGTCGTAGGAGTCGACAAACTGCGCTGGGAATGAACCTGGGACTGCGATGACTGTGCTACCGCGCCACTGGACGGAATCAATGAACTAGCGTTGCCCGCCGAATTTGCGTTCACCGACGCCGTGCGCGAACTCCGCGAACCGTGTGGCGCCGGCGCCGCCGGGAGCCGCGCGTGTGCCGCTCGCGCTTGCACCGACTGCGTCGTATTTGCACTAGAACTTTCCATTAGCGATTCTTCTATAGATCGTGTTTTCGATATCAGTGATTCGATATTGGTAACATCATCTCGCGACAATCGTTTACGGATGCGCTTGTCTAGCAATCCGTATATTATGTCCAACTTCGCCTCTTCTGGCAAGACGTAAGGAAGTCTAGACATCATACTTCTTATCTTTATAATAAATGAATCCGCGAGCTCTTCGTTTTGCTCGATTGCGAATATATTTCGATATATCTTGTAGGCTGGACATGGCGTACCGTACATACTACGTAGTCTATTGACGGCTTCGGGCCACGAGGACACCTCGGTCCGGACCCCCTCTCCACCACACAGCGGCCTCGCCGTGGAGAAGCATGGGTAGCCCACGGAGTGCAAGGTCATCGGTGACCGACGCACACTCTTTGTATATCTCTACAGAGTCGATGAAGGCTTCTACGACTTCTGGATCTCTGCTCTGTCCATCGAAGCGTGCCGTACACTTGGACATATTGGACGATTTGTTGGTCGACGAAGGCGACGGTGAGGATGCTGATGAACCACCTATCGCGTGCGATGCCATGAGGGATTCGACGAGCTGCCGATTCGCTTCTGCCTGAGTCTTCGCGAAGGCAGTGAGGAATGAAGTCAGCTGGTTTCCAGACATGAGCAGTGGCGAAGGTCTCGTGGTTTCGTCATCCGAGCTGGATTGCGCGTCACTCACGTTAGCGTCCGTTCGTACTTTACGTGGAGGCATTTTTACGATGAAATCCTTACGTAGTAGGTACTAAAACACAGCAACGCCGAACGCCAAACGTTCTCGAATTTTCGATACAACAATGACGACAAGTACAAACTTGTTTGTAAGTACTGGATTCACGGCCACTAGTTGGAAGCGCCACTTATAACACACATAGTTTGTGTAACTCGTTTATTTATTAACATCACACATTCATGTTACAATAAGATTTTAAACATAGAAAAATGCATCGCGAATACATCGCGGCGGCCGGTCAACTTGCACGGACAGACTGTCGAAAGAAAAAAAATGGCGGCGCCTGCGGGAGCGGCGTACCCCCCTTCCCTTTAGGTACCTATGCGCCCGCGAACCCCGCGTTCGCCCTACGCGACGATATTATATAATAATAAAAGGAAAGGCGCGTTACAGCTTTTAAATACGTCAGCCTTTAGTAAAAGTTCTCAAACGATTTTAAATTCAGTCTTTTATTTGTAAAAGTAGGCACTCAAAAGTTACAAGCGGTCAAAGGTGGTCCCTCAATCGAGGCTGACAGGCATTCATATCTCAAAACCTTGTTGAAATTTACAACTGCTATTAATGACTACTCTTAGTAAAAGATTTGTTATACTACTTTATTAAATATCAGCCTTGTCGGTTCATTATATAAAAAAAACTAGCATGCAGAAGGTGGTCCCTCAATCGATCACCAAAAATTTCCAAATTCCACTGTGGTCTCTACTTATGTGAACTTATCACATAAGTAGAGACCACAGTGGAATTTGGAAATTTCGTATGGCTCTAGCGTTAGTAAAAGTATTTAAACGGTTGTAAACTTAATCTTTAGTTTGTAAAAGAAGTCCTTAAAAAGTTACAACAGGTGAAAGGTGGTCCCTCAACGCTTCCCATAAGAAGCGATCAATTTACGTAGCATTCGGAAGTCAAATAGCCCATTGCTACTGCTTATCCTTTAGTAAATGTTTTTTACTAACGATTACATTACTAAACAATATCAAAAAAACCTAAAAAAATTGCTTTAAACAACAATCAAATTCCTGCTAAGAAATCTAGCATCGGGGCGACCACACAAGGTTTTTCTTGGGATAAATAAAAACCAATGACCGTTTGCTTGTATACATTTAAATCATATTTTACATTTCTTAGTTATTTTTAGTTAGCTAAGATATGTAAAATATGATTTAAGTATAAAGAAAATAATGCTTTTAATACCTAATAAAAATAACTATTTTCCTTGCACTGTCAATGTACTACATTATGGGTTAACAACACCACTTCCTCACTAAATAACAAGCCCTGTATCGCGGGAGATATACATACGCGGGACTTTCAAAAGCTTAAAATTCAGTTATGGTCCCTCAATGGGAACGCACACTACTCATACATGTAAAACTACGTGTATGACTAGATGGAACAGAGATTTTGAGATGTAGTCATTTTGAGATGTGGTCGTTTTGAGAAGTGGTCATTGTGTGCCGGAGGGGGCCATCAGGGGAGACACGAGACCGAAGCCATTTTGGCCAGTGGGCGATCTAGGAAGTAGTCGTTTTGAGAAGTCGAAGATCTGGGATATAGTCAATTAGGGACAGTAGTTATTATGGGAAGTGGTCGCTTTGTGAATGGTCTTTCTGGGATATGGTCGTTTTCGGAAGTGGTCTTTATAGAAAGTGGACATTGGTCCTACAGGAAGAAAATTACATTTTATATACATGCAACTTATTTATTATCTATTAATTTATGTAACATAATAGTTCTTCACAATTTCTTATATTTTACCTTACGTTTTAAACATTTCGCGTCAACATTTTCTAACAAATCGCTGTCTGTTGAACTCTTTCTTTTTAATAAACTTCCCGCCTCGTCTGTCGGCTCTACTTGTTTCAGAGGGAGTAACCCAACCGCGAACGGAATATCGTTTTGTAAATCGCTGCTTATATTATCATTTGCGGTAGGATCTTCATTCTCTTTATTCATATTATCAGTTTCATTCATAATGTCTCCCCAATTCTCCGATTTATCACTAACAGATCTTGTCAAATCTATTACAGAACCTCGATACTGAGAGTCTGTTGTCAATGCATCTATTTGATTGTCATTGTTCACATCGTTGGACTCATTATTACCATTTTCATCAGGATCTTTATTATTGATGTCTAAATTATCCCATTTTAGTCCACTTGGTGTTATCGTAGCAGATAAATCCGTTGCACTGATTTTAGGCGTGCTTAGTTTTGTGATATTATCTTCATCATTGTCAAACACATTTGGGACGCTTAAAGATGTTACATTAGAAATGTTCGTGTCTGGATTAGTATTGTCAAGATCGTCGTGAACTGCAGAATCGTGTTTTTGAGTCATATTTATATTGTTTTCAATGTTCATCAAATCTTTAATAATTTCATCTCTCTCTTGAGCTCTTTGGTTTAACTGGTTGCTGTCGTCATAATTACTCTGTCCATCATCAATGCGTTTTGGTGTAGCCATTAAACAATCTAGGGCATCCTCTTTAAAAACTGCACTCTGTGGCAATTGTAAACCGAAATCATAACAGTCTTCATTTCTTCTGAGATCTTCAGAGTTCAGCGAGTTGTACTGTTGGCTCAAATTCGAGCCTAAATGTGAACTTTTAGTGTCAAGTAGCGATATACTGAAATTTGCATCAAGTATATTGCTCACAGGACATAACTGCTCCATTACTCTGGCGTCATTAAGTTGCTGGTCTTCGTAATACTTTTTAACATCGTCACTCATAGATTTCGTAAAGAATTGCATGTCGCCGTCGATACAGGAGAAATCATGTGGATGGACGTTGTCCATTGAATTATTATCTTGAAGACGAGGGTCTAAGACTACGTAGCTCTGTTGTTCTGCAAAAGATTCTAGATTATCTGGTAGTATCGCGTTCAGGCTGTTAATTGTATCTTCTGCGCGTCTATATTGCGAAGAACCTTTATCGTAATCATTACTGCTACCGTAGCCTTTGCTGCCTAACAAAATTTCTCCTCTTTCTATAGATTTAGAAAGGTCATCAATACTCTTGATTTCGCTGGGGTTTGCAACTTTTTCCATAATGTTCGGTTGTTCTATAACTTCGTACTGAATTTCGCTGCTTTGAACCATATCCAGTAGGACTTGTTCATTGACGTTTATGTAAGAGCCGTCACCGGATTCGAACAGAATGGGTAGATCAGTAGGTAATCCGGCGCTCTTCAAAGCGTTGACGTATTGGGACATTGCAGTGCTGATGACGCTGGTGGACGTCTCATTGGCTGAGCTGGTAGGGTTTGTATTCGTGTAACTGGTGATGGTTTCGTTTCCTATTAAATGTTCTTTCGTGTATGCGATGGTAGGGTCGAGTACGTTGGAAGAAACCGTTTGGTCCATGTATATAAGATCATTGTCGATGTTCATGTAGTTGCTCGAGGATTCTGGGCCACAGATACTGTTCACAGCTTGCGATAGTGTCACCCGATCCATATAGTCCTGAAACAGTAAATACCAACTGTTGTGAAATGTGCCAGCTATCTTTAAAGCGTCTTCATTGACGCGAAGTCAGTGAATTTCTACATAACGATTAAAAAATTTGTTTTTGGCGATTCTCTACAAGCTTCAAATTTTATCTCCTTTTATTTTAATAACACGCTTTAGGCTTTAAATTTAATAATTAGTATTCTAGGGAAAATAGATATCTTTCAACATATTTTTGAACATACCTGCATGTGCCTAGTTTGCAGATGCTTTAGTTGGTGTATCGCTTTCCGTGAGTCTTGCTCTCTTCGAAGAAGTGCCCGTTCGGCTGCACGCCCCAATGAACCAGCACCTTCCCACGCGCCAGCTCTCTGGAACGTCCACATTTTTTATTGAACCTATGATACTCGTATCTATTGATTTCGATGTTATTAATATCTAAGCACAATGTGTGAATTTTTTAAATAATGAGAGTTCAAAGAATATATGCCAAAATGACTTACCCTAACACTAGGACGTCCACGTCGAGGTTTGATCGCTCGCGGGGTATCTGTGTAGTCCACTGTATTTGATCCATTCCCATTTTCGATGTCGAATGGTATACGAACTACCATGTCCTGAACAATAGTAAAACGATTTGTGACAGTAGTGTTGCACAAGCTTGACGTCCTTGCAGAAGACGTCTTTGCAGAATAGTAAATAAGGCCCAAAACCACATTGGATTTGTCATTTGGATGACGTGATACTAGACAATTTGCTGGTCGTCTGGTCCGTGGGTCGCCTGGTCCGGTCTGGTAATTGTTAGTGCTACCTTTTAAAACTCTTTAGAAGAGCAGGCATTATTCTTTTATTTGGCTCTCGTCTTGCCTCTTGATGACAATTTACCTACTTGTTATCCAGAATCAGATCATGAATTTGTTTTTTTTTATTTGTTTTTTTTTTTTTATAGTAGCCTACCAAAGTGACTCCAACCTGCCTGATGGTAAGCAGTCAGTGGAATCCAGAAGTGGTGGCCACCATTCCAAAAGCCATCTTCTTAAACTGGTATTGGTGGCCTCCACTATGGCGGCTGGAAATGGGGTAGGGGAAGGGAATGAGAAAGGTGAGGAAAGAGGAAAGAGGAAAGTATTTAAGTATGTATAGCCATATTCTAGAACCCATAATACAAGCATATAATATGCTTACTTTGGGTCTAGGTGGCGTTGCATAGTTATTGAAAGAAAAGAAAAAAAAAAATAACCAAATGAGGAGTAAATCTAATTGAAATTGATTTGAAACGCAGTAGTACGGATACTACTACTCTTACGTCGATCTTCTATGAGAGGGTACCTAGTACTGCCCCGATCGATCCGGCTCATTCATGCTGAAACCAGCGTGGATCTACTACCATTAAAGTTTGTTGTTGAAGGTAGTTTAGCTTCTCGCCGTTTAACGGTCTAATCATCTTACAATAAAACTAACTCAACTAACCTTATTAGTTCTAGTGAGACCATCCACTGGTTGGCTGGTGCTCGTTGCCGGCGCCAATTGTGATGCCTGCTGACTTTTCGTGTCACCATCCTACGCACAAAACATTAGTTATGGCGCAGCTCGCTATATTAACTAATTTCTTCAGCGCAATTTACCTACAATGTTTCATGGGTCATGCTTGGATCTTGCTAGACGCCAAGCGCACGTAGGTACCTATGTAGGTACGTTAAATTATAACTTAAATGATATGAGACTAAATTGTCTAGAACGGAGGGCAAGCTTAATGTGTAGAGTAGCACCCAAGAAGTGTAAAAAATTTTATGTACTTACCTTCTTGCATACATTTTACTTCTTTGTTGGAAGTATGATCTTGCGATAAGCGCATCTAGGTGGCTACGAGGACTATTTAAATTATTGCGCGGCTTTATAGATATAGTGAACGTCATTGATCGATGAATACCCGGTGATTGACCGCGACAATTTTACTATCAATACATACAATACATATTATATCGTCGATCTTTAAAATAGCTAAAATAATGACTGAGTAAAATTACCTGAGAATGCAGATCAATAAGTGATTGTGGAGGCCTGTTAATGACGACAGGCGGCGTAAATACTGGGATTTCACCTAAAATAAAAGACATGTAGGTAATAGAAGTTCAACGCGAATCTATACTACCTACCCACGTACTTATCGCGATGCACTGTGTGTTATTATGTCCCAATGACAGAAAAATGACCACCTAACATTCTTTCTTCTTCTTCGTTGTCAGAGTGGTCGAGGTCGTCATTTGAAATTTGTAACCCGCCTCAACATCCGTCGCCATTCTTCTCTGTTGGTTGCCTTCGTGGTGTAGACATGTCTATGGCTGATTTTATTTGATACTAGCTTTTCGTGGCGCAGTTTCACCCGCGCAATAAATAATATGTTTTGTAGTATCGCTCGGGAACCAGACCGATTTTCGGGATAAGAAGTAGTCTATGTCCGTCTCCGGCACCGAATCTATCTACATAAGTACCAATTTTCATCAAAATCGGTTCAGCCGTTTAGGCGCTAAGTGGTAACAAACACATACACACATACCAACTTTCGCATTTACAATATTAATAGGATACATCATTAAAAAAAGATTGAACAAAGCAAGATCTCTTGCTTATATTGAAGTAGTCTGTCCAGTAATGTACCCTGCAGAATATCGTGAGTCATAGCAATAATACTTATGATTAGAGTGCATCCGCTGATGAGCAGCTACTTCAGTCTTCTCAAAAATTGCACTGTATTGGCAGATTTTGGTACAAAAACCTAGTCTATAAATGATGACAGCGGTAGACGAATCACCGGGAGCACAGTTAACCGTGTCTTTAAAACGCAGCTTCAAGAAATCACACTTAACACGAAATTAGACGAAATTTAACAGAAACAGAATTTAGACGAAATGGCCCTGTGGATTAGGCACCCGATTCGTAAACACGAGGTAGTGGGTTCGAATCCGGGCAAGTACAAATGTGATTTTTCAAATCATATGTACTTTCTAAGTTTATCTTGGACATTTCTGACTGACGGTGAAGGAAAACATCGTGAGGCAACCTGGACTTAAAAGTCTGAAATTGCCAATCCGCCTTGAGCAAGCGTAGTGATTAATGCTCATACCTTCTCTATATGGGAAGAGGCCTTTGCCCTGCAGTGGGACAGTAAACCGGCTGGTATTATTATTATTATTATTATTAAGAAATCAGACAGACGTTTGCAAATATACAAAATATAGACTTACAATACGGAGATACAATACAAGAAGGATGGGCGCATAGTCTCATGAACCGCACTGAATACTAGTCGTATGATTTTAGCTTATGCTACAAGATTAATAGAAAAGAAAAACTTACTATTGTTAGCGATACCCAGGCCCTCCTTCGTGACTTTAGAGAGACCTTTAATCTTTAAGAACTGTGCAGCAGACACCAGCTCGTCCAAGTTCTCTTCTAGACACTGCGTTTTGCCGCAGTACATGAACTCCACTAAACATTTTAATACACTAAACCGCATCTTCAATATTATTAAAGGCTCGCCAGTTTGTTTTTGTAAAACCTCCTAAAATGGTAAGAATCAAGGTTTACCATGAGTTTAATCTTTTGAACAGCACATAGAGTCCATTCTACAAAAGCAGGGTTGTATGTGTATTTTAAAGTTTCACGCAAGTACACCTCTGCTCTCCGTTTTGTTGATAACTAAACTATTACCGCTAATAAACTTGTGTGTGGGTAGTAGGTAGGTAGGTCCTGAATACGAGCGTTACGGAACTCTACATACATATCAAAATAAATCATTAAGTTGTTACCTGAAAATATGCACTACTCGCTGCAAGTACAGCTTTATGTACACGCAAGGTGTGAGAGCTGCACATAAGTGTCATGTCCACCAATGATTGCATTTGTAGAAGTTTACCAAATCTAGACATCAAATGCTCAGAATAATCTTCATAATGTAGACTGTAACGTATAGGTGCCATTTCAATGATGAACTGAATCTTACGAAATAATCATCACAACAACATTATTTTATAGTAAAAACTGTCACTTTTGATAGCTTGAAAAACAAAAGCCTAACGGAAATAATTGAATGGTTTTTAAAAATTATTTATAGAACGTATTTATGGCATGGTCTAAACAGGCTTAATTCTAAAAATACGAATTTAAAAATTATATTATTATACTTATTAGTTTATTGATTACAGTATTTACCCAGAGTAGTAAATAATTTGAGAGAATTTATTATGCTAGATAAAAGCAGGTAGCTGTACTTTAAAGTGGGTAAGTGGGTAATAAATAAATACGGTTTTTATTGTTGGAGTCTTTTAATCCATTAAAAAATGCAGAAAAAATAGTAAAATGTTAGAAAATGAATGTAGGTATTACAAATTTGTATTCATTGTGGACATTTTCAGTAATAGTAATAATAGTGAAAATATTGAACAAACTAAAGCTTGAAGATACAACAAATTGTTTAACGTATTCTATCACAGTCTAATTAAGTACACACACAATTGGACAGATAATATAATTTTTCAACAGTAGTTTTATTAAGCTCAAGTATATCAAAAAATAAAATAATAACGCAGAGTAAGTAATTAGTTTGGAATGTAAGCAGGAATGTAATGATTTGTTCATAAGGCACTTGGAACAAATAGGTACAGTAAGATAGTCAGATACATAACATCACTAAGTTCTGTATTTAAATTTAAACATAGATTGAATAAATGATTCACATCCAACATTGTAGGTAATGATATATAAACAGTAACTATAAACCATTAAATAGTTGTATAGGATCTAATCATATTTAAATATATATAATATGAAATTCACAATAAACATGTACTTACTTAAATCGAACATTTTATGAAGGAAGAGTTTTAGTAATTAATAGACTTACAAGTAACAAATTATCAACGAAAAGATTTCTAGAATTTCTATTAGTAGGTATACAATATACGGATACTGTAACAATCTACTTGTAAGTTGTTCTAAACAATCCAGTAGGTGTGATCACTAGTCTACATATCTTCTCATTATCCACAGCAGTATGTTTATAAAATACAAATTTGTAACATTTCCAAACAATTTAGATTATTCTTAGAAATCAGTTCCTATACAATACAATAGCTTTTACGTTTTACCCTTACCTCCCTACGACGAAGCTCATAAACGCTGTGCCACAGCCGCAAAGCTTTCGCACGACAGAAAATACTGAAACACATTCTGAATAATATCTGAGATAGAAATAAAACCATTGTAAAATATGTACTTATGTATAATTCGCTTGGTAGGTTTGTTTAATCTAGATGGGACTGACATAATTATCATGGTAAGTAAATATGTAAGTATGTATTATGTAAGGCAAATAAGGAGTACAAAAATACTTTGTAAATAAAAAAATATTAGTGTAATAAAATATTGTTTCATTATAAATGCATTATGTAATTGTTTTATTAAACTTTTTAGTTACAGTTGATGTATAATATGGCAGTCATATCTCGATTCGGAATTGTCTAATTTGTATAACCTTCTTGGTTTTATAAACAAAAACAATAGAATAACATTAATTTGTCACGAGTTGTATTTATAATGTAGGCGGCAACTTAAAAAATGTACCGGTAAGTACTTAACAACTAGACAGCATATTTTAACAATTACAATATTTAGAGGAATTTTTAATTACTTATCATTATTATGCACTATAATATTGTCATTCTAATACGTGAAATAACAAAATTACATTCCATCCCAGATATTGCAGAACAAAAAGGACCTAACATAGTCACGAGGTCGGTCAGTTACGCACAAATTACATTTTTTATTTGTGTGTTAGTTTAATTAAATCCAATATTTATAGAAAAATATTTTTATTGATAAAGCAGTTTTTATATTTCGTTCATTATTTATTTTAATAATTTACAATGTTACCTAAATAGGATTCTATTTACGATTTTCTCTGGAATGTTGCTGTTTTATGTTACAAAACAAAACTAAATAGGTAAGTAAGTGAAGTAATTACAGAAAAAAATGCAAAACATTTTTATATAGGTAAGTAAAATAGAAGAAATTTTCTTTAAATTTAATATAATGATATTGAACTTTAGCCAAATTATTGTAAACCGGTTTATAATGTTACGGCAAGTTTTCAGTTATCAGATATAGTCAATCGC
Source organism: Parascotia fuliginaria (assembly GCA_963082885.1). Taxonomy (NCBI): domain Eukaryota; kingdom Metazoa; phylum Arthropoda; class Insecta; order Lepidoptera; family Erebidae; genus Parascotia; species Parascotia fuliginaria. The sequence continues at coordinate 3,823,647 of OY720179.1, forward strand.
AATAGAATCCAATGATAACGTGTTTTATTAAAATTAAAGTTATTTTTAATATTATGGTGTAGGTAGTCTCGAAATTCTTACTACTATGATATATGTTTAATATTATGTATTTAACAGATCGGATTGACATGCTAATTGACAGCTATCTAAAAAAATAAAATAGAAAATACAAAATGTAAAATAAAATAGAGTTTGTAGGGGAAACTGGGGACGCTTGATCCTTATGGGAGACTTGGTACACATTATTTATAAGGCTTTAAAAACCCTTGGATAACTTTAGACTGACTCCATTTCATGTTGTTTATGTCACCCAAAAACTTTATACCTATCACTCAAAATGGATCATCTATCTAACTTAATATTACTCAAAATGGAAGATGGTTTTGTGTGCACCATGCACACTTCTTATCGTAAGTTGTACAATACAAGTGCTTATCGATGCCATCGCCATCTAAACACAAAAAATAGCGAAGCTTAAATAGATTTTTTGTAGACCATTGTTTTATAACGGGTACTGATTAGAATAGACTTGATCTCCCCTGATTAGGTGCCCATCAACGTAAGTGGTTCTTATTCTACCTGATTTATTATGACGTTTTTCGGCATAAATAATGAATATGATAGAATAAGAGTACCTACGTACAAAACGAGAGTAGGTACTCGTAGTTGAATTGTTTTGTATTACTTAATGGTTGTTGGTAATTCGTTGAAGTTTTGTACTGATATTACAATTTTTTATATGATAGTCAACAAGTATAAGTTATGATTGTAATAAAATAAAATATGTAATCCTGAAAATTGAGCAATAGGTTATTACACCCATTTTGGAAAAGTGTTTCAATTAGATTTTACAGTGCTAATGAAACACAAAAAAAATCACAATTTTTTTATTCATTCGATAAGTGCCATAAAAGTGCATTTCAATTTTGCATTTACAAATTTCGCGCGTAATTTGACGAAAACGCTGGACGCGATAGTTGACAGTTGACACTTTTATGTTTACATAGCCGTATGACGTATTAACATGGCGACTACTATAAAATGGTGATAATAAAGTAATTAAATTGACACTTCTACATAGCTGTATGAGATCGTAACATGGCTACTACTATTTAATGGTGAAAAATTGAAAACTTTGCAATGAATTTTAAAATTTAGTTTTCTATTTTATAAACTAAAAGTAACGTTTTCAAACTGCTTTTCGCCTAAGCTATCTGAATAATATATTTTTAGATTTTTACTCATATACAGTAAAATACCCTATTATCGTACTATCTATAGGGTGGAATCAAGTCATTCTTATGTAGGGGACACTTGGTATAACTGTATATGCTTTTTAGTTTTCCTAGAAAACGGAGGCAAGGGTATATACTTACAACATTTAATTCAAAAGAATAAGGATACTTCGACCAAAAATAAAAAGGGAGATCAAGTGTCCCCAGTTTTCGGTTTATGTAATTAAATAATCTTACATGAACACTTTACATAGGTTTGAGTAAATTTGTACAATACATAGCATGTAGAAAAAATAGAGATTCATTTTATAGAGATCGTTCAGTGAAACTAGATCATTGCCAGTATTTTTACGTCCTACCACTCTTCGTTAAAGAATATAACTTTGTTAGTAAAATAGGTCAATTTTAATTTAAATAGTTTCTTAGCAAATATTAAAATAAAAATGTTATTTGTAAATGGCTCGATATTTTTTACTGCATACAACTTTAGCGTTACGTTATCTCTTAAAAAAACATTGAGTTAACTTATTGTACTTATTTGGAGTATTAGGTATATCTACTTATAGCTGTATTTTTATATTACTTTGCAATACTGTACTGTAGAAACGAACTGAGCAATGGTCTGTTTCAGTGGCAGGTTATATTAGTACTACTTAATATTAAAAGCAAATTACAATATTTACATCAGCCGATAATAACATCTTGCAGATAGGTATCTAATATACACGTTAATTATTTGTTCATATTTTAAAAATAATCACTCGAGGTTTATACGTTTACAAGTCCACCTTTATACTTAATTATCAATTATATTTAAGAACTCCTCGGGGGAAATGTGGACGTCTTCAGCGGGCGATGCGTCTGTCGCGTTGGGGACGGTGTTTTTAAGTTCACCGAAAGTATAAGTAGTTCGTTTCTTATTGCGGGAGCTGGACACGCGAGGGGCCGCCGGCAGCGACGCCTCACAGTCGAGGCTGGCGCGCTTGTTCCAACAGAACGGCTGCCGCGGGTCCGCGCCCGGCGACATTGGCATCGCCAATTGAACTCGAGATCTACACAACTCATTATCACTCAGTTGCCGTTTTAACTTCTCCTTTCCCACGACTAGTTGGAAGCCCCTAAGTCCACTATCGCAGTGTGACGGTGATTTAGCTAGTTCAACTTCGCTTAGCTGCCTTTTAAGTTTCAAGGACTCTGTTGGACTTGACCGCGTCGGTTTAACGACTAGACTATTTTGTCGCGACGTTCTACTATCTCCTTGCCGAGAACCTGTACTATTTTTGAGTAACGTGCTAGCGTGTCTGCTGCTGCCTGAGGAACTACTAGTATTGGTGTTGCAAGTATTTACATCATTGCCGTTATTTCGTCGTAGAGACTCGATAACGTTGTAGAAATGTTCAAGTTCAGAAGTACTGTTGTTTCTGGATTTACTTATATTGTTTGTACTATGTCTATGTGGGCGGATTTGAGCTCTAGGTAAATGGCCATAGCTACTTTGTCGAGATATACCGACGTTGGTTTGTCGGCGCGGCATGCTGCAGCTTTTAGGGACGAAAGCGTCTTGTGACATAACTACATTCTCATACACATGAGCGTTATCAAATTCTTCTTGAGATATAAGGTTTTGACGACTTTCTGTTGTTTCTTTCTTTTGGCCTACAGAGTTGCTCTTTTTATGTCCGTTACGATTTTTAACTTCTTGATTTTTTTTTGTTATTTTACAATCACTGGCACTTCGAGGGAGTAAGTTAGCGTAACTATGATTTTGATTTTCCTGAGTTTGTGGCTTTTCGATTTTAGGTGCACTAGCAGTTTGTGCGCTGTCTACAGTTTTACCGGAATTGGAATGTTTGACTGTTTTACTGGATGGATTTGCTTTCGCAACATCTGCAGAGCTCTGTTGAGGTATGCTTTCATGACGTTTTCTTTCCATGTCAGGCTTGGACGATTTATCCAGTACAACTTTGGTTTTATCACTTTTGCAAATTTTAACACTGAATCTAAATGGTGGTTTGAAAACAACTTGCAGTCTAGCCTTTTCACCGGATAACAAGTTACGGAACTCTACATACATATCAAAATAAATCATTAAGTTGTTACCTGAAAATATGCACTACTCGCTGCAAGTACAGCTTTATGTACACGCAAGGTGTGAGAGCTGCACATAAGTGTCATGTCCACCAATGATTGCATTTGTAGAAGTTTACCAAATCTAGACATCAAATGCTCAGAATAATCTTCATAATGTAGACTGTAACGTATAGGTGCCATTTCAATGATGAACTGAATCTTACGAAATAATCATCACAACAACATTATTTTATAGTAAAAACTGTCACTTTTGATAGCTTGAAAAACAAAAGCCTAACGGAAATAATTGAATGGTTTTTAAAAATTATTTATAGAACGTATTTATGGCATGGTCTAAACAGGCTTAATTCTAAAAATACGAATTTAAAAATTATATTATTATACTTATTAGTTTATTGATTACAGTATTTACCCAGAGTAGTAAATAATTTGAGAGAATTTATTATCTATACATATAATAAAAATGTAACCGATCGCTGTCTGTACATGGAAGATATATGAGAAAAAATACTATTGGGACCTATATCAACGCAAATAGAACCCAAAACAATGATTTTTAAAATTTTTGTCTGTTTGTCTGTTTGTCTGTTTGTCTGTTTGTCTGTGCGTTTGTGCACGCTAATCTCAGAAACGGCTTATCCGATTTAAATATGGTTTTCATTAATATATTGTGGTAAGCTTCACTTAACATTTAGTGTTTGTTTCATGTCAATCGGTTCATAAATAAAAAAGTTATGCCAATTTAAAGAATCACATCGAACATTCGTTAATTTACTACGAAATCTTATAGAAGCAGATATTTTAACAGATTGCGGAATAGCTGATATTGTTTTTATTTCTTGGATTCCTGTCATTCTAAACAGTCTTTCATTTAGTTTTAAACGAGTCCAGTTTCCAGTGAGCCTATGTTTTGCGATGGCTAATTAAAGTAATTAATTAATTAAGTATTTAAAGTAAAGGTAAGACACTAAAAGTTGTGGGTGTGGATCTAAGTATTAGCTGTTTCTCGGTCAGCTTTATGTGGCTCTATCACGTGTTAGCATTACTAGCAGCCTGTATGCTTTGATTTCTGATGGCTATACGTCTAATCCATACATCCATACATATTATAAAAGGCTTAGTCCTGACTGACTGACTGACTGACAGACAACGTAAAGCCTAAACCGCTGGTCGTAGCGACTTGAAATTTGGAGGGTGTGTTTGTCTTAATGTCTAGAAGTGTACAAAGAAAGGGTTATTAAAAATTCAACCCTTAAGTGTATGAAAAGGGATGAAATCGATTGTATGAAACGTCTTCATTTTTTAAGTTACAGCTTTGAAATTTTGTTTTGGAATACTTTTATTTAAATAAAAAATACGCTTATAAATTTTTTTTTACTGGGGTGGATTTATAGGAGTGAAATAAGGGATGAAATATTGTATGGAAAGATCTTTGCTTTTGAAGTTGGCGACTTGAAATTTGGAGGGAGGGGGAAGGGAGGCGGAGGAAGAGGAAAGGAAGGGAGAAGTGTGGGGAAAGTGCGGGGGTAGTGAGGGAGAAGTCAGGGGAAAGGGAGGGGAAAGTCAGGGGGAAATCGACTGCCTCTGTATTTCGGTGGTACTGTGTATGGACTGTGAGGTCGCGGGTTCGATTCCCGCTCAGTGCAAATATTTGTAGCATGAACATATCTATTTGCATTGGTCTGGGTGTTTATATGTATAATATGTATCTATTTACAAAAATAAAAGTATTTAAGTATGTTTATCCGTATTCTAGAACCCATAATACAAGCATATAATATGCTTACTTTGGGTCTAGATGGCGTTGTGTAAAAAAAAAAAAGGAAGAGGGAACTTAGGGGGTGTGAGGAGGCAGTGAAGGGCAAGTGAGGGGCAAGTGAAGGGCAAGTGAAGGGGACGTAAGGGAAAGTGAGGGAAGTGAGGGAAAGTGAGGAGTCAGAAGTGGTGGTGAGTGAGTGGGAAGTGAGGGAGATGGGAGGGAGACGGAAGGGGAAGGAAGGGGAGGAGGGGAGGGAGGGGAAGGGGAAAGTTTTTGTAGTGAAAATTTAGTTGGTGACCGGATAGTGGGACCCGGCGACCATTTTCGAGACGGTACGGGGGCCTTTTGCGAGCAGTCCGTATCATGGAAGCCCGGAGGCCTAAGACCCTTGAAGAAGCATCTCACTAAGCCGCCATAGTGGAGGCCACCATACCAGTAGTTTGGCTTTTGGAATGGTGTCCACTACTTCTGAATTCCACTGTCTGCTTACCATCAGCGAGAGTAGAGACACTTTGGCAGGCTAATATAAAAAAAAACTTATAGCGTTTTTATTCCTCGGATTCTTTTCATTCCAAACAATTTTCCGTTTAGTTTTAAACGAGTTCAGTTTCCAGTGAGCCTATGTTTCGCGATGACAATTAATGAGTGTGGATCTAAATATTAACTGTTTTTCGCATGGTCAGCTTTATGTGGATTTGCCACGTGTAAGTAATCCTAGCAGCCTGTATGGCTTTGATCCGCGATGGCTATACGTCTAATATCGTAGATAGAGAAGCATTTACTGTAAAGATTTTTCTTATTCACCTAAACGATGATGTTTATAATTCAAAACAAACCAAAAGATATATCCAAAAAATGCTGCCCAAAATCACTATTCCACGCGGACGAAGTCGCGGGCACAGCTAGTGCTAGATAAAAGCAGGTAGCTGTACTTTAAAGTGGGTAAGTGGGTAATAAATAAATACGGTTTTTATTGTTGGAGTCTTTTAATCCATTAAAAAATGCAGAAAAAATAGTAAAATGTTAGAAAATGAATGTAGGTATTACAAATTTGTATTCATTGTGGACATTTTCAGTAATAGTAATAATAGTGAAAATATTGAACAAACTAAAGCTTGAAGATACAACAAATTGTTTAACGTATTCTATCACAGTCTAATTAAGTACACACACAATTGGACAGATAATATAATTTTTCAACAGTAGTTTTATTAAGCTCAAGTATATCAAAAAATAAAATAATAACGCAGAGTAAGTAATTAGTTTGGAATGTAAGCAGGAATGTAATGATTTGTTCATAAGGCACTTGGAACAAATAGGTACAGTAAGATAGTCAGATACATAACATCACTAAGTTCTGTATTTAAATTTAAACATAGATTGAATAAATGATTCACATCCAACATTGTAGGTAATGATATATAAACAGTAACTATAAACCATTAAATAGTTGTATAGGATCTAATCATATTTAAATATATATAATATGAAATTCACAATAAACATGTACTTACTTAAATCGAACATTTTATGAAGGAAGAGTTTTAGTAATTAATAGACTTACAAGTAACAAATTATCAACGAAAAGATTTCTAGAATTTCTATTAGTAGGTATACAATATACGGATACTGTAACAATCTACTTGTAAGTTGTTCTAAACAATCCAGTAGGTGTGATCACTAGTCTACATATCTTCTCATTATCCACAGCAGTATGTTTATAAAATACAAATTTGTAACATTTCCAAACAATTTAGATTATTCTTAGAAATCAGTTCCTATACAATACAATAGCTTTTACGTTTTACCCTTACCTCCCTACGACGAAGCTCATAAACGCTGTGCCACAGCCGCAAAGCTTTCGCACGACAGAAAATACTGAAACACATTCTGAATAATATCTGAGATAGAAATAAAACCATTGTAAAATATGTACTTATGTATAATTCGCTTGGTAGGTTTGTTTAATCTAGATGGGACTGACATAATTATCATGGTAAGTAAATATGTAAGTATGTATTATGTAAGGCAAATAAGGAGTACAAAAATACTTTGTAAATAAAAAAATATTAGTGTAATAAAATATTGTTTCATTATAAATGCATTATGTAATTGTTTTATTAAACTTTTTAGTTACAGTTGATGTATAATATGGCAGTCATATCTCGATTCGGAATTGTCTAATTTGTATAACCTTCTTGGTTTTATAAACAAAAACAATAGAATAACATTAATTTGTCACGAGTTGTATTTATAATGTAGGCGGCAACTTAAAAAATGTACCGGTAAGTACTTAACAACTAGACAGCATATTTTAACAATTACAATATTTAGAGGAATTTTTAATTACTTATCATTATTATGCACTATAATATTGTCATTCTAATACGTGAAATAACAAAATTACATTCCATCCCAGATATTGCAGAACAAAAAGGACCTAACATAGTCACGAGGTCGGTCAGTTACGCACAAATTACATTTTTTATTTGTGTGTTAGTTTAATTAAATCCAATATTTATAGAAAAATATTTTTATTGATAAAGCAGTTTTTATATTTCGTTCATTATTTATTTTAATAATTTACAATGTTACCTAAATAGGATTCTATTTACGATTTTCTCTGGAATGTTGCTGTTTTATGTTACAAAACAAAACTAAATAGGTAAGTAAGTGAAGTAATTACAGAAAAAAATGCAAAACATTTTTATATAGGTAAGTAAAATAGAAGAAATTTTCTTTAAATTTAATATAATGATATTGAACTTTAGCCAAATTATTGTAAACCGGTTTATAATGTTACGGCAAGTTTTCAGTTATCAGATATAGTCAATCGCAATAGAATCCAATGATAACGTGTTTTATTAAAATTAAAGTTATTTTTAATATTATGGTGTAGGTAGTCTCGAAATTCTTACTACTATGATATATGTTTAATATTATGTATTTAACAGATCGGATTGACATGCTAATTGACAGCTATCTAAAAAAATAAAATAGAAAATACAAAATGTAAAATAAAATAGAGTTTGTAGGGGAAACTGGGGACGCTTGATCCTTATGGGAGACTTGGTACACATTATTTATAAGGCTTTAAAAACCCTTGGATAACTTTAGACTGACTCCATTTCATGTTGTTTATGTCACCCAAAAACTTTATACCTATCACTCAAAATGGATCATCTATCTAACTTAATATTACTCAAAATGGAAGATGGTTTTGTGTGCACCATGCACACTTCTTATCGTAAGTTGTACAATACAAGTGCTTATCGATGCCATCGCCATCTAAACACAAAAAATAGCGAAGCTTAAATAGATTTTTTGTAGACCATTGTTTTATAACGGGTACTGATTAGAATAGACTTGATCTCCCCTGATTAGGTGCCCATCAACGTAAGTGGTTCTTATTCTACCTGATTTATTATGACGTTTTTCGGCATAAATAATGAATATGATAGAATAAGAGTACCTACGTACAAAACGAGAGTAGGTACTCGTAGTTGAATTGTTTTGTATTACTTAATGGTTGTTGGTAATTCGTTGAAGTTTTGTACTGATATTACAATTTTTTATATGATAGTCAACAAGTATAAGTTATGATTGTAATAAAATAAAATATGTAATCCTGAAAATTGAGCAATAGGTTATTACACCCATTTTGGAAAAGTGTTTCAATTAGATTTTACAGTGCTAATGAAACACAAAAAAAATCACAATTTTTTTATTCATTCGATAAGTGCCATAAAAGTGCATTTCAATTTTGCATTTACAAATTTCGCGCGTAATTTGACGAAAACGCTGGACGCGATAGTTGACAGTTGACACTTTTATGTTTACATAGCCGTATGACGTATTAACATGGCGACTACTATAAAATGGTGATAATAAAGTAATTAAATTGACACTTCTACATAGCTGTATGAGATCGTAACATGGCTACTACTATTTAATGGTGAAAAATTGAAAACTTTGCAATGAATTTTAAAATTTAGTTTTCTATTTTATAAACTAAAAGTAACGTTTTCAAACTGCTTTTCGCCTAAGCTATCTGAATAATATATTTTTAGATTTTTACTCATATACAGTAAAATACCCTATTATCGTACTATCTATAGGGTGGAATCAAGTCATTCTTATGTAGGGGACACTTGGTATAACTGTATATGCTTTTTAGTTTTCCTAGAAAACGGAGGCAAGGGTATATACTTACAACATTTAATTCAAAAGAATAAGGATACTTCGACCAAAAATAAAAAGGGAGATCAAGTGTCCCCAGTTTTCGGTTTATGTAATTAAATAATCTTACATGAACACTTTACATAGGTTTGAGTAAATTTGTACAATACATAGCATGTAGAAAAAATAGAGATTCATTTTATAGAGATCGTTCAGTGAAACTAGATCATTGCCAGTATTTTTACGTCCTACCACTCTTCGTTAAAGAATATAACTTTGTTAGTAAAATAGGTCAATTTTAATTTAAATAGTTTCTTAGCAAATATTAAAATAAAAATGTTATTTGTAAATGGCTCGATATTTTTTACTGCATACAACTTTAGCGTTACGTTATCTCTTAAAAAAACATTGAGTTAACTTATTGTACTTATTTGGAGTATTAGGTATATCTACTTATAGCTGTATTTTTATATTACTTTGCAATACTGTACTGTAGAAACGAACTGAGCAATGGTCTGTTTCAGTGGCAGGTTATATTAGTACTACTTAATATTAAAAGCAAATTACAATATTTACATCAGCCGATAATAACATCTTGCAGATAGGTATCTAATATACACGTTAATTATTTGTTCATATTTTAAAAATAATCACTCGAGGTTTATACGTTTACAAGTCCACCTTTATACTTAATTATCAATTATATTTAAGAACTCCTCGGGGGAAATGTGGACGTCTTCAGCGGGCGATGCGTCTGTCGCGTTGGGGACGGTGTTTTTAAGTTCACCGAAAGTATAAGTAGTTCGTTTCTTATTGCGGGAGCTGGACACGCGAGGGGCCGCCGGCAGCGACGCCTCACAGTCGAGGCTGGCGCGCTTGTTCCAACAGAACGGCTGCCGCGGGTCCGCGCCCGGCGACATTGGCATCGCCAATTGAACTCGAGATCTACACAACTCATTATCACTCAGTTGCCGTTTTAACTTCTCCTTTCCCACGACTAGTTGGAAGCCCCTAAGTCCACTATCGCAGTGTGACGGTGATTTAGCTAGTTCAACTTCGCTTAGCTGCCTTTTAAGTTTCAAGGACTCTGTTGGACTTGACCGCGTCGGTTTAACGACTAGACTATTTTGTCGCGACGTTCTACTATCTCCTTGCCGAGAACCTGTACTATTTTTGAGTAACGTGCTAGCGTGTCTGCTGCTGCCTGAGGAACTACTAGTATTGGTGTTGCAAGTATTTACATCATTGCCGTTATTTCGTCGTAGAGACTCGATAACGTTGTAGAAATGTTCAAGTTCAGAAGTACTGTTGTTTCTGGATTTACTTATATTGTTTGTACTATGTCTATGTGGGCGGATTTGAGCTCTAGGTAAATGGCCATAGCTACTTTGTCGAGATATACCGACGTTGGTTTGTCGGCGCGGCATGCTGCAGCTTTTAGGGACGAAAGCGTCTTGTGACATAACTACATTCTCATACACATGAGCGTTATCAAATTCTTCTTGAGATATAAGGTTTTGACGACTTTCTGTTGTTTCTTTCTTTTGGCCTACAGAGTTGCTCTTTTTATGTCCGTTACGATTTTTAACTTCTTGATTTTTTTTTGTTATTTTACAATCACTGGCACTTCGAGGGAGTAAGTTAGCGTAACTATGATTTTGATTTTCCTGAGTTTGTGGCTTTTCGATTTTAGGTGCACTAGCAGTTTGTGCGCTGTCTACAGTTTTACCGGAATTGGAATGTTTGACTGTTTTACTGGATGGATTTGCTTTCGCAACATCTGCAGAGCTCTGTTGAGGTATGCTTTCATGACGTTTTCTTTCCATGTCAGGCTTGGACGATTTATCCAGTACAACTTTGGTTTTATCACTTTTGCAAATTTTAACACTGAATCTAAATGGTGGTTTGAAAACAACTTGCAGTCTAGCCTTTTCACCGGATAACAAGTTAGTGGCGCTTTTGGACGGTCTTGTTTTTCTTGTGCCCTTTTGAATTTGTCTATGGGTTCTTTCTGTGAGACCAAGAGGAATAGACTTTGACTTGGGTAAGGCAGTTGGTTGCGGTGAACTAAGTAACCATTTTTGAACTTTGCTCAATGCTTCTGAATCTTTTACAGGAGAAGCGGGATGCTTTTGCATTGAACTATAGTCGATGGTTTCTTTTTTCATTTTACTCTTGCGTTTTTTCACTTTTCCTTTATGTTTGGAAAGTATAACATGTTTTGGCGATTTTCCCTCCGGATTTGTAATAATTGCTGTGTTCTCTTTTGTAACTTTAGGCGCTTCTTCTAATTTTGTTTGATTACTAGATTTCTGTAATATAAATTTAGCAAATTAGTGTCTAATTCTTTTTATATATTTATATAATATTTTATAATTAGCTAACTGACCCTCTTTTTATTGGCACTGTGAAGCGGAGACGCTTTGTCTCCTGATTTCTTAACATCTTTCTTGTTGCGGTAGGCTCGAGTTCGTAGAGCTACTTTCTTCTTAAGAGGAAGTTTTGATCTGAAAACGTAAAATGTTACCCTTTAATAAAAGTTCCAATTTTCTTATTCATAAGTTGTATACACTAATTCTTATTTTTCTTTTTAGATTTTTGAAGTCACTTTGAATGGGAGATAAAATAATTATATTTTAAGGGTTCTATTTTCTTATTTACTACTTCAAGGCGTACTAACCTAACAGCCGTATGTACTATCAAGCCCTGGTCGGCCGCGTCTGGCAACCGTACAGTTTCAGTAGTTGATGAGTGAATGATTGTCACTGACTTGAGCTTCTTGCTGTGACGTCCGAAGAAACGCGTACTCGCAACCTGTAATTAATTAATTAAAAGTTATGTTACAAACAGATGAACGAAGCCGTAAACCTCATTCAAGTTTTTTTTTTTAATATATCTTTAATACGATTAATTCTAGCCAGTATTACTTGCACATTGTTATATTTACGAGATTTTTTAATGCCAATATTAGGAGATAAATCGGCGATTCAAGTAAGTAAATAATACCTGTCGCTAATACCTTGGGTACGCCAGGCCAAAATAAAGCAAATTGACTGTCCCTAACAGCTCTAAAAGAGTGTGGTATTAGCAATACATTTGATACGAATTTTTTTAAAATCTAGCGATCAATTTTGTTTATAGTTCATCATCAATCATGCAAACCGTGCATGTTTACAATATTCTTTACATGTCATCTTACTTTGTTTTGTGAGTTCGATTTGAAATTGTTTGCTGGGCATAAAAGACTTATTTAAACTAGCTTATGTATTCCCTATGCTATATTCTAGCGAAATACAATAGTCATTCTGTTCATATACCTTCCCAGAGGAGTTGTAAAGTACATAATTAACATTTAGTGTCGCTCTCAATAGATTTATCGAGAACACTGCAGCATCGCTAAAGAGAACAAAAATTAAATAATTACAAAAATAAAAGAGGCAAAAGTGAATTGGATAGATAAACTTGCATTTCTAGAATGGAAAATGTAATCAATAGTCATTTAATTTGTTTCTTATATAAATTGTAGGTTTAAAGAGCGATAGCAATGTAACTTTTTTTAACATTCAAGGAAAACATCGTAAGGAAACATAGACTTTAATAAATAACGAAGTTTAAAAACGGCAATTCGTTAGCATGCGATATCTATATGGGAAGATGCTTTCGCCCTGCAGTGGGAATTAGACGACGATATATGATATGTGTATAGCTGTGATAATTAATTTATATTATTAATCTTTGAGACGACATAAAATTCATACGTACCAATAGCGCGATGACCGCCAGCAGTATAAGCAGCACCGCGTACCAGTGCTTAAGCATCCATTTCTTGAAGCCGGCGATGCTTTCGTCCGACAACAGCAACTTGCGTAACGTTGCTAATGGACCTGACGGGTCCACCTCTCGACAACGTTGGAATACGTCGCAGTACCTGTACATTATAACAGTTTAAATGATCTAATTTGTTATGAATAATACCCGTCTGTTATGACCGGGGCAATAAAAGTAAAAAAAGACTACTTTTATTATCAGCAGCCATACAATGATAAAACGTGCTATAGTTAGATAAGGTAGCACAAATCAACGTATGGATGAATCTGTGCTTAAAATAGAAGTCCTGAAAAGGTTGTTCTTGGGCATATTATATAGTGATGGAAAACATAAAAAACTTGAACTATTTATTTGTTAATAAATTTATTGCTACTAAATCAAAGACTTACCCATTATAATCATTGCAAGGTGTACCAGGCTTCGCGTACATATCTGGTACGTCGTACGGCGTAGTGTTCCAATCGAAGGAGGATAAGCACGGTCCGCCTGGCTTGCGACAGCACAGCTCACATGCTGAACGAGGGTCGTCCTTCCTTGAAGCACATTGACAGGACTCCAGACCGTATGCAAGGCAGATGGAGCCAGTGCACTCCTGTAAAATAAAAGTTAGATAATTTATCATAATCTTTTGGTATATAATATGGTAGGGATTTAAAGTTTAGAACGGACGATAAGACTTTGTTACAGATCCACACATAAAGTAGATAATGTAAATTGAAAATTATGTTTTCCAGCGCACTCTATGCGCGAGATGAAAATTACCAGACATCTGTCGGGCGTTATCTTTCAGGCCATAAGTGGCCCCATAAAAAAGCGAAGACTTCAATTAAAGATGACACCTTTATACGGCGCGGCGTAGCAAACATAGATTTCGCTATTCACAGATGTAAAGCATGTTTTAACATTAGTATGAAATACTGTCTCATAATATATCAGCTAGGCAAGTTCACCTAGCCAGTTTGAAGGCATATCTCTCTACGGGCATATCGCAACTTATGCCTTTTGTTAAAGATTAAATAACAGTAGTAGCTATACTTACTCCCATATAACACACAAGTTCCTTATCACATCTAGTTCTGTTAGGTTTGTGTCTGCTGGTGGGACAGGCAGCTCGCTTACCGTCGCAGAACGCGGCGTCGCGACAACCGTTGTCAGAGCGGCACTTGTCGCCGAATTTGAGGGTACAAGATGCTGTGCAACAGGGACCCTGAATAGTCAAAATAATAACATTAATTAAAAAAAACTTAAATAGTGTAGACCATTAAAGTTTAGTATTTTGCTATTCACGGTCACAAAATGGCATTTATTCTATTGTTCAATTCTACATGTTATTTATCAAAACCAATTCCTTTAGAATTTCTAATAGCCAAAGACGAAAAACAGACGAATCAAATTTTCGACAGTGGAAATACAAGAGACCGTAAACTTGTCAAACGATTGACAAGAGAGAGAAAATAATAATAAATTATAGACAAATAATAATGTAGATAGTGACCTGGCTAGGACTGCATACGCTGTGTTCGGTAAGCGTACACGGCTTATAATGGGGCCTCGCAGCTTGAGGACGACAGCACACATCGGTACATTCGGAAGCCCAACCACAGTCACATTCTTCACCTTCTTCAACCACACCGTTGCCACATATCGCCGGTTGAGGTTCTGGAAGAAACATTTACATACACATTACAAAAGTTTTAAACACGGCTTTTTATAACATATATATTCGACTATAGCAATGGATAGAGCCAGGCATTCACAAGATCAAACCAGAAATGCTGCGATTTGTAGAGGAACAAAAATGATTGGTAAAGTCCGGAACGTAATTCGGGTTAGTAGTGACTTGCGTGTAGCTACACCATTAGTTTAGGGTAACCTCTTACCAGTAAAGCATCCTTTAGAAGATCTCGCTTTATTATTGAGTACGGGATCGATAGCTTTGAGGGAGCACGGCGAGAATTTGTTGTTATTCTTCCTGTCGCCGCTGGTGGCTCTCGCAAACATAATGTAGTTGCCATCTTCGCCGAATGGAGTGCACACTTCTGGGTCATGCTGTAAATAAAATGTTTATGTACACATTTTTGATTAAATATCTTATTACGGAATCGAACCTATATCACTAGACCGGTTGTGAAGACATGACAACAGTGGACGAGATTGCGTATAAATTGCACAGGAGTAGGTACTTGACGCTAACGTGATGCTAGTTAAACTCGTTTTTAACTTTGAGTCTTACAAAATATCCAAAAAAAGCTCTTTAATAAATAAAAAGTAGTAAATATTATTATTTCCATTCGCTCTAACGTCAACACATAACAAATCTATAAGACTTTGCCAAAATAAAAATACAATATGCATAAATAGGTGCACCGACAACATTACCTTTGAAGTTTATTTCTATAAAGGCCACTATATTAATAACATATTGATGAGTTTATGGGAGGCCATCCTTCCCGTAACTTACCGGTGACCCAAAGTTATGTCCTATTTCATGTGCGAGCGTCACATGGGACACCGCCGGGGGCACGTGCTTGCCATAGTTCAACAATGTTACGATGCCTGTGTTTAGAGACTTCATGCTGCCACGGTAGTGCTGTAAACGTGTATATAGATACATTTTCATAAAGAACATATTTAAAGTGTTTTTTGTTAGTTTAAGTACTCATCACAGTCATCACACAAGGTTGATGATCGATTTAATAATTGAATTTAAATGTTAGTACATACTCATGTAATTTTTTCAGTTATATGTGTTTACGAAGGCTTTAAAAGTATTTATAGTTCGTACTTACATAATATGATGAAAGAAAAATAATTTTAGAAAAAAATGAAAACCGACTTCAAACAATACCTGCATGTTCAATCCTTAACTAAAAAGTAGAAAATAATATTTTAATTACTTCATAGCAAAGAACATTAAAGGGGAATCAACGCAATCCTTGATACCTATAATACTTTACTATTTATAGTTTTAATCAGTTATTTTGGAGTCGGTGCCAGCCAAGAAGGATCTTTAATTCTGGCTTTGCAACAAACTTTTGAAATGCAAGGTGCGGTAATGGCATGCGTGGAGGATATGCCTGAGTGCACTACACGAACGCGGTCATACGCGTGAAGGCAGGCATCATTGATAGTTGTGTTCAGATATACATAAAAAATTTGACGCGCACTTATCAGATTCCGTTCGATTTCTTGTATTAAATCTATATTTTTTATTCATATTATTAATAGATTAATCAAGTAGGTTATTTTTGCTAGTAGGTAGATTATTTTTATGAAGGTCATTATGATCCTTCTTGGCTGGCACCGACTCCAAAATAACTGATTAAAACTATAAATAGTAAAGTATTATAGGTATCAAGGATTGCGTTGATTCCCCTTTAATGTTCTTTGCTATGAAGTAATTAAAATATTATTTTCTACTTTTTAGTTAAGGATTGAACATGCAGGTATTGTTTGAAGTCGGTTTTCATTTTTTTCTAAAATTATTTTATTTTTAAACTTTTAGTGGGAATTAATTGTGTATAAATATATTCAATATGGATAGACCTACTAAACGTTCTGCGCAAATGAGACAGCGCCGCGCCGTTTGAAAGAAAGTAGAGACGAGAGGTAAGATTGTAAATAGAGATATAAGGTCCTTGTCAACACTTTCTCGATCGCTTGGCTTAACGACTACCAAATTATAGTGATAACCATAGTCTAACTGCTTCTAAAGAATGAAGACGCTGAAAATGAAACGACACAAATGGTCACTCATCCAGGGCCACTTCGTTTCTAACAAAAAATGAATTTTGAAAATCACTTCGCACTTGTAGCATGGATATGTCAATGTCAGAAAATTCGTCGCAAAAGACATCGACGTGTTGCTTTACACGTCTTCAATTCTTGCATACGTTTTGTTACAAAATATAAAATTAAAGCCAAACCACTAAACCATTCTTTATAAAAAAACATGGGACCCCATTTCGGAGTATACTCTTTCAAATAAAAGAAGAATTTTCCAAATTGGTTTATAAATGACCGAGTTTTGTTGTAACAAACATACAACCACTGAACCATTTCTTATAATAAAAAAATGGGACCAATTTCAAAGTATACCCTCTCAAATAAAAAAAAAAAATTTCAAATCGGTTCATAAATGACCGAGATATGAGGTAACAAACATACAAAAAAAAAATAAAAAAAAAAAAAAACATACGACCCGAATTGATAACCTCCTCCTTTTTGAAGTCGGTTAAAAATATAGTGAGGAATCGTGAATAAATTATAATAAAAATGGTACCAATTTTCGTTCACAAAAATGTCCAGTTCACTTCGCTGTCAATAACATTGTATACTACAGTTTACAAATTTTGTACAATATGACAAACTTACCCCATTTTTCTCGCACACACCCCCTGCGTTTTTGAGATCGCCGGTCCACGCCAACCCTAGTGTACCCATTTCGAAATCTCGATATGTAAACATATACGCCAAACAAAAGGCATCGTAATCTTCCTCTGAAAGTTAGTAAATAAAAAATAAATCTCAGCCTACCGTTTATAAGTACTTCTAATTTATTATACTAATAGCTTAACTTTGTAGAATTGCTCTCTAGAGATCTGGCCGCTCTTTTGAATGCGTAATTGAATATTTGAAAAAGCGAACCTGAAAAAAGCTCCAAGTACTTCTCAACCCCGTAGTTATTAGGAAACCTGTAAGCAGGGTCTTTCAAAGCGTCTAATGTGTGAACTTTGATTCGTTTGATCATGAACGTAATGTTGTCCGGCTTTCCGTCTTGATTGAAGTCTGAAACAAGTTACCAGATGGTATTAATAAACATTAGCCATGTTATTAAGCGCTATCTTTCGAATAAGGTTGAAACATTACCTGTCACTTTATATATAGCATTAACTTTCTGAACATGTCTCGTCATAACTTCGATACAAGCTTCTTCTGATCCATATCTCTGATAGAACATGTGATCTGCTTGCAAATACACGAGACACGTAGTTTTTCTTGGATCCACAGTGGCTCTCTTATTCACATGTCGACCGTCGTCAGTCCCGTTCGCCGACAACACCGTATATCCTACTGGCTCTTTCTTAACTATATCCTTACTAACAGTAACAACCCCTGCTTTCGTTTTAATCACTTCGACGTGCGTCTTTGGCTTTGGTCTCGATTCTTCCGAATCGAGTCGCACTTTAGTTATGAGATTACTTTTATCGATTTTGGTTTTAGGTTTTCTCGTGCTTAACTTATCGACCGGCTCATTGTTGCTAGTATAAGGAACGTCTAAGTCTAGAGGTAATTCAGGATTTTTCTTTGGCTCATCGTCTTGCATTTCGTCTTCGGGGAGCCATCGTTTTTTGCGTCTGTGAATTTCGCTACGTAGATCATCGGTAAAATTATTTAGATATGAGCCTTTTACAGTTCGTTGATCAGTGTAGTTAAATAATTCAACTTCTTGTCCTGAAGTTCTTTTTAAATGGAGTAGATGTGATGCGCATGGAGCTCCTTCGCTTGGGTCACGTGGGTGATCGACATCTGATCTTCGGTAAACGACGCTGTGCATAGAAGGATGGTCTACGTCATATCGAGACAAAGGCTCAACATAATATTCTTCTGTAGGCGTCCAAATTGTACCATCGAAGAGACCATCAGCTGTGATAACACCGTAGACGTGAGATGATTCGTCACCTGTAAAAAAACATATTATTATTACCATTAGTACATTTTATAATATTATTATTTATTTCTTATTATAATAGTTGTCAACACAATAAACACGTTTGAAACATTATTTCAGCACGATTAGACGTTAATTTTTGACTTGATATCGGCGACACATACCTACAACATGCCCGAGATTTCGAAGTCATTTCGCACCTCAAATAACACGATAATTTCAGAGGATACCCATTCCAGGCCTGAACTTGATCTAGATCGACCGATCTTAGCAACAGCATTTGCGGTGACCAAGGCATGTATAATGCAAATAGTATTTAGTTGAACTTTTTTTAGATAAAATATTAAATTAATATAAATATTTATTTAAAGATTCACTATTTCAAAACAAACCTTTGAAATACAAACAACTTGGGACACTCAAATAAATGACTGACGATATTTTATGCAAACTAATTCTAGGTGCAAAGAGCTTCAGGACTATGAATGAATTAAAGTCACAACTTGCAGTCGCAGAGAGGGATTGAAACCGCTCATAAATAACGGTAATTACCACTTCACCTTACTCTGTTACCCGTTCATTTTCAGGTAAAGGAAAAATTGAAAATATCGGTTGTAATACAAGCTCTGCAAGATTTAATGGACAAGATACATGTTCATGATCAGCTGATAAATGTTTTTAATGACGTTTAATGTTTCTAAAGATAAAATCTCAGACTGCGTTATAGCGCTCTGTCAAATCAGGACTTTGAGTGATAGAAATACGTAATTTAACGGCCGCCACCTGGCCATTGTTATGGGATGGGACTTCACGCCTTCAAGAATTCTGCGTAAGACAGTGAGAATAATTTCTAAAATAACTTTTGAACGATCACTTTACTTAGAGCAAATATGAAATATTTGGTCTTTACTCAATTAATGTTAATTATAATAATAAACAAAAAGACGAATATTTCATTAAAGTATATAAGCAATTTGTTTAAATTCACTTTGTCGCGGACGCTCCAGATAGGTCGCAGCACATTATTTCCTTTTATCAAGTTAGTCAAAATGTACAAGTTGGTTGGGCTCATGTTTAATTGGTTATTTCAAAAACTTGCAAAATAAGTGAAGGCTTGACGTATACCTGTATAATGCTTCAAATATATTAAATCAACACTTGTGTTGAACAAGTGCCTACATCACGTCACGTGTATGAAATCGATATGATACGTGAACACCATTTTGAGATAAAATTATTTTAGAAAAAAAATGAAAACCGGCTTCAAACAACACCTACATGTTCAATCCTTAACTAAAAAGTAGAAAATAATATTTTAATTACTTCATAGCAAAGAACATTAAAGGGGAATCAACGCAATCCTTGATACCTATAATACTTTACTATTTATAGTTTTTAATCAGTTATTTTGGAGTCGGTGCCAGCCAAGAAGGATCATAATGACCTTCATAAAAATAACCGACCTACTAGCAAAAAAAAACCTTCTTGATTAATCTATTAATATATGAATGAAAAATATAGATTTAATACAAGAAATCGATGTAGATTTAAAACAAAAAATGAATTTTGAAAATCACTTCGCACTTGTAGCATGGACATGTCAATGTCAGATAATTCGTCGCAAAAGACATCGACGTGTTGCTTTACACGTCTTCACTTCTTGCAAACGTTTTGTTACAAAATATTCAATTGAAGCCAAACTACTAAATCATTCTTTATAAAAAAAACATGGGACTCCATTTCGGAGTATACCCTTTCAAATAAAAGAAGAATTTTCCAAATTGGTTTATAAATGACGGAGTTAAGTTGTAACAAACATACAACCACTGAACCATTTCTTATAATAAAAAAATGGGACCAATTTCAGAGTATACCCTCTCAAATAAAAAAAAAAATTTTAAATCGGTTCATAAATGACCGAGATATGACAAAACATACAAAAAAAAAAA
This sequence comes from Parascotia fuliginaria, assembly GCA_963082885.1. Taxonomy (NCBI): domain Eukaryota; kingdom Metazoa; phylum Arthropoda; class Insecta; order Lepidoptera; family Erebidae; genus Parascotia; species Parascotia fuliginaria. Next base: position 3,844,359 of record OY720179.1, read on the forward strand.
CATACGACCCGAATTGATAACCTCCTCCTTTTTGAAGTCGGTTAAAAACAAGCAAATTTTGTTGTTTATAAAACTTTTTTAATTACAAAGAAAGCGAAGATAAACTAATCTGCGAAAATATATGAATGTGGATAGCCACGTAAACAATATACATATTCGTAAGTATTGTATTCAAGTTTCGCTAGCTTTATGTTAGTTGCAAGTTGGAAACAACGCAAAGACTCTCTCATACGGGGATAGAGAAGCATGGGCTTTGATCACCATGCATAATTAATGTAGACTGGCGTTTGCGAGTCAAGTAGTTTTCGAAAATACTTGTTTAGTCAGTGAGATCATGTTTCAAACACTAAGAGAAGATGAAGACTAGTAGCTATATTAAAGTCTATAATGCCGCCTGCATTTGAGAATACCATTATTTTGTAAGTTCAATTGTATCAGTACCTACCATTTTACAAAACTGTAACGTTAATTTGCAAAGTTATTAACGATAAAGTAATTTTAACAGGAGTTTTGTAATTAAAAGAAAACCAGTCGAAAGGAGTAGGTAATCAGTTTAAGGAAAACCATTTAATACCGCGCAGCCCGCCGGACAATTAATGGTGGCAGAGAATAAACTGAATGTTCTGAACTGCAATGGTGGAACACAAATAGCTTTGTTTGTCTGATGAGTTCTGTGATGATTAAAAGGCTCTTTACTTATACGGCGTTTATTTGCCCTTTTTCCTCCTGGCCATACTGATTTGCCATACTGGTTTAGCTGTTTGGCTAGGACGAATTAAGTTTCCTAGTGATCAAACTATGAATTATTTAAGTGTTTGAAACAAATTTCCACACCCTATATCAAACACATCACATTCCTCGTGGCCAAACAGGTTTGGCAAATCAGTTTGACCACGAGTTAAAAGGGTGTATTTTCTCTGTGTTTATAACTATATGCCTACAAGTATAGTACAATAGCTATTGATTATATATTGACCATCGATTGTATTTAGTACCTAGTAGGTATAAACAAATTCTAAAGGACAAATGCAAATTAATCTAAAATAAAAACAGCACAGTTTATCTTTGTTAAAATTTGTTTTCATTTAATATACTAATGAAAGCGTTTCGTGGAAATACTCGATTAATTTTAACTCAATTCAAATATAGCCTTGCGAATGTGACAAATAAAATAGCCTCACGTACTCGCCTAAAGGCACTTTAAACTTATGAATAAAAGGGTAAAAGTTACATCAGGTAATATAATAGCATCCCCCCAACCGGGGTTCTCGCCTTGTCGCGGCGGGGGTGCTTAGTAACCATGGTTACACAGAACCACGACGAACCAAGAGAAACCCCAAAGAGGCGCCGCTTTTCTGGGCTTTGGTTGTAAGCCCACGATGGAGCGGCTCAGGTGGGTTGCGGTGCTGTATGAGCGGCACCGCAACTGGGTCGGGCTGCGGTGTTGCTTCGGCGACACTGCGACTGAGGAGTGACCGAGGCCGCGGCGGGAGAGGAGTGCCGGTATAATGGTGCGCCGCTCTTCCTACCTTCCGCGGCCTCGGAGGGGCCGCAACCGCCAGATTGCGGACGCGGTGGGGCCGCAGGGGAAGAGGAGTGTCGGTATTGCGACGCGCCGTTCTCCCTATCCTCTGCGGCCGAGTTAGGAGGTGGTCTGCGGGCAGCGATCGGGCAGTCGCCGCCCGAACAGCACGGGCCCGAGACGGCAGTGCGTGTTCCGCACGCGCCTCTCTCTGCTATTATTATATTACTAATCATTCAACGTCTGCCGAAAATAAATGTATTTTAGCGACGGAAAGAAGAAAGTATAACGCTTCGATCTGCGATCGATGATGGAATGCTTTACGGAGATATGTTGTCAGTACATCACCATAATGACAAGTTTTAGTATTTACAACGCAAACTCGTGGCTCTGCATTATACTACGAGTAGAATGTGCGTACTAATGCAATGTGGTATTGCTCTTAATTAGTATAATATAGAGTTTTCTTTAATATTTTCGACTGCCGAACTAAATTACATACACAAAATAATAAATATTACCATAAAAATTCGCACAAATAAATACATTTAGATAATACAACAGTACAATTCACACAAATGTTAAGTTGGGCTCTGGCACCCAAGGTAAGATTTAAGGTAAGATGAAAAAACACGCAGCTTTTCATAGAACTTAGACAGCTCAATATAGAAATCCTGTCTGCGATTATCGAGCAGACATTATGCATTGAGCAAACTTCATAAAGTAAAAGTAAATGTGTCATTAAACGTCATAAGTTTCTCGTGCAATCTTCATCAATATTTATAAAGAAACAAGAAAACAACAGATACAAAGATAAAAACTTAATTACTGTACAATTATACAATTGTATACTATTATGGAGATCAGAGCAATGATAATTACATTCTAATGTATCATGCCACCGCGGTGCATTACTTGAAGTGCCTATGTATAATTGTAAGTAGGTACACCTGTTTATTACTGGCGTAGAAGAAGGATTACAAGTCAAGCTCCCTTAGACCATATGAATACATTTTAAGTCTTTCCAAAATGATTAGCAGAATGCATTTAGCACAAGAACTGAAAAAATAATCAGGCCATTATTTTTACTCGCCGTATTGTTAAAAACTCTTGTGGATGACGGTAGGGAGAGAGAATAAAGGGGTTACTCGTAGATGCGCGCTGATACCCAGTTTAGTTTAGTTTAGGCTAATACGTTTAACTTATTATTGTATTATTACAGACAATTACAGCCCAGGAAATCTTTGTAAATCTATCAAAAAGGTATTAAAGCATTTGTATGTATTAGAATGTTCCTATCTTGTTTAGAAGAGAGAACGTACTATGGATTGGCACAACGGTCGGGGCGCACGTGACACGCCTTCGGCTACAGTTCCTCATTCAGGGCTGACGAATTGTCATTTTATGATAATGAGCAACATGAATGATGAATGAACGTCTATTATTTATTCACGTTTTTTTATAATGACAATCGATGGAGGCATTTAAAATATGTAATGGTGAAAGTTCTATTAATTTTGGCTGCAATGAAATTAATATGCAATGAATATTATGATACAATGGTAAATTATGTGGCCACAGTATTAATTTTTATTCAGAAATTAAATCTTTTACAACAGCGTATTTTAAACTTCAAATTTGTTTTTTTCTCATTCACTCCAGTAATAAGTTTATTAACATTGTTCTAGACTTAACAACCCTAGAGGTTACCATTTTGACTATCATACAGTTTACATAAATGATCTTTATGTAATGTGTGTAACGTTTCCAGAAGAGTATTGTGAGGATTAAATAGGAATAGGAATGACTTGCCGCCATATTGTGACGTACCTACTGTCAATATAATATTATGTAGTTAGGTCGAATGAACTACGGGACCTATCAGTCTAATTGTATGAAATACGGATGACCCTATGCATTCTATCTACAATCCTTACTATTACTAGCATTACCAGTTTTTGTATTCGAAAGCATTTTCCTTCCTCGAAGTATAACATTTCAGGTAACATCATATCAGACCAAAACTTTAAGGTTGGGTCAAACTTTAGGCTATAAATTTAACCGCTTATCTGCCGTCTAATGTTCATTTTTACGAAAAAGGGTAAGGTAAAATAAAATTTCTAAGCAATTTAAAAAGAATAATACTATAATACGACGGCCCTAGCTTTGGACGAAAGTACTCGGTACTAATCCTCAGCTTTTCTATCATATGCATGTATACATAAACCTTCGGGAAGAAATCCTCTGAACGATAAAGAAATCTGTATCAAAACAAGTTAGCGAAGACACCGGCAGAAGAAAACAACGACTTCGTTTTATATTTTAGAGATATTGAGAAAAATTTTGACGGCTTTTATTATATTGTCTATTTTAATAATCTTTTACTTACCTTCTAATTTGCCCGAGTAGACATGGGCGGTGTTATAGTCTAGCTGACCAGCTGTCGTGTGGAACTGCACGCCTTCCGCGAACACAGAACTGGGATCCGGCTTCAGTATTAACTTGAACTCCCTGAAACAAAGTGAAATTGAATTTAGTTCCATGGTAAAGTGACGAAGATAGCTGCCGGCGCACAAAAAAGGAACACTCATAAAGAAGTATTTATTTATTTATTTATGCGGTCAAACGACCACAAGCTAGCTAGCAGATCTGATTTACACATTCAATTCGCCAAATATGTAGGCAAACAAAACAAGTGCAAGTACCATCCTATATTTTCTACACCGATCAAGTCCAATACTACCCGATTTTAAATCCACTTTCGTATTATTTTTCGTGTACTGTACAATAACTTCGTTCAAACATCAGTCTGGTAGACCTAGAATTGTGTCATTGTAGCCACGTGTAGAGGTAGAAATATGTAAACAGTGAGCCAGTCTATTATCATTATATTGTCAGTGTATATACCCACAGGATTGATCTGCTTTTTCCAACACACTATTAGGGATAATAACCGAACCGAACTAATGCAACTTTTTAGTAGCAGAAATCCGGTTGCTTTCAATCACCGAACTGTTGCTACCCTCTAGCTGCTTTGTACAAAACCCACAGACTGAGACTTAGGGCAATTATTTACAGACTACCACACGGGCAGTATAATATTCATGCCTCTAAAACTGCAGCAGACTTTCATGTTAATGTAAGTGTACTTTATTGCGTTAACGTTAAGCTAACAGCGGTGAAGTACTAAAGTTTTGCTCTTCGACATACCACAGTATACGTGTATAGCACATAGTCGTATATCTAATTATGATTTAATGCTATTCACGGGGCGTTCAAACTGTTCGTATTAAAATGTAGAACACCGGTGTAATGGCTAATAAATCTATGTTATAATACTGATATATTGAGTTTGTGGCCTTTTAATGTTTTTAGTTAGGCAACTTTTATAGAGTAGCTAGGGTTGACATGTGGAAAAAGCAAGAATCAAAAGATTTTAGAGTTTGTACTAAGAAGTTACTATCTACCATGTGGTTTGCGATCTAGAATATGGATTTACCTCAGCTCTTATTCGTCGTAAGAGAACTCTAAGGGATTACCCTTATAGTGCAGGACATAGACACCTTCCAAAGGAAGATATCTATGTCTGGAGATTTGCCATAATTGCCACGCCTGGTACGCGGGTTGGTAACCACAACAATGTGATATTTTTACCACAATCGCCGATGTAACGTTGTCGGCTTTATTCCCTTAGTAGCTTTCTACGACACCCATTTACAGAAATAAGTTAATTCTATATCCTAAAACGGAGAACACGCCTTACACAACCCTAAACATACATGCAGAGGTACCCTTCACTCGTAGGCAATGTTGTAGATATATATATATATGTTGTAACTGTTGTAATATTAATGACGTTAAAACTGCCTTTTCTGTCTGGAAGATATTCGAAAAACAAATTTCCGGATTTTAATGACTATCGCTGTTGACGAGGATATGTCAGACATCATAGGAGGTGCATTTGACTTTCAGGGGGTGTATCTGACTTTCAGGAGGGTGCCGGTCACTTTCAGAGGGTGCCGGTGACTTTCAGGAGGGTGCAGGTGACTTTCGAGGGAGTACATGTGAACAAATTTAAAAGCAATATTATAGACAAGTAAAGAAGAAAAAATAAAGAAGTAGTAAAGAATTATTAGTTTATCTATGCATTTTGTCTCGACAAGTGCAAGCGTTTTATACGGTAGTAGATCCACACTGATTTCAGCATGAATGGGCCGGATCGTCCGGGGAATTACTACCCTCTCTTAGAAGATCGACTTAAAAGTATTAGTATCCGTACTACTGTGTTTCGTTCGGTGAGTGGGAGCGCCGGAGACCCAATTTCCCCCCTTTCCTATTTCCTCACCTCCCTCATTCTCTTCCCCTAACCCCATTCCCAGCCGCCATAGTGGAGTTTACGACGATGGCTTTTAGTATAGTGGCCGCCACTTCTGGATTCCACTGACTGCTTACCGCGGGGCGGCGTCACTTTGGTAGGCTATAATATAAAAAAAAAACAAAACGCACCGTCATGATGCCGCCGCCAATGTCAGACATATTGAGTTAAGTGTCACACTTTTGGAGTTGTAAACACTATTTAAGTACTAATTTTTTTAAACACCTTTAGAGAAAATTAGCACGAGTTTCTTTCAAAGTAATTATGTCGGCATGCAATATACATTTAGAAAGTAGGTTTAAAAATAACAACATAATTTATTAAATTAACCAAGGATTAATTTTAAACGTTTTGGCAGTAAATATAACTAGTCTCAGATGTAAGGCAGGATCGAACATTTCTATGACTCTGATTCTGACTGATAAAAGTTCTAATAACGAGTTATGTTAGGTAGGTAAATTACTCCCAATCCAACGAGTAATCGTTTGGTAGTGGTCTACCAGGCTCAATCCCTCCGCATGATGAAGGATCCTCCCAGGAGGAAGGGGAATTGTCCCAATCTTTTTCGTTGAAGGTGTGTCCTCAAAGTCTTATTAACTTCAGTCAAGTTTTACCGATTTACGAGATCTTAAGGAATTAAGATCACGTCAATTTCATTATCATCATCAGTCTCCGTCACGCTACGTCAATTTAGCAGTGTTTTACTGTCTAGGCAGTACACCTATTACGTTTAATACTAAAAGCTGGGTAATGAACGTTCTACTCAGAATCGCCCTGCATAAATCAACGACACAAGTCGACATCGCATTTACTATTAAAATTAGTCTAGACATTTTAAGCACAAGTTAAGCTTATAGGATACCGAAACAAAAGCGAGTAGAGACAAACTATAAAATCTAGAAGATTATTTATGTATATTACAGCGCTTTATAGATACACCCATATAAGCGGGATATGAAATAAATAACATAATTATCTTATTTTTATCTGAAGGGTAGGCCAATTATATAAAACCGAAGAAAACTAAAATCTCAAAAACTACTTGAGCTATAAAACTGAAACTGTACAAGTTTACATCTAAGTATTCCATTAGGATCAGCTCAAATTTTTCATCTATTTCAGTATAGGAGAGCTAAATGATCAGGCTTTTGTGTCATAACTGAATTGAGGCGATCTATCAAAACAAAGCTAGAGTCAAATCGCTAGTAGATCATTATTGTTGAAATTTTGACTTAACAATACAGCCTACTGTACTCAATAAACAGAGATAGGTCTCTCTCCATTATATTTTTATGCTCTTGCATCTAGTGTAAGCCAGCTACTTTCTTGAGGTCAATCTACCCATATGATTTGGTTGCCCTCGACTCTGTAGTAGTACCTAGTTCTACCTAGTGGACAGAGGCAAAAGCAATGCTCTACCAAATATCTTCCAATCTGAAACCTATTTGAGATTGTTAAATAAAGCACAGCTTTCACATACGACAAATACCTATCGCAATTACGCCAACAGAAAGCAACTGTAGCATTATTTTAAAATTAACAACTACAACCAGTACTGCAAAATAATTCTCTTAGAAATCACGAGTCGCTTTGACAAGTTACAGCAAAACAAACACCCGTATTCAATTACATGGCTTTTGAATACGTCTCATGGTACTATTGTTATTGTATAAAGGATTTTCTCCAAATACATTTATTCTTAGACGGAGGTACACGAATCACAGCAGCGTCTCCTTTCATTTTTGTTTGTTTTCTTTTTGAACTCGATATGCGTCTTTGTGAAAAGAGATGTTGCCGCCATTTTGTTATTGATTTTCAAGTGACAAAACATGTAATTGAACGTTTATTTTTATTTGTTGATTTATTTTAGGATTGTGTAAGTACAGTCTACTTGCATTATTAAAAATTATACTTTTATTCTTTTTTCAAAAGGCGTGATTCGTTCACACGTGATGTGATGAGTCGCGAAGGATTTAAAAATACCTATATGTAGGTACAATTAAAGATAATTAACCAACTTATAAAGTGGTGGGCCATTTTACCTTAGTAGGTTCCTTATAGTTAAAATTGTTACACCGCCTGATGGTAAAAATTATGGCAAAGGCAAAAATATATTATATAGGTAATATAGGTAAAAATATTGGCGATCAAACTGGTGGGTATTCGCGAATGGTAAAAAAAATATGTAACAAATAAAACACAAGCGCTGGTAAAAAGTTTCAGGTTTAAACTGTAAAACATTTCGACATTCCGACAATAGATAGATTAATTTGTCTAGTTAAAATCTTTGAGCGTACACGTGTACTAACTAAAGTTGAAATATTAAACGTACGCATTGAAAACAAACAACAAATCAAAACAGCAGTGCCTATCGATACTAACATTTTTAGAAATAAACAAATAAAAGCATCTTATTACTTCATTGTTTAATAAGCATCTAAATAACTACCTACTTTATAGAAACTAGTTATTACCAGCAGTGGACGTCTTTTAGCTAAAATGGTGATAATAATGAGCATTTAAATGACAAGAGGAATCATAAGTAGTTTAGCATCAATATCTGAGTAATATCTTTCACAGACGACTGTAACTCAATAAATTTTTTACAATTCACTCAGATTGAACGTCAAAAGCGCTACTAATGACGATGATTCTTTAAGTATAGATGCGTTAACTGTGTTCTATATAACATAATTTTAATTAGCTTGCTTTCTTGCTTAACTGCTTATTCGTAGTCAATAAAATAAGATGTCTGCAACAAAAGACCCAACAAACAACTGACTAAAAATAGAAAATATATTATTTTACTATCATCAAGCACAGCGGTATAAAGCCACTGTTTCATAAGTGCAGGCAGTGCATGACAACTATATGTATATATAACGTTATTGACTAACGAGTGGTATCTGATCAAGTTAGACGAATACAGTCGGATGTCTCCCTGTTTGTCTGACCGAACTACGTTATAGGAGAACTTGGTTTGATTCCACTTCAACAACAAATGAAGTGTTCTTCACTGACGTTGCGAACCAAGTTGCTTTCAACGCTTGCAGATGAAATAAGTTTTAGTTTTACATAAGGCATGTACAGATTTACAAAATTTGTCTAAATTCAGTTCTCCAAAAATACTAGCCCTAGTTTCCTTACGATGTTTTCCTTTACTGTATTTCAGTAATATCTAAAGTGAACTAGAAAATATATTTGAAAACGATGTTTGTAAATGATCAGTTATAACCAGGTGGATTCCATTGTCAACAAAAAGAATAAAGATAGAATTAAATTTAATCAACAATATTACTTAAATACGCTACAAAATTATCGTTAAGATGACTTTGATTTTACCCCTAACATGATAAAATGAAAATTAGATCCTTATTAGTCGATGTCATTTCTAGTTCCAAGAAAATGTGTACAAAATAAAATATTGAGAAAGTGTTTACCGAGTCATCAATTACAAGCCATTACAGATGCGCATTAATCTCAATTAAACGTGGCAACTTACCTTACCTACTTTGTTTTCTTTTTGGAAACATTTCAAATAAGTTACTTTGTTGCAATAAAAGTGACAATAAAATAAAGCGGCAGGAACAAAATGTAAATAAGTCAAACTGAATTAATTTAAAAACAATAATACAGTCGCTGATGCGTACGTAGTTAGTAAAATGCCGAAAAACTCAGCTGACAACAGGATCGCGATGACGAATACACAGCTGACAAACAAATCAAAAGTAACGGAGTAAAACTTAAAACTTAATAATGCTCTAATAATTGTAAGCACCTATTCGTACATGCCTCCATTTGATGTTGTGTTATTCAACATAATTATTAATTATATAATCTAATAAAAACATAGGAAGGCAACAGTAACTCAGGGAAAACAAAGTTAAAAAGCATATTTTGTATTTGTAATAAATGTGCCTTTTGAAAATTGCTTTCTTATAAAAATAAAATGAGAAGTTTTCCTCTTCATGTAGAAATAAAAGAAGCCCTACTTATTTTATAGCAGCGATTACTCTTCACGAAGAAACTTTCAACTTTGCTGACGGAATAAAATATCGCTCTGAGAGTTTAAGCAGGTACCCTAGAATAATTATACTCTACAATTAGCCTGATATTTATGTGAAGACTAGTATGGAAAAATGGCTAACGAGGCATAAAAATAACTATATCAGTACGAAATTGGGTGAGCGCGTCCAAATTTTGTCAGGTCAATTGTTTGCCAGCCGAATTTCTAACTTGATTAACAAATTGATTACCTGAGTAACCCGCGAAATTAACTTGAAATAGTCTCAGAGTAATATTTAACTTAAGTAAAGTAAATAATAATAAGCGGACAAGTTATATTTGCTAGGGCGGGACTTAGTTTCGTAACCTAATTATTCTGGTTGTTCGGTGAGTCGGCGGTGCGCGCCTTGTTCGCTACCAGCTCCTATATATAATACATTATTTAGGTACAAGCCACCGAGACAATGAGATTATATCCACGCTCATCTAAGGATTACACTAAACAGAAATAATACTATACTTCTACGCGCTAAGAACTTACAAAGAGAAATTACGGCTTTGCTAACATGTAAAGCTAAAATCATTTTGGTTTAGACTCTGAGCGGTACAGCAAACATAACATTACGTAATAGACTTCTTGGTCTAAATGGGTAGCCAGAATATCATAATTATCCAGTTACATTAGCTCGTATGTATTGCAACATGCAAAGTCCTTTGGCCATGAGGTTTTAGGCGACTGGAACCATGAAGAACTGGGACCGCGGTCCCAGTCGCCTGATAGTATTTTCGAATTGGTCGACAGGTACCATACACCCAATTAGCTTCAATGTACTTACATTTAACAGCAAACTCAAAAAGTTATACAACACAGGCTTTTATTTAATGAATGCTGTGTATTTTGGATGTTTTTTTTATGAATACTACTTAATGTAGAAAGTTAAGAGACAAATAAACCAACATATAGACTGATTTTTAAATTATTGTTTATGACGATTGCATTTTTAGATTACTTACATTAAATAAGACTGTTATACTTGTTTAGTTGTACAAATACATCAATAAAAACATTAACGTTAATTTATTAACTTTGTTTTATTTGTGACACTTTTTCTGATAACTGTACTAAAAACTGGTTTAAACAATAGATTTGTGGTTAAAATTACGGGTGGTCCCACTCGCCTGGTGAAATAAATAAATAAAAACTAATCACTCTAATCAGGCAACTGGGGCCGCGGTCCCAGTTAAGTAGCGGTCCCAGTCGCTTGAAACCTCTTGGCCATTTCGTAATAGCAAAATAATTATATTGGCATTAAAAATCGAAAAGTATAGTAGTTTCATTATTTAGTATATAGTAGTTTTATATTAAAAAAGTTTACCGAATACACGGCGTATGGCGGAAAGAGGTTATAGGCATATCTATAGACATATCGAGACTTTTACGTGTCATAGAAAGTTAAGTCATTGGTCTCCATTGTTAGATAAATTTTAAAGACAATTGTTATGGCTATCGAAGTTTGTTACTACTGGTCCCCTGGTCTAGCTATCGAGTGTAACTGAGGAAATGGAACTACACCTATCTTTGTGCCCACCGGTAGGTATATTATAAAGTCACCTATGACTGCTCGAAATTTTGTGTAAAAATATATTTACGGTAGTAGATCCAGGCTGATTTCAGCATGAATGGGCCGGATTGTCCGGGGAAGTACTACCCTCTCATAGAAGACCGACTTACCATCAGGCGGGGTTGAGTCACTTTGGTAGGATATAATATTAAAAAAAAAACAACGCAAAAAATATGTCTTTTATAAAAAAATATATATTTAAGAACTTTAATTTACTACACGACTAAAAAGAATGAATGCAAATTTTCTACGTGATTTCACGTTCCCAGAAGTCAAACAGCGTTGACTATGATTAATAAACAGGGCAAACTCAAAACAAAGTGACAGCGAATATTAAGCTTAACTTTTATTACGAACTTGGTGTACAATCGGCAACATTATACCTTTCAAGAACGTGTATAAAAGTCACCTTAGTAACATATATTATTGTCGCTATTTGTTAGTTTGCTTACTATTAGACACATTCATAAAAAAGAAAAACATTTCGATGTGAAACAAAAGAAAATCCAGTTACGTTACTCACAAAATTAAGAGGAAGAAAAAATTAAGTATGTTTGATGAGTGGATTCTTGCTGGTCTCGGCTAGAGATGTATCTATCATCTTATAGTTTATCGTAAGTTGTCTTATGGGTACTTGGATGTTTCGTTGTGAGTGCAGCCGGAGACCCATAAACTGTCCACCCTTTCGGCTATCTACTTCATTCCATTTACTTCTATTATGTTATTCTCTTCTCCTTCACGGTCGACATTATAATTATTGTTTATAGATAAAACCAAAAAAAAATTTGTCGGTGAATGTACTGGCACTCGTCCATCCCTATTCATAAGGTAGATTAGACCTGAAAACTCCTTAAGAAGTTATTAGGAAAGGCAATTTCAAGAAACCATTACTCATATCTGCGAACAAACCGGTTTAAACGCGAGGCCCGAGTAATTGTTGAAACTCAAGCATAGGAATATGGATGAGGTCACGGGATGTGGTTTCCCGTATGTGATTTAACTGGAGTTTAATCTTGTGTGCTCAAAATAGCTACCATGTAACTTGGCCTACTGTGTTATACGACAAATAAACGACAAAGTAAGTTGTTTGAATAAATTTTCTGTATGGTGAAAGAAACACCACTGATGTATATTATTATATAGAATCCACACCACTAGCTTATGGTGTGGATTCTATTCCTATTTAGAACGAAATATATTTATGTGATTCATATGGATCAAAAGTGTATATTTGTTAAACATTTAAATAGGGCGTGTTCCGTAGTGTCGCAGTAGTCGTAAAAAATAGTACAATATTTATATTCATGATTTTAGTACGGTTTAGCGTTTAGGGCGGTCTCGCCACTATCGTTACTATTGCTGTGGCACACACCTCAAACAAAGGGACTTTTCATCTGAATTCTATGTCCTTTAATTGTATCTATAGATATTATTCATTCACTCATAGTCCATGTAAAATAGGCATTTCATATATACATTGGTAAAACTCTAAAATAGTCTGTTAGAATTTTACCAATGTCTGTATGAAATACCCATTTTACATCGACTATGAGTTAATGAGTAAAAATACTATGCATTGGTCATACCAACTTATAACGTCTTAAACTACATTAAATGATTTCAAATTAAATCAGAAACGTGCTCTTATTCCAAGTTATTCGTCACCCTTTGACAGTGAATCTGACCACAAGTTTAATTGTATTCCCCGACCGAGACTCTAGTCGGTCCCAAACTCCTAACAATCTCAACTTTTCATCAACCGAAAGACAATATAACTTTTCTATCCGACAAATTGATGTATCCCTTGTATCTCTTTTGTTTTGCTGCTTATCTACTTTTGGAAATATATTATTTCAAACTATAGTATCTTTTTTAGAGATCCTTGCTTCCGGTTTTAAGTAAGAGACAAATAATATTTATTTTCATATTATTATATGGGGCTTTGATATTTTTATGTGTAGGTATTGTGATAAAGACGTAGGTATGTATTTATATTATTAAATTGGCGGCAAATTAAAACGGACACAAAAGAAAAGACCGAGACGTTTATTGGGGGGTAGTTTTGATATTAAAACGTAACGATTGGATCCAAATTTGAATGAATGGGTATAAGTTGTATAATGAAAAAGAACATAATTGGGTGTGAATAAGAGTAGGAGAGACTTAAGTAGCATACCGTTTCTACACAGAGTTTTAGTAAAAATAGATCGCTACTAAATCTCTAATGAAAACTCAAATTTAAGAAACCTTTTTACACCAAATTAGCTTAGTCGAATTTCAACCCAGAATATTAAATATTTGACGGTAACGTTTTATTAATTAATTTTTAAGTAACTGAAACGTAATAAAATAATCTACAAATAAACTGCGCTCGTTATAAAAGTTAGGTGGGATAAAGCGACCTCTAGAGTCGCTTATTTCTATATTAAAATTTTAATAGGACTCAAGCGGGCGCTTTTGGGATGGGTGTCGTACATTGTTGTAGATTTAAGGTAGATATAGATAGCGGGTGGAGCGGGACGGCGACGCGACGTAAAGTAATTGTAATGTAGCTAATCTAAGCGACGGCGACGTCACATAGCGCTGTTGTTTGACGTCTTCTATGTCAACTAGTCATTTACAACCGCTCACGGCGTCGCCGTAAGCTGTCTGTGTCGACCTTTATTCGCATGTGGAACCATGATGAAGGTTGGATATATCTCTGTTGACGGTGCTTACCACACACAAAATATATTAACCGCCGATTAGATTTTAATTATGAAATTCATGAGGTAGATTTCAGGGATTGTGGTTCTTTTATTCTGTTTTTATTTGTTTATAAAGCATTTTTAAGGGACTCGAATGCAATTATTGGGAAGTCGGTTGAGTTTATTAATAAGATCTGCATTCAGGTCTAGATAACATACATCAGCATAGGCAAACATAGAAATAATTGAGGTATGAACTAGCATTGTCTTGGTAGATGACGATAAGAAATTCTTCAGACGATAAAGAGATTCCGTAACCTGCCGGGTGCCCGTAACCTTTCATCTAACATTGGTGACTTGCGCCTGCCAATTCAGTGTTTTTTCTTATTGCCGACAGTGGCAGACGAGCAAACAGCCCACGTGATGGTAAATGGTAAATGTCGCTCGTGGACGACTCAGAGTCTCCAGCATTGCTCCTGCTATGCCAGGGACTCTGCGAAGCTGCTGTCTACCGTGAAGGGTGTGGGGTAGATGAAAGAATTGAGGCAGGTGAGGAAAAAGGAAAATGAGATTGTGATTTGTATTGCAACAAAAAGGAATTACTGTGCCATTGAACATGACTGATGGTAGAGCCGAAACATCAAGCCTGTTAATTATACGAGGGCTGCCAATTACGATCGCTTGGCACATGTAAACCAAATTTGCTCGACCAATTTTTTATGTTCGTTATGAAGAAACCTGTAATATTGTTTCAAAACTCAGTTGCAAGATTGAAACCAGACCCAGACGCAGATCATGAAAATACCTATACTTAAATAAGTTACTAAGTTAAAATGATGTCGGTCAAACCATCTCATGAGAAGCAGGTCTTACTTTTTATTATCGTCTCTCATTTTCATCTCTCTCACAATCAAAAACTTGGTGGTGTTTTCATAGCAATATATAGAGGACACAGCTACGAGTATGTCTTTATACAACGGTGCCTAACCACTTATCATTATGTGGGCCGTTTGCTTGTACCTAACTTGTTTAAAAATAGCCGACTCTATTACTCCTAATTGGATAAAGGCGGATAGGATGACAATATACTACATTACATTTACATACTTATATTGAGATGACTTGCCGGTTTAGGATATGAAACCATCCTATATTTTCTGTGTCATTGAAAACCTACGACTAGAGTGAAGTTATGAGAAGAACTTACAAGAAACCTGACCTGACCAACCACCAGAAAGGAACGGCGACGGATTATGAAGCCGATTACAAATTCTAAATGACTACCACGATGGCTCTAACAAGAGTGTAACGAAGAAGAAGACAAATTCATTGTAAATTTATCTATCTTCTTTACCATCATTGTTGCAATTTCTACAATGTTGGTATTTTGTTCGAATTATTACCGAAAAGTCTGTATCTACTTAAACAATATATAAGATATTTGATGCGAAATAATAATACATCTCACCATGTACCACTATGGCATTTTTATATAAATACACCTTATATAAATTGTACAAAATAAAGTGTAAAATTCTGTGGCACATTAAAAGTTGCGTCGTTTTACTAGGTGTTGAGTGTTTTATTTAGAAGCGTAGTATTGTTGCGAATGTTTTCAGTTTTAATGAGAAGAGCTTAGTACATAAACGTTAGGGAAGAGCTTTGTTTGTTGAATAAATAAAAAGGTGAACAGTTTAAATATAAACACAGTATGTCATAAAGGTTAACTAATACTTATATTATTTATGAGCTGGAGGTTAAGAGAAATAGGACAGATCTAAATTTCTGCCTGAAACTAAATTAATTTTAAGTACAAATGATACTTAGACTAGTCAACTACGTATTACCACTGACATAGTTGAGATTATTTATCTCATTTTGTTTTTAGTATTATTAGATTTGCCTTTTAATTCCAATGTTTCTAACCTTAACCAGAATCGCCAAGGAAAGCAGCAAATTTGAAAATACAAGCCTGAGGTAAAAATCTCTAAGCATTTTAAGCTTGGGATCATTTTGTACCAAAGTCTGACATCCGAGTTTAATTCAAAGTCAATGGACCGCGTCGGTATTCCTTAGTTCAAATGAAATTATCTATCTATCCGTATATGTACGAAGTTTGGAGACATCGTTTCATACTCAATTGATTTATTTTTATTACTTTATCAGCATGAAAAGAAATAACCTTTTCTTTGTATAGAATACGTCGGTAACATTTGATCCGAGGTTTATTTTAGTAATCAAATTCAGTACGGCGTTACTGTTTTATTATATTTTTGATTGACTGCCTCGATTGAACAGAAGTAGTGGGATCTTATGTATTGATCTCATGCTGAGGTTTCTATAATGATCCCAGTGATTTAGAATTAAACTCTTTTGTTCACAGTTTTGTTTTGTGAATGGATTTTGTTTCATTGATGCAGGACACATCGCAAGACAAGAGAAGTTACTAAAATAAACAATAATACAATTTGGTAAGTCACGCGAGATTATGTAAAACAGGGGCAATAACATCTGGAACAGAACAGTGGAACAGATTTTGGAACATCACGTAGGCAGTGCAACCAATAATAAAATCTACCAGATTTTCGCTTTATAGTACAAAAATGATTATGGTTAACTACAGTTTAATCTGCGGTTGTGTTTAAACTAAACAGATAATTCACTTGTAGAAGGTAAAAAAGTGACCAGAACTCGAGGATATAATTTTTCTGCTTATTTTGCAACTTAAGTTGACAAACAAGATTTTCTCTCGAACCTAAAGCCAAATTTTTTTTATTAGTATATAATTGTGCACTATTCAGCTATCAGATACTATTCAAATGTAGATATTATTCACTGATATATTATTCAGTCAATTAAAAGAAATCAACTAAAACAGAAAAGCTATTTCGGACTCTTGGATAGCATCAGATAATATCTTAATAGCCTATGTCTGAACGGTTGAAAAACGAATATCAATGTAGACTACATGAACCGTAACGGACGTCGTACAGGACACTTTTGGCATTCAGTTTAGTGGTCGCTATTTTGAGTGTGTCTTAGTGGTCTGGGATACGGTCCTACTAGCTTAGGGCCCTGCTAGACGTTCCAGTCACTATATTCGTTATAATACAGAGGTATAAATTTGTGGTCAGTATAGAATTAATAGTACCTATATCTATTTAGTTTTACTAGTTCATAGAATATAGCAATGCCGGGGCCGCAGAAACAATTTAAATAATTTGAGTGCAGAACAGAACAGATCTCGTGATTCTATTCTCTAACTATAGCAGAAACATTGCCAAGAATTCAACATAAAACTGTTGCCGACGTTAGACAGAATCGAGACAAAAGAAAGAAAATGTGTAGCTGCGGCTTAACAATACATTAGTGCAGAACATGTCATAGCGGTCAGAAATTTTGCCACTGATTATTAAGCCTGAAAGTGACTTTATAAGGACCTCATCGGCGTGTCTCGACCATTATGTGATCATTGGTGAAGAACCACGACCATACAATTTGACCGTAATACGATTAAAATGGAGTTTCGGTGTAATAGCATCGGAAACCGAGGTGTGTCGTTACTGCAAATGATTCTATTATGCGGCTCCATGCCGCAAACGGTATCAATAACTGCTCCATTTTATTGGTGCTATGCATTCTATGTATTAATAGGTTTGATAAAAATACCAAGTAATTTTATTATTATTTGGCTTTACCTTTGTTACTGGAAATCATGTAGTATATTCGGAACAAATAGTACATTAATAGAATGTGTGTTAAAAAAATATTTATTTATTTCTTTAATTATTTATAAATCTTCTAAATTATGTTATTGTAATACTAGCTGCACTCCACGCGCGTAAAATACGTTTTGTTGTATCCCTCGGCAACCAGTCGTCATCTTCTTACTTATCTTTTTTTTTTCTTTTATCTGATGTGTATCAAGTAAAAGTCTTTTTAATTTCATATATTTACTTTCCTGCGTATCTAGAATATTTTGAAGAACGTAAAGAAGCTTGCTTCTGCAGGTATTTTCCCTGGTATACTATTGGGCGGCGCGAGCTCAAATACGGTTGTCAATAAAATTATTTTTGATATCTGTTTTTCTACCAAAAATATACCATTGATTGTTACGCCAACACACAAGACTAGATACTTATATCTGTCTGTATACAATCTTCACTTTACAAAATAAAACTCATGAAAACAAGAAATAACAAATAGAAAGTTCTGGAACATTATTTATTTAACATAAACAACACGTGACAGTGTCATTAAGTTGTTAGCGGCAATTGTATGAGTTTCCTACTTGCTTCGCATCCTCGGCTTCACGAGCTGATTGACAGTCAATCATACAGTTAACTGTTTGTACCGAGATTGACACACAAACTCGCCTTTTATCAAACATGCACTCAAATGAGGATGTCCTTTCTAAACTATATACGTGCATACATATACATGTACTTAATATTAGGTCACTACTGATAAGGGCGGTTCATGAACGGACATAGACGATACTAACGGGAGGCCTATGTCTGGCAGTGGCGTCTTTCAGCCTAAATAATGAATTATGCACTTTAACACGCTACATATGACAAATGAATTCTTTGTAATTGGTTGAAATGGTCATGTTGTTTGAGTGTCACAGTAACATTGCTAAGAGTATATAATCAGAAGTTGTAGAGGATACAGAAAGCGGGATCAAGAGAGTAGTTGGGCCTCTAATACACTTACCAAACAAAACGAAAGATCACGGATATTACTACTTTTCGTGTTTAATATCTATTATATCGAAATAATAACGCTTACAATACACTTATGGTAACATAAATATTATGAAAGGGCGTCTCAAGAACCACTAGCGGACTCCTTAGACAATACAAGTGTCGATATGTAGGAAATTTGTCCACTGTTTATTTTAGTCGATAGTCCTTGGAAATTAATATTAGGTAGATGAAGACAGAGCAGTTTTACAAAGGCTAAAGGCCTACAGACAAGTAGTGATGTTTACCGTGATTGGTGGTTTTTATGAAAACGAACTTTGAATGTTTTTGTTGATAGGTTAGTGCTTAATCAAGAAATTGGTTTATATGGTTTATAAAAAACTGCAATACTCTACAAAAGTAACTAACGCCTTTGGTATTTACTCTAAAATCTTCTCATACAATATTTTACTTTGTCGCTAGTGAGATAAACGCACGTTGACTATCGTCGTCCTACAAAAAAATAACTAGAAGCACCGGCTCTAGAGAACTAGAGGCATATCCATCCATCAAACCAAAACATAACATTTCAACCGAATTGTTTACTAAACAAAGTTGTACCAATCAAATCAACAAATTGCTTGCAGCAAACATTGAAAGCACGCTTATCAGGTAAAATATCAATTCATAGTGTATCGTCACCAGATACAATCTTGAATGGCTGGTACTAGGACCCTCTATATTGCCCAGGAACGTTTTAATTAACAAAATGGAGGGCTAGCCAATGTAAGTGCACGCTCTACCTACACAAGCACAACTTGCAAATGGATTGGTAGAACACATTCCATTAACTTATATCGGACGATGAACTGCTACCTTGTTTTGAGTTTTGATTTGCTTAAATGGTCCACCCATTTAAACAAATCAAAACGTTACGTAATAGATAATTTTAGAGTTAATGACAATTAGAAGATATGATTTTGAGATCCGATGTTTTGGCAATCAGATTTAGTACATCGGCTATGAGGTATAAAATTGTCTATATCAAAAATATTTGTATGAGCTTATAATAGGTACAAATGTTTTACGCTGGTCACCAGTAAGACAGACTGATGTAACCACGCCGGCGCCGTGGGGCTGTTAAAAGGAACTACAGGCGTACACATTTATATTCTTTAGAATACGACGCTTATTTATTTTAAAGAAGAACAACTCTGTGCTTTAAAGTTTATTATGGGCAATAATACTTACAAAGAAATCTAGCCATATATCAAAAAAATATAAGTCTGGAATCGCTTAATATGTTTTGAACAAGTGTGGTTATCAATACAAAATAGTAGTAGTCAATGAGTAATTATATAGTATTCAATTTTGCAACATTCCTACACGAATATATTAAAGCTCATTTAATTGGATATGAAGTTGCCATTGCTTATACAATGGCCACGCTTTAAGCACGACACAGGACATCAAATAATTATTAATTATAATCATGTTGACCTAAATGATGTAGCATCATCTATTGACAGATAATTTAGAAAGCATTATTTTAAATATGAATATAGAAACATAATTATGTAACGTTATTAAATTTCAACTAAACTTTCTTTTAACTAAAGCGATAAGTAGGCATTTAGTACCTACAAAGTTATAACTTTATCTAACAACTTACTTTTAAGCTGGAAATTAAACTTTCGTGGTAAAACGCAAGAGCTGCTAATTTTAACGTAAGAAAACATGTCCTCTTTGCTAAGTGTTATACTCAAGTCGTAAGCTTGCGTTTGTTAAGAGATTATTATCTACAGAAAGTAAAGGTATTCATACTTTAGTCTTTTGATGTAAAATAAATAAGGTAAGATATTAGATATATCAGACTTTGGCGTTTATTAAACGTTTTATTATATTAAATTAGGTTTTAAACATTAATCTATACTATTATATAAAGCGGAAGAGTTTGTTTGTTTGTTTGTTTGAACGCGCTAATCTCTGGAACAACTAGGCGTATTTGAATAATTATTTTTGTGTATGATAGCCCAGTTCTTGAGGGAGGGCTATGTAACATCACGCTACTGGCGACGGAAGTAGAGCAGTAACCAAAGACGCGAGTGCAACCACGCTGCGGAAAGATAGTTAATAATAAAATCTTTATTTAGAACCATATACATTTGATTGGATTGTATTGTCGTAAAGTCAAAGTTCAAGTTAATTGTTAAAGTTACTAAATAAATAGACTCTGTTTCTAAATTGAACAGTTTCAAATAGCCGGACCGGACGTGCGATGAAAAGGTCTCAAACTTCATACAACTGTTGTTGACTTAAATCTAATCGTAGCAAAAGTTTTTTGTTAAGGTTAATATTTACAAATAAGTATTTTTTGGTACAACGTACTTACTTTTTCCACATTTTTTTTTATTAACTAGACTTTGTCATCAAATTTATATGATCAGATCATCGGAGTTTGACCTCAGGATATTAGGTGGCTACAGTTACATCTTGCACATACAGTTACATCAGTTAAGTCACGTAATATTTCGTTTGCGGTTCTAGTTTTAAAATTTGATTTCAAACAGTGTGATTAGTTTTTTCACGTAGATACTTTTTGTGTTCTTAGTTTCTACGTAGCTCTTTAGATTCTTTTATTTTCATTATTTTGTATTGTGCAGTTATCTTTTTAAAGTAAAACTTTGTACCTGCTTAAGAAGGTTGCATTCACGGAGGTAAATAAGATTTAAAGTTTAAAGTTCGTATGTAGAAGAGTGCAGAAAAATTAAATTATAGTATCTAGAAATATTTAAAAAAAACAATAGTCATTCTAAAGAGGTATAATTTAAAAGTACTTATTGCCTAAATCAGTAAGTTACAAAAAAATCTTCATCATTCGTTCTATTTCTCGTATTTCGTTTTAACCATATATGTAATTGTAGTTCTAATTTAATTTTACTATGATTTTAGTTAGGCTACGAGATTTCTGCTCGGCGAATCGCCGCACTATAACAATTCAAAATAACATAAGTTCACCTTATATGCCTAAAATATAACCAATTTATCCTTTGCGCAATCGATTGAGCAGGAAAAATCACTTAGCTGATAAGAATCATTAGTAATCATAGCTGTGACGTCATTTGGTCATGTACACGTGAATGTATCCTTCGCCTTCTAAGAATCTTGACTTTCGACCCAAAAAGTTTTATTCTTAGTTTCAAATAAGGAAATGAGTATTTACAAGGTTTTAAGCGTGGAATGCTGTATTAAATTTAGTAACTGAAGAATACAATCCTATCTATTTTTACGGTAGTAAGGCTGGTTTTTGGCATGAATTAACCGGCTCGATCTGAATGTTACCAATGTTACTGCTTAGAAGCAACACAAAACACTACCATCGAATCATAGATAATAATAATAATAATAATATTTCAACAACTACACACAACGCCATCTAGACCCAAAGTAAGCATATTATATGCTTGTGTTATGGGTTCTAGAATGCGGATATACATACTTAAATACTTTTTTTTTGTAAATACATACATATTATACATAGAAACACCCAGACCAATGCAAATAGAGATGTTCATGCACACAAATATTTGCACTGAGCGGGAATCGAACCCGCGACCTCTGCGTGGCAGTCCATACATAGTACCACCGAACCATAGATGATTCGATGGTGGTGTCTTCTCACACAGAAGGTGAGCCTGGTACTATTTACTGGACACAAATGGAATCTCTGGGCTTAATACTTAGAATTTTTCGATCCATTGTTTTTAATGTACAATAAGTGAACCACCAGCGGCAGTATGATAGAATATTTAAACAATATAGACTATGCTTTAACACCAAAACTTTCTTTCAAAAACTACAGCGTATTTACTGCCATATCTTCTAACTGTCCATCCAAAAGTCTGCAAGTAATTGCTTTTAGCGATAAAACCTCCTATTGTACGTATCTAAGTGTCTATAATGTAACAAGAACGTAATTGGCGTACAATAAAGAGTTTTTTATCTGTTGCCCCAGTCAGATTGTAGCGGCTCGAGCGAGATAATTAGTCGTGACCGTGTCGTGTGTTATTTATAATGTGTCAAGGGTAAAACCCGATTCACATGCTTTTTTCATACAATTATAATACGATGTCTTTGCATCAAGTTGCAATGGTCACAAGCTGAATAAGGGACGTCCGTTTCACGGACGTAAGTTCGGTCATACGATGATGGCAAACTATGAGGAAACCTGCACTACAATAAAAATATAAATCATAGCAACCAGATTTATGTTTTCTTTTTTTTTTTAAAGTGTCTCCACTCTGCCTGATGGAATCAGTTTTAGAGTCGTCGACTGGTGAAGGTATCAATTCTCAAACGGACTACTTAATTTAAAATACAAACATTGCTGTTTCACAAACATATATATAGATAAAATGAAAAGAACATTTCCGTGGTAGTTTCCATACATTGATAAAAAAAAATCGAAAAATATTTTCTTAAAACTGTTCTTGCTTACCTGTTGTGAGCGTGGAAGGAGAGCCTAACGGGCGGTGGCGAGGGGGAGTGCGAGGGCGGCGCGTCGCGGCGGTGTCTGGCCCCGCCCACTGGCGCGTACGCAGCCACCTGCCAGTACCGCACAAATGGCGACAGTGACAACCCTGAAACAGAACATTGAGTTTAGCTGGACGTCGTGAAATTGTCACTACAATGGTAATAGAGGAGGATCTAACCTTCAACTACTAGAAAGAGTAGAGCCCTTTGTTGGAATGCAGGAATAAATATTTGAGTTATAAGGTGGAAACAAACATCCATTTCACCGGATAATAAGACCATTTCACCACCTTCAGGTGAATGTTACGATCACTATATCTTAATCTATAGAAACGGTTGTGTTTTCTAAGCATTGCAGAAAGTTGTGTGTGAAAATGAGGAGGCAAAGGGAATGAGGATGAAACAGATATACCAAGAGGCTTATTGGATGAGACTTTGAATTATTTCGGAACTAGCTGTTGCCCGCAGCTACATCCGCGTGAATGTCAGTTATATTTATATCTCTGTTTATACCCCCTTTAAGCCATTTTTGGCGTTAAAAGATAGTCTATGTTGTCCCTCGAGGTCTAATCTATCTCTATACCAAATTTCATCAAAATCGGTTCAGTGGTTTAGACGTGAAAGCGTAACAGACAGACAGAGTTTCTTTCGCATTTTTATTATTAGTATGGATTCTTTTGCGGTCATTCGTACTAAAACCAACGAGCATCTACTACTAGATGACGTAAGTTATTATTAAATTCGATTCAAATAACACAAACTTAAATAACAACAAGGTCGTAAGGATCAGACATGCAAGTTCCATTTTAACCTTACGCCGATAACATAATTGCTATATCACCGAAAAGTAGGTTCACCTCTATTCTACTGGTGGTAAGTATATAGTTTAACATTGCCTTACCACCACTCATTGGTATCGGTATTCTGGGAAACCTCCAATCTATTTGAAACTAACAGCAATAACGTCGATAACACAATTCAAAGCTGTCGTGTGGTCTAGACTAAACTATGAATATGATATGAACTAACCACAATGACACAGTTTAAAGACAAACAGCTAATTAAAAACATAATATCTCAGTTGTTTCAATTATAACGAGTGCGAGCAATTTATATTACCATTTCTACAATGCTGTTATGATTTGTGAGTCAAAGTTTTTATTTCTTTGGTTGTCTGTTTATCGTAATTTCAGTCACAAATATCCACTGTTTGCAAAAGATCTGATTAGAAGCAGCCTGCATTCAGATTATCAGTTTGACGGACCGTTCTATTTGTAGACCCAGCGCTTTACAGTGCGTGGTTTAGTAAGAGACGTTTGATAACAGACATGTAATAGACACTAGTAGTAGCTACTAGTGGTGGGTCGTTGATGTATTTCGACACAACGCAACGAGACCGTTTAGCGTCAACGATAAACTAGTTTAAAAAACAGTTTAATTTTCGACTAGTTTCGGCCGTCAACTATACAACGCGTTGTTTTGTCAACTAGTCGGCAAAATAACATGTCATTTTGTCGACAGTCGTCGACGACCAAAACTAGTCGATAAAACAACACGTCGTTGTGTCGACGGCTAGTCTTTGATAATTAGTTCGTATTGCTTTAGGTTCATAAGGTCTAAAGTATGTTTACTCGGAAATTGGAATGTTGTCGGTCGTTCATTCTCGTTCTCGTCGAGTCATCGCACGGCTTATTCGTTCACGAGTAAACTAGTTTATTGGTAGACCGTAAACTAGTCTACCGTTTATGCGAGATAAATAGTCTAAAAAAACGGTTCGTTCATTCAACGCTCACCACTAGTAGCTACATAACACATGCCCATTGTATTAAGTGATCTAGCTGCTCTTTCTAAAACTGAGACATTATGTACCTTAAGCAGTTGTTATTAGAATTGATAAAGGTTTAGAACATGTTAACCACAACCTTGACAGTTGTCTTCTTTGATAGCTGGGTTTGCCGAATGAATAGTTTCATTAAACACTAAAATGACTTACTTCTCTTCGCTTGCCCAGATTCATGGCTGCGGGCATGTAGATACTTGGGCATATTTAGACACGACTTGTTTGCTGGTAGATACATATTCCTATTCTATTTAAAAGGTCTAGGGCCTATAGTGGACGTCTTAAGACTCCTAATGCGATGGTGTGATTTAAAATAGTAAACTTAAAACAATTATTAAAAGTTTGTATTGGTGATCCTTTTTGAATCCTCAACCTTATGTTAGTGTAAGGGGCGAGAACATTAACTATATCTTTTTTAAAATTAATATTAGGGCGGCCTATCCGTTAAGGCGAGAGCAGGTGCACAGGGAGGTTTAGTCGGTATTTCGGCCACCTACCATCTCAGGCCAGCGAGCCCGACATAGCCGCCACGTTTCCCCGGACGAGGAGGTATGCGTAAACGCATTTTCCCTCTACAAAAAAAAGGGGGCGAGGACATTAACTATTAGACCATTACTAAATGTAAATACATTCGTAAATAACTAAACGACTACATAGTAAAACAAATATACCATAACTAAAGCTTTTTAATTAAAATCTGTCCCAACTTAAATTTCCAATGTATCACGTTGACGTTGCTTTAATGAAAGCATTGTATTAAATTTTGTATCGGACATGAAAAACTGTTGGGACATTATGAAAATTAATAATAGTACTTTAGTTCATGTTTTATAATAATTTTATTAGGCTTACGGTGTTCGCTCTAATATTAATTATAGCAAACTATTATTATTATTTTTAAATGTATATTTTTATTTTTAAAATAATGTAAATAAAGAGAATAATAATTGTACTGGGAACCTCCATTATCACAGACAGGACTAATAGAGCTAACAAGCCTGATATTGTGGTAGTAGATCGATCCGAACGCCTTGCAATGATAGTTGATAGTACCGTCCCTCATGACGAGAATCTCATGAAGGCTTAAAAGACAAGCAAATAAAATATCTTGAGTTAGCCCATGAGATTTTTTACATGTGGGATGTGGATTCTGCTGTCATTGTGCTGATAGTCATTCCCGTAAATGATTCAATAGCTAAGACCCTCGTTCAACACCTAAAGAGACTCGCATTAGGTGGATGGGTCAAGGGCCAGATCCAGAAGGCAGTATTGCTCGACACGGCACGTATTGTTAGTAGGTAGTTAAGTGAATCTAAATTTATTTTGAAGCTCTTAACGTTTGGCTAGCCAGGTAGTCCACTCTAAAGTTTAAACGCAGATATATGGAAGAAATTAAAGCTGTAAGCAAATCGTAGTAATAGTAAACCCGGTAGTATATATGAATTTTGCTGTGGTGTCGAGTGGTGTGATTGGTACTATGCCAAACTGCTCCTTAAAGTAGGTACTTAGTTATAATACATCTATAATATGAAGAGAGGAAGAGTTTGTTTGTTTGTTTGAACGAGCTAATCTCTTGAATTACCAGTCGGATTTGAATAATTTTTCTTCGTATGATAGCCCAGTTCTTGAGGTAGGTTATAGGCTATGTAACATCACGCTACTGGCAACGAGAGGAAAGCAGTAAGCAAAGACGCGGGGTTGAAACCGCGCCGCGGGAAGCTAGCACTAAGTACCTATATAAAAAGCTTCTCCGCTCTTCTACGTTATTGTTTCGATTTCTAACTAATTAATAGCAACACTAAAGGTTATAACAGATTGACATAAACAAATTAGTATTCCAATTCCAACATACAATTTAACAAGATTCATTCATCTCAAAAGAAAAAGGCACAAAGCGACACTCTCCTACGCAAATCTACTCTAAATAGCATAATAATAAGGTTTAAATTTAATCGTTACATATTTTATGTTACGCTTCTCTTCCACTGGCGCATTGCTAAGCTGTTATTTATTACTGACGGCTGGCAATATGACTCGCCACGTACGTAATTGGAAAATCAAGTACGATATATTTCCCAGGACAGGTTCCCAGTGGAGTTTCCTAGGATTTACACGCGTTAGAAGTCACAAGTTAGGCAAGATTAGCTTGGTCTCGGTCGGTTCGAAATTGCGATTTATCTGAACAATTATCGGAATTCCATATAAACTTCAGAAGGATTAGTGGACTCATGGAAGGCATTTGAAGTGCTTTTTGTTCTCAAATAAAATGATCGCCTGTAAACAATCAAAGTATGTGCAAGATATGCCATTCGTATTATGTTATAGCGTTTATTGCCTGCAAGTCTTTTTGTTTAAGCCTAAGTGGCTACAGTTAATAGTAAGTTACTTTAATTTTAGTAAAATGTTGACAGTAATGTTTCTACCGAAGGAGCTTGTTATTATGACTAATTCTAATTCACCAACGGAGTTTGTAGGTGAACAAGACGCCAATGCATACGATCTAAAAGAGCTTGAATATATAAGTTTTGGCAACTGTAATACTTTCTTAGGTGTGATAAATGCAAAGTGGATAATTTTCTAAACCATTTGCCGAAGACGTGAGACAGTTTGCGAAAATACCGTGCCAGCAGAAGTGACTACTTACCGTGACAACAGTCCAACTTACTGTAACTACGAATAAACTCAGCTTGGCTTTAACTTATTGTTTATTTTTCAATTAATTAAAAAATGTTTTTACACCAAACACACAGTTACACCGTGTACATGAACGTTTAAAAAACGATTTAATTAAACATGAAACCAAATTATACTGTATCTGTGGTTCGTTGGTACTATGTACGGATTAACATGCAAAGGTCTCGGGTTCGATCTCCGGGTCGGGTAAAGCGATATTGGGTGTTCCTGTCGAAAAATTTTTAGTATTAGCCCGAAATTTGAAGTTGTGCCCGGTAAATGGCAACAGATTCATCCTCTGTTACATGGGATCTAAAATAAAAATGGCGAAAAGTGGGTGGTTAAACGCCTCTGAAGCTATATGCATGAAACTAAATTATCTTCAGCTGTAGTGTAAGACGCCTCTTACGACAATCACAGCACAATAGACTAAAAATTGGAAAAAAAATGGAAAATGGAAAGCTCTTGTATTTGCAGTCTTAGGTTAATACTTTTTTTAGTACACTGAGTAATGGTTCTTCGTACAGGAACACAAAACTCCTTAAGTAAACTTCAAAACCTGCGGTCGAAGATTCTTCTCCATCCGGCTAATATTTAAAATTTCTTAAAACAAATCTGGCTTTGGTCTGCTTTTCTTTAAAATTACAAGCATTGTCATTTAAAAAATACTTATTAGAATGCCGCAATACCCACCTAATTAGAAATAATATAATATAACAATACTATAATGAATCGACAAAATTGCCCGTTCTAAACTCTATGAGCAAAAGTTCCGAACAGAATTATTAATAAATATGAAAATTCAAATAACATTCAAACAATTTTCAATACATAATGAAACATTTATAACCTCGACGATATGTAAACTGAAAACGTAGCGAATGAACTGATATTTTATACATTTTATGTTACGGCATGTGGTTGTTTTATCCATAGTGTTCAGCGGGGTTGCCACATTTTAAATATGAAACTCCTGACTGAAAATTTATTTCTGAAAATTCATGTTTTCGATAATACCTACTAATATGGTCCATTTTTGTTGGTCTTTTAGTAAAGAGCAAACTATAGTTATCTCGTAACTATTAGAAACCTAATTTCTATTTCTAAATAATTAGCCATATCATCATTATATGATATGGCTGCGACTTTTTCAGAGTTAAACTATACAAAATCTAGTGGGCCTAAGTTCATTTTAATGTACTTTAAATAGTGTAAGAATATAAAAACAGGTGCAGCGGATTTCGAAATTACGCTATATCTATAACACAAGAAATCAACTAAAAGATATACTTCAGTAGATATTTTAAATCCTAGTCAGTTAACCCTACCATCTCTACATACGTGTTTGTCTCATGTTTAAACACTTGTAAATGTAGGGCTGTTGTCGTGGTAACGAAAATTCCCGATATTACGTTAAAGTTGATGTTGCTTCCATTTCCAAAGGCTTCGTCGTACTTGTGCCGGGATAAGGCTTTTATTGGAGTAAATTAAATTCAGCTTTGAAAGGTAAAAATAGAAGACATATTAGAAACAAAAAAGGTCCAAATAATACCTATGTTTTAAAGAAAAGGAAAAACAGATACACGAGTAGAGAAGAACTAGAAATTTGTTTGTAAATTCTAATGGAAAAGATATCTCGTAATTATGTTTTTTTTATATATATATTAACCTACCAAAGTGACTCTACTCTGCCTGATGGTAAGCAGTCAGTGAAATCTATAAGCGGCGGACACCATTCCAAAAGCCAAACTACTGGTATGGTGGCTTCCACTATGGCGGCTTAGTGAGATGCTTTTTCACACCCCGCTTAAAAGACCCAGGATCAAAATTAGATGGGAACCATGCGCTGGCAAAGAGTTCCAGGCTTTAATTGAGCGACAAAAGTAATAAAGTAATGTATGTGAAAATAGATTAACAAATTTAATAGGTATAACAAAAGAGATCAGTAAATAAAACCCAGTTTATTTGAGTAGTTTTACACTTTTAAACTATTTGGAAAGGCTTATAAGTAGTTATAATATTATTATATCCTTACCCAAAACAAATATTTGTAAATTCAACCAAAATTTCTTTCAAAAATATTTGATTCAACGTCTATCAGATTTTAAATAGTAAGCTGCTATTTTCAGTTTTTTTTAATCACAAGGCATTTATTACGTTATCCACATGAGCTACTCCACTTCCAATCTAACTCACGAACACGAAATACTAGCTAAACTTAAAAAGAGCTTAAGAAGGTTTACTTTATAAATAGCGCTTCTACGACAAAGAGACTGCTATGCTATGGCTTTCTTTTGAAACCTAAACGTTTTGAGC
Source organism: Parascotia fuliginaria (assembly GCA_963082885.1). Lineage (NCBI taxonomy): Eukaryota > Metazoa > Arthropoda > Insecta > Lepidoptera > Erebidae > Parascotia > Parascotia fuliginaria. The sequence continues at coordinate 3,874,617 of OY720179.1, forward strand.
AGAATTACCTTTATTACTGCTGAGCAAAATCAATAGTCTCTCCCCTCTGAGGCTTAATGAAGACCGCATGAATACTTATTACTCGCTTCAAGAAAGGTTTAATGGCATATCGGATTTTGCGCAGTCAGTAACGCTTTGATTATACCAGTGATTAATATAAACTGTTTCTTGTAGCTTTATTATGCAGAATTATTTCAGTAAGTTATTAACAAAACATGTACTTATATGACGATATTTTTCTAAGAAACCCGTGGATGAACGAGTATCAAACTGAGATTACTATCAAATATAAGTCTCTGGTGTTTTAATTAAGCTGTATGACAATCAAGTTACTAAGTCAGCCAAGTGGAGATGCGGTTTTGGCTAAAATCTGAAGTGATTATTATTTTCATTATTGCAAATAGTAACAGACGAGTATAGGCAGCCCAACTGCTGGTAACTTGTAACCGCCAGTAATGGAAAACTCGCATACGAGGTACGACATCTTTTCGATAGCGTATTTATTTTACTGTTTTTGTAGCTACTTTTATGTAGATACATATTTATTCCTTAGAAGAAATCAGGTTATATGTTTTTTTTATTTTGTATGGAACGTAGGTATTTTAAATTGTGTAGGGCAAAAATATACCTACGCCACTACCAGTAGTGCATCTTAGTAGTGTGGTGGGGAAGAAGAGGATTTTTTAATTTACGAGACTTGATGAACAAAAGTTCTTTTTAATATAAAATTCAAATGTTTTCATCAAAAAATTTCGTAAAAGAAATCTCATTTAGAAAATTTATTAAAACAAAATAGATATTGATGAACCGCTTATTATAAATTTGTTCAAAGACTTTAGGGCTGGTTATACCGTTGATTTGATTACACGGCGAGATTTTTCTTAATAATTGGATCATATGGGATCATGGTGAAACAGTAGCAATAGCAGAGGTCCTATATCCAGCAGTGAACGTATTACGGTTAATAAAATGATGAAGAGCAGATAGTTTTAGAATTTATTTACTTATATAAGCTAGCAAATATAAATAGGCCATTACTAAGAGGAGAAAGGACGAGAAAAGAATAAAGAAAAGTACTGAGGGGTTAATTGGGCCTTCAGCATTATAGCTCTTCTAATGAAACGCATTAATATCGAAACTAAAACTATATACCGATACAAGAGATTCATCGTGAATTTACTAATTCCGCCGCGATGGATCCACTTGAGTAAAAACTAGCAAGTAGGTATCAACTACAATAAACGGACTTCTAGCGCTTATACTTCTGGCGGTTACCACTTAACATGAGATAAGCCACTAGCTCGTCTAGTCTACACTATGGACCATATAAATATGTTATTAAGCAAGCCAACTAGCAAGAAAATATTAATTAATAGTTTCTCTATCATTGATAACACAGAATTCAATATTTATATTTTAAGTTAATCTTCCAGTCAAAGAGAAGTTTAAACAATTTATTACTAACAAATTAGTCGGTCTAGCGATTTGAACGTTAATTAATTTATTCAACCGGTGAAAGAACAAAACTATGGAATTAATCATGAATTTAAATATCGTGAACTGGGGTTTAATAAAAATTTATAGTAGAAAAATTGTTTTAAGACTTGAAATCGTCGACTAGGTTTTTCTTTTATCTCAAAGAATAAATATTCATTTAAACGCGGGTAAAGCCGTTGGCAACATCTAGCTCATCTATACTATTATATAAAGCGCAAGTTTGTTTGTTTCTTTTTTGAACGCGCTAATCTCTAAACTTACTAACGGAACTACCAGTCAGAATTGAATGATTATTTTTCGTTATGATAGCCCAGCTCTTAAGGAAGGTTTAAGGCTATGTAACATCACGCTACTGGCGACGGGATTAAGCCTAAAATAGCATGTTTTAGTAAAATAATGGTAGGTATCTCAGGTATTACAGTTATGATTATCGTCCATACTCTTGTAAAATGTTCTCCCAGAACTGTACCTCGTCGTCATTGGGCGCAGTACCGGCCACTAACTGTGCAGAGCAGTAAGCAAAGACGCGGGTTTAACCGCACCGCGAGATGCTTGTATTATAATATAATACTAAATGAGATATAGTATTAGAGTTTTTAGTTTTCAAAATATGACTATTTTGATTCTTCTACTGAAATATAGAGAAATACTATTGAAGTGACTCCATATTAATGAGATAAGGATCGAAAGATGTTTTAAGTAAAAAGCAGCAAATTTCTGAATTAAATAAATTATTTTCTCCGCAAAAGTCAGTTTTGTTAGTGTGGTGAACGGAATAAAGATGTTATTAAAGTAGCAGTACTTGGTAGCGGTAGTGCACTCGGGGAACTCCGGTACGAATAAATGGATTTTCCATTAGATACAGCATTTGCCAACAGAAAGAACGTGAAGTGAGGTGTACTTCGCAACGGTTTGAATACACTCGGAAAGTTTATTGAGGAACCTCGTTTGCAACTGGCATTCAGTAGGCTTTTCAATCAATTTATCTGAATAGAAACAGATTCGCTATTCCGTCTATGCGATCTATGCGAATGAAATAAAGTTTATATATTTAGCGAAAATTGTGTAGTATTAAAATTGCGAAGGCTGTTTGATATAAAAATCAGTAGGTAATTAGACGTCTAGTGATTTAATTGCAATATTTGTATGATCCACGAATATTTGTTTCCAGAGACCGAGTAAACTTCATGTTCGTCAAACGTCGACTTAAGTTATAAATAAAGGTAAATTCCATTCACTTTCAAGTCATTTAAATTTGTGACCTATAAATATTGTTTTTGAGTTGTATGTTTATAAGTTGCCGCGAGTGGGCTTATTCCCTAGATGCCTTTCAAAGTTGGCAATGCGTAGGATGACATTTTCTGACCTTCGTCTAATAATAGCACAAATATTCAAGTAAACATAGAATACAAATTCCCAGTATTTTGAAGCATGCACGTGTAATAATTGAGAGGTACTTTGCGTTAAGGTATGGGGTGAAATCCGACGGCGAGTTTGAAATTTCCCGAATGGCTTTTCGAATCGACAGTCAGCTTTCGCATTCCGTAAACGCCGTGTGGTCCCGGAGATAACCTTATATAACAGCGATTTCAATATTCTAATACTGCTTACGATGGATGTTTATAATTTTGGAAGGTGATTATTTATTTATTAATTTAGTACACGGATGACTTTACATGTATACATGTGTACATGATTATATATCTTATTATGGCCTTTGTCATGGCTCTGAGTCGACGAATATCGCAAAAGTGTCAGTTAAATTAATCTTCATAATGATGGATTTTAAATACTATACTATAATTATATAATAATAACGCATCCATCTTTTGATACGAATACGGAGTTTGATACGGTTGTACCATCGTTTAAGACATTTTCAAAAGGTGTGTAATATAATATATTTATTTATTTATTTACCAACTTAAACTAAAAGTAAATAACTACACGCTTTAGCTATAGGTAAGGACATTATTATAACTAACTTAATTAAAATATACAAAAGTAACTGAATTATTAATAGTAATTTACTTAAAACTAATAGGTAGTATGTCAGTAGTAGATAGTGCTTGGGGTTGCTATTGATTCAATCAAAGTATCGCCCACTTACGGTTACTGGACTTATCAGCGATAAGTCCAGTGACTCATCAAATAACAAAATGTTGTTAGTGTGTCAGGGGACTGTTTGACAGGGTAAAGATATTTGGTACATAAAATAGCGCTTTCGCGGCCGGAGTGTATTTCGTATTAGCAGTGGCACATTCAGCGATATGTGTAGTAGTATAAACAGGTTAGAGATTGATCCTCGTAGTCGTATAAAATATTTGATGTGTTATATTTTTTTTTTTACCTAGACTTTGGTAGGTGACCATACCAAGTATAAACGGAGTGGGGTACATAAATGAGTAGTTTCTATAGATTTTAAGATGAAGATAGTGAATAAATGATTTCTGCGTCTTTTTAAGAGAAGAGTGTACTTTTTCTCTCTGAGGGCTCCAAATTGCATGTTATAGTAGAGAAAGTCGAGAATTTTAACGATTTGTAATCAAAAATGTTGTAGGCAGAGGCAAGTAGCTATTATAAAATATTTCAAACTAGCTGTTGCCCGCAGCTCCGCCCGCGTGAATGTCAGATATATTTATGTTTACATTGACGACTATCCACACAAACTTTCATCCCCTATTTCACCCTCTTCAAGACATGTTTTCGCGATAAAAGATAGCCTATGTTTTTCCCCGAGGTCTAATCTATTTCTATACCAAATTTCATCAAAATCGGTTCAGTGTTTTAGGCGTGAAAGCGTAACAGACTGACAAACAGACAGACAGACATAGTTACTTTCGCATTTATAATAATAATAATAATATTAAGTATGGAAGTATGGATAATAAGTGAACCAGTTCCCAGTTCGTCGCTTGATGACCCTGCTACGTAGTAAATCCTAAGTACCACTCAATGTCTACTTCGAACAATGTTGAACAACATTGAATCCCTCGTAGCACTCCGTAGCTGCTACGAATCCGTAGCAACGCTTTTTATCAAGCACTTCAACAGCTTTATACAATTTGAGCCAATACAATGTTGAATTAACCTTTGCAATTTTACCTTGCGAAACAGATAATTTATTCATAGCTAATTTTTCTTATAATATGTTAACCTATTATGAAAGACTAATACGGGTTATAAGTTATTAAACAAATAAATAAATAAACTTGGCCATCATGACTATCAAAACATAACATGGGTATATTATGTATACCATCCCTTAGGAAAGGTGACTCGACCTGTTGTTTATGCATCAGGGCCTTCAAATATCGTTACAACGTTCCCTTTCCCTTTTTACGTATCTATTTTTGTTTGTAAAACGTATCTTGATGGAAACTTAGGTGATAGAAGGGAAGCAATCACTTAGTAAGATTATTGTGTAAGCGAATACGGTGTTTAGGAAACGGCCATAAACATACCAGAGGCCCTAGACAAGTGGCAATGATTTCTATTCTACTCATAGAATAGATTAAAAAATGTATTGGATTGACATAAGCTAACGCCAACGCTTATGTCATTCTCATACATTTTTTATCTATTCTATGAATAGAATAGAAATCTTTGACACTTGTCTAGGGCCTCAGGTTTTCCAAATAAAATTCATTTGTTTATTTCGATTACATGAGTGACTCTTAACGTCAAGTAATAAGAAAACAAAATGTTAGCCTATTAACCGATAGTTCACTGACCAGGTAGAGCGCAGTCATTATAGGTACCTGAGACACTTTGGTATGTAGGTATATGAAAATAGCCTCAGTCTAAACTAATATTATAAAAAGAAGTTTTAGTTTTAGAAAATTACAGATAGGACGGGTAACATAGGCTATATTTTATTATGTTTAACATATTTTTTAGTAATATTCAAAATTTCAATATTTTCAACGTCTTAGCAAATCTGAATACAATACGTCACTATTGCTATGATATTTTCCGTAAGCGTTTGTTGTGAGACCCAAATGATACTTTTGATACCGAAGCGAAGCGAGGGCGGATGTCTAGTCGTATATAAGTATACGGTCGATACTCGAGTCGATAGCATTGTAACGGGTCCAGAGACAATTTAATGAGTCTTGTAACTTCGTATGGAAAAAAGAGTCAGTACTCAGTATAAGAAAAGTAATTCTTTTATTTAATTTGCTGTTATACTACGCGAGTGCGTAAACAAAGCGTACGTAGGTATAGGCGAAACGTAGAAAACGTCTTACGAAATGTAGTGATTAGAGCAACCAGTTCTTTATAGGTATATAACTTTATGTCCGTGTTTCATATCTTGTATCTTAAGGTTAAATACCAAATTCTTTTTGCTACAGAAAGCAGTAGGTAAGTTTTTATTCTATCTTCTTCATTTAACGTAATTTCGATTTTTCGATTTCTAACAGAGACCAAGGCATAGATTAAGCAGTTCTCAGGCCGCAATTCTATAGCGTAGGAGTATACAAAGGTTCTTCACTGTTAATCCTGGTCTATAGAACGTTAGGAAGATTTTAAACCGAAACAGCTAAGTACTTCTTAAGTAGCAACAGAGTTTTACGTAAAATGTTTCAGTGTCCCAGTTTGTTATTATTAATTAACTGTTCCTTGTTCCCTCTGATTAAGCTCCGGAGTAAACGTGCACGTCAACTCTTCGTAAATATAGCACTTTTGATGAAGTTCGCTTTATACGTAAATAAGATAGAAATTATAATAACAATGGCGGAGAAGTGGTAGTAAAAAAGATGGATGTCGAAACTGTATTGTTTGTTGTCGTTGGTATGAGGCAGAGTAAATTATCTAGGTTTGTTGGGGTAGTATTAAGAAGTGAATTTACTGGATACATATATAGGTTCATAGCTGTCTGTAAATACTTAAAAATAACTATTGTTTATGTAACGCAGTGAGGTGATATTTAGATTACAGGTAATGCTATAAGTACCCTACTTCTATCGTTAAAGGCTAGTTTTCCTAACGTAATTAAATACACAAAAACACTTAAACTAGATCCATTTATCAGTGCTTGGTTTGTACAAAAATATAACATACTAGCTTCCCACAGCGCGGTTTTACCTGCATCTTTGGTTACTGCTCTGCTTCCGTCGCCAGTAGCGTGATGTTACATAGCCTATAACCGTCCTTAAGAACTGGGCTATCATACGCAAAAAGAAAATTAAATTCGAATCAGACTGATAGTTCTAAAGATTAGCGCGTTTAAACAAACCAACAAACAAACTCTTCCAATTTATATAATAGTAAAAATACATTCTACAAAGCAAAAAACAACTTCCTTAAATAAAAATGGATTATCAAATTATTCAGAAATAAAAACAAGATGAAAAGCCATGAAACAAATCTTCCCGTTGACATATTGCAGAGCACGTCCACGAAAGTCAAAATAAAAAATATAAACAGTAATAAAAGAAGAGATAAGGATGGTTTATTTTTCAAAACAATTGTCGTCACTCTTGTAAAAAATAGGAGACTTTTTGAACACGGAAATTCCGATGTCGTGGTTATTATGTCCAATATAATATACATATTTGTATTTTACTCGAAGCCTTTTCCTTTTAGAAGATAGGCAGAGTTTAATGTTAAAAAGTATATCTAAATAATATAGGAAAGTCGGTATTTTTCTGCCTGTTTCTTAGCTCACATTTTCTAAACCACGCAACGTATGCGGTTTTCACTGACATTTAGACAATTTCTTCACACTATTGCACAACCGATATGAATTGCTCCAGCTTATTTAACGGTATTATAAAGTGACTTATTTATATGAAATGTATGTAATAAACGTCGCAAGTTTTGACATAATTTAGTGCACAGTGCGGTTTCACCCGCATTAAGTTTCATGTTTGTTTACTGCTTAGTTTCCGTGGGTCATAGTATGATGTTTAATACCCTATAACCTCCCTCAAGAATTGGGCTATCAAACAAATAAACTCTTTAGCTTTAATATATTAGTATAGTATGTATAAATGATAACGAGCTTGTAAAGTAACATACACGTACAGAAAGCCGGATAGGAATTGTCCTAAGCTTTAGCCTGTGGTATCATAAAGGAACTGAGGATAATTATGTCGAAAGAATATATAAACTTTTTAAGTGTGCCCGGAATATGACTGTAAACTTGCCCTCTATTAGCCGGTGAAACATACTGCTTCGCTAATAAAACAGCGGCATGAAATTATACAAATTGCAGAAATATGTGTCTACAGAATGAAAGCATAGAAGTGATTTTACCGTGTCTTGTATCTTCTAGTTACGTCTAGCATACCTACCTACATCTTCTAGAATAATTATGTGACGCTATTTATTCATACATTGAGTATAGTTTCAAAATTTAGGCTATACCTACTATTTAAAAAGAATCTCACTAAGCCACCATAATGGGGCCACCATAGCAGTAGTCTGGCTTTAGAATGGTGTCCACCACTCCTAGATTCCACTGACTGCTTACCTTATTAAAAAAAAGTATATTTCCCGCTAGGCAAACGCAAATTTTGGGTGTACCTACGTCTAATTTACAAATATTAATGTTATCTACATAGTTGCAACTTGCGAAAGCGAGTTGCATGACTCTTACTAAAACGAGAGAGAAGGGTAATTTTTCGTCTCATTATTTTTATGATAATAATAATTAAACGAATCTTATACTGTGTCATGATGTGTAACCCATATGAAAGCTATCGTTCGTAAAGTAAGTCCATAATCACATTCAATTAAATGCCATTCGCCAGCAGTGGGTCACTGGGTGATGGGGGTTTGTATACGAATACAATACATATCTACATCTGTTTATATTTTGGGTTTCAAAGGGTGAAGGGATTACGTGCGTGACGTTGTTTCGGATTAAACCTACGACAATCGGTTGAATACCAATGTGAATGTTTTTGGTTTAGAGTTATATGAGATAAATAAAAGGATTTTCCGTCCTCCTAAGAGATCGGTAGAATTGTATTACATTAGCGATCTATATCGGACACAATAACAAACCGCAGATTCATTAATAACGAATGTTTGCTTGGTTTCTCTGGCATTCGGCGTTTAAAATTGTGTCGGTACGTATGACAATGATAGCACTGTGTTTTGTTTTTATTGGCAGTCGTGGCTCTCAAAGGTTTGCAGCAAGCAAGTTTAAAAACCTAACGTCGCCGCTTGGCGGGGTCAAAAAAGGGCAGTATACTTGCAGGACTAAAAATTTTTAGCTCTTAGGTACGACCTCCATGTGAAGAGATGCGAGTAGTTTCATGTTTTAAACCAATAAACCAAAGTGCATACGGTACGAAACAATATTATAAAAGACTAAATAAACGTCGTCGGCTAAAGCCGCATCAAATAGTTACAACACTAGAATATCATATTGATGATATGTCAGGTGGCTTCCGAAAACCAAATACCATACATTATGCGAATGCGTGTCCGAATTGCGGAGACAATCGGTAACTAGGTCACCTCAACTTCGACGTTAATAGAATAATATAACATACACGTACGCCGCTGACGTGTGTGCTGTAAAGTGACTGTAATGTTTAGTTTATTTTATAATAATAATAATATTCTACCACATTTTCACAGCACCATCTAGTCCCAAATTAAGCAATTATATTTGCTTGTTTTATGGGTACTAAACAACTGATATACTACTCATATACATTTTTTTTGTAAATACGTACATATTATAGATAAATTACACCCATTTTGCCACCCATCATCAACCTAAAGATATCCTCTGCTGGTGCAGTATTTCAGTGTGATGTATTCTCGCATGATAGCGTTAAATGAGTACACATCTATAATATATACTCGAACAATATATTTGTTAAATATTAATCTTAAGTATCACGTTTGAACCCATACAAGCCCCGGCAAGTTCAAAGTCATAACGGACGACATAGTGACAGTAACTTTAATCACTTCAACCTATTAGTCATTAACTTATTCAATGTAAAACTATCGTAAATCTGAACAAGACTAGTTTGCATTTAAATGAAATTTCGCTGCAGTCCTTGGCTATTTCTTCTTGTGTATTCATTAAATTTCATTCAAGTTGTCTTGTAGTAAAACAACTCGCTTGAAGGACGTTTTCTTTATGCTATCCAGTTAGCTCTAAGAATTCTTTGCTATCAACACTAGGAGTACCTATCGAGTTTGTAGTTTTCTAAAAGTTTTAAGAAATGTTGGCTCCGTAGCATAACGAACGTCGATAACAATCGTTAGAAGTCGTCAAAAGACTGAGGAGCCTAAGTCTAAATATTCAATATCGGTCCTGCATAGTCATTCTTACACACAGATTACAACAATATACAACTTATTGTAAATATACTAATATTTAGTTAGGTTATCATCATCATAATGTTAAACATTCGTTATGTTGTTTTTAGTGTTCATTTGTACAACGAGTCAATCTGTGTATAAAGTCATGGACCATCACTACTCGTATGCACACTACGTACAATCAAATTGTGAAATTAATTCCCTATCGAATATTGCCCGACTACGCTATAGAGTACTTTTAAAAAGACCTGGTAATGCGCGGGTCATGACATTGGCGTTGCAAGAGATATTTATAATGCTATTGTAACCCATTGTATGAAATGTAGGTAGCTTAAGCATGCCTGATGGTAAATACCACTATAAGTACGTATAGATGCTTCTCTAGTCAACTCGGCTGAATCATTTCGAAACAACATAGTAAGGTCCTACCGTATAAAACACTTACACCTGGTGACCCGTGTTACCAGTGATAAAAATATAAATTACCCATAAAATATATCCCTACCTGTAGAATTTTAGACAAATCCAAGTTTATTATTTCAAATCACATCTGTGCCATCGCTACCAGAATTCCAACATTTAGTATTCTAACCTCGTACACACGCAACTGGCGTCAACTACTGAATGAAATGCGAGTTGCCTACGTTTCTTATTTGCCAAATTAACGTCAAAGCTAATCAGGTTAATTTAAACCTTATTAAGTGTGAATAAGAATGTTTATGACCGTAAATTAGTTGTTGGTGGATGAGATCAAGCTCCTCATTCAGAATGTTCACGCACTACATGTTATGTGGGCAACTTAGTAGGTTATAAGGTCGTGTTATATAAATGTGGTGTTTTTTGTAAATTTCGCGAAAGTGTTTGCCTTGATGATATGACCTTGTAAAGAGATTCATTCGCAGTGTTTGAATTGTACAAGTACTTTTGAAATGTTGGTATGACAGTATGGGTATTAATTGACGTTAACAAATTAACTTTTTTTTTTGTTGAAATAGGTGTGGTATTTTTTATTGTATATAGTCGCACGAATGATAAGGAGAGGCATTTCAGAGTCGACAATGACCTAAAAGTCTTGTAGTTTAGTTCTGGCGTTTTCAGAATCGGTAATGAACAGATAAAATTTGTTCATTTAAAAAGAACAAAAAATATTAATATCACGGCAATATATTTTTAATTTTTCGAACTTAGCTAAGCTGTATGCTAGCATGCTATGTATAGCTGATGACCCTATTCAACGCTTTCTAAAAAAAAATATACGGTCGAATTGAGAAACCTCCTTTTTTTTTAAGTCGATTAAAATATAGAGTAAGTTGAAAAATAAATACTATTAATCAAACATTAAGTTTAGGCTAATTGTTGTAAAATAAAAATTGCCGAAAACATATTCGACTTTTGCCCATTGAATGTAGAATGGGAGCTTTTTTACACACGTTATAAAAATATGTCTATCTTGATGAAGGATAAACATTTCTTACAGGTAAAATTGTTCGCAGGAGAATATTGCGTTTATAACATTCTGAAAAATACGGTCTTTTCTCATCAAGTATACGTTCTATCTTTATTAGGTTTCATTTCTTGGCTTCTAGCCAGAGTTAACAACCTTTAGAAATTGAAACAGATCTTCACAAGGAGACTAAATAATGATTTCTTTTTAGACGACATACGCCGGCTGTCATTTTACTCGATTCATAGAATAATTTGATATTCGTACAAAAATTTGTTTTTTCGGAGGTATTTACATTTACAAAAGTATTTTTAACCCACAAGTAAAAAAAGGGTGTTATAAGTTTGGCATCGTAGCTTACAGGCGTATGAACGGATTTTAATATAGATAGGTTTTTGTTTAAAAGGTTCATCGAGTCTAAGCTTAGAGCATTAAACCAACCGGAGAGGCCACTGACAGGCCCCTCTGCCAAAGGTACCCCTCTGCCAAAGGTACCAGCCCACCGGTCATACCCGTTATATAAAACTAGTTGACGCGCGTTCCGTATCATAAGTCACCTATCAGTGCATGCGTAATAGCGTCTCAATAGAAATGCCGAATTGCAGTGCATTTTGGCGTAAAAAGCGTTCAGCGACATCAAGTCTACAAAAGGATAATATTACATTCCACCTGTAAGTATCATTTTGTTCTAATATTATTAAATAAGGCATTAAATTAGCAATTTAACCAAATAAAATGCTAATCAACAAGTGTTGCCAGGCTTATCATCAATACTCCAATCTGGGGTAATATTTTAAGTTGAATTAACATAAAAACTAACCTTTCCTTTTTTTTATCTCGCCTTGTTGACATATCGAATAAGTTTCATTTTGGATGTACATTATTGTGTCACCGTTCCCATATTTATTTATTTTTAATTAAAACCAATGTTTTTTTTACCAAGTAATGCACAAAATAATATTAAATGAACAAGTAAAATGAGATTATAAATCCAAATATACAAGATTAGTGCACTGTATTCCGAAAGATAATTGCTCATTTCTTACAAAAATAAGCGTATTTATTTTTAAGACACAGGTCACACTTTAACATAATTAGAGATGAGACAGTTTAATCACAAATATCGATATTGGTTTTCCAGTATTAAATTAATTTTTTTTTGTTTGTTTTAGATTTTCAAAAGAAGCAGCACCTCGAGTCGCTTGGGTCCAATATTGTAGGAACCATATAAGTGGGTTCCTAAGCGTACAAGTATCTGACTAACAGCTTAAAAGACAAAGCCTTCTGTGCTGCCAGCACTGCTACCTCCTCCCTACCCCCCAAGCGGCGGAGAGCTCAGTTTTTAGCAAGTAAACTCGCTGTGCGGTACCTCCTCTTATTGCATTACCTAGTATTAGTTAAACTAGATTTATAAGGTTAATTTAAATTGCACAGTTTTTCAGTATTTTATTATACCTACTTAAATAAAGACTTTCTGAAATATATTCTGTTGTTTTTTTGTTATCTGAACAGATAAAATATCTCTCTAATAAAAATCTACTCATACATTCTCATGTCAGTGTCTTGTTACTATGTAATCAGAACAAAATACTCCAATTACAAGCTCTGCTTAGTTGGAACGAAATTTAATAGCAACAGACAATTAATTCAAAGTATTATTTGGTTTGAATATACATACATACTTCGGAATAATACATGTAAAATTGACACGTAATAATTAATTACAATCTTTAATCCACACTAGAACAAATTTCAACAGGTGGTGGTTATTGAACATACATCCTTGTGCGCAGTAGTAAAATAAAAAAAAAGAGTGGGTACCCATGTACGCACGTAAGAAGTTATACTTCTTTGACATAACAATCCGAAAATACCAAATAATAATACAACGCATACATACATAAATATTTGAATTGATATAAACGCCAATATATTTTTTATTTATTCACACAGATTATTTGTACTGATACGACACACAACGATCCGCAACTAACTTCAGTGTGTAAAAGGTTCGCAACTAACTTCAGGGTGTTGCTTTTTTCTGTCGGTGTGCGCGCGCATCGTAAAAATTCACTCTCATCATTTTTCCCAATCGCGCCAAAAAAAGTATAACTTCAAAAAAAACCGGCTATATGCCAGTAGGACTCGCGCGCCGAGGGTTCCGTACTATCAGGGATCGGAAGTATTGAATAAACATTAGTAAACATAGTAGGAGAGCCCGACCGCATAACCAGATTTGTTTGTCGAACAATGTTTAACAAATAAATTTAGCCCGACCGTATGACGGGACGGGCTTTTTTGATAATAATTACAAAAAAGTGTGCTAGTTAGAAACACTGTTTTATTCTTCCTGTAATATTGACATAAACATGAATTAACAGAATTACTTCTAGTTAATTCATGTTTATGAACTATTTACTTTACTTTCATCTATTTCAAAGTGCTTAAATAAAAAAAAACCTTAAAATTATAATAGATTATTATTACCTAAAACTGTTCTATATAATATAAGATAATGCTCATTTTAATAAGCAAACATAATAATCATGAAAATAATTAAATCTTTCGCGTACTTATATGAAATCCTAAACATCGATACTAAATATCGACAGAGTCAAGCTCTAACTGTTTTACGCTAAGGAAGCGTAAACTGATAGATGTCCCTGTGTGTGAATGTGATTGTGTGTGTTTAGTTTAAGCTAGTGTGTAATAATTTTATTGTGTGCGTGTATAACGACGCGATTTAAAAATGCATTAGTAGTTAACATTGTAATTAGTGTGCGTTGCTCGCGTTACCCCGTCCCCCGCCGAAAGTGGCAGACTTTTGCGCAAGGGAAATAGAGCGCGTGTCCACTCCTGTTGGTTTAATGCTCTAAGAGTCTAAGCTATAAATTCAAACAATCTGTTTAGCCGTTCGAAGATCTCAACACTTTTCTAACTAATGAAGTTAGTAACTTCTACAGGTTTGATCGATCGAAACTTGATGTACCTGATGTTATTTTGATGATATATAAGAACACAATAGCCTTGACTAAATGCTGCATCTGGCAAACATCGGCCTAATTCGTACTTTTGTGTCTAGTTAAAGTAAAAGAAACTTCAGAGGCCTAATTACGTCCCCTTTTTTTTATAAAAAAATAATAGTATATTTATTTCGTTGGCTTTTTGAATTGTGACCACCACTTTTCCCATTCAGGATTCCATAGACTGCTTACCATCAGGGAGAGTGGAGTCACTTTGGTAGGCTAATATTAAAAAAAATAGAATACAAAGACATATACCTAGGCTACGATAACTACTTGCCAATATTAGATGACACATATATCTTTTGACCTTGACATAAAACGCCAGATAATTTAAAAACGTACTTAAATGTTGAGATAAAACAACAAAGATGACAAGGAGCCACTTAAAACTGAGTGACAATTCAGTATTTGGAAGCAAGCTACGTATATAATTAAATTCAAAGATTACGTAGCTATACTCTATAATTTGTGAGGACCTTCAACAAGGCCAGGTTTGATTCTCAATGGTCGTAAAGCCGGAAGATGTTCAACCTTCGTGCTTAAGTGCTCATCGCACTGTTACGAGGTAATGCGTTACACGGTTAAAAATATATTATACTAACAGTGTCGTACTGTTAAACTACTTACTTACTGTTGTTGATAGTTCTTAAGACAGCAGGCCTCTCGTAAGCTAGATCGAAGTTAACAAAGACAGCAGCCAACCGATAAATGAGGGCTCTTTCGGACTCACGCCCCGTCAAAGTTTCAGTCACAAGTTGACTGCTGAAGCAAGTATTTTCATTTTAACCTGCCCTGAGCCGCTCTATCAATTGCCTGTCATTCTTTATCAGGGTATCCCTTATAATAGGCCTGCCAAAGCTACGTTTACTCGGCTATATCGGCCACATAGATGACGAGCGACATTACGTTAAAAATTTCAACGTAGGCATTAAAGCGTTTTTCCTATCATTTGTACGACACCAAATTTCCCTAACCCACGCTTAAAGTTTGTGGATTGGGAAAAATCTTAGCTGACTACAGCACGAGGTAAATTAAAGTATATGAATTATCGAATAAATATGTTAATATTGTTTACTAGTTTCCAACAATATGGCGCTTTGATAATCCTAATTTATCTCTAGTAGCACAGTAGAGCGCGAGTGGGAGTCGACCTTTCAACGATGTTACCATTAAGAGTAATGCTAACATCCAGTTTAGGAATAGACAGCTAGCTTTTTTTAATAGTATTTTAGAGTCAAACAAGCATAATAATACGGACTGTTCGGTTATTGTAGCTATTAAACAAGTCCGTCAAGTTTCCAAAGTACCTACTTATGGCAGAAATAATGCAAAGAAAACATCATTAAGTTGTTGCTGACAGTAAAGGATAAAGGAACAATGAAAGAATAGGAAGGGAACCGACTTGAAATTGATTTTAACCTTCACTAGCTATTCTACTGTGAACTACTTACACCTATTCCCAAAACTCAATCAATCGTTTCCTTTTTCGGATAATTTGTATTTTTTATTCAAATCAAGTTTTTATAATAAATCTACTGTTTGGATCACTTCCAAGTTGCTTTATTAGGAAGTACGAGGTTTATGTGACCAGATCGCCTAAAACATTGTGCTTTCAATCGCAGGATCTTATGTCCCTTTTTAACTTGTATTATCTTAGTAAGTGTGAAAAGGACAGACATGGTAAAGAATTTGTGGTAACTTGGTGTTGCGTAAGGCAATAATATGCATACGTCTGTCGAAATATGTTCTATACAATAATGTTTGTAACAAAGACACTGTTGTTTTATTTGATTAGGTTAGCGGAATCGATATTACACATAAAAATATAGTACTGAAAGTACATTATCATTTCAGTTGAAACACGTTTAGTGTTGGATAAAACCTTCCAAACAATGCGTATATTTAGGGGATTTTGTCATGATTTTCATGTTGGCGAGCGGATTAAAGTTCCTAGTGGGCAATATATGTTTGTGCTATGTTGGCCCTAATGGACAGTACTAGCTTAACCTTGTTCTTTAAGGGCAAGATACACAGACCGCACTTTGACTTTACTTTGATGCAAAGATCTACTTTGTACCAAAAATATGTTTGAATATGAAGTTGAAAGTAATCTTCGGCAATACAAAGCTTACTTTGCGAAGGTGCCTTTGCTGTAAAGTAAAGTCACGATTGTGAATCTGGGCCTAAGAAACATATTTTTGGTACAAAGTAGATCTTTGCATCAAAGTAAAGTCAAAGTGCGGTCTGTGAATCTTGCCCTTAGCATTGATTCTACAGAACATTTAGGTAAAAGTTTTATTTAAAGTCGATTTGTCTTCTCTCTGGCTACTTTTTTGCCTACACCCCTTTCAGCCGAAAAGCAGTGATTCTATAAAATATACATATCTTAAAAACGGAAGCTCACGTTACAGCCTTATTGTTACACTTAATCCGTGTTCCACAAACAAACAGGAGCAAGTTCGGCGCCGTTCGGCCGACCCTATTCTCTCGTTTTCCCCGATGCCATACTAAGGAAGAATACCGGAAATGCACAACATATGATACAGGAAAAACATTTCTAATGCGTAGGACTTAAGGTTCATTGCACCCAAATTAGAGTTCTAGAGTCCCGGTGTTAGCAGGGTAGCAGATTCACCCGTACTATCCCCATTTTATTCATTTTCGCGTACAATACATATACAGAATCAAATGCTCGTCGAACACAAATGTTTTAATTATATGGGAGTTACATTATTTATGTACTTCTTATTAATATGTTAATATATGTATGCCAAACGAGATAGTGATTTGGCTTTATGAAACAGTGATTAGAATCAAAGAATAATTAGATTTGTTTTGATTGTTTGTTTTTTTTTTTTTTTTTTTTTTTTTTTATATTATAGCCTACCAAAGTGACTCCTCCCCGCCTGATGGTAAGCAGTCAGTGGAATCCAGAAGTGGCGGCCACCATACCAAAAGCCATCGTCTTAAACTGCTGGTATGGTGGTCTCCACTATGGCGGCTGGGAATGGGGTTAGGGGAAGGGAATGAGGGAGGTGAGGAAAGAGGAAAGGGGGGAAGTTGGGCCTCCGGCGCTCTCACTCACCGAACGAAACGCAGTAGTACGGATACTACTACTCTTAAGTCGATCTTCTATGAGAGGGTAGTACTTCCCCGGACGATCCGGCCCATTCATGCTGAAATCAGCGTGGATCTACTACCGTAAAAATGTTGATGATGTTATTCAAAATAGTTTATGTGGTATTTGAGGTCTGAATTATTTGTAAACGAGTTTATGCAACAAAATTATCTTAGATTAATAATACAAGCTCGTTATTCCTTTGCAGGGTAAGATATTTTTCATGCAGAGAAAGCAAGAATATTGATCGCCTTTTTCAAGTATGTCTTTTTAGCTTACTCACGATGTTTTCTTTTGACGTAAGTCAGTAATGTCCAAGGTAAACTTACTACTTATATAAGAATTTGAAAAGGCCACGGAGAAAAATCCACATCCTCGAGTAATTCGGAAGTGATTCATAATTTGTATACAACAATAAAAACACCCAACAACATACGAATCGCTGAAAGGTTTTGGACTCGCTTCTAATAACGGGTGGCGCAAAAGTAAAGACCCTATTTGTTTCAGCTATAACATTTTTTCTAAATTAGAAAACTAGATTTAGATTTTTTTAAATGTATATTTGTGCCATTAAATTTCGTACCATTAGGATTTAAAGATGATGTCTTTTAAATGGTGACCTCCAGAGTTGATACACATTTGAGCCCTATTTATGACATTTTGCATAACTTGCCGTAACACTTCCTGCGTTTCCATTTCCATCTCTCAGGGCATGTCAATAAGCAGAATACTCGGTTCTGGGGCACTGATAATCCGCGCATTATTCAAGAAACACCTCTACACCCACTAAAAGTTACTGTATGGTGTGGCATCTGTGTTGACAGAGTGATCGGACCCTATTTTTTCGAAGACGCTGGAGGCAATGCGATTACTGTCACTGGAGAACGCTACAGAACCATGTTACGTGAGTTTTTGATACCCAGTTTGGACGAATTGGGGCTGGAGCACATCTGGTTTCAACAAGACGGCGCTACGGCACACACAGCGCGCGACACTATGGACTTAGTGAGGGACGCTTTTCCAGGCCGAGTTATCTCTCGTTTTGGCGATTTGTCTTGGCCTGCAAGATCACCCGATCTGACCAGTCCAGACTTCTTTCTTTGGGGTTTTTTGAAATCTCGGGTGTATGTGAACAAGCCACAGACTCTCGCAGCTCTAAAAGAAAACATTCGTCAAGAAATAACGAACATATCGCAGGAAGTGTTACGGCAAGTTATGCAAAATGTCATAAATAGGGCTCAAATGTGTATCAACTCTGGAGGTCACCATTTAAAAGACATCATCTTTAAATCCTAATGGTACGAAATTTAATGGCACAAATATACATTTAAAAAAATCTAAATCTAGTTTTCTAATTTAGAAAAAATGTTATAGCTGAACCAAATAGGGTCTTTACTTTTGCGCCACCCGTTATAATGCATGCCGTGGTAGCGTTTAATTAAAGCAACATCTTATAATGATGAATGTATATTTAAATGTATGCTTTGTTATAGCTATGTTTGCCTTGGGATGGATGACGGCGGCGTACGACCGGTAATGAAACTTGGGGAATTGGCCTTCCCCAATGAACGTGTTTCGACTAAAATGATAATGATAATTCCCTCCCTGTAATTGTAAGTTTTGAGAACACATACGCTATAAACTGATTTAGTACTCATAAGATATAGCACCACGCCTATTTTTCCCTGAAAGGGTAGAGCTGTGGTGTAGGTTTTACACATACGTTTAGCCAGCCAGAATAACATACAACGCAGGCGCGGCGAGCCTTCCTCGACACTTCCGAGAATACTGATAATTCTTGACAGAAAAGCACAATAACTCTACGAAACACTGAGGCAATCAATAATTTAGACAATATACTGTTTATTAATACTAATAAAGTTCTAAGTTCTTTCTATTACACAAAGGTAGATAGAGACGTTTTTAGATAAAAACACGTTTACTACCGTATCTTCACTCAAATGAATGAGAAACTATTTTTTTTACGTTACTACATTACACGGGATTGCTTCTGAGTATCACGTCTAGTTAGATTACCGTGATCAGGGAAGCTAAAGTGCTGTTATTTATTGGTTAACGCCAAGCCACACCTGAGACCCGCTTTATAGCTTGTATTGTGGTACAGCCGTGACGAGTTCATTGACTCTGTAAGACGTTTAGTAGAAAGAAAGTTCTAATATTATATAAAATATTCCCTTCCCTTTTCCTCAAGAATTGGATTATTTTGTTTTTTTCTAATGAACTGTATAATAATGGAAATAAGTACCTAAATAATCAATAAAAAAATAAAAGATAAATAATGGCAAATTTAAACTGACTTGACATGTGTGTTCTAATCTTTTTTTTATATACAATGTCTAGGCATAGTTACTGTCTGAACTTGAAACTCCAAATTAAAGAATTGACAAAACTTTATTTTGCCTTAGCCTTTATTTTTAGTTTTAATTTAATTTAGTATTTCTCTTTTAAGTACCTAATTTTAGAATTAAGTTAATTTTAAAGATAAAATGGGTCAGGTTTATTATAAAGCTTCTTGAAACATCTGCAAGACATCAAACATTCGAGATAAGTCATGTCTGGATAAAAAAAAATAATAAGATCTAAATTCAAAGAGCAATTTAAGGCAGAAATGAAGTTCGCTAGACAGGACTTCGTATCATCTAATATTATATCTAAATATTTACAGCTTCAGAAGTTATAATTAATTCTTTTGTTTATAAATTTCAATATTCTTTTAAAAAAATAGATAAATCTCTTTTTTAGTCTATCTTGGTCTAACATCTTGTTTTATCGCAAAATATCTATTTTATTCTTTTCAATCATTAATCATCGGAATACATACTATGGTTTCTTTCTCGTCATCTTTCATGTAAACATACATAATCAATTTTAATTTCAAATCAATTTTAATTAATTTAATAATATATTACTTTAGTCTTCTCACTTCATGCTTTTACATACATAACCATTACTCTCTTTCTTGCATGCGTTGTCATCCCTCATCATCAATAGAAACAGTTTAATTTTAATTTTTCTGTCAAGCAAATAAATAAATAGTTTAGTTCTTACATCAAATTTTAAAATAAAGTAATAGAATAGATATATATAGATAATAAAAACTCATCAAAATTTACCGATAAACAATAAATAAAAGAATAACAATTTAAAACGATTTATCTCTTTATTTTAAAATTGAAAATTAAAACTTAGCAC
Organism: Parascotia fuliginaria; assembly: GCA_963082885.1. Lineage (NCBI taxonomy): Eukaryota > Metazoa > Arthropoda > Insecta > Lepidoptera > Erebidae > Parascotia > Parascotia fuliginaria. Next base: position 3,895,210 of record OY720179.1, read on the forward strand.
TTTTCTTGCGCCCTTATTTAAATGTCGTTAAAATTGAAGAGAATGTAAATAGCAGTTTAATAATCTTACGAATGCCTGGGCTGAAGTGATAACGTTATTAGTTTATTTTTATACTAGCTTTGCACGCGGCTGCGCTCACGTAGTAAGCGATTAAGTAAAAAGTAGTTTACATACCAGCTTTCTATGAGTGAAAGTACATTTTAGTAGTTCGTTACTAATAAAATTGCCTCGATTAATATAAATATAAAATATAAATTCCTCAGTCAATTTATGAGACGCGTTTTTACGCCTTGCTTAAAAGATCCGAGATCAAAATTGGCAAGAAACAAATGCGATGGTAAAGAGCTCCAAGTTTTAAATGAGCGGACAGATATCTTGAATACTAAACCGTTTGGTTCAAGATTCTTCCAATTCCACTGTGAAAGTCCACTGTGAAGATCAGCACAGTCAAATCTTGCTTAAATTTATCAGTCGAAATAAATGATCACAATTTAAAGTCACCATCGATTCTGTTGACTTGCCTGTCACACCGAGCAAAAAACTAGGTACCTATATAAATAGGCAACTAGCTATATTATTCAATACAAAGTAAATTAAGTTTAATCTTTACCTTCGCCTATTTTTTCACAAAGCTAATTTAATGTCTTAAAGAAATTGAATATTCTTTGTAAACAAAGTTTGTTTGAAACGAGTATCTTGTCTAGACCCGACTTAGAAATGTAATACATAATACCTTTGTAAGTTAGAAGCTATTGTGCTAGATTAACTGAAATTTATAATAATATATATATAATATATAGTCTATGATAAGCTGCAATGCAAGCTTTGTAGTTAATTAAAGCTATGTACGATCATATTGCCGGATACAAAATTTTATAAAATGAACAAAGTACACATTTTTAAAGCATTTGCATAGTTAGAGGAATTGGCAAGAAAGTGAGGCCAACCAACAGGCCAGTCTAAGTGTAAAAAATATCAAGCAGTCTCTAAAGTCTCTTCATATCGAAACATAATTTACTTTCCACATAACTACGAATATAAAGCGCCATCTATTTAATATTATAAATGCGAAAGTTTGTGTTCGTTGCCACTCAGCGCCTAAATGACTGAACCGCTTTCGATGAAAATTGGTATGTAGATAGATTCGGTGCCGGAGCCGGACATAGGGTACTTTGTATCCCGAAAATCAGTCTGGTTCCCAAGGGATACAACAAAACGAAGCCGTAGGACGCAGCTAGTACAAAATAATTTTTAATACGTTATGTCGCCTTCAGGTATTTTCTGCATAAGCTAAGACAGTACCTATCCATTGTTATTTAAAACAACATTTTTCACGGTGCGAGTTGCGAAGTAATTGAAAGTCAATATTTATGTAATTTTAATGCAGAACTTAGTCCTCAAGTGACAGTATAAGTTCGCAAGAAAGCCTTCACAAAGCTTTGAGCAGAATTAATTCAAGTCGATGTTTCGGTTTCTACGAACTAAATTACAAGCTGCTGTTAGAAACTTGACTTGTTTTCGTCATTATAATTATATGAAACGTTGTAACTTTTAAGATTCATTTTAAAAAGCTTTTAATTTTTTATAACCAACATTGTGAAACATTTTAGCAATAATTATCATTATCTCAGTCGTACTACATTCCCAGCTAGTATCAGCCGCAAATTGTCCAGCTAATAGCTCCTTTGGGAAGCCTCCACATAGATCTACTCACCGATCGACATCACTATTCACACAATTCAACATAATATCCTTGAAAATCAGTAATTATTCAAATATATCCAAACTCATTTAATGTGATACCATGACAAATCCTTTGTCTATAATTTAAAAGTTCAAAGCGACTATTATCATTCTGTAGTACGTAGGTATATACAATACACATTTAGGTTAATTACCATCGCTTAATTAAATTATTTGACGAGCAAATACTGGGTATTGTACGTCACAAATATGTAAGGCTATTGCGAGGGTTACCACGCGACACGCTCCGAAAACGGCAAGGCGTAACCTTGGTGGCCGTCATACTATGTATCAGAGCTTTATGTTGGTGGTTTATTGTAGCATTACCCTTTTGAAAAAAGGGTTTAAGGTCTAAAGAGTCATTGATTTTTATCATTGAAGATATTTTCCCGAATAGGTTCGACCCATTCATGATAAAACAAGCAAAGAAGCACAAAGAAGCCACAGCAGAAATTTTCTACTGTAAAACCTTTATTTCTATTTTTAGTCACAAAACTTAAATAAAATAACGCAGTACAAAATCTATCCGATATATTTCAAATTAGACGAAAACAAGTTCAGAAACCCTAAATCACATTCGACGCAATACACAAGGGTAGCATACAAATATCACGTATTTTATTTCACATTTTCTTTTAAAAACGCACGAGCTATTTTCTTGGCCGTTCCTATGTGTTCTAACTTCTAATCTCTAAATATTATAAAACAAAGTCGCTGTTTTTTTTCTGTTTTACCGCTAACTTCTGCTTTCTTACGCAACAGATTTTGATACGATTTTTCTTAATTTGTATATACATAATGTCTAATACACGCATATTTTAGTAGTGAAAAGCCGACAATTGAAAAGATTTGTAATTATATCCTAAAAGCATATTATTACCATCGTGCGAAGCTGAAACAAATGATCGCTAATACCTTTAAAACCTAAGCCTGAAGGGAATATCAGTATCAATTGTATTTCCAACCCTATCTGACCTTGCTCACGCGTTCCCCTTCACTTGTCAATTTTTCTATTATACGAATATAAAAACGCGTTGGAAAAATCTCGTCGAGATGTAGGTATATGCTTACTTAATACGCCATCTCCTATTTATTTTATGCAGAGAAAGATTCTGACTATAGTATTTCTTTGCCTAGCGTTCATGGAATTACTACAGACGCACTACGAACTGCAATTTTTGAAGCGAAGCTACTTCTAGAGAGCAGAAAAAGAGATAACTGTTTGCCGTCTATAGGCGCCCGCAGTAACACCACTCATGTAAAGTTACGTTCCTGTTAGTGGACCTTTTCCCAAAGAGAGGAGTTTGTCATAGTCGCCGCCTTTGACTAACGAGTTGCACACCTTATTATGGTGATATATGCGCAAGTAAGGCTGCTGTTTTATACCTACTTAGGGCGCTAGACAAGTGTCAAAGATTTCTATTCTATTCATAGAATAGATAATAAAATGTATGAGATTGACATAAGCGTTGGCGTTAGCATATGTCAATCCAATAGGGCCTCTGGTAATCATTTAGTCGCCCCTTGAAACACATGTAGTAAAAGATAATGGGTCTCTAAATTTTAAATTGAAGACCACGGTCATTTAGACTACACAATACATTATCTCTGAAATGCCAACCAGTCACATTGTTTGAAGTCTTTGAAAAGTAGAAGAAAATTCTAACCTAAATGGTTACGACCACTTCACATAAATATTTCAAACGTAGTACTTTGTGGGTAGCAACAACTTCAAGGACAAGTAAAAAGTGGTCTGTCACCGCAGTCGCACCCTAAATTTTGTCCGTGTCATTGCGGTGTTAATGTTTTATAGTAGTAGTTTTGCTGCAATTTAAAATTAAACTTTACCACTACAGTCTAAAACCTTATTTTTACTTGTGTCCGTTTCTTAATTATTTCATTATAAAATAAATAAAATATTTGTTACCTTTTGTTTTAGAGCGTTGTTAATGCTTGTATTTTTTTGTAAAGCAATCGTAGATATTGGGTTATTGTTTGTATGAACGTTGAACGCAGACCTAAGTGAGATGCTTTTCAGTATGATGTCAACCTAAATCGTAAGTCTTCTGAATTCTCAAAATAATGTGTTCTGCTCGCTACTAACCATCAAAGTTTTACCCGAGACATATATTTATTTCTTTATTTATTATTAAGCAATGGAAACTTACAGTCGCGTAATAAATAAATTTAGGAGACACGCAGTCAAGTTTTCTCATGATGCCTTCCTTCTCCCTACGTCAGTAATGTTCAGAATAAACTTGATAAGGACCCACTCTTAAAATAGTCTTATTAGTACTTTGTATCGTCGTATCTTATCGGATCGAACCGTTTAAGCACTGTATTGACATCACTGTTAATTCTGATCAAAGACTTAAATCTTGAAGCACTGAGTAATTCGGGGTTGCAAAGAATTCCAATGGTGGTCTACATTTCTTCTAAACTTGTCGATCCCCTATAATGCCACTCTATAACTAAACCTTGATGCTGGACCTTTTATCATCCAACAGTATGCGTGACTGCACATACATTAAAACTCTTTTTATAATTAGCTCTGTTTTATTTCGCTACTATATAATCGACATTTTAGGGGTCCCTGCCCGAGTTTATTTAGGACTGGACGATCCTCCCTGAATATTGGAAACGTGATTGGGCGCTACTGTGTCTATATTTATTGTGCACATAAATCTTTAAGAAAAAGGTAAATACGGGAGATGAGGACGTTATATTTTCTCGAGACATGTTTGGTAGCAAGTCTTATTTTGTACAATTTGTGTTTGTTTTCTTTTTTCGCTCAGAGCAGGATTTTCATCGTTGTGTTGGACTCGAAACATAATCTCCGCATTAGTTGGTTTGAGCACGGACTATACTCGTAAAGTAGATAAATACTAAACCAGTTGGGGTTTTAGTTCATTGATTATTCTACTGTAGTAAAATCTAGTAGTAAGGTTTTCAGCTCTTTTACGTACATTGATATTGCGTTATGCGTTTATCATTAAAATTTCGGTAAACATACTCTGCCAATTTTCATATAGTTGCTCAGTTTTATTCAATGAACTTGAAATGGATGAAAAGTGTACTGCAATTCGTATAAAAAGAACACTCATGGAAAGAGATGGACTGGTTCAATATTCTGGACCGCAAGCCACACAGTAAAATTTAGATAATAAATTATTTCAATAGACAGATAAAATTTTCTTCTTTGATATTTCATTCTCGTTTTCTTTTCGTATTGCTTATTTTAGACCAGATGAATTAGCAACATTTAGTATAGACTAAAATAACCTACAGTAATACCTAGGTATCCCAAAGACAAGCTGCTAGTTCATAACTTTAATTTTCAAATAAACATTATTAACACAGTGTGGCATATTTATTTGTACAAAGCTTTCCTTAATGAAACATTGTTTTATTGAAATTCTCGTCATGTAACACCACTCTCCGAGTTACAAAGTTACTAAATTACGTTAAAATAGCTAGAATTGTTTCTAAAACTGGCGTCCTTTGGGTTGTTCGTGTTATTAATTAATTAGGAACCATCTTTGACTGTGAATTTAAGGCAGGTGTGCAGACCGCATACCTACAATTGTTATTGAATAGTTTTGAGCAACAATGAAGGTAACAAAGAGAATTTCGGTATTTTCTTACCTATTTCAATTTAGATACGTGGTTTTTACTATTTTGTTTGCATGTGGTGCATGTAGTTCGTTAATAGTTTTACACAGTTTTTATATGATTCTGATATATTTCTTTCAAGATTCTTGAGTCTAATTTGTGTCAGTTGAATAAATGTAGTATTGGACGTAAGCGTCTTCTAACAAGAGGGCTTTACATGGTCACCCCGGTTAAGGGGTTTCTCTGCTGCTTATTTTTTACTGTTCTTTATGTCACCTTTTGCAACATCTACAGGAAGAGATGGGATGATTTTATAAGTCGGAGATCACAAGGCACCTCTTACTAAGACTTTATTATTTACTTAATTTTTTTTGTTGGTGAATATTAAATTTACCAAAATAACTACTAGAACAAAAAACTTGATTGCTAAAAATAAATATCTCATAATTTGTAGTGAGTAAGTTTTGCCCTTTGTATTTCAAGCTTCATCTCGTGCTGCCTATTCTCACACGAATAGTAGCGTAATGTTCACTTGTAGCTCTAACATGAGTTAGGTGTGTGCATTTCCTCACGGGGTGACATAACGATGTCAACATAAAATATTTGTATGAGAAAATTTAGTTCTGCTTAAATACTATAGGCACTGTTTATTTTTACACACAAATATTTATGTAAATACACCAGTAATATGCACCTTAGTTCATGGTTAAAGAGCTACTGCTGTTAGTCATTTATTTAGTCATTTACTAACTCATTTTTTCCAATATAAAATAAGCTTTGGTGTACAAATCCTCGTCATATAAATACCATTAATTTGTTCCAACTCAGTTCAAAGTTCATAAAATCATTCATTTACTGAAGGAAACTAACGGCGACATTTTATAATGTTTTATATAGTTGACTAATCGAAAATTGGTGTAAGAAAAGACATTAATTTATTTAAATGGTCCATATTTCACATTGTGGTTTTCCCATTTATTACTTTTGTTGCGATTCTTTGTCCGCTATTTCAATTTTATCGGATTTGTGGACATCTATAGCCAGAAAACGGACCTTTTAGATTTCACGTTGGCAGAATTATGAAATTAAAGAGTATTGTAGTAATTTAATAAATTCAATATATTTTTGTGACGAAGTTTAATAATAATTTATATATAGTATTCTAGCGGCCCACCGAAATCTTATTCTCGCCTGTCGAAAACGGCCCTTTCCAAATCAAGAGTTTCCAAAGAGAAAGTTTACGCATCGGACGCATACACGCTATTCATAAATCCGAAATTTAAAACTTTTGACAGTTCTATCCAAAAGACCTTGTGGTTTTCAGCTAAAACCTGTAGAAAGTATTTGCGTTTATATGGAATAGGCCAACGGCATCAGAATGAGGTGTCAAACACGACGCGTAAACTTTACGAACAATCGAGAATAAGGCAGCAGTACTTCGAACGTCTAGAATTCTTAGTTGACTGTCTACCAATAAATTATTTAGGTACCTGTTAAATTTCAACTTTATATCTTAAAGCTTTTAAGATTTCTAAAAAGCAAGAACAATATTATAAAGTTATATCTTTTTCATTCTCTTTCATTTTATTCTATCAATCATTTGCCGCCGTTTTCTATTACGAAATCTTTCACGCAGTTCGTTTATTTTTTTTTTGGTTTTCATCCCTACACTCATGACTCTCAGTTTATAATATAATTTCATTTAAAGGAGCTAATGTAATAAAGAGAACTATAAGATTACCTTGTTCAAAGGAAAACAAGCCAAATAAAAACGAACCAAAAGTCTTCAACAGAAGACAGCTGAGGGGATTCTCATGAAACTTTATGAATGAAGATTTCAACGTTGTCTGCCGTTTATATGACCTAGTTTTGTTTTGATTTTATACGAATTCTGTTCGTAATAACATTTTATTGTTAAGTCACTGTTGAACACTCAAACGTTTACTATTATCGTTCTCTTAAAGAATAGGAAGAAGAATATGTTTACGTATAATGCTTTGCCTAATGGTGAGCAGTCAGTAAAATCCAGAAGTGGTGGTCACCTTTCCAAAAGCCATTGTCTCAAGCTGCTGGTATGGTGGCCACTATGGCGGCTTATTGAGATGTTTTTTAACATCCCGCTTAAAAGACTCAGGATTAAAATTAGAATTGGACCACATGATGGTTTCGGTTTAGAAATTGAAACTACCCATCTCGTTTCTCTTGTGTCGCAAGAAGCGATTAAGGGTGTCATCATCATCATCATCATCATATCAGCCAAAAGACGTCCACTGCTGGACATAGGCCTCCCCCAATTTTCGCCATCGTAGCCGGTCGTTCCCCGCCCTCATCCATCGGTTGCCCGCCACCCTTATACGGTCGTCGGTCCACCTTGTGAGGGGTCTGCCCACGCTGCGTCTTCCGGTTCGTGGTCGCCACTCTAGAACCTTTCTGCCCCAGCGGCCGTCAGTTCTGCGAGCTATGTGTCCTGCCCATTGCCACTTCAGAGAAGCAACTCTGCGAGCCATGTCAGTCACTTTGGTTCGCCTGCGGATTTCTTCGTTTCTCAAACGATCGCGCAGGGAGACGCCTAACATAGCCCGCTCCATCGCCCTCTGAGCGACTTTGAGCCCTCGGATAAGACCCATAGTTAGCGACCACGTCTCTGCTCCGTATGTCATCACTGGCAACACACACTGGTCAAAGACCTTGGTCTTAAGACACTGCGGTAGTGCGGACGAGAAGATATGTTGTAGCTTCCCGAACGCTGCCCAGCCGAACTGGATTCGACGAGTGACCTCTTTCTCGAAATTGGACTTACCTAATCGGACTGCTTGTCCCAGGTATGTGTACTCATCAACGAATTCGAGCATCGAGCCTCCGACCGTAATAGGAGTGGGTGTAACATGGACATTGGTCATGACTTTAGTCTTGTCCATGTTCATTTTTAGGCCCACTTGTCGAGAGACTCTACTGAGGTCATCGAGCATTGCACTGAGCTCCTCCACGGTCTCAGCCATGACCACGATATCGTCCGCGAATCGAAGGTGAGTGATGTACTCGCCGTTTATGTTGATGCCAAGTCCATTCCAGGTCACAAGCTTGAACACGTCCTCCAGTGCAGCGGTGAACAGTTTCGGAGATATGACATCTCCCTGTCGTACTCCTCGCTGCAACTGGATAGGCCTTGAGCTCTGACCATTAATTCGTACTGACATGGTGGCGTTTTCATACAAACACTTCAGCACTTCGATATATCGATAGTCAATATGGCACCGTTGGAGAGACTGCAGCACGGCCCAGGTCTCGATCGAATCAAAGGCTTTCTCATAGTCCACAAACGCTAAGCATAGGGGCCGGTTATACTCTGTGGACTTATGTATAACCTGCCGCAGCGTATGTATGTGGTCTATGGTACTAAAACCTTTTCGGAAACCGGCTTGTTCGGGAGGCTGGAAGTCGTCGAACCTGTTTGCGAGACGATTAGTGATGACTCTTGAGAACAGCTTGTAGACGTGACTCAGGAGTGTGATAGGTCTGTAATTCTTCAGAAGGGTTTTATCGCCCCTCTTGAAGAACAGCTCCACCACACCTCTATGCCATGCCTGTGGCGTTTTGCCCTCGAGGAGGACGGCACTAAAGAGCCTCTGAAGGGCCTTCAGGACAGAATTTCCGCCTGCCTTCAGTAGCTCGACTGTGATTCCATCCTCACCCGGCGCCTTGTTGTTCTTGAGCTGTATCAGGGCCATACCAATCTCGCACAGGCTGACGTCCGGGATGTCTTCGGTGTAATGTCGAGTTAACCTAGCTCTTATATATAAAATAGAAAAAATGTGGATGAAATTAAATGACATCCATCTTCCGTGAAAACAAAAGCATACCAACCGTAATTTATGTTAAAATTAATGTAGAAGTTATTGTCATGTCGGCGTCTGCGTCTGGGTGACACTCCTTGTGGTTGGCACTGAAAATCAGTTCTGGGTTGGGTAAGTAATTGCTTAACCCAGTATTTGCTGAGTGTCCAACCAATTTGTGTTTAATCGCGGCGTACTCACTTATTTTGTAATTTCGCATTTCTTAAACTCTTTTGTAAAAGTAGCACGTGGTGCCACGTCAAATAACTAGACATGAGTCTTGAGTCATCTCATCTCTTTTTGACAGCTTTGGTACGTTCAAAAACGCATTATTATTAAGAGTGTTTAGTTTTGATTAAAATTAAGAATGATCTTTCATTCTTTGTTATCATTATTTATTAAGTATTTAGAAATAAGATATTTTATGCATGTCTTTTTAATTTTTATTTTTTAAATTGTGTTTTATTTTCTATGTGCGTCGTGTTTTGCACAAATAAATACTTTTTCTTTCTTTCTTTCTTTCTTCTCTTGGATCTGATGCTAGGGAGCTAACAGGTGCATGTTGTGTCGTGTATAACTGTCCGTAGAACCTCTCGACCTCCTCTAAAACTTCTGGCGTAGACGAGATGATCCTGCCGTCCCCAGTCTTCAGCTTGACAAGTCGGCTCTGCCCGACAGACCGATCTCGTGCGAACACTTTCAAGCCTTTGTTGCGCTCTATAGCCTCTTTAACACGTTGTGTGTTAAATTGGCGAAGGTCGCGAGTCAAAGACTTGGAGATCCGTCTGTTGAGCCGCCGATAGTCACTAGCTTCCTCTGGGGACCGCAGTACCATCCTGCGTCTTTCCTCCATAAGTTTGAGGGTCTGGTCGGTGATCTTTCTCGGTCCTTTACTGCGGTGGGCTTTAAAGATGTTAGACCCTACCGAACGGACAGTTTCCACGAACCTGTTGCTGTATTCGTCCACGTCTACGCAATCGCCGAGGCTTTCGAAGCGGTTAAGAAGTTCGAGTTGGAAGCTCTCGGAGCTTTGAATTTGAATCGGTGCAGGTCGGAGCGTAGACTTCATCAGTCGAGACCGGTCCAGCTTAGGGTTGATATTTAATATGCCTCTTACCATCCGGTGATCGCTTCCGGTTTTCACCGCATTGATCACTGAGACATCATTAAATATTTGCCGCCTGGTCGACATGACGAAGTCAATCTCATTTTTTGTGACACCATCAGGACTAATCCAGGTCCATTTGCGGCTATCGCGCTTCTTGAAGAAGGAGTTCATCATAAAGAGGCCCTCCTTCTCCATGAAGTCAGCCAGCATTTGGCTCCGGGGATTCCTGGATCCAAATCCAAACTGCCCCACTCTCAACTCGTTACCGCCTCGTTTACCTAGCTTCGCGTTGAAGTCCCCCATGACAACAGTGTATTGGGTCCTAGAGGCATGTATTACTCTGGAAATGTCCTCATACATAGCCTCGACCTCATCGTCGGGGTATGTCGAAGTGGGAGCATATACCTGTATGACCTTCAACGAATACCGTTTGGTGATTCTGAGTATAAGGTATGCTACCCTCGTCGACACACTCTCGATTTTCACCACGTTGTTCACGAGGGACTTGTGGACGATAAACCCGACCTTGGGACAGTTGGTCGCCCTCCCGGAAATAGAGCAGGTTACCGGACTTAAGGGTTATCGTATCCTCCCCCTGTCTTCGGACTTCTGACAATCCCACTATGTACCATCGTAGCCTGCTCAATTCTTCCTCCAGTTCAACAATCTTCTCGTCATTCCGCAATGTGCGCACGTTGTATGTTGCCAGGGCCAAAGGTTGTCGGTTTGGGTAGCCTGGCCGCACCCGGGGATTCTTCGCACCCCCTACCCCGCCGTTACCATGGCCGCTACCGTAGCCAGGAATAGCGGGATGACCGGGGACTGGGGGCCATTTCTTTTGTTGTAGCTCCATTTGGAGGGATATTGCCATAATCGCCACGCTTGGCAGGCGGGTTGGCGATCGCAGTGGTGGTAGCTTTATCACAGGACGCTGCTGCCCGTCCTGTGTTGTGCTGATTTTCTACCACCCGTTTTCGTAACGGTTTAACCGCCGTTATTCGGTAAACTGATGTACTGTCATCATTTTGTCCTTAGTCGCCTTGTACGACACCCACGGACAGAGAGGGTTGGGACCATTCTTCCCCGGCCACCACGCGGGGCAAGGGTGTACCATTAAGGGTGTACCAGGTAATAAATAGGAGGGTTACTTGTGTATTAAAAATCACCTAATCACCTGCCAAACGGCGTGACTATGTCAAATACCTTCTGGAGAGGCCTTTATTCTGCACTACACGTCTTTAGGCTGAAGATGTCATAAAGTCACAACAAAAAGAAAGAGTATTACTCATACCGCTTATTTAATCATCGCTGGTGATAAGATAATGGTATGAGTAATGCTCCTATAAAACTATGTCTGCTTTAGACAATTAATCATATAGCAAGAGTAGCTGCCTGTAACATAGGAAGTTAATGGCGCAATGGTCTGGGTTAGCTGTAGGGTAAAGTTCAACGTATATCTATGTAAAAACATTCGCTTCTTAGAGCGCTTTCCATTTTTTATGTTAGCGCATTTGGTCCTAAGACACCTGTCTCTGGGACAGAAAAGCCAAAGCGACACGATTAGCACGTATAGTTTTACAGTGAAATAAGAGAATAATTGTCAGCACTTTACTTACTGCATAAACAAAATTTCCTTAACCTTCCTTAGAGAAAATTGTCATACTGGAAAACTTAGTAAATATATAATAATATGAAAATAGTTTGTACACAAAACAAACACAGGCAGTGAGTGGTATTTGTCGTAGCTCGCATCGCCCGCGGCTCGGTCCTGGGATCCGATCAGGATCAGCCCGTGACGGCTATTAGCCCGCCGAGTGGGAACCCGTGTTAACCTGAGTTTGCTTTTGTCTTAGCAACGGGTGTAAGTCCACTCGATCGAATATTATATTAGACTTTACTTTTGTTTGCGTATTATTGCTTTAGTGCAGTTTTAGTGGGTACATAATTTACAACCTAAAATCAAACTCGTCTATTCATTTAGATCAATATCAGTGTTAGAAAAATTTGCTAATGGAGTCAATTTGGAGACTGCCAATTCGCTTATTATGGTAATCTTAAGAAGAGCTAAAAAGAAACTAGGGGCAATCTATTTCATTGGCAGTTACAATTTAGTGTGAATTACAATTATTAGTAAAAATAGAAAGGACTTACATTATTGAATTAATATATTAAGTAACTTGCATTAGGGTACACGTTTTACAAACATAGAATGTCGGCAGCCTGTCTGTGAACTAAATTTTATCATACACACATATTTTACGCTAATCTTAGTGCAACAAACGTCCACTAAATCACGAGTCATGACCTCATGATAGACCAAAGACAATAACCACGGAGCTAGTGGCCACTGTGACCGAAACAATACCCTGTAGTCTGCATTTTGCGAGCAGCCTGTCGTTTATGAGGGTCGGCATTCCAGCAGACACCATGTGTTTACTGCGGTGACCGTAAACGTTAGCTTTATGACTCGTGCAACTGTCGCCACAAATGTTCGAGGACTCAAAAGAGCTAATAAAATTGAATTGAAGCACCCTATTCCACGATTAATTAATCTGCGAATAGCTTTCGCACAACTAGTTTTATATGTAAGGGTTTTTGATACTGTCTTCGTATGTGATGTTATTCGCACTTCATAACAACTGTACCTATTAATGACCAGCTTAATCTAAGCAATTGAGGTTGACTACTGCGCAACTAGGTACTCAGATGCCAGTTAACTTTAAGTTCTTTCTGTCGCTAAAATTCGTATTAAAGTGACAGAAATAGCATGAGACTTTAAGAACCACTTAAAATTGACGTACATTTATGTAGTATCTTATATAGTACTGGAGTACTTAGTAGCGCGGTATCACGCGTGTTAACACTTGCCGGGACAGTAAACGGATATGGCCGTGATGACAATAATGCATCTAATGTGTCTACAGTAGTGTCCATGAAAGGGTTAAGTTACATCTTTGGTTACTGCTCTGCTACCGTACCTCGTAGCGTAATATTACATAGCCTATAACCTTCCTTAAGAGCTGGGCTGTCAAACGCAAGAAGAACTATTCAAATCCGACTAGTAATTCTAGAGATTAGCGCGTTGAAACAAACAAACTTTTTAACTTTCAGTGTAGTTTTAAATGAAGCTACTGCCACCTTGTCTGTACAAAAGCTTTGCACATTTATAATTAGCGAACACAAAGATATTTATATTTCCGAAAGAAATTTGCCTAGATTTTGAAAGAATAGTCAGAGGTACATACTACACATGTTTTATTCTACATACACAGATTAATGTAGTAAGATTTTCGATCAAATGCGACATTTTAACTTTTTATTTTACAAATGCCTTTATCTTTACAAATAAACTTGTCACAGTCTTGAAAAAACTGTTCTTGTGCCTTATATTGGATGAGACGTTTCATATTTGTCCGTGAATAAGAAACTTTTTGTCGAACTAAAACGAGCTTGTTCTCTATTCAATTTCTTTTTTGGGGTAAAACTAACTCAATTGAAGATATCATTTGAAAGCAACTTTGTATATATATCTTCTTATATATCTTTATCTTTTTTTTTTGTTTTGAGACTGCCTTGAAAGTCTGCGCAGTCTGGGTTATGGGGTACTCAGTTTTTTTTACCCGGATTCTTAAATTCTACCTTTTAAATGTCAACATCATGCATGCATGGCATGTGTATCATGCACCTTTGCCTACTTTTTCAAAAAATGGATGTTATGTTATTTCTCTACGTAGAACAAAAAATATATAACATGAATTATATTATGCCACTTGCCACAAGGTTATTCTTAGAATTGGACAAAAGCAGTATTGAAATTGCCGACGAGAACGAGAAATATGTATTTGTTTAATGGCTGTAACTCGAAACGTCATAACCCCTCTGCTACCCCTGGGGGAAACAGCGTGATGCTAAGTTATGTTAGAAATAATGAAGTAACATTATACACAATCGTGATGGCCTAAAGCTTTACAATATCCACCGCTTATACTGTGGAATTACGAGGTTTACAGTCCGTGACCTAAGAAAATATCTAATTATGTAACTTATTTAATATCGTTATTAAAAGTTAAAACGTTTCTACATGGTAGAAAATGCGCGAGTGATACTCCTTGCTGTTGTAAGGCTACGACGGCTCCTACCATCAGACGAGCCATATACTTGTTTGCCACTTAGTTGTATAGAAAAATACTGATACGTTAAAGAAAACCTGGACTATAATAAATATTTCTCATAAAAACGGTTTAAAAACTCTAGCCTATTCAGATCAACCCCATAAAATAATATTGCACTTGACCTCACATTTTTGGCTACCAAAACGCAATAATTTGGCTAAGTCGGTCAAAGTCGCACCATGGACTGGCTTGCATCCAGTTAGCATGCAAGGTCACCTACAATTTTGCGAAACTTTAACTGTTCTATTTTAAATTTTGGCTTATAACCAAACAAAAAGAAATATTTGTCAGTTAATTCAAGGTACAAATGTCCGTTGGGTCATTGTGGCAATTTAATCCGCGGTTGTAAGTGTAGAGTGGGGTAAAAATAACATAATATACCATACATTTATAAGCCGATTATCGATTTGTAGATATTTTTGTACTATCGTTTGAATAAGTATTATTCTAAAAAGGTGTTTATTGATTTTATGTTTTGCTTGCTGTTTTATAGCCGATAAGTTGTAAATGTCAAGAAACTCAGGCCGCTATTTCTTACTAGTTATTAAACTTTTCTTTTTATGGTCATGGCAAATATGGTACGGTCTACGTGATGGTAAGTGGATACTAACCTAAGAACTTGGTTGTTTTCTAAACATTTCATGAATAATGCTAAGAAATCAAGAAAGAGCAGGCATATTCCGAGGCATCTTCACTTACTAAACAAATCACAAGTCATGAGCTCTTTAGCATTTCTCATAGGAACGTAATTGTAACAAATTAACTAAGACGCTTTCAATGCGTAAAGATATGTGTACAAAATGACTGTAGATATTTTAGCGAGTTTGCACGTAATTTCAAATAAATTAAACTCAAGAGGTAACTTCACATCGATTTATCCATCAATTTTATTTTTTATAACAATTTGATGATTACATGTAATTTTAGATCTGCTAAGTGTAATTGCTACGGGTATTTGCCCTATAAGGTGTTGCCGTGTCAATTTCCTGAATCCCACCTCTAGGGTGTCTCTGCCCCTCAAACGGGTGTTATTGGATTTTTCCGCAATATACTTCAGTGTGTATTGGCGCTTGATTCTCGTATTACTTGCTAACACGCAATAACGTGGGCGAATTCGTTTACCTCCTTGACAATTATGATGTCCTGGTACATATTTCAGAGAAACTCAAGCCCTGCAGCACATTGATTGCTTTAAAAAACATTGTCCGTATAACCACATAAATAGTTATTGTTGGTGAGGTCTTATTTTTTGCTACCTAAGTGACTCCACTCTGTCTGATGGTAAGCAGTCAGTGGAATGTGGAAATGGTATCTATTTTTATCATTGAGCAATTGGTACAACGGTGGTTTTACTATGCTCGTTTCCAAAGCATCAAAATTTATTTATTTATTTATTTATATACACAACATACGACTATCTTTACAGGTAATGCTTAACCTAATGCGATAGTGTACCACAATAACATAAAACTTAACTTAATCTATCTAACTTACTAACTACACTATTAGTGACCTTTGTGAATTCGTTCAATGTATCCGTTAAATTAGAAGGAAGCTCATTTTGCAATATGGCAAGAAACTCACTTTTTATAACTGTACCCCTACCCGTAATGCTATATAGATTAATTATTTATTTTATTGGTTCAAAAGTAATTTCAAATGTAACGATCTATAAATCTTTTAAGATGTGACTTAATTTAACTCTCGAAGTAAATCCTACTTTATTATTGAATCTTAAAGTCTGTAGGTATATTTCAATATAGAGGTACCGAAAAGAAATACAACACAATGTTGCGGCAAATAAAATTATTAAAAAATCTCAAACGCTTAAAGTTTATTGGCTTAATAACAATATCCCTAATATATATTCAAATAGTAATGACACTTGCTGTCATCTTTGATTCAAATAAGAATGTCAAGCTGTTAAGATTTCATGGTTTGAGTTTTTAATTAAGCAACAGATAAAGAACTGAACCGTTTGATTCGAGACCCTACAAGTAGATAAACAAAGAAACTAACATTATGCACCTAATTAAAAACATGCGACATTAAACATGCGGGAATGTTAATGAAAGGTAAATTAATTTGCATGCTATGTTAGTAAATCTGCATGTGCAATGAGCTTTGTGTGTTATTGACGTATCTCTCCAGCATGTAATCTATATTATTAAATAAAGCAAAAATTTGTTTGTTTGTTTAATGCGCTAATATCTGAAACTACCAGTTGAGTTTAAGAAAGTTTTTTTGCTTATGATAGCCCAGTTCTCAAGGAAAGTTACATAGGTTATGTAACATCACGCTACTGGCGACGAGAGCAGAGCAGTAAGCAAAGACGCGGGTGAAACCGCACCGCGGAAAACTAGTGTAATAATGTTATAATTTATTGATATATGTAATATTCGGTGGTTCAATGTACTCGTTGGTAAGCTAATTCCCATCGCAAATTTCGTGCTAGCGTCGACGACGTCTATTATCTATTTAACATAGGTCAATTTCGTGATTCCAATGAACTTTTACGTTTTAAAGACGTGTCTAAATTAGATATATGGTTTTTCCAAAGACATAAGCAGAAATCAATCAACGTTTATCCAGCTTTGAAATCCTATGTCATTAGAAATGAGCCTATATTTTCCTATACCTACCACTAATATATTACCACTTACAATTTAATTGCACGTTTTCAGAAAGGCTACCAATAATCTTGATAGCATTTAATAATAATTAACGCTGGTACATTATAACTCTGTGGATAATAGAATCATCTAAGGAAACAAGACTACTCCCTTCGGAGCTGACCTAGCAGCGGTGGTTTATTGCCTCGCATGCTAGTGAAGTATGCAGTAATTTGACGCGAGAGACCTGCCATGTATAAGATATCCTCATAATGAACTCTTGGCAAACGTGTACATTAATGTTAATGAAATATTTATGAGTTATGTTACAAGTTTTCATTTAAATATAAAATAGATACAAGGATGCTATGGCAATCTCACACATCGGACGAAACACACTAGCAAGGGAACTGATATTTATCGTCTATTATGAGAGGGTAGTACTTGCCCGGTCGATCCGGCCCATTCATGGTAAAACCAGCAAGGATGTAGATCCTTGCTGGTTACCGTAGACTAACATGCTACACAACCACAACGCCTTGTGATAATAAAGTAAAAGTGTTGTGAGCTTTTTTCGCACCACATATTAACAATAAGGTACCTATACATTACTAGTGAACAAGCCAATAAACCAAACTTGATAATACTGACAACTAAAGCTTGCAATTAGTGACACCGATATTTAACGTTAAGAAGAAAGGCAGTATCAGGGTAGCCAGGGCGAAGTTGCAGTTTCTCGCTAGTGATTAAACGAGTACAATGTAAATGATGAAAGCTCGCAATTAAGCGAGCTTGGCCTGAACATCAATCACTGCGATATCTACTCAACTGATTTTCTTCTACTATTTTTCTGACTTTTGCTTAGTGTATGGTTTAAGATATAGAATAGAATCGATTTTCGATGGATGACTTTTAATTGGAAGTAAATGTTTGGTCAAAAACTTAGCCCTCATCTTTCATTCTGTAGATATAGTAAAAAAACCCAAATTGAAAGAATTAAGATATCTTTACTAAAGTTATATGCTGAAAAGCACGTGGCTGGAGTAAAGGCAATTTTAAGGGATGTAACCTTTGTCTACTTTATTGTGCAAGTGGTTCAAGGAAAAAAAAATAGAACTCTTAACAAAATATTAGTCACAAAAAGTAACCAAGGAGATAATTATCTGTAAACTGATCTTCAATGGAAACATAATGTAACCTCCTCAAACCTTCTCACGAGTTAGACATTCTCCATATCATTAGAATACATCAAAATAGTGTTGAAATATAAGAAAAATATGGATGCCATGGAGTTGTTCTTAGGTGTAACAAACCAGAGATACTTAGTAGCAAAACTAATAAAAGTGGACACAAGTGTTCCAACGGCGATCTGATGTAAGGATTTTCGTTTTGACTTCAGATGTTTACCTGAAACAAACAGAAATAAAACATTATAACATGAAAAAAAAACGATTTATATAATAATAATAACAGAAGATCACTAGGCAGTCTATAAAATAGCTATTTCATTGACTGCCTAGTGATCTTGGTATTGTATACTAATACTCGGTTATCTAATGATACAGAGTATTATGAATTTATGATCCTAGTCGCCTTAAAGTTGAAGATTTAAATTAAGAATATTGTTGACGACAAAAACATATAATTCACTGACTTAAAGAACAACCAGGCACACACACATACTTGTATATTACATACGCTGCAACTATTAGAGTAGACAAATAATTCATCCAGACCTATAAAAGGCGAAACGTGGTTCTAATATTCCTATTGCTGCTTTCAAAGAGCTTTTATTACGTTACTATTTCAATTATAACGACTATAATATGTCGCAGTCGACTGGATAAATCGGTTGAATCTAAAAATGTCTAGACAGTAATAAATTAATGTGTGAACGCTAGACATAAATATGTTGAATTTACTTTCAATCACTTTAGTTTAACTTAAAGTAAATCTTAACTAATACTATAATAAAAAGAAAAGTATTTTTAAATCATTTTCAGAATTTCAATATTATAGCGCCTTTGTTAATCTGAATGAAGCAACACGACACCATTGCAATGATATTTTCCGTAGGTGTTTGCTGTGAAGTGGGCTACACACCTTCAGTTTTAACAGTACAGTTCGAAGTGTACAGTTAACAACTATAAGTAAGGTGTAGCCCGCTTGAGACCGAATCGGTTTGGTCACCTAGGTTTTCCCAAATTGTCCAGTTTCTGAAACTTTTGATACCGAACTTTTAAGCGAAGCAAGGGCAGACGTCTATTAAGTAATAAAGTAGTTAGACATTTTATAATGTGATGTGCACTGTTGAATACATACCTTTCCGAAATATCATATTGGAGGTATTCTTGCTATAGGTACTCGTCACGCTTAGCATTTGAATTGACGATTGCAATGCCCATGTCTATTATAGGACGTTGATGTCTGAAATAAAATTAATTTTAATTCCCTATCTCAAGTAATGATTTGACCGTCATTATTGAGGTTCTTGCGCAAATGCTAATTATCTATATGTTTGTGTAGCCAATTTTATAGCTATTAGCTACAGTGATAGGGGCGTGGGTGGGATTGTCTCATCATTATAAAACTCTCGTTATAGATTGTAGAAATTATCAAAACTGTAAAGCTAAAACAAGTAATCATCAATCATAAAATGTTGTAAACAATATAATTCATTCAAAGATTTATGAATTAGTTTCAAAAGTAGGTCGGTTTATCCGCAACATGAAATATATGGCATAAATAATGCTACACAATCTTTTGATAAAAAATAAGATTGTTTTTCTTTTTCTTTCTCGAATAAAGAAAAGAGATGACAATTTTTCTTTTAATAAATAATATGTTACGTACGTTATTTTGCTGCTAGCAATAGTGTATGCGATAGGTACCTGTGATAGTTGTTTACAAAATGTAACCTACTTTATTGTACATACTTTTGAAAGACACATAACAGCCCAGCACGCGATGTAAAAAACTATACCAGCATACAATACCATACTACGCTCAGACACTAGACAAAAATGTTTGGATCATACAAATGTTTGTCTCAAGTGAATCGGACTCACGATAACCGGTGTGTTAATACTTGGTGGTGACAAAAGTCTTCCGTAAACTCTAGACAGTACATGATGATGAATACTTATAAGTTTATTTATTTAATAACTAACTTTCTTTTTCATTTAGTTCACATTTTTCTTTTACGTTAGTTATTGAAGAGAAAATTATTGTTCAAATGGTTCGTTTGCGTAGAAAATAAAATGAACTGCGGTATGAAAATTGAAAGATTTTATTTTAGTTAAAAAAGTTTTTAATAAATGGAGGTTATCAACTTTAGCACAGGTTCTTTTTTAAAAACACTTTTTGTGATTTTGATTAAGATAATTTATATAGGTAAGTAGGTATGTAGTTAAAAAGTAAGTAAAGTAAAACTTATTAAACAACTTCAAGAATAAGTATTTATTTAATTTTAATTAATTACTTAAAATACTCATTACAATGGCTACTGCGATTATTTATTCAGATTCGATCGTTTTGTTTTTAATAACTGGATTTTTTGTAGGGAAATTTGATTCATATGAAAAATACAGATTAAGATTTATTACTTACTAGCTGATCCGGCGAACCAGCTGACGTATTTTCCTTTTTTATACTATCCTAGCAATTTTTCGATTTTTAACCGTTTAAATCCGCCCTCAAGTTGCACAAAAATTTCAAGATCAAAATTAGCCAAATCGACTCATTCTCGAGCTTTAGCGATACAAACGAACAGCAATTTATTTTTATATATAAGATATCACTCCAAATCTTGCAACTGTGACTGGTATTAGATAGATAACCCTGCTTACTCTTTTCAGAGAAAAGTCGTGTAGCTTCGTAGATACAAAAGTATGTAGAATATGTCTATATTCCGAATAGAAGAGCAATAAAATGCAAGTGAAATTCGTCGCCTTTGTGCCTCGCAAGAATCCTATAAAGTATTTATTGCCTTGTTTAATGATACTCAACTGTTGAACGGTTTCAAATGAGCTGACGTCACGTTTCAAAGGCAGAGCTTCAAAGAGCGCTATGTAAATACTAAGTATCACTAAATAATAATAATAATAATTATTTAAATGTATTTTTGATCTATCAACTTATGTGCTGTTCTTGTTGTAATAAAAAGTTGGTTTTAGCATTAATTTTAGCAATGAGCATGACTGTTTTCTACTACATACTTATGCCGTATGATAGTATGAGTAACTTTACGTCAATATTCTATAAATGCTAAAATAGTTCTTTGGAAAATCCGGCTTGGTTATGCTTAAGCCAGCATGGATCTACTCACAATCAGCCTATCACAATCTACTGCTAAACATAGGCCTCCCCCAATCAACGCCATAATAACACTCGATCCTCCGTCTTCCTTATCCAGTCTACACCCGCAACCTTTTTTCAGATCGTCTGTCCACCTGGCTGGAGGGCTTCCCTATCTTAGGTTTGCCGAGTCGCGGTCTCTACTCTAAGACTTGTTTAGTCTAGCGACCATCAGTCTTGCGGCAGATGTGACCAGCCTATTGCTTTGCTTAGTCTGCTAGCTATGTTGGTGACCCTGGTTCTTTGTCGGATGACCACATTCCTCAGCTTGTCCCTCAAGTCTTGTCGTAATTTATTTATTGACACGATATAGGTACCTAATATAATATTACCCAAATTCGAACGTTACCTGATCGTGTTTCATTTAGTTTTAGATTTGGAATTTTATTTAAAAACTGCAAGTGTGTTGAGATACAAACCCGAAAAAAGTTCTTCTAAAAGAATAGTCTTTAATTAACAACTTAAAAGTCGATAAGATCGTATGTGTAGACAATCACATGTAACTTATTCAAGCATTGAACTGCTGATACCATTCTCATGCATAGGGTCGTTAAGATAACAATTTCGATTGTCTTAATAGGGGTGCGGTTCGATGGAATACACCCTTCCTTTACGTATACATTTGCGATTGCGTAAAGTGATTTGTGGACCCACGTGAGGGAAACGCCTCAAGGAAGGTAGAGGCCTAAGATATTTTCCAAGGCTGAGTGATTCATCGAGAAAATTCCTTCTTGTTATATTATGCAATGTAGGTAGGTGTTTTTAGAGCTACGTATCTCAAAGGAACAAACAGAATCCTTATACTTAATTGTTCTTTATTCAACTTAGTTTGAAAACAACCACTTACCACCACGTGGCCTGTTTGCTCGTCTGGCACTGGCGGTATTAAAAAAATCATAATATATTATAGTTACTGTAACCTGTTTTTATTACATGGCCGTTTTTCCCCAAGATTTTATATGTATGCTTACTTTGGATCTAGATAATGGATTGGATGTCTAGATGAATGGACCGGAAAAGTACTACCCTCTCATAGAAGATGGACGTAAAAGTAGTAGTATCTGTACTATTGCGTTTCGTTTGGTGAGTGAGAGTGCCGGAGGTCTAATTTTCCTTCCTTCGTCATTCCACACCTCCCTCATTCATTTCACTTATTCCATTTCCAGCCGCATAGGCCACCATACCAGCAGTTTAAAAGACGATCACTTTTGGAATGGTGGCCACCACTTCTGTATTCCACTGATTGCTTACCATCAGGTAGAGTGGGACCACTTTGGTCGGCTAATATAAAAAAAAGTTAGCGTTGTGTAGTTGTTGTGATATTATATGATACTGCAGTGGTGAAACAATTCTAGAAATATCTAATTTAAAATATTTCAACTTTAGTTGTTGCCGAACTATAGAAGAACAAGCCGCAAATGGATACTGTGCTATTCAAAAATGAAAAGAAATTATTTTATTTGACTTGTTCTGGGATTTCCTACTGCTTTTAAAAAAACAACCTACCTTCTGAAACAGAAGACGTTAATAGGTAGGTTTCCTGAAGAATCTGAAAATTTCAGGACTAAAGGTACTACTCTCACGACATTAATCAAAGCTCCATCATCGAGTGTGAACGTGCTCAAATCGTTCCGGAATATTTGACGTTATTTGTCAAAGTGGCAATTTGGACGGTCATCAATATCGGAGGCTCTATCGCTCGCCGCTATGAATATGAGACAAACACCTCAATTTTTCACGTCATATTTGGGAAACCTCTAGGTTTCATTATTTTATACAATCAAGGCAGGTCTATTTTGCCTGTTTTTTAGCTATTAAATAGTTTAATATAAGTGGCATTTTGTTTTTCAACAAACCTTTACCGGACTGGTAAAGATTTTTTGAAAAACAAAATGCCACTTATATTATATGCTGGTATGTTTATGTTGTTTATCGTTTATTACTAATGTAGGTTTTTAATGTCACTGGTAAGAAATCGCGGCTCATGGATATTTACAATGCCCGGGCACTAACAAAGTAAGTGTAAATTAATTTGGTTTTAATATCAGGTAATTTGGCAACAGACTCGTAGCCCAGTTGTCAGCCTTAATACACATGTAAAGTCTGCGGGTCAATTAACAGAAACTCAACAATCGTCCTTCCCTCCTACCTTTTCATGTAATAGTTTGAGCGATCAAGGTTTAATATTTTTCTAGGAGAAAATAAGATCGTCACTTCGCGTCGTCATATAAATTGTTTCGGTCTAAAGTACTTTTATTGTATTTAAAATTTCAACAATACGAGTACAAAAATAAAATATAATACATCAAAATGAATATCAAATGTATGTCATGTGAACTGATATCGACGTCAGAATTTATGGAGGCACCATTTCCTGCTTTCAAAATGTAAGATTAGGCCGCGGTCTCACTAGCGTTTGTAAAGCGTTTTTCCAATGTTTAAATGCGGCACTTTGCGTCAAGAATCCGTAAATTTTCAATATTTTCTTCGTCAATCGAATGCCCTAGATTACTTCTGTTAATTTAGGTTCAACGTCATTGCCTAAGAAGTGCGAAGCAGCTAACATTAAGACGCAGAGCATAATTGATAAGTAATTCATTACTGTTTTATATTGTAACTCTATTTATATAATTTTTTTAACTCTTACTGCACGCGGCGGTCTCATTGTGTAGCGAGTTTTTGAAAGTACAAACATGTACTCATCAAAATCCATTTTTTCCCTGAGTGGAGGCGCTCGCTCTGCCAACACAAGAGATGCGACGTAGGCGCAGCGTTGACGCTGAACAAACGCGCACCAACAAATGCTAGTGCGTTCGCCCCCTTACATATGTAACACGATCAAGTAATACACGATAATATAACGGTATTTACGATAATACCAGTCACCATTGTTTCTTGTCAGAGTACTATGATTGATGATAAATTTTGGGAGTGATGCATCACTTCACACGAGGTGTTCAATATGAAGCTTTTTGTAGTATTATATTTAACTGGTATCAAATGTGGTCGTAATTGAACTATTAAATAATTTAGAAATAGTCTAATATGTGTTAGCTAGACTAAATATTTGGTATGAAAACTAAGAAGTAAACAGCGCTCCTAGTTTTACTATGAGAACTAAATTTTCTGGTTTAGACGGCCAAAAATGTGGCTTAACAAATTTTGACGAAATTTTCTGTGACATGTAAAACCCGCAGGTTGACTTTTCTAATAAGTGTAAGAAAAATCGACCTTGTTGTTTTATGACGTTGACATGAAGCTTAACCGTAGGGTGCTCGAAACCATGAACACTGTACAATATTTTTGCCACATACAGGTGATACTAACGTCTCCGTTATTACAGTAGTTTTATTATAAAAGATTTGACCCTTTTTAAATAGCTTAAAATGTTACATTAATCATAATTTTAGCTGAAAGACGTCCACTACTTTTCGAAACTGGGGGAGAGACTTATAAGTGCCCACTGCCCTCATCCTCCAGTTACCCGTCGCCTTTATCATGTCGTCGGTGCACCTAGTTTCAATAGCTTTATTAGTAAAGTTCAGTATTCAATAATCCTCCTTTTTTATCACAGAGATAGGTTACTTTATTTGACTTAAATACGTATACTTACTCGGAACAATTCTTTCTACACTCATTATTTTCACAAATTCTTACATAGTACATCAAATGTGGTTAATTTGTATGTGCGCGAGAGATCCGACAATAAGTATATAGTTAGAAAGAGACGGAAACAGTGGTTGGTTGTTCGTTACTTAGTTAAGGTTTTGGCCGCGTGGGAGTACAGACGAATGAACTTATGTCTACTTATGCGCATTTGACACCCACATTGTCTTCGGCCTCCTTAGTTCAGGCTTCTAAATGATTGGTCACGTGTGTTTGACTGAGGCATTATGATTAATTAGAACGTCATCGACATTTAGTTTCACCATTTAAACCATTCTTATGAAATACATTTGAATCATACTCAGACTGCAAAATTCTATCAGTCCGCCAACTCTTTGTGCTACGATCTGTACTGAGAGGGCATTCTAGTGTCCCGTCATCAGACCCAAAAAAGAGAACTTTCCGCCTCAAACGCGCACGACATAATACAACATTCGCAGCACATCAATACCATACATTAAGTACACGCATATATCAAAAAATCCACAACACGATATCCATCTCGAACCTAAACACATTCAAACTTAAGTCTAAAGTCACAGAGTGGCTATTACAACAGGATTATGCTCAGACAGAGTCCTTACTCACGTCGCCAAAATAAAATATACTCAAATATGGAAAACACACACATGCACACACACACACACACACACACACACACACACACACACACACACACACACACACACACACACACACACACTAAAACACACACACACATAATTATATACACATACACGTTCCTACGCACGCAGACAGTCTCTACTCTTTATTCTTTTTTTTTTTATTTTGCTCTTTTAATTTATAAATAAAATTTTTGATAAAATGTTTGTTTACGACAGTTCAAATTAATGTGTAGTCATAGAACGACACAGTCTACCATTTGTATTTGTTGTGTAGATACTATTAAGGCTGAACACTGTCTCTCAAGATACAGGTTATCCTAGTTTGAGAGGCAGGGTTAAATTTATTGTACAGTTTTTGAATCATACAACAATATGAAATTGTAAAACTTAGGTTATATTCACATCTGTACTTACTTTTTTTTTGAAAAATAAATTATTATTATTATTATTATTATTCGTCAATAAATCAATTTATAAACAGCTTCCGTACCGCATAAAATAACTTTGTATTCTGACGGATTTCAACGTAGTAGACGCAAAGTAAATTTAGAATTGTCAATCCTCACACAGAGTATCATATGCCTCAGCATTGGTTGGCAATTTTAAAACCCAACCAAACTTACGTTTTGATATAAGCCCAAATTTGCTGACTATGTTTTCCTTCACCGTATGTCAGTAATGCCTAAAGTAAACTTAGAAAGCACGTAAGACTTTGAAAAAGCTATAAAGCACATTTCAGTTTTGTACGTGTTGTTCTGGAAAGGAAAGAAAATGGTGCGATCAATGCAAAGATTTCTACATAGTATTTTTCTGATGAATATTGCCATCAGAGTTGCTAATAAACTGGCTAAAACTTTTAACAGAATTATGCCTTATTAAATTCAAATTGTATAATTATAATGATTTTTGGTTATGTTATGTAACTATGACAATAAAATTTGAAGTTATAATTAAAATCGTTTTTACTAATACACAAACAAACATCAAAGTTTTTTAATTGCTCTATTTTCACGAAGCACTAAGCTTAATTAAACTGTTCCTAAAAACCTAGAAACAGTTCAACCAAACCAAACTACTAAACAACACTAGCTGGGTACATTGTACAAGTTTTGTTCAGGTACGATTATACCAACAAAAAAATATGACGCGCTAATAATTTTATATACCAGCTAGCAGTAGCGAAGAGTCATTTTTCCGAGGAGGAAAGCCGATGGGACTAAAATATTTTGAGTTTCGGAAGGCTAGTTAGTCTTTGAGTAGACACTCAAGCAATGTAGGTATAAGGTGGTCAGAACATATTTTAAAAGGGAAGCCGGCAGGAATCGTGTTATATGGACGCTTCGCCACTGCCAGCTAGGGATTATCTATAACTATGGTGATGACCGAATGGTGCTTGTCACCTTGAACAACTTGAATAATGCTTATGCCTTCTCAGTATGAGAAGTGTCCTTGGGCGTGCTGGGACAATAACAGGCTGGTATTATGTAGCTTCTCAGCCGCAACAAAAGTGTGAAATGAAAACAATGTAAAAATCGTCCCGTTCTGTCAGTAAGTATCGACCTTAAAGATTTGAAAGGTTCAGCAGTGCCCCGGGCCACTCGGGACCGATACGAACGGTGCGCTTCTCAGCCTCAGATTTTTACATCGTACAAAGAATGCATATGAAGGAATACTGAATACATTCCCTACAAGTACCTACATCTATAGATATTCTCTCCCTCATAAATATGTAGTTAAGTTGTAAACCGAATCCCACAAATTGGAAAGTCATGCATAACAATTTAAGTTTGGAATTGAATTGTATGGTGCTAAGGCATCGTATCATCGAGTCGCGTCTTTGAATTTGTTTAAGGGTCGATACCTTTTGAGTACCTATTTGAGATGCAATTCGATCTATTTTGTATAAAATAATAAAAGCTTTTTAAGGGTTATTGACCCTTACTGGAAAAGTACATAAGATGAAATGAATTTCAAAGATTTGTATATAATCGTAAAAACATATTATGTAACTTAGTACAAAGCCGGGCAGGTATGTCGCTAGTATGTCCTAAATGAATGTAATATCTGCGTCTATAACTAAATATAGCAAATAAGAAATATAAATAACTAAAGTAAGAGAGTCTGCTACTTCTAAATTAATTAAATTTTCAACTCTTTCAAAGCTTTGAACAAAATATTCTCATATAACAACATTCTTTTCTTACGTAAACATTATTATATAAATAGTTTTACAAAGGATATGTTTAATATTAAAACGTGTTAACTAAAATATTCATAAAGAAAACTTGTTAGCTATTAACCTTTTAAATATAAGAGAACATGGAGTGATATGCGTTTGATAACCATTTTTAATCATATGTCTCTGTTCTAAGGAAGAATTTTGTTAAAAGGTACTTTTTATCATATGTGATTACTGATTACACCAAAAAAGTGATAAAAACTCGTATAATGTTTTGTTCTCACTGTTATAAATGAAACGTAGGCAACAGCAAGCATCCAGGAGAGAATCTATACATATAATAAAAATGTAACCGATCGCTGTCTGTACATGGAAGATAAATGAGAAAAAAAATATATTGGGGCCTTTATCAACGCAAATAGAACCCAAAACAATGATTGTTACAATTTTTGTCTGTTTGTCTGTTTGTCTGTTTGTCTGTGCGTTTGTTCACGCTAATCTCAGAAACGGCTTATCCGATTTAGATATGGTTTTCACTAACACATTGTGGTAAGCTTCACTTAACATTTAGTGTTTGTTTCATGTCAATCGGTTCATAAATAAAAAAGTTATGCCAATTTAAAGAATCACGTCGAACATTTTCTGATAGAAACAGAGACTTTAACAGGTTACGGAATAGCTAATAGCGTATTTATTTTTCGGATTCCTCTCATTCTAAACATTCAACAATCTTGCGTTTAGTTTAAAATGAGTCCAGTTTCCAGTGAGCCTATGTTTCGCGATGACAATTAATAAAGCCCAAGGTCAGACACAACTAAAAGTTGTGGGCGTGGACCTAAGTATTAGCTGTTTTTCGCACGGTCAGCTTTATGTGGCTCTATCACGTGTTAGCATTCCTAGCAGCCTGTATGCTTTGATCCCCGATGGCTATACGTCTAATCCATACATCCATACACCCATACATATTATATAAGGCTTTGTCCTGATTGACTGACTGACTAACAGACAACGCACAGCCTAAACTGCTGGTCGTAGTGACTTGAAATTTGGAGGGTGTGTTTGTCTAAATGTCTAGAGGTTGTACTAAAAAAGCGTTTTTAAAATTTAATTCCTAAGTGTGTGAAAAGGGATGAAATCGATTGTATGAAACTTCTTCATTTTTTAAATTACAATTTTTAAATTTTGTTTTGGAATACTTCTATTTAAATATAAAATAATCTTATAATTGTATTTTAACAGGGGTGGATTTAGAGGGATGAAATTAGGGATGAAATATTCTATAGAAATTTACAGGGAGGGGGAGGGAGGGAAAGGAGGGAGGAAAAGGAGGGAGGAAAAGGAGAGAGGAAAAGGCGGGAGGAAAAAGAGGAATTAAGGAGAAGGAGGAAGGGAGGGAAAGTGAGAGGGAAGTGAAGGGGGAGTGAGAGGAAAGTGATGGGGAAGTGAAGAGGAAGTGTGGGGAAAATGCGGGAGAAGCGAGGGGAAAGTCAGGAAGAAGACAGAGGGAAGTCAGGGTAAAGCCAGGGAGAAGTGAGGGAAAAGTGAGGGGAATGTTAGAGGAAAGTAAAAGGAAAGTGAGGGGAAGTGAGGGGAAAGTGACGGAGAAGAAACGGGGAAGTGAGGGGGAAGTGAGGGGGAATTGAGGGTGAAGTGAGGGTGCAGTGAGGGGGAAGTGAGGGGGAATTGAGGGTGAAGTGAGGGTGCAGTGAGGGAAAGTGAGGGGGAGTGAGGGTTAAGTGAGGGGTGAATGAGAGGAAAGTGAGGGAGACAGTAAAGGAAGGGAGAGGGAAGGAACGCGGAAAGAAAGGAGTTCTCGAATGGTGGAAAAAGGGAGGGGAAGGGATAGGAAGCGATAGGAAGGGAGAGGAAAGGAGGAAAAGAAAGGAGAAGGAAGGGAGAAGAGAGGGTAAAACGAGGAGGCAAGGTAGAGGGAAGTGGAGGAAAGGGCAAGAGATGCTGGAGGAGGGGCAAGGGATGCTGAAGGAGGTGAAGAGGAGAAGGGGGAGGGGAGGAGAGGAAGGAGGAAACTGTGGAGAGTGGAGAAAAAGTGCAATAGGGAAGAAGGGGAAGGGGAAAGTTATTGTAGTGAAAATTTGCCTTTGTGTATTGTATATTGTTTTTACGAGGATATCCCTCGTAAAAACAGGTAGTGGTTTAGGTAGGTGAAAGAGGATTTGTATGAATGGGAGATTAAAAATAGTATAAAAAACAGTATTTAAACGAGGAGGCAAGGTAGAGGGAAGTGGAGGAAAGGGCAAGATATGCTGGAGGAGGGGCAAGGGATGCTGAAGGAGGTGAAGAGGAGAAGGGGGAGGGGAGGAGAGGAAGGAGGAAACTGTGGAGAGTGGAGAAAAAGTGCAATAGGGAAGAAGGGGAAGGGGAAAGTTATTGTAGTGAAAATTTGCCTTTGTGTATTGTATATTGTTTTTACGAGGATATCCCTCGTAAAAACAGGTAGTGGTTTAGGTAGGTGAAAGAAGATTTGTATGAATGGGAGATTAAAAATAGTATAAAAAACAGTATTTAAACAATATAAAAATGCCAGCTATATACATAAAAGCAAAAGGTCACTCACTCACTTATCACGAAATCTCAGAAACAACAAGTGCTAGGAATCTTAAACTTTGCATTGTCGTTCCTATTAGGATATAGGTGCTCACTTAGACGGAATTTTGCGAAATCCATCCCCTAAGGGAGTATAAAGGGGTGGCAAAGTTTGTATGAAATTTCTATCGTTTTTATAGTAGGATTACCAAATTACTAGAAAATACTCTTTTTTTATTATTCAGCAACCCCCCTTATTAAATGGGCAAATAAGAGTCGCAAGTTTGTGTGAAAGTAGTTTGTCAGTTTTAGCGGTAGCGGGTTTAAACTGGATTCGCCATAGAGACGGATAATACTGATACAATGTACGATTGCCATAAAATCAGGCACGCAATATTCTCATAGAGGCACCCATCTGAATTTTCACGCGAACGAAGTCGCGGGCAACAGCTAGTTTTTACATAAATTCAAGCAGCTGTATTTGTTTCCTTCATTGTACAAAAGACCGCAGACCCAGAAACATTGTCATGTTTTGTTCCTGCAATTTAGCAAGTATCTAGTACCATGGTGGTTTAATTGCCAAATTGCCTAAGGAATTATTGAAGTACTACCATCTCATAGAAAATTGCCATAAAGTATTGCGTTTAGTTTCGCGAATAAGAACGCCGGCCAGCCAACTGCTCCCTGGCCTCCTCTTCCTTTTCGTTCTCCGTTTACATTCCCTTTTTCTACACTACCTTTCTTATGCTATCTTAGCATTATTTCTAGAAAACTTAGAGAAGTCAACTGTGTTCATAGTCCAAGGTAATCACTAAACACCAGGTGGGTTGTATCATTAGTTGTAACCTAAACGTAACAAAAAATTAGTGGATACATAACAATCTAGCCTTGTAAATAAGTCCAGTATAACGCAAGCACCCTATAAAGTAAAAAGGGTCTACTGTTTTTGTTGTATATAAATATTACATTAAAGATGTATGCAAAATATATCAAAACCCAATCTCAGGCTTATCTAACACAAAATTTCGTAAAGTAACCAAAGCAAAAAGTTGGGATAACGCGCTCGCACTCAAAACATTGACGATAGCGTACATACTCGTAAAACACACAAAATATAAGGTACACAAGTCAACTCGATAGATATTTATACTAAAGACGTTTACGTTGGTTCATTGTACAAACAATTTATACGGTAGTAGATCCACGCTGGCTTAGCATGAATGGGCCGTATCGTCCAGGAAAGTACTACTCTTTCATAGAAGATCTACGTAAGAGTAGTAGTATCCGTACTATTGTGTTTCGTTCGGCGAGTGTGAGCGCCGGAGGCCCAATTTCCACTTTTCCTCTTTTCTCACCTTCCTCATTTCCTTCCCCTAACCCTATTTCTGGCTGCCATAGTGGAGGCCATCCTATCAGCACTTTAAAACTATGGCTTTTGGTATGATGGCCACCACTTCTGGATTCCACTGACTGCTTACCATCAGGCGGGGTGGAGTCACTTTGGTAGGCTAATATATATAAAAAAAAACAAACATGCACATATAAAATCTACTTCTCATATAACTTTGACCAAAATAATGGGTAAGGCCGCCAAAATATCCTCTAATAACACAGAAGCAACACAGTAACTTTTATGATACCATAACAAAAAAGTAACACATTTTTTTTTCTAAACCTTCTATTATAATGATAATAAAAGTAATCCTTACATATTTATTTATTTATAAACTGCTTTGTTGTTGTGTTATTACCTAAAATAAAACTAACCTAAGAGACTATAAAACAGAAAATAGTTTCGGATGTATATCATCAAGTTGTGTTATGTATGTTAGTAATTATTTGCTGATTTGAACATGAATGGGCTGGATTGACCGGAGAAGTACTACCCTTTCATAGAATATTGTCGTAAAGTATTAGTTTCCGTAATGTATTTCTCCCTGTAAGTGAGAGCACCAAAAGGCTAATTATCCTCTCAGTCCTATTCCTTTTCTTCCTTATTCAGGGTCCACGGTCGACAACGGTGTAGTTGTTTTTTTAGCAATGTTTCAGTAATACTTGGCGGACAAAACCATGTCCCTAAACTGACTTAAAAAAAGCATTTTCATATTACTTAACAATTGCAATAACATAAAGCTTGTACTTACTCAAGTATCGTTAAAATGAAAAACTTGCAGGGTTCACGTCGAGAGTCAAGAGGCAGGGCTTTAATCTATTATGTGAATTACGGCTGGTAAATTGTGGGTAATGTTTTTTTTAATGATTACAAAATGTAACACTGTAATTTTTGAACCAAATTTATACGTTTAGATCATCTGAATGATACTTATGTACGCCACCGAATGAACCGCACCAAAGAAAAAGACCAGGATAAGGTATCAGCTAATTTACATATCAATTCTTTAACTCAAGACGAAATTCTCTCTAAATTATAAATGAAAGCCCTATCAAAATCCTTTCAGAGGTTTATAAGAGATTTGCAGCAAAACAGACTTCTGTCTGTTTACAAACAGTACTTTGCTCTATAGTATTAACATAATACAAAAAGCTACCATGTAATAGGGCGCAGACTTTGGTACGGATTCGACTACTTTTTGCCAAAAAATGTCACTATTTTAGCCTTAATTTGGAATCAAGCCTAGGACCGCATGTGGGAATCATTTTATCTACTTACCACTAAGTCCTTTAAGTTAAAACCTGTGCGTTGTAATAACATCTAATAATATGTCTTGATAGAGATGAAACGTATTTACGCTACTAGGTTTTAAAACCAGGGCTTCGCTTAAAAGTACGGCGCCCTGGTACGAGCAGACTATACTTGCAAGTATGAAAGTATGTGCTATAGGGCGAACGCGCGATAACAAAGTATAGAAAAACGATTCATATTTCAATGTAGATAAAAAATACACTCGTATTTAGTGCATAATAAATACTTTGATCTTCAAAGTATTTTTTTATTTATACGAATTTGCTCCTTACCTTACTGGGAATACAGGTTGAATTTCTATGCAAGTATTTTAGGTAAGACGCTCGCGTCCAATACTTGCAAGTATGAAAGTAAGTGCTTTAAGGCGAACGATAGCATAGCATAGAAAAATGATTCATATTTCAATGTAGATAAGAAACACACTCGGACTTTGTGAATAATGAATACTTTTATCTTGAAAGTATTTTTTTATTTATACGAATTTGCTCCTTACCTTACTGGTAATACAGGTTAAATTCCTATGCAAGTATTTTAGATAGGTCACCCTAGCAAGTGCGGCGCGGCGCGGAGCTCGTGGTAGGTGCGACAGGAGCGGGTTGCCATACTCGAACTCGACCTTTAGCGGGTGGGATGACAAATACTTTCAAGTATTTTGAAACCTGGTTTTCGACCCTCGTATTTTTACGTACTTGTACTTAAAAGCCCTGGTATTGAATTTTGCAAGTATATCTCATCGCTATGTCTTGAGCGTATATTATATTAGTGCCTATGACCATGCTTGTATTACTCTACACAGTTGTACCATTAATCCTACCAACTGTTACAGGATAAACTTAGAAAGCAGGTCGCAGAAGACACATGGCCCACAATAAGTCAGTTCTCCAATGGTGCGTAACCAGCCACAGGGAATTTTGAACAACATTTATTTTCTTACCCGAGCTAGTGACAATTAGTCTGGATTTCCTCTACTATAACCAATTTATTGTAACAACAAGTCTAATGGCCTAATGAAGGCACCCATACACGAGGTTGTGTTTCAAAAAAAACATATGCGTCTTTTATAAATAGCCCGTTTTCAAACCCACAAACTCGTGTAAAAGAAGTGACTTAGGTAACAACTAGAACATCACGAATTTTATTAAATTACTTTTATAAAATATTAATGTAGTATGTTAATTAACAAGTTTTATGCAGGCAAACGTAAATGCATTTAGTTTCTGACGGTCACTCGCAGCTTCTGCTTTTATTATGCAACTCTCAGTTTTGTTTAAAATATGCAGTTGCAGTTTTAGCCACGTATATTTATTGCAATAGTAAACTACAACTGTGTGTCGTGTTTTGTTCTGTTTACGAGGTAATTCAGTGTGAACGGAGGGACTGGTCAAAGTGAAATGTTTAGAGTGGATGTCCAGCAGTGAATGTTTTTCAGTTGAAATAATGATGATTGTGATAAAATTAAGTTTGAAAACTGGTTATTATGAACTGCTCAGTAATGTTTTTAATTAGTTACATTACAATAATAAAAGATGTTATAATTTAGAAATTAATTTAATTTAATTTTAAAATTTACAAATTCACTAATAATAGTTTATCTCATACCAATTTAATGTATAGAACTTCTTCTACAAAACAATAAAACATAATCAGAGAATGATTGAGTTTTTCAAAGAGAATCTGGATCAGTATTCTTTATGATAAAGACAAACGAAACGAGTTATCGAATTGAGTTATATAGGCTACGTATAGTTCTACACATTTGAGTTGATATGTAAAAAGTTTAATACATTGTTTTTCGAAGGTTTTTTTTTTAAAGACAACGCCTGGAACAGAGAACTAGTTTTGTTGCGGAGATTTTTCAGATAAACAATAATAATTAATTAACGGAGTTGCACTCAAACTCAGACCAAATATTTATGAATTTATACAAAGTTTTGTACTTATCGTGGCAGTCGAACCTTCACTTAAGCACTCTGTAATTAACACTCATCTTAACATACGGACATATTTTTTAATTATTAGTTCGTAAAAAATATTCGTTTGCATAATTTTATGCTAAGGTAGAAAGAGCAATCAAAATACCTCAAGTATTTAACCGCACATAACAACCACACTTCATTTCATAAGTGTGATAAAACAGATCTAGGGCTAGTTTAGGACCAATGTCAACGTTATCTTGTACTCGTAATGCACATTTATTGAAAAAGTCAACTGTAAAATCAACCATGCTAAATTCATTATTCAAATAAACAAGCTCATATGATGCTATAAAACACAGCAGTTGGTTTTAGTTGAAACCCGACATCCATCGCGTCATTAAATCAAGCGAATAAAACGTGCACGGGCGTCTGATTTCAGCCTCCGGTGTGGGGCCTGTGTGGCGCCGTAGAGGTCGTCTGACGGTGACCGCAGTCCGCAGGCCGCATGCTACCCGCACTTGCACTCGACAGATTTAATCAAGTGCCAACAACCGCGAACACGATCACAGGGCGTTCCACTCCAACAACTCCACTACTATCACTCAACATTACCAACTATGTTAGTTTTTTAACACTTCTCTGAACGAAACCTTGTACACACGAACACTCGTTTTCTATTATGTTGCATTCATTACCACGCCATGTCATAGAAACTTGCACTTAATAAAAATATACAAAAGGTGCAATTTAATATAAATAACATTAACGATACCAGGAATCATTGTACTGTCATGCAATAGATTCGGTTTGTCACGTTTCTAAGAAAGAAACAGACAAAGGAACAAGGGGAGCAAGAAATTTAACAAACATGCAAATCAACGTGATATACTGGCCGGGCAACGAACCGAGCGACCTCCTGCGCGGAGAGTTCAATATACGCACAATATTATATAAAGTCGTGATGCCCTAGTGATTAAGGCACGCGCTTCTTAAATTAAAGGTTTAGTGTTTGAAACCGGTCAATTATAAATGTGTGTGAATTTATAAATTCCCATTGTAATTTTTAAGTAGACCGAATACGAGTCTGAGGCATGAATGCAAGAAGATTGGTCCTTCTAAGACTCGTAACCTAAAACAAAAGTTTTCTGGCATATCTCAGACAAAGGCATAGTGATATTCACAATTGTGGTACTAAGTACTCTAGAGAATGAGTAATTCAAAGTGTCCAAATGCAAATTGATCTGTTAGGAACAGCAACAATCCTTTTATTTTGTAAGTCAAAGTCAAGTCAAGTCGTTGTTGATGCAAACCCTCATGTGCATCAACAACGACTTGCACTTCATGGATAAGCCAAACTTGATATTACCAGTGCGCGGCGATAATAGCAACCCCAATGAAGCAACATAATATGGACCGCTGGCTAGAACGCCCCTTTAAACCATTAATTCAATAAAGTTCTCATCATTCCAATCACAATATAATGTCAAGAAATGTAAATGTTCATAATGCAGTCTTTCAAGGAATATATAAACGATAAATCGATATCAATTAGACGTTGGAATGGTCGTGTTTAAAGTGTGATTGAAGATAGTAAAGTACATCAACGTCAGTGTCTGCGGTGCGAGGTGACTCCTGGGGTTGGGTTTATCCTCCAATAAATTGCATCACGTACAATTTGTCGATTGTCAGCCGTTATTGCTTCTTCACGTTCAAAGCTCTATTTTCAATTGAACGTGTATTGAAACGTGTCGTTTTAAAATAATACAAGCTAATGCTAACAGGAATAGATACATTGATTTTTTTACCCCAAAAATATTTAGGTCTGTGAATCATCGAAAATGAATTAATTTTTTATTACGTATAGTCTCACAACTATGTTAGCTGTTCTGCCTCCGTAGGCAGAACAGCTAACATAGTTGTGAGACTGTCAGTCATGGAATTCTTCAGACCGAAGAGCTGAGCAACACCGCTGCCGTGCAATGAATGCTCTCTTTAAACCTCGTTGAACCGCTCGGGAAACACTGCAGCAGTTAGTTCGATGCAGAATTAAAGAGCGTTTACGCCTCATGAGTGGCAATATCGCAAGTTAGTGTCATATTTCGTGGGTTTCAATTTTTATCATTTAATCTCAGCTATATTTTAAAATATGTTTTGTTAACATGCTAGAATTAGGTGACAGCTGTATAAAAAGTAAGTAACCATAATGCTTATAGTTATTTTACTATGAAAGAAACCTATTTCTAGCATGTCGGTAGAACACATTTCTAAAATATAGCTAAGATTAAAATCAAAAATTTAAAACCACGAAATATGATACAAAACTGCGACATTGGCACTCATGAGACGTAAAGCCTCAAGAATAAGTACATAGGAAAAATTAAAGCTGAAAGCCTGAAATTGGCAATCCGCTTTACGCAAGCGTGGTGATGAATGCTACATGGTAAACGTCTTCTATGCATGGTAAAAGGTCTTTTCCATCTATTGTGATAATAAAACAACGTTATGAACACCAGCGTTGCCTGCACTCTAAAAACAGTTTACTGCAGTAACTGATCAGGCTGCCAAACTTGGTAACTATATATTAGATTTTAGTATGAATCTTTGTTACGTCAACATACATATCATTTCTTTCACCAGTACAGACATAAAGGAGACACGAATGCGCGCAGTTACACAAATTGTGTTCCATTCGCCGCTGGAAAATACGAGCTTCGTACAAAAAAAGGGTCCGCTCGTTTGAATATTACGATTCTAAAGGAGCACACGAAGAAAAGCCGCATTCTTTGTTAAATTATTGTTGTGTTGACAAATGGCTACGGTCTTTTCACGTGATAAGCAGATTAGAGTAATATTATTAGAGCAGCGCATTACTTGCGTGTTATCAGTTTAGTGCTGTCATTACCTGCTTGCAAAGCGAGGAGTAAGCAGAGCGTGCAAACTATGGTAAAATTAGCAAGTAAGACATAGTAGCAGTTAATGACGTAGGAAATCCTTAGTCTTCTCTCTGTCTCCTACACCCTAAACTAATCGCCATGCTGATCGCCACAAGCCGATTGGCGATCGCAGACCATAATTTGATCATAATAACAAAACGACACTAATGTAAAGATAGTTATCCACTTATTTCGTCTTGTTATAAATTGGGAGGTAAACAAACAAGGTACACAAAATTGGAAGAAAGAATAAAAAAATTATAACGCGTCAGCAGTTTTAGTTTGCTTTCGGAACTTTGCTTGTGAGTAAACAAGCCCGACGGCATAAGTACACAACTGTTTCTCGCTAAAGAAATGTACGTATTTTCCAGATGCTACATCGTATATATATTGTTGGGCAATACATACAAAGTTTTATTTACGTATAACTTATCTAATATTACCACAACAAAACATTTTGGCAGGCAAATATAAAAATAGATACTGTGTGCGATCCTCAAATTTGATAAAGTAACATTAGGTTTTTAAATTAGCCAGTATTCTATACTGTCTGACCTAGAAGGAAAATCGTAACTAAGGTACGAAACTTGGAATAAACGTCTCCATACTGTCATTTTTAAAGCTGATTTTTCTACAACAATAAAAATAAAGCTTTCCTTTGATATAATAGAATATTTTCAAATGTTCAAAACCTCACAAAGTATCACAATAAGTTCGATTAAAACAGAACAAAAGTTTGCAAACATTCACGGAGGAAACAATTTAAGAGGAAAACTGAGAAATTCAAAGCATTCGGGGTGACGTTTGGACAAACAGGATTCGATCGATCCCTTGAATAAATAACGTTTTCGCGTAATTTAACTGTACCGAGATTGTATTGGAGCTACGCCGCTATGGAAATAGAAGATGTGTGACGTCACAAATTGCACCGACTCAAAATTACGTTGAAAAATACTCTCCTTTAAAAGTTGAAGAAATAATGGTACTGCTGTTAACTGTGGATATAAATGCGTACTTTTCTAACGTTTATCTGTTTGATATTCAGTGGTTTTGATTGTTAAGTAGTACCTAGATAGTAATGGTAGTAAGTCTCTGGTAAGTTAAATTAAGTTTTTTACTCAATTTTAAGAGATAATAAACGCTAGTTCTAGTCCACATTCTATCATATTATTTTAAATGTAAAATTATTTACCGTGGTGGAGAAGACCAAGACAGTAGTTAATAATACTGATTTTCCTGAAATCAAAAACATTATACAAGATATACCTAACTACGTTTTGAATAAGTTCAACACGAAAAAATACTTTTAAATAATAGAAGTTTAAGTTCGGATCAGATAACTAAAGCGTATGTCCGATAACTAAAGTATATATCTGTTATGTAGAAGAATGTTAGGAAAATGAGAGGGGATTCATGCATGTCGTTACATCCTATCATAAATTTGTGAAATTTATTTTCTTAATATTCCTGTAGTTACAATTCGCACTAATAAAAATATATTAAGTAGTAATCATAATAATAAGTAACGTATTGTTTTACTAACGTTTAGAACAATCTAGAATTTTTCCATTAAGTTTCAACTTAATGTTCAACGATTTACCGTAGAAGTCTATCATTGAGTAAACTCTTTGAGCTTAAGCAGCTTTCGCTTTTAAGGGGGCAACTAGGTAAGAAAATGTTCTAATGCGGATAGAGTGCCCGGTTTAGAGATGGGTTGTATTAGGTGAATCTGGTACTAGGTGCGCCTATTCCTAGACCGTCCGAATACTAGATTCAAATACCTGAGGCCCTAGTGTCAAACATTTCTATTCTATTCATAGAATAGATAAAAAAATGTATGAGATTGACATAAGCGTTGGCGTTAGCTTATGTCAATCCAATACATTTTTTAATCTATTTTATGAATAGAATAAAAATCTTTGCCACTTGTCTAGGGCCTCAGTTCCACTTAGTCCACCTAGTCTCAACCATATTATGATAAGTTCCATCACTTGGTGAATATGATCTACGTAATCCACAACATAGAGGTAATTAGATCATGTCATCAGGTATGTAGTATCTAGTCACGGTAATACTATATACAGTAATCCATCTTCATACAAACGGACGAAGCGCGAGCCATGCCTACGCGCCTCGAACTCGACATGCGCTCGGCATATAGACAGTCGCGACTGTGCCGCAGTAACGAACGGAAGGTGTGTTATTTTTTAACAATAAGTGCGCGATTTTTTTACTAAAAATAAGTTCAAGTACATATTTAATATGAAGAGTAGGATATATTGTGCTGTTTTTGGTTGCATGAATTCGTCAATAACGCATCCAGAGATAACTTTTTTTAGATTACCTGGAAACTCTGAAAGGTAAGACTATAAAATAATTTTATTTACTTGTAGGTAGGTACATAATGTGTGTCATTTTAATGTATAAGTATTTCCTTTTATCTCCCGAAAAAGAAGATATCTGGATTAATAAATAAAGTGAATAGAGTAAAGGAAAGTGATTGACACGAGTGAAATAAGTAGTTATAGGCGGTTCATGAATCATGATATGGTAGATACGCTTATGTTAAAACCTCGGGGCATGTTTGTTTTTTTTTGTTAGTTTGTATAATTAAAGTAAAGACTTACTTTTTTACTTTTTTTGACTATTAATAGTAGTTGTTTATTGTACTGTGTGTATGGATAATACAAGAGAAAATAAATTTCCAATGAAAAAACAACACGCATTTTTATTGAACACTTCCTATTAAATTCACAAAGTATTTTATTTTTTTATATAAAAAAAGTATATTTACAATCACAAAACTGAATGGAAACACAAAGTAGGCAAATGTAATTAAAGTGCTGGAGGCGGGCAGCCCTATCGCATGTTTACGTACCGCGCGGCAGTAGGCATTTATTTATAAAATACGGCCGAGTCACAATACTGTAGATAGTATTACCGTGATCTAGTCCGCATGATACTCGTCTACGTGTACATTCGAATATTACCTCTAACATATTGGTATAGGGTCGGAAATGGTGTAATTTACAAAAATACTAGGTAGATCAAGTATTTCAAAAAATTAGAATAGATGCGGCCTAGTCTTTTAAAATACCTAGAGCGCGGATCTGTTCTAGTAAATACGCCTGATCTCTAACCCCATTGGTCGTTTAAGCTATGCCATTTTGAAAGAAAAGACAACAATTGCTATAGTGTTGCTATATGACAAATTTAAATAAAAAGTTTTTTCTTTTGCCACAACAGCGCTTTTAAGATCAAATCACGATTTAAGTACTTTATTTAATGATAATTTACAATAATTTTGAAAGCGTTAAAAGAGTTAACAGCAAAAAAAAAAGAACACAACAATATACAATAACCCTGAGCCAATATAGTAAAAAACTTTATTAAAAACTGAAAAGCAAAGAACTACATCATGTATTCTCAGAACTAAGTTATATCTAGAAAACGTAATTACTGAATAACATGGAATACGGTAATAATTTTAACTCGCAGAGACCGTTGTTTTTCACAAGGTTTTTCTCAATTTACATACATATACGGCGTCGTAAAGCAAAAATACACTACGGCGTAATAAGTTCTTTTAATGCAATTAAACGAATCTCTGGTGGTCGGATGTGGAAAATGAAAAATAAAAATCGAGATGGATTTATGCACTCGAGTGTAGTCTACCACTTTAGATGGAAAGCGTGGAAGATACGAACCATATCTACTGTAACCTATATGAAAATACAGTCCGACAAGAATATTACTCTCGTTCGTCACGTAGAGCGTAAAAAGCGCCTTATGTGATCCCAAAATTGAAATACGTTTTTATTATTTAAAGTTAGAACATCGCAAAAACATTCTAACTTTAAAATATAACTGGTTTAACTATAGGGATATTTATTTTTCTCCTTTCAAATACCTATCATGCTCATCATACTCATGCAATCGGTGCACAGTAAAGAGTTTTCTATTATAATATTAAAGTCACACTAGCAGGAAAAGACCTATTTTATATTCATAAATAGCTTTGAAATCAGTATAAAAAAAAAACTTAGTAAAAATATTGCTAGTAAGTATATTTAGATAACGTTTAGTATTTTTCAAATATTTTTCTCTCTTTTAAAATAGTTTCTTTCATGCAGATAATTTTTGTGTCCCTCTGTTTTTGATTCGTAGGGATGAAAAACATAAAACTAGATGCGGTCTTAATACCTACACAGTCTTGTGACTATAGTGGCAATTCTAGAGTATTTCTCAAAATACCAAATACATACCCAATATGGCATAAGGTGACATACCTGTAACAGAAACAAAAATAAGTATTAGTTAGTAAACAATATTTTTAACCGCCTTCAAAAAAAGGAGGAGGTTTCTTAATTCGACCGTATAAATTTTTTATTTTATTTTAGAAAGGGCTGCGAGATTTGACGTACAAATTGTGAGACGAATGTAAATATTACCTCTTCACAGAAATTCGTCAATAAATAGACTGAGTAAGAACCTTTTTACTTCTATATATCTTGTCCTGTCACTTCAGTCATATCTATCCTTTCTTGCAAGGTCACTAAGATGACTGCTCTATTTGCACGTAGGGTATTTCAACCATAGTGAATGCCCAGATGAGGTTTTTCGGCCTATATCAGAGAATGGGCTGAATATTATATTCACTTAAAATATTTTTAGCAATTTTTATTTAGTCTAGAGTATTTTTGACATTTCCACTTATAGGCTTATTGTAATAATATTGCATGCAAATTTATTACCATTTTCAGTTCACTGTAACTTAGTAAAGATAAATTTAAAAAATATTTTTTAACAAAAAGAAAACCGACTTTAAACAGGAAGAAAACTAAAAAGTAAAAAATAAATTTACATAGCACAAAGTAATTCATATTTTGATTTAGTTAGTCAGAAATAATTAAATAAGTATTTTATAATTTTGAAGTTGGTGCCAAGTAAAACAATAACTAGGTACTTATAGGTATTATCAATCTTAATTTGCTATTGTAGTAAGGTTTATATAGTATTTAAAATAATAACTAGGTACCTATAGGTATTATTAATCTTAATTTGCTATTGTAGTAAGCTTCTTATAGTATTTCGTTAATGAGTATTTACTTGGCACCAACTTAAAAATTATAAAATACTTATTTAATTATTTCTGATTAACTAAATCAAAATATGAATTACTTTGTGCTATGTAAATTTATTTTTTACTTTTTAGTTTTCTTCCTGTTTGAAGTCGGTTTTCTTTTAGTTAAAAAATATTTTATTTTACAATTTTTAGTGATGGGTAGACCTAAATCTTACTTTAGGTATTATTTTTGTACACACTAAATATTTTGGCATATTGAATCGTCTGAAGTAAGCCCGACATGACTGCTGTTGAGGAATTCCCTCGACTGTCTATGATCACTTGTAATGGCACTTATAACCCATATGGGAGCAAAGTTCTCATCATTAGAAATGAATTAAGTCCAAACACCAAATAATTGCTGTAAATCGTTGATGAGTTCCCTCGACTCTCTTTGTGCTCCATCATCAGATTGACTCCAAACCTTCACTAAATAGTAGTGCCTTAAAATACTTAATGAAAAACATAACAAATGCACTAGTCGTCAGTACGATTTTCGAAAGTTCCCTCGATTTCTCTAGGATGCCATCATCAGATCCTGGTTTCCTTCTCATGGTACCACCCTTGGGATATCTACTTTCCAACAAAAAAAGAATCATCAAAATCGATTCATAAACGACGGAGTTATCCGCGAACACACATAAAAAAAAATATATATATACGGTCGAATTGAGAAACTCCTTTTTTTGAAGTCGTTTAAAAAGAATTTTATTTTATTTTTAATTGAGCTATTTTATTTTTTACTTTTTTTAAATATTTCTTTTACACAGTACATACTTGTATATTTGTGCGCCTGACCGTACACCGTAATTACAATATTAAACAGTGAAATATTTTTCTATTATTTATGCGCACTATTCATTGGAATGAGTACTTTATGTCGTTCGGTCACGGATGGGGGGGAGGGGTCGTGCCGGGACTCAGCATAGCAAAAGGTTATATATTCGACAGAAAAAATAAAAATTGTAATGCAAAAATTTGACCTCCTCCAATTTTCGCCGCCGTTGCCGGTCGTTCGCCGCCCTCATCCATCGGTTGCCCGCCACCCTTATAAGGTCGTCGGTCCACCTTGTGAGGGGTCTGCCCACGCTGCGTCTTCCGGTTCGTGGTCGCCACTCTAGAACCTTTCTGCCCCAGCGGCTGTCAGTTCTGCGAGCTATGTGTCCTGCCCATTGCCACTTCAGAGAAGCAACTCTGCAAGCTACGTCAGTTACTTTGGATCAGTTACTTTGAATGAACCTTAGCGCATACATTATATTTTATTAATATTTGTTTATATTACAACTACTCTTTGGTCGGTCCTCTTCATTTTCCCTTATTCTTTTCTTCCCTATACACTTCTCCTTTTTCTGCAATCTAGAAATTATGGCTATGTCCAGTTACCACTTACCATCAGGTAGAGATATGCTTGTTTGCCACCAAAATTGTTTTAAAAAATGTTAGCTTCTCGGAGGACCTAGACAAGGGTCATAGATTTTTTTTTGAAAATGTATGTATGTAATTTATTTAAAAAAATGTATGGGATTGACTTATGCTAACGCCAAATGCCACTTGTCTAG
The DNA here is from genome assembly GCA_963082885.1 of Parascotia fuliginaria. NCBI lineage: Eukaryota > Metazoa > Arthropoda > Insecta > Lepidoptera > Erebidae > Parascotia > Parascotia fuliginaria. Next base: position 3,939,898 of record OY720179.1, read on the forward strand.
GGCCTCAGGTTACATTTTACCGAGCTACATTAAATCGAAGTCAAATGTCACATTGGTACATGGTTTCGAGCTCACATAATAAGTTATCACATTACAATTGATTTAAATAAATGACCTAGAAGTACCAGAGAAGTAGCACTCTATTAGCATCATATTATTTTTTCTAGTTAACGTTCTTCATTTAATCCGTCTACAGCACGCTCCATCGTAAAAGTACTTAAGTACTTAATTAAATTAATAATAGCATAATGATACTTAACTATCTATTACACTTATAGGAAATTCATAACATAGCATCACGCGTTTTCTTTTCGAAGGGGTAAGTATAATCAAAGTTTTGTTTCATTCATAGCCAGCTATGCATTAAAATACTAATACTCTTATATATACACAATATGTTAGACTACCGACCGTAATAGTTGGAAAAGGCGCGAGTATGATAAGAAGGGAATACAAGGAAAAATCTCAAGTAAACATAATTCAAGCCAGAATGGATGTTTACACACAATATTTTCCCATAAAGATAAGTTCTTAGCCAACACCGAAATTCTTTGTACAATATCGCACAAGGGATATCGGACACACGCTTACGACGTCGCAAAGTCCAGTGAATTTTCAGTGAATGTCCAGTGAATGTAGCTGTTAAGTCCAGTGACCCCGCTTTATGGGACTCTTGCCCTTTGTGGCTTTTAAGTTTGAATGCACTTTGACAATCCCTCAGCTATCACTTTTACCATCATAAAAACTTATACGACGAAGTAGAGGCGCGGATAGTCTGTGTAAAAACAGACTTTTAGGGTACAGTGTTCTTCATTAACAACTGATATGATGTGTTAAGGCGGATTTAATATTGTATGTAACCTTCATACTATGTGGTTATCTGACCGGCGTAAATTATAAAATTCTAGTATCTCTCGTATATTTCTGTCCGTAGGTGACTTAAGAGATGACTGAGCGATTTTAAGGATATTACCTGCGTTACCACCCACACGCAAATCATCATGCTTGACCGGTCATCACTGATGGTATAAATCCAAATAAAATCCAAATCAAACCCCCTCACTTCGTCAACATATACACTAGTGGACGCCATCAGGTAATAATAGTGGTAATATTTATCATAAACAAACACATATAATATAGTGTGGAATCCACAAAGCACAGCTTTCACACGCGCTATCCAACCTTTTACGTTTATTAAAGTAAAAAAGCCTTACATTTAGAGTTTCATATATTTATTATTACTATTTTCGATAAATATATGAACGTGTACGAGCCAAGTTCAGACGACATTTTACATAAATTAGATTTGAAATTACTTTTATTAGTCAAATAAGTAGGTAATGTATTTAATGCTCCAAAGAAGAATATTCGAAAGCTTATTTTCTTATTTTCACTATGACGCAGTATAAATATAATCATATATATAGTATAAAACAAATTCACTATTTTCTTCTGTTTATTTCTCTGCTAACTTTTAATAAACCACGCAACGAATTTTAGTTCAGAGTTTATTGTCGCTAGATAAATTCGTCCAGAACCAAGGCGAAGATGGAACTGATCGTTAGTATACAATAGAACTAACACAACATATAAATAAATAGATACACTATAACAAAGAACTATCTAATCCGAAAGTCCAAGGGACATATCGCAGCATCTTGGGATTACGATGACAATACTATACAACGGCCTCACAAGAATAAAACATATCGACATACGAAAAACGGTTCTCGGATATCCGCTGATATGTATCCTTTGGAATGTTGTATTGTACTAGTTTGGGTGATAACTCTAACATAAATCATCACAGGCTCAACCTGGACTTATAAAACAAAATTGCCAATTCTCATTGAGCAAGTGTGGTGTTCAATGCTCATGCCTTCTCTGTATAAGAAGAGGCTTTTGCTCTGCAGTGGATCAGTAACAGGCAGGTTATTATTATAAAGCATCACTCCTTTCTCTAGAAGGGTAGGTAGTGGTGTGTTGCATCTAAATTTCGTCAGCAATGTTAGCTCTTAGAGGATGATCCCTTTGACATGCGGTAAGAACGCAATTACGGTAAGAACGACTGGGTAAATACAACGTACACACACACATACCTACACTGCTCGCATTCAGAAATTTTGACTAAAAATTTCCTAACAAAAATCTACTACATATTTGGCATTTTATGAGCGTGATTTCAGCGACACTCAAATTATAAAAATCAGTGTATAAACTTGGAAATCGTCACATTATTCAAAAAGAACATTAAGGTTTATTGAAATGTCAATCAACCTTCACGGTTCAAAGCCAAAGAATCATTCTAATAGCATCATTTTTCAGATAACCAAACGTATTTTCCATAATGCCTTTATCAACTTCTGTTATGTTCGCGTTTTGCGAGTTATATTGTATGTTTAAATTTCTATCAACAGACAGATATATAACATAACTCATACAATGCACAGATTGCACGGAATTGTCAATTATTTATTTAATAAAATTACAACTAGGATAATTATCTAATAGAACACAAAGCACAACAATGAAGCGAAGTAAGTTAAACCATCATATATTATGCAACAAAGGCGTCAGAAAAATCATTCAACACGGAACAGACAGCAGTAACCTGTGATAACACGTTCGCCAATGCGATCAGCAATTCTACTGCTAAATGTGGTAATTATGATAAAACACTTTTTTGTTCAAAAAAGAAACAATGTGTAAAAGTGACCTACATATCTTTATGTCTAGCAGCAAACAGTTTTGATAACATTTTATGGTAAGGCAAGTATCAAGTATAATTAAAACACAAAAAATCAAACACAACTTATTTTAGCTATACAAAGAACGAAAATAACAAAATATATGATAACAATCGCATTCAACTTTCCATTGTAAACGCGTAGCATTAATAGAACCCAACCTTAATTCGAGTATTATTAAAAAGTTATTATAAAAGTTAATTCAAAAGCGGGGAAAAATTACCAGAAGTTCGGTAACCGAGGTCTACTGTGGTTATTCCGTTTACACTTAGCATGTTTAGATAAGCATAAACCCCGACAGTTAAAAGACGTATTTAACGTTTGAAGTGAGAACTTGACGTCAAGTTTGACGCGCTTTGGGAATTCAGAAACTCAGGCTACGGTTATTTAAGTTTGTTCATTAAAATTCAATATACGAGAGAGGTATAATATCGATCGTAGTCGGCGACTTTTAGGCACCAAACGGCTGCGACGCGTAAACAACGCGTGGGGGACTCCGCTGCATCCTTCTACCGACATGGGACTAATAAACAGTAAATATTCAGCTCCTACTAGGGCTGACGGTATTTTTTTTTTTGCAAACAAAATAAACTTTTTGTACTAGCGAAGAACATTACAGTGCAAAAGACACAAAAGACTGATACAATAGCTATTCTTAGAACGAAGCGAACATTATGGGTAGATGACTCAAACATGTTTGTTATATCCTAAACGAAGCCAAACCCGCAAATCTATAATGTTTATAGCGTAACAGGCATCTCATAATGCCGTCATAGTGAAGTGGCCTTCACTCAGTATACCACAATGGCATTTGGGACAGTGTTTACCAGTTTTGGACCTATTGACTGTTTACCATCATAGTGAAATCATTTTGGTAAGCTAATAAAAAGACGAGTTAAAAACTAACATGCCTCGATTTATCAAGATATGCGTCAGGTACCAGCCCTATTCTATAAGCGCACTCGTAAACTACCGAACCTACCTACACTTTCATGTTTCGTTCGTGTGCGAATGAAACATATCTTTGGCGTGTATGCATTTAATCTGTCCGGGATAAATTTATTGATGCACCTGCTTCTCGAATTTCATCCATTTAATTCATTGTTTTAATATTACTACTTCACAAGCTGTTCGCAATGCAGTTTGCCACTGCCGATATATCGACGCAAACATGTAATAAAAACAGAATTCGATACATTGAAAACATGTTTATCATCAAATATAGCTATGTACCTATAAGTAAATGTTGCATCTGGGATCTGTAGTAAAATGAAAGAAAAACTAATTATGCTGTATTTGCGTTTTATATTTAGTATTATGTATTATGTAGTATTATGTAGTATTATTAGTATTAGTATTATGCTCTAGGTATTTCTGTATTTATAAAGTTTGCAATGAACATAGAAGCAGTGGTCTCTAACATACCGATTTTCAGGTTTTTCTACCGATATGGGGTCGCTTTTACCGAAATACCGAAATGTAAAGATTTTTCACGATTTCTGAGAATACATAGAAAGATTTCCTGGTGACATAGAACTATTTTGAGATAATGTTAGTTTACTAAAATGTGGCGATGATAGTCAAATGTTTCCGTTGTTGTCTACTTTTGTCTACCATTGGGTTACTTTACGCATAGTGAGAGTATTGGAGTTCTTTTTTTCTTTCTTTGGGCTGATTAACGATCGGCCACTATCAGAAACGACTTAGTTCATAGTAAAACACCGCCATGTCTATAGGCTATAGTAACCACTTGTCATCAGCAAAGCTGTATGCTTATGTTACTGTATGTTTGAGACCTAACTTATAAATAAAAGCAGATAAACTTTATATCCTTAAGAAAATGATTCTCAAATATATAACTCGTTATTACATAAACTGAATAATCTTAAATGGAAATAAACAAATTCGTCTTTTAATTTACGCATATGTATGTAGCTAATGAATATCAAATAGTAGTTGCACACAGTTTAATCAACGGGTAATTAATTACTATAAAACTGTATTCATTTTGGTCTACTATTTAATTAACACTAAGGGTAATTTTGGTACCGTCATCATTTATTTATTTCAATTCAAAGTATATTGTAAAATAATATGATGATGATTGAAAATGTATAGTTATGATGATTGATACCATATACTCTATAGCGAATGACTATATTCCAGCTTTACTTTGAGAGATATTATTAATTTTAGCATTTATAGTAATTAACAATTTTATTTCACCGTTGGTCACAGGCCTCCACCAATTATCGCTTGGTTGCTCCTCACCTTTATCAGGTTGCCAGTCCACCTTGAAGGCATAGAAGAACCTTAAAAGAGACAATAACGAAGTTTGTGTCCGTTAATTTTATTTACAAAATACACAGCTTATACTTGTACCATGCGAATGTATCTATTATTAAAAAAATACCTACCACTATTTAAGAAAAGTAAAAACAACGAATTCGTTCTAATTCTCATAGCTAACACTGTATAGAAGCGATTACTCAAACTAACACATGTATCGGTCCATAGCGTCCACGCTCGTCATCGGACCACAATGACTGCACAATAGCTCGACAATGGCTTGCGAGTGACTGCACAATAATGTCAAAGCTCTCGACGTACATTACAGACTGTATTCTTATGTCCATAGGTTTGGGTAATACTAGTTGGGACATAATAAATGAATAAATAAATCCGCACTATTTCTCTCTTATGGCTAAAGCTGCACTAAACTGATTACTCAAAGTAACACAATGACATATTATATCGGTCAATAGCGTCCACTCACGTCACAATTCCATTTATTATCTGCTATCACGCACCTACTGTGATTCAACTCTGCATCACCCGGTTGACTGGTAGAGATTGCCGTTGCCATTCAGTCCGCCGACATTCCGTGTGTATCTTCTTTGTGGAAGCTTTTTAACTAGACCCATTTCAGCAGTAAGCTGGGTGGTAATAATACTTTTAGTTTATAAATACAATAAGCCAACAAATCAGATCCGGATTAATATTTATTAAACAGTCAAAAAAACCAATTTGCGAACGGAAAATCGCACAAAATTGACGGTTATTTACTTACCCTACTTATCATTGACTTTTCTCATGGAACACATCGCTGAAAGCCAGGCTATATAATTATTTTTAAGTTGCCCCAGCTGCGCTTGTGAACCTCAAACACTTAATACCGTATTTTGTTTGAAAAATATGTTAATTTTCTCTTACATTTGACTTTTTTGGCTTCCTTTACTGTTATGACATGTTGTAAAGTTATCCGAATTACTTTATAAGTGATGAGGTCTAACAACGTCGTGTTGCGATGCGTGCGATGTTTTCATGGAGTGCCATACATGTCTTGGTGTTACTATGCATAACATGTATGTATTTACAAAAAAGTACATATCACAAGCTATATCATTATGCTTGTATTGTTTGATGAGTGTAAACGTTCTAGATTTAAATACTTCTTCGGTTCCCTTTCTTTACCTTCCTCTTCTGATTGGCAAAGGCTTAGTTACGTTTTTTAAATATTAAGATAACAAAACAACATCAATAAGCATCTTTTTACTCGTGTATTAAGAGTCAACAGCAAGGGTATTTAAATAAGACAAGCCAGAGGCCCATTTCATCATAAGTGGTAAAGAATTTTCTCTTTTTTGTGCCAAGTGAAAACGTAATATTTTTTTTTTTGATTTTTATATTTTCTAAATACTGTTTTTCATACTATTTTTAATCTCCCTTTCATACAAATCCTCTTTCACCTACCTAAAGATATCCCTCGTAAAAACAATATACAATACACAAAAAATTGCAGTTCTAAAATGTAAAAACACCTATTCAACGTGCATAGCCCTCCAGAAATTTCACACACAATCGAGAAGGTTCAATACCCATGCGAATATCAGTATAACCATACAATAAACGCCGTAATTTAAATCATAATTTAATTTGATCATCGCCATTACGATATGATTTAGCTATTGTTGGAGGGTCGCAACAGTGATTAAGTTTTAATTGATGCTAACCGCAAACTAGACGTAAATCATCTATTATTGTCATAGCGAATAGAATCGTAAATATTTGGGTTTAGTGAACAATGATCATAAAACATAAGGTACATCAAAGCTGATAATTAATAGGGGTTGGGAGAGATATTTCGCTTTGGGCAGGTCGCTCGTAGACACTTCTAGGAGTAGACTGCTACCTACACTAAACAGAGTCTGCATGTTCTTTGAGTCCATCGTAACAATGTTAAATTATATATTATTATGAAAATTTATTACAAACAAAAAGTAGAGTACAGACTGCTGACGAGTGCGGTTTACAACTGATCAAGGGAGAGATGCTTGAATGAAGGCCTATATCCAGCAGTAGAAATCTTTCAGCTAAAATATTGATGATGAGATGAGAGAGAATGATGAGATAATAGACAATTTCAAAGCTGGCACCCCTCTAGTTAAAATTATTGTTTTCCATTTTCATAGTATGAATAGCTTTAGTTTTGTATTGTTAGGTTTGATAGATACGAAATAAATGGGAAGCCAGTCAAGTGTGATATGGATTCGCCCGATTGTCGATTAATATTCTGCTTTGATTTATAACCAAAAAGTATGTGATAAAAAAAAATATGTGTTTGTTTGTAATCCTTTTTTAAAAGTGCACACTTACATTAATAACAAGGGCCATGTTTGCGGTCCAGCTATTGCAGAAGAAATCAAGCGGACATGATGATAAACAAAATATAAGTGACCCTACAGGAAATTAAATATATATATATATATTTTTAAGTGAGTAAAAAGGTATGGCACTTTATAATAATTATTTAACACGAGTAGACCCGTTTCACAAATACAGTTATGCCTTCAGGAAATGTTCAATGGAATAAGTTAATTCAAGTTTAAGACCTTAAAACCACTGCTGAACATAGTGAATAGGTAAACTATACAAATGAGCTGGTATATCTTTACAAAGGAAATAACTATCATAGTAGTAACTAACTAATTCACCACTAAAATATTTGCTGTAGTAATCCAGAGTATGTTGTGTTCCTGTTAAAGTACTAATTGTGGTAGTTGTTATATTAACTAGAGCAGGCATATCTTATTTACTAGACGGGACTACTACGAGTATTACCATAGTAATATAAATATAAAGAAATAAATTATGCACTGATTTTTTACATTTTCTTGTCTTTGTTTATATATATTGCTGTCTGTTGGAGAGCGCATCGCTTGAACGAGACTATAAATTAGACTTTTGTAAAAAAATGGCAACTAACCTAGTGTTTCAAGATCAAGGTGTTGCCAGTGATGACATACGAAGCAGAGACGTGGTCGCTAACTATGGGTCTTATCAGAAGGCTCAAAATCGCTCAGAGATAGAGCGGTTCATGTTAGGCATCTCTTTAGGCTTCAGGAGAACCAAAATAACCGATGTGGCTGGCAGAGTTGCTTGTCTGAAGCGGCAATGGGTAGGACACATAGCTCGCAGAACTGATGGCCGTTGTGGGAGAAAGGTTCTACAGTTTTAGAGTGGCGACCACGAACCGGAAGACGCAGCGTGGGCAGACCCCTTACAAGATCGACCAACGACCTTATAAGGGTAGCGGGCAACCGATGGATGACAGCAGTGGACGTCGTTTGACTGATATGATGAAAAAAATTACAGGTTTCAAAATTCGAACTAAGCGTGTTTTTATATAAAATTTTGGTATCATGACTCACGATCGAAATGATGGAAAATTTGGTTGAAACGGAAGTTTGGTTTTGTTTGTAATTAAAACAAAGCAAAATGAAAAAACATATCAAATGAAAAAACATTTAGCATTTTTAGACCTTAACAAACTTAAAATCTAAATCGCTAAACAGACGCATCTAGTCCTAAACCCTTTTAGCACTAAGGTTATTATAATACACGTTGTATGAATAACTATGCCATTCAGGCAGATCGTAAAACTTAATACGTAGCAAGCTTGTGTGTAACCTTGATTACAGAGTAGTTTCCTTAGAAGCTTAACATATGATAATATGTGGGTTTACGCCCATATACCTGTCGAATAATTACCCTGTTTCTATGTCATGTGTAAAAGTGTAGAATCAAACATTCAAGAAAGTTTCTAGACAAATAAGAAATTGTAAAAAAATACCTACACGAACGCCGTGAATATTAAAAACCGATCAAATGCAAGTCGGACTCATGCACGAAGGGTTTCTTGTCATTATCTATCTTTAAAAACGGCAAAAAAAATCTTATTTATGGAAGCCCTCCTTAGATATCTGTTATATTTAAATTAAATGATTTATTTTTAAAGAGAATAAATATATAGGTAACTAAATATTCTGTGAACCTTTTAACTGTCTAACTGTCACGGTTCATAAGATCTGGTGACAGAGGGGCAGACAGACAGACAGTGAAGTCTTAGTAATAGGGTCCCGTTTTACGCTTTGGGTACGGAACCCTAAAAAGAATTAGAGCTTTTTTTCAGAAGTAGGCAGTAAAACAATACGAGTTCGTAGCCAACTGCATACAGCAACAGCGGACGACGTATACCTTAAATGTTTGCTATAAACTACTTTGTTATATAGAATTTACCTAGGTAAATTCTATACAACAGGACTACAGGGGGCAGGCCTGTTACTGTTTACCGGAGACAATTAAATAATACTCCGTGTTAGTAGGTCAAAGTCAAGTGAGAATTTCTCGTCAGAAAAGTCTATAGCACTTTACGCAAGCCAAGACCTCTGCATAGCAGTCCGTGTGCAGTAACAATGAACCATCTAGGCAGTAATACTTTTATTTTTAACCTACACTCTATCTCTGCTGACAAAGCTCTTCCCACGGTTTTCCACTTCTCTCTATTTGATGACAATCTAGGTACCTAACGATATCCAGCTCTTATCGTAGGTATCCAAATCATCCTTCCAACAAAATATTTGAATTTACAAATATTTATTAATTACGTTTAAATAACAAGAATAATATAATTAACAGTTTTAGTAATTTAAGAGGTCTCCTATCCTATCTAAACATTAATTTACTATGCCAACAGAGAACAAATTAGATTGAGTATTCTTATAAGAAACTGGGTGAAAAACAAAGCAAGCTATTAATTAATCCGAATGACCAAAAAACACAGAAATTTTATCTTTTGGTTTATAATTTTTCTATGTAAGAACGAAGAAAGAAGAGATTTTAGTGTTATACCACACAGTTACTATTTCTTACAAGGCAGACTGACGACCTAATAAGCGTGGCGGGAGGCGGGCAACCGATGGATGAGGGAGGTTCACGACCGGCCAGAGTGGCTAAAATTGGGGCAGGCCTATGTCCAGCAGTGGACGTTTTTCGGCTAATACATTAATAAGTTACAGGATAAACGTCTTCTGCCAAGATTTACTAAAAATAACATCATATTATTTCGCTCACTTGCCTGACTCCGAACCCTAGTTTATAAGAGACAGGTATTGTAGCACGGCAACACGACAATTTAATTCAGTTTACTATCTTTAATTAGCTTACAAACTCTGCTCTTGAATCTGAGGTGGTGCAAATTAGTATGGATTATACGGCGACACTTATAGGAAGCCAAGATCTAAAATAAAATGAAACACATACGCTGGTAAAGAGTGCCACAATTTTTCAGCATTAATAATAACTATAAATTACTCCGACTTAACAATTAAAACCACCGTTATTAGACATGAGAAGCATTAACAGCAACGGTTAGTACATTGTTAATATTTAAAATTATGTAAAATTCGTGTATCTAATCAACTGTGTATATTGTTAATCTTAGAATGTCTTTTCTTTGCGCTTCTAACAACATTTAAACAAATTGTTAAGAACAATAATATTCTTCAAAATATCTTTAAGTATTTCACATTGAATAATAGTGACAAAATAATAGCAATAATTTTTGCCCAGGTCCTGAATGTCTTAAAAACAAACACTGATCGAAGTATTCCTAAAATTAAAATACAAATAATACAAAACAGGCATTACAAAATGCAATACGGAATTAAAACTTTGATAAATCGGCTTTTGGCATATTGCAACTGGCAACCCTATGTAGATACAGACATTCTTATTATATTAATAACAGGAGCCTTTGATACCAAGTGCCTATTCGTTGTTTTTATCGACGGCATGTACATTTTTAATATCGCAGCCGCACTAAAAAAAGGTCGTAAGGCAACTTATGAGTTCGGCAATTTGCATCTTATTACAGTTAACCTAAAGTTAATTATTGTTTAAAGACATTTTTCATATTATTTTTCTTCTGAGGGTAATCAAAATAGAGGCTGCTACTTAGAATGTGCAATATGTATGACTGTCAATAAAATTTAATCAGAAAACATAAACGAGAGAAGAGACATGATATTAATGTTATAATTATGCTCTCAAATTCAAAGGCTATGTATGTCAATTCGTCAAAAAGTAAGGAATTAATTATAGAGCGAATGAATATTGCCAACGTAAAATATCTGTTTTATTTAAGTAAAATTAACCCATCTTTAATATGTAATGGAAAGTGATAACCGACTTGATTCAGTACGGTACTTTTTTTTCTTTTCGAAACTAGTTCTATTCATTTTATAATTATCAAAAAAAGACTGTAGGCTGTCCTAATGACTATGGTGTAGCTCTTAGTATAAATTTAATGTGGAGTTTACTGCTGCACCTACAGTGTACAAATTAAATTATTAAATTCCTTAAATGTTCATTAGAGGCGTTATTCATTTTGCTGTCATCGGTAAACGGTCATAAAGTCATAACTCTTTAACCATTTAGCTTTAATTTTATATATTTAATAAATAGACGTACGCTATCGAACTAATTAGCATTCGATCACGTCCGTAAAAGAGGCAGTTAATTCAAAAGATATAAAAATTAAAGCCAGCAGATAGCAAAATATAAGGAGACTAAATACAAAGGGTTCTGAAGCTAGGCAATTATAATGTCTTAATGAGAAACGTAGTCTATGGTGAATTTAACTAGCGTCATTAACTTGGATGTAATTAGCATTCGTTTGTTGCTGTTTAGGTAGCGGGTTCGATAGAGTTCACAAAAACTTTTTTTATTGGTATCTAGCAATCCGTCCCTGCTTTTAAAGAACTTTTACTTTTTACAACATGATCAGTGGTCAGAAATCGTTAAAATTCTCAGTTATTCTATACGCCTATGCATATATGTCCTAAATACTAATATTGTAAATACGAAAATGTGTGTGTGTGTTTGTTACCACTCAGCGCCAAACAGCTGAACCGATTTCGATAAAAATTGGTATGTAGATAAATTCGATGCCGGAGACGTACATAGACTGCTTTTATCTCGAAAATCGGTCCGATTCCCGAGGCAGACAAAACACATTTGAGGCGTGCCGTGGGACGCAGCTAGTATAGTCTTAAACCTTTTAAAAAAATGCGCTCAACGGTAGTGTAAACTGCACTTTAAAATCAATTTTTTGAATATTGTGCACCACTCCTGGTCCCCCTGCTTACCAGGCATACAAGACAGAGTGGAGTCATTTTGGTAGATTAAAACAAAAAAGACAGAAGTAGTAACTACCGAATTACTACCGCTTCCTCCTGCTCTTAGCAAATACAATGAATTTAACTAACGTCATTAGAAGCAGGTGCAATTAACATTCGTCGGTTAATACCATTATGTCAGTTTAATTACACAAGTTTATACACTGAAGACTTTCAGCAAATGTATAACTGAGCTTCAAAGGCATATATCAAAGTTTTATAGGTTTCCATTTACATTATAGATAGATACAGTAATGTATCAAAATAATTATATATTTTCACTCTGCACTCAGGTGAAGTTTTATATTGTTTTAAGAAACAATGTTGCACGTTTGTATGTTTACATAAAAACAATAATAATAATAGTAATAATAATATCACAATAACTACACACAACGCCATATAGACCCAAAGTAACCATATATTACAGCTTATGGGTTCTAAAACGCGGATATAGATACTTAAATACTTTTTTTATTGTAAATACATACATACATATTTTACACACAATGTTGGATATGGTTGCATATAATGTGTTTTATTTTTATTACGTTTACTCAAAACGTTTATATTTTTGGTATGTGTGGTAAGATAATTTCACATAAAATCAATGACAATCACAGCCGTAATCGTATCATTATTTATACCTATTATTTGTCGAATTTTCATTGTTTTTACAAAAAAACACAACGCCTGCACTACGAGTCACGGCCAGTGCCACAGGCTCGCGGAGACTTGCATAAGTATAAATACATATAATTAACAAAATTCAGTCTCCTAAAATATATTTTTGTATCAATTTGCATGCGAACTTTTAAAAAACGTTTATATTTTCTTTCTTAGCATTAAAAAAACATCTTAAAAAAGCTCATTACATAAAGTCATGTGAATTGCTTTATATTTTTACCCAAACAGAATACTGAGCGCGATCAACATTGACGTCGACATTAAAGACACTTGAGCCCCAGTCATTTACCATCTTTAACATCAAAGCCAATTTTGCAAAGAGGCAGTTACTTACGTCATGACAAAAATGTAACACAAGCGTTTGTTTAAGGCGAGGTGCAGACAGTTGTTAGCGAACTTTTTGTTCGCAACAATACAACACTATGAGAGGAAACTAAGTAAGTAGGTCTTTGTAAAAGTTTTAACAATTTTATAAAACGTTTTGTATGTTTTTTAATGTATGCGGCAAACTAAATAAGGTTGTCATTAAACAAAGAGAGGAGGACCACCGTCCAGGAGATCTCTGCACATCAGTAAGGCAAGTGTAAGTTAAAAATATAAACGAATTGGCCGTAAAAATAAGATAGTCTAAACTAAGCTGTCGCAAGATTTGCTAGTTAGAGATACAATGGCGTAACGAAACATTTTTTTTTTTTGGTGTTTTGTTTAAATATTGTTCTTATAAACACGTATAAATTTAATGTACCTACATGAATTCAAATATATTTATCCGCCGAAAACAAATACACATGTATGTAACCCCAAGCTTAAGCATCATATCGCTAAAGACCATCCTTAGTAGCAGCATTGTCTTCCGTATCTGAAGTAAAAAAGCACTAAAACAAAAAACAAAGTTCGCACATAAAACCCTCGTATCCATGTTAAAACTGTAAGTATAATGAGATGTTACATTCGAAGGAAACTTTTATTAACTAACAAGAACATGCCTTCTAGAACAACATATGGCGCAGTTCGTACTAGTTGGCAACGTCAACAACTTTAGATAATAAATAGAAGTTTGGAAACATATGGTACTACTGAAACATGATATGAACAAGAAATAGTTATTTTACAGGTTAAAACAGACTCGACGTGCAGTATTCGTAATGTATTAGCTAATTTAAAAGACGTCGATGTTGCCCTCAAAGTCACATTTCTAGCGTCAACCAGTACATTTATGTACGTCACGTCACGTCGCGTCGCCATCCCGCTCGCTGTCTGTTTCAACCTTAGGACTGCTTTCTTAAGGGGTAAATCATAAAAGATAATGACGAAGTGACGGGAGATATTCTAAAACTCAATGTGCTAGAAATAATTTTAGTAGATAGGTAATATTGTACATAAAGATTGTATTACGTTTGAGATTGGATTTGATTCTAAACTAGCTAATCAGATATCTAGGTACTTAATTTTAATTTGATCTTCAGCATTATCACAATGTAATTACGTTATGCGAAGGTTTTAAATGCTAAGTAGTTTTAGTTAGGATCATCATAATGGTTTAATCAGTTCTTGGTTTAATATAACTATTTTGATTTGTATAGTTGGTTGTATTCCTTGCTATTTTACTATCTTTAAAATCAAACACATCCCAGCGTATCCGACCATAATGACTCATGGTGGTGATTATAAGAACCAGAGGCCCTAGACAAGTGGCAAAGATTCCTATTCTATTCATAGAATAGATTAAAAAATGTATTGAATTGACATAAGCTAACGCCAACGCTTATGTCAATCTCATACATTTTTTTTTATCTATTCTATGAATAGAATAGAAATCTTTGACACTTGTCTAGGGCCTCAGATTACAAATTCATACTAATCTCAAGTTCAAGGAAATGTATGTTCACTGTGATAATGTCTATCCCCTCAAAGAAAAATTTTAATACTACGATAAAAAATAAAAGGTAATGAGCTTTTCTGACAGACAATGTCGGAGAGTCGCATTTGGATAGCTTAATGTTTTGGAAATAATTTTTAACTCAGATACTAAAGAAATATTTTACAAATATAAAGGTGTAAATAATCTTAGAACTCACAAAATAAATCCTACTACGCCATTTGAACGTTGAAGTCACGAAGGGGTTTCGAAGTGTTAGAGCGGTAACTCATCCATTAATTCATGTTAATTGTCTGCAAAGCTCATTGGGAGAGCTCTAGAAGCAGCAAAAAATAATGTCTTTAGAGCAAAGATGATATACTCGTAATTGACTCTCTTTGTGACGCAGTGGGAGCGCAAACGACTGCTGTGCACGAGGTTGTGGGATCGAACCCCACACGGAACAAAACTTTGTATGATCCATAAAGGTTTGTTCTGAATCTGGGTGTACTTTGTGTCCGTTAAGTATATGTTTGTATAGTCTCCCGCGACACAGGGCTTGTCCCTAGTGCAGTTGTCTTTTCTTAAAAAATAAAATAAAATACATAATATGTGACCATCTCTAAATCATCAACTTATCAAAAACTCACAAAAGATTTAATTGGCGTATATTCAGATTATTTAATACGTATTGTTTCATTTAATTACTTATTCATATTCGTATATCGAACACAAAGTTTTCTGATATTATGAAACGATGACGACATTATATTGATGAAACTGGTAATTGATTGTTATTTTTATTTGTATTTATTTGGTACATACTAGCGATGTCCTCTTAACTTCCCCCGAGCTTTTAATTCGATTTCGAATTAACATTTTTTTGAATTTCTTGTTCATAGGTCAAGTAGACATTATAATTGCCTATTTACTATTATCTTTTGTTCAATCACAAACAATTGAACAACGCGACAGTTTACTTGTTACTTTACGGAAATAAATGCTGCTGAGCCCTGCTTCGTACTAAAAATGTTAATTTAAATGACCTCTCAGATCTGTCCCCATGACAATTTCTTAAAAATTAAATTATAAAAAAAACTTTATAAAATTTTCTCGTCAGTATAATATTTTTTGCAGAAGCACAACGTAGATGAATGCAGGATTTTTCCATTATCGCGAGAACAAAATTCTTCGTAAAATTAACTTGGTAATATACTGGCACCGTTTTATCCGAGTAGGTTCCTCAAAGTTACGCTCAAGCTCCTTCCTGTCTAAGGTACATTAAGCAAGAATATCTCACATGTTGAAAAAGAAACTCTCAACTTTGGTTTCGTAAAAACTCCAAGAACAACTTCGCAAAACCTTGGCATAAGGGTTTTACAGATTGAACGTATTTTCGCGTGGACAAGCTTGTTGTGGATCGTAAACAAGTTTTGGGGACACGTGGCAATACGTAGATGCAGAAATGCGGGTATAAATAAGCTAGTATACTCGCGAACTGCGAAGATTATGACTGACTCCATAGCCTCCTTGCGAACATACACATACATGAAATACTTGCGTGCAATCTCATTCAATAGTCACACTTACTGAATAACATCGTATATATGTGGCACGGTAATATTCGTGTATGTGGTGGGTGAGTAGTCAACACCCGGGAGTAAATTTGCTAAGTGGTAACCGCCGTTCATGTGCCTCAAAACAGTCAAAAGTACCTACTTTAAGGCAACCGTGTCCACCTTCAGCACTACTAGTGGCGGTACTATGACTACAGTCAGACAACCGAAAAAGTATTCTGGAATCTTTACTTAATTGTATTCAAATAAGTGAGCAAATTTAATAATAAAACAATACAAGATTACAAGCAAAACAAAGACCTTGTTAATGAAAATGGATTAATTTATTTACAACCACAGTAATGATCGTATTAATTAAATTTACACGACTTTGGCACATAAATTGAAGAAAATCAATTTAAGACTACTCCCGCACTAGATAATAAAAGCCAGCGCTAGAGGCAAAATTCGTGGCATACAAAATATAAGTCTCTGATGAAAATCTACGGACACTCCGCGTAATGATAGTGGCAAAATGATGTGTGCCGCTAGATTAAAGTACAGTCAATAATTTTAAATTATAAAAAGAAAATATTAACGTGGTGAATTGTTAGCATATCCATCAGAGTGTTCTGTTAACCAAGAAAACAGCAATTGTACGACACAATTTAAGCAAAAGCAACCTTTGCTTTCAGTCTGCTATATAATATTAAAACATCTTCTCTTCTTGTTTAGTAATCGATTTCTATGTATCTTTCTATCGACAAACAACGTAGACCGCCTTAATTCGGCCTTATCGAAATCCGTTCATAGTCGATGTCCCCTATCTATAAACTACACACCAAATTATACCGTCTAGCAGCTGCAGCAGCTCCGATGTCTTGTGTTTAGTCGCTTCGTAAGTGAGCTTCGCTTGTGATTTTACACTCAAAGACTGAAACACTCATCACATCTTTTAATACCGATCACAGACGTAGCGATGGTGTGGCGACCTTTTAGTAGCGTGGCGCCAGTATACATTATAAAAGAACAGATGAAGTTTTAAAGCAGAATTAAAATTACAATTTTAATTGGGAATCGTAATGATTAAGTTAATTGGTTAATTATAATAAATAAGACTTCTAATTAATGTCGCACGTTGTTTACCCCTCATAAATCGTGGCCTACCAGCCGATAAGCCTAACAGTATCGATTGGACTTCTTGTTAAATAAGGAATTTTAAATTACGTTTATCTCGTTTGGCACAACGATTTATTGTTAACTAGGTATTCCCGCAATTTGGTCAGCGTGGAGTTTTTATTTGACGGCAATTTCGAAAAGTCTTTTGAGATTGCACTGAAGAATACAGCACAGACGAATTTTTCGCTGAATTTAAACAGTACGACTAGAGTAAAGCTAGAGCAACGTGTGAAACTTTTTATTGAATTAAAAGGTTACTTATCCGGGCACCTGTTTTTCTGATGTATGGTATAAACCGGTGATGATGACTTATTTTTACGGAGTAGCATATTTTTGTGATGTCTTCAAGACATAAAAAAATAATTTGCCAAATAATGTGGTATTTTTAAATTTCCTTGTCTATTACCTAGGTAACACACGCCTTTTCTTTACAAAACGCCTACCAAAGTTTTAGGCAGATCCTACACAGTTTTACCCATTCTAAACATATAGAGGTACATATGATATATATGCGAATATGTAGGTAAGAGACAGGCGTTTATGTCATCGTGGACTAATCACATAATTTTCTCATCCCAGTTCACAATTTGGTTAAGCATGTTGCGAAACGCGCGCCGTTCTTTCCTCTACTACTACCCTCTGCCTGCGGACAACTGCCACACTAGAACTGCCTATGAAATTCAAATAAGTACCACTACTTGTATCTTATATCAACATATTATCTAATTTTGGCGATAAAATATCCGTATAGGGATGTGTTAATTTCTACATCGCGACAGTTTGAACAACTTGATGTGCACATGTGCAGTATGTATCTAGTAATAGTATAGTAGTCATAGAGGTATGTAAATACCTAATGCATGATCGCGTTAATTCCCGTATGTTTATAAATTTATAGTAGTCATAGAGTCTAATAAGTTGTGCATAAGTATAGATAATTAACCTTTTAATTTAAGATTAAATTTGCTTCTTATATTGTATGTAGATACTGTGTATCTACTTTATAGTTACAAGGCTTCGAAAACCTTCGCTATTATCGTTTATATGTATGGTTTCTGATCCAGTGTGAATGCTAAAAGGTTATATTTATACGCAAACACTTATGGAGGGGTTCAGGTCACTTACAAAGGAGGTCGTGAAGAGGACTCATTACGTGCCAACAATAAGCCCTCAAGTGTTGTTCCGGCAGCGACAACCTTTGACTCCACTCATTTAAATAGGTAACTTCTAGCAAGACCATTGAAGCTAAAAGTACAGTAACGTCAAACTATGGCTATGATAACCAAATATTTTAGACTTCAGGCTAATACTGTAAATTTCTCAAGAAAAATTTAACATAACTTTACCCGAGTGTCGAATTCGAGACCTCTGCGTGATTATTCACAAAACTACTGCAATATTGTTAAATATAATAATAAATAATATAATATAATGTTCTACATAATATTTTAACTTTACGCATGTAACTAAATTATAATTATACATACACTGACTGATGTTAGGTTTAAAGCATGTATTCAACAGAAAATCAGATAATAAGACATTCTATACCGACTAAAAAAATATACGAAACGTCGACGTTTTAGTGGAATAATGGCGTAAATCAAACTCTTTTGCAGATAGACACTATCCCCGAGCGACATACTTTTTATTCATGCCGAAAGCAAAGCGAAGCCTCAGGGATTCATTCGGTAATAGTGTTGAATTCGATCAGTAAAATTCTTTTTCAAATAAAATTAGTTTACTCACTTATATTGGATTATTCCCATCTGTCCCTGTGGCTTGTCCCTCTAGGGTGACAGATGGGAAAAAAAGTTTCATCTGTTTCCCCCGATTGCTGTTAATGATGACAAGGGAGTGAGAAGCCTTCAGGCTTCTACTCCTGTCGCTTATACTCCTGTCGCTTATACTCCTGTCGCTTCTGAGGTCCATCAGGTGAACCTGATGGACCTCAGAAGCGACGATGAGTATAGTTCGTTATGGCTTTGACGTCTTGTTACCAATTGTGAAACCTAAAGCAAAATCTGCTGCAACTAATATGTAAGTTCACCGATTTTTGGAAGCACTTGCAACCCTGCAAAGCACTTTTACTTTAAAAGCATTTCTAATTTAAGTAATAAATATCAATATTTTGTAGTTTCTGTCGCTTTCATAATAATATTTGGTAATTTCAGAAATAAGCTCATCCTAAAACTGTACTATTATAAAAAGCGGAAGAGTTTGTTTGTTTGAATGCGCTAATCTTATATAAATTATTTTTGTGTATGATGTCCAGTTCTCGAGGAAGGTTAAAGGCTATGTATCATCACGCCACTGGCGACGGAAGTAAGCAAAGACGCCGGTGAAACCGCGCCGCGAAAAGCTAGTAAAAAATTAGGCAGTTTTAGTAAGTTTACATGAGTTTGTCTCACGTCAACGTAAAATACATTTATGAACATTGCATGTAGTATTGGAAACACGCAGAGACCACACGGCCATACTTTAATTATATTTAATAATTAATACTATCTCCATATAATTACAGACTATTAGTTAATCGCAGTCATTAGTAAATTCCTATTCGAACATGAAACATGGCAGGGGCAAACGAACTAGATTAATTGTGGATTAATCCTTCGCCGCATTAGCGGGACGGTACGAGCGGGGTGCGGGGTGCTGCGGTCGGATTGGTCAGAACCCTTGATCACGTCGATGCAACCCATCAGTCATGCCGTACCTGACTGACGAGGGATGAGACTGTGCCTTTAGTGTAGAGAGAATAGCGGAACAAAAGCAAATTACGCAGCAATTATGAAAAAGGTATAGTGTACTCAGTATAAAGTGTTTGTTTTAAGTATACATTAGTGTATGTAGTAATTATAACCCAAACAATTAAGAATATTACCACATACTTAACAAAATATTTTGTATCTAAATTAATATCTAACATGTTCATTTTATATTGCTGCGACATTAGAGATTTCTCATTCAAACTGATGTAGTTCCATAAAAGGACATTTTTATACGGCAAATTCCCTGTGTTACATATTGGTGAAATTATCAGTTAACTAAAAAGTAAAGTGGACGTTTCAACCTTTATAAATATCTGATTGACATTAACCTTTTCGAATTATCTTTGTATTTAGTAGAGTTGATTTGTAATTTTAAGTCGAAAAAATATCACCTTTTCCGTTGCATTTATTTTTGCATTTACCTGAAACAATAAATAAAAAATAATATTAAGACAATTAATAGTGGTTAAAAATAGTCTTAGCAATAGAAAATAAGAATCACAAATTTCTTTAACGACGCTATTTTCTGAGTTACGTTATCTAGAACCGAAGAATATCGACCGAAAATGTCTTCTGAAAACTGTTTTTCCAATGTCATAAACTTTTATATCAGGGACGCAGCAGATCTATGGTGATAGCTCGAATATTAAAGCGAAAACGTAAAATACCCTTAAACTACAGCCGCTATTAAGTGCTGATGAAGGAACTGCAGAATTATTCGCTTCAAAAAAGTTTTATGAAGTGGTCAAAAATCATGCGAACTTTTTTATATAGCTCATAAAGAGGCTGACATAAACTTTTGAAGTAATAATAAAGAAACATATAATATAATAAGGAATATCTGTGGAGCTTAATCGCCGGCCGCTTGTGAGTTGTACGAAGCGCCGTTGATTAATTGAGGTAAGTTTGCCGTTGTCCGCAAGGACGTCGAGCCCACGTAGATAACTGCGAGCAACCTCGCTCGTAACTACGCATACGGGGACACTTTCTAAGACATGTGACTGACGGCTGAACATTCACTAAATTGCTTTATATTGAAGTAATGTCTTTGAAGAGAACCGGTATTATTACTCTGGGGATCTAAGGCTCAAATATGCCTAATAACCATAATACGAAACTCGTTCAACGACAGAATCGTATATTCAAGAAGCTTAAAGTTCTGAGATTGTACGGTCCGCAAAAGTATCATGAATGTACAAAAAATATGACTCTAAATTAAATTATCAAAACAAATTTAAAAAGTTTGTAGTCGAGTATAACCCGAAACTTGATATCACATTAAACTAGGATATTTTAACATTTCTGATTTTTTGGACAATTTGAATTTTCTCTAACGAAGATACGTTTACTTTTCGCCGCTTCTTGTTTTATGCGGCCGCTAGTTTTAGGATGAAAGAGCACTATCTATATTATATATTTTAAAAAACATAGTGTTTATAACAAAGTAGCAATACAACAACAGAGGAACACAAACTGAATCCGCAGCAAGTAAGGTTGCGCAGAATTCTTAGAATGAGTTCATTGTTGAAGAATTCAAAAGATTTCTTTTGTATATATAAAAGTGAGGTACAAACGTTAAAAAGTAAACAAGTCGAAATTCAAAAAAGATTGTGTCCAAAGAATATTATTATTTTCTTTCTTTGTCAGGCATAATTAGGAACTTCTGGCATCACGCAAATACTTTTAACTCAGAAATGTTTTTTTTTTTTAATATAAACTAATATAAATATATTTTTTAAATATAAGGTCCCATAAGATTCTTTTACTAACAAAAAATGACATGTTATAATTATCCCAGAGGTTTGAACATCAATTTCATCAAATCTGTCCCAGAAACTTGCCAAAATCAACATTATAATAGCCCTAAAGTTCCTTAGTCCTTTTTAATAATAATAACAATTTATTTATTATTAAAAAGCAAATTGTAGTACATAGGTAATAATTTTTGACAAGTGGTATTGCTGACAGTACATATAATTCGTCGAGAAACTTCACGGCCTCCTATAACCTTTTTAACATCGAACTTTTGATTACAGACGCACAAGTTACCCGCGTGGATATCTCACAGTCAAGCGTAAATCAAACTCATGTTGATTATCGCATAATTTATATATGCAATTTAAATAACATATAAAACGCAATTTATGTTAACCTTGCCTCGGATGTTGACAACTTATAAGATTCAATATAGACATAATTTGAAGGGAACGAACGAGTTTATTACAGTAAACATGACTCATAAAACCAGATCACTGAGCTAATAAAATGGCTATCTCTCTCCGTCTGGAAAATACAACACAAATAGTACCCCATAGCGGTGACCCTTTCGTATTTGTTCCCATATCAGAGAATTGGAGAAACAGGGATGAGGCATTGCAACGTTTGGATACTAAACAACAATAAAATACAACAAATATAGCGGAGAACGCCAACAAATTACTATGGGACCAAAACATGTTCCTATGGAAGATATATGGGGCGCCATAAAGGGAAACTGAAGGAAGTCAATAAATATTTCCCAATAACTTGATTACAGTCTTTGATGGAAATAAATCGAGTAGCTGGAAACAGGTACTATTGAAAACAGACGGTGAGGAATGCTCGTAAATTCAGACGTAGTTAAGGACTCACTTTATGTATTTTCCTTTCATTTGGCACGCAGTCCAATTAATATTTATTACTGGCGGTGTTTAGACTTAGTCTGCTTATTAAAAATTCCAGTCGAACAATTTTTATGGAATGACAATGGACATTTTTCTTTGTCTCAAAGACTAGTCTGTTCGCAATAGGTCTCAGTCATTCATTCATTTTAATATGATCTACAGAACAACGCTACAAAAACGGAGACGAAATTCTTTATAAATTATTTAAAAATGTATCTCCTTTGCCTATTTCGTTTGACAAGTAGCTTTTAGAATATTTCTTTTAGAGTAGAATCAGGAATGCTTTCACGGAAATCAAAAAATTTCAACAATTGCACTTCTTAATATCTTAATAACGTTCACAGCGGTAAAGGAATGTCAAGTATTTACTTTTTCATTAAAATTTACCGTGACTCTAGCTGTAACATGAACAAAGTTTATTTAGGGGTCGTCGCATTACCGGGAACAAAACATAACACCGAAGTAAGGCCGCAATAAAGCTTACACTGAATGGAATTGAACGTTTTTACTACGGTAGAACGTGTGAAATGCGGTAGCCCTTTATAATATTCAGGAGGACACGTGGCAAAAATGTACCGTGACCTCGAAATGGGTCTTTTTCCCGGAGGGCTCTTGCCGAGTCAATTTCGTAACACTTTGACCCTAAAGGTGCTGAGGAACGCCGCCTAAATTATCTTTGGGACGAGTCGGAAAGAGGTCACCTGTGTGATAAATAGTTAAGCCCAGGTTAATGGGTTGGATGTTAGTGCAAAGTTGTTTTGTGGTGGGATGTATAGTCAACACTTTACAAATACATACCGGGTCACTTTTTAAACACAATTGCTTTTAAATTGTCTATCTTTGTGACATTTCTAAACAAAAATGTTAAAGTGAAATGTGAACAGTATAATTATTTTCTTTTTACTACGTATGAGTTGTGTCGGGGTTTTCACGAAGTACTGCCCAAACAGAATAGTATGAATTAGTGAGTGCCGGCAGACGGTCTCAATGAAGATACGGTCCTTTGCACTGTTTACTCTGTTCCACGTGTATTTTATTTTAAAATCCAACATAGGAACTGTTATTATCAAACAATTTCGTTGAGAATATTATGAACTGGCTAACATTAGAGTTAGTTGTATGAATGTATATTAGAAAAAGTGGTCTAAATTTGATTCAGATTATGACTAGACCTTTCATTTCAGATGCATATAAACACTTGGTAAGCAGTTAAAATATTATGTAGTGTAACTGTGGTATTTTAGTGGCGACACTTTCATGCTACTTTAGAATAATCTAATATACTCTCAGATATTTTTTTTATTATTATTATTTTCATGTTTAATCTGGTAAACGATCTAGTGATAGGTAAATATATTATTTTAACATATTGACATTTATAAGTATCTTCGATGATTCATTATTTTTAATGAACATTGTTCAATAGAGTTTATTAATGAAACCAAAAGGAAACTACCAACTAAACTAATCGAACACCGTATACATATATATACTGAGGTAATTCATAGACTTTTTTACAAAATCAAATGTTCACAAGTCATTGACTCGTAGTAGTTACTCGTTCATTACTCCATAAAAAGAGAAAGTCATGGTATCGGCAATGTACGCAAATTGGATTTCAATTTCTATACCGCCGTGTATAATCTGGTTATGGGAAAGTAGAATGAGAGTAACAAAGTCCAACTGCGATTAAGCGAGACGGTCTGTCAGTAATTTGCTTGCGGACTTTTGTTTGACAATAAACAGATTATTTCAGTGTTAAAATGGGCTAGACGAGATATCTATTCAGTAAATTTTATATTGAGATTATTTCACTTTTAAAGTCCAGGTTTCCTTACGATGTTTTCCTTCACCGTCAGTCAGAAATGTCCAAGATAAACTTAAAAAGTACATATGATTTGAAAAATCACATTGGTACTTGCCCGGATTCGAACCCACTGCCTCGTGTTTGCGAAGCGGGTGCCTTATCCACTGGACCATTTCGACTTACTAATTATATCTTAGGTTTTATTATTAAGGTCATAAACTATATGGCCATAGTGAGCATACGCTTCACATCGCAGGTGAATTTCAGACCAATGCTACTAGTAATCTGATTTAAAGAAAATTTAATTAATACGTCGACTTAGGTAATTTAATATTACGTAGGTAAATTATTTTAATACTAAATTACCCTTAACTTTTATATACGAGTACATAGCTGCATAGATATAAGACTTAGTATTGTGACTAAGCATCGTTAACTAAGTAAAATTCAACTCTATTAACCAACTATATTTTTATCTCGCCGAGCCCTGTTTGTCATAAAAACTTAGTTAAGCACTCGCCATTCTAACTCAGGATCGTGAACTTTATACAACCCTCATGACAGTCTAGACTCTAGACATTAAAAGCAAATCTATACTGAAGACTACTTAAGTCGGAGACTAAACTTTAGCCCATATCGTAAACAATTTTCATCAGCTGTCTACCAAATTACTCCACTATTAGTATGATTTATATTTAAGCTTTTATTTATCTTGCCTTATTATAGTAGTAAAATTTTAAAACTAAATTTTACAGATATTTTCTTTATGCTGAAACTCTGCATGCTTGAGTTGAATAACAATTCAAGGTTAGCTAAGTGATGTTTGCAAAAAATGGCGGGCTAGTTATTTGTTATTTTTTCACGCTCATGTCATAGCAGTCATATGTAAGTATCAAATAAAAGGTTTTGCTAGGAATTACGAAAAATAAAACAACGTCATATTTTTAATTCTGATAAAAAAATATTGACGTCATTTTCTTTAGGTGCCACTATACGATAATGGTCTTATGTAGTTGTCAAGATATCTAACTTATCACAAGAGTGCGCTAGAATGTAGTAGATTTAACTTTTGCAAGACTTTAAAATCATAATTTATAAATTAACATACAGATTATACAGTACACCAAGACTTAAAAAGTTTAGGTAAGTACATATTTATCCCACAAAAGTTTTTCTTGCGAGGGCATCAAACACAAACATTTTGGGAGGTAGAAAAGATACATCCTCCGTTCAATCGATAGTGTTATTCAGAGTCCTACAGTTCTCTACTTGTATACGTTGGACTTACAAAAGAATAAATCAGCCAATACAAGAGCCTCATCAATAATATATCATCACACACTGTTTCAAACAATCTCCGAGCATAGTTACAACCTGGCTCATAATTCAACGAGCCTCGGTCCCCGGTGTAAGTTAGCTACGGAATACATAAACAGTTCAATTTAAAGCCCCGGTAATACATGAGGGAGTAGAGAACTTCACCAATGAAAGTAATGAACCTACTGTTTTAGTTAGCTTTTACGAGGTGACTGTGGTCGCCACCTATCACACCGTGCAACACCGCTGTTAGTCGAGCCTATATTATATACAAGCGATTGGTAAAATTACGGTGTAACAATTTATAGGTCAATTCTCAGTTGTTTCACACTATTTTACCGCAACTATGTAAAGTTATATTTATGACGGTAGATACCTATCTGCAACGTTTTATGTAACACGAGCTTAGAATTGCCTCCGAAGGTTTAGTTTGAGGGATGTATCACACCATTTGAACATTATTGTAAAGTTCACAATGTTTGTGTACAACATAATAACCCTTACGTTTATTTGATACCTAGAGTACAAGAATAACAAAATATGTTTTGATCTATTAGGCAAAACCCAAAGAAGAAAATACAAAGATAAAATAAAATAAATTACAGACTTTAGCTACTAAAAGAAAATAATAAAATATATAATGCTAAACAGTTATCAAACATCTCAACCATTTTTTATTGGCTACGACGATATTCCTGATGGTAAATCGTAACAGCTCATGAACTACAATGCTACTCGGCGAAGCCTATAAAATGCTCTGTTTAAACAACGACGTTCGAAGAAAAAACATGTCATGTTCTAGAGAAATATTCGTTTAAACAAATGAAACACAAATATTCTCTATCCGTTCAGCCACCACAGATACAAAAGTTTCAAGCTAATAACACTATCTTCTTCGTAAGTTAAAAATGTTATTATTGGTTCCCAAAGGGAATGGAATTTAGTGTAGGAATAAGAAAAACTATTGGAATCCACATTCCGTGTTCAGCAGTGTCGTATACAAAATCCAGACGGCAGTAAACCAATAAAATAGTGAAGAATAAAATGGCTGCCTCGAGGGAAAAATCGAAGATCTTCAAGATACGCCATCCCTATCCCTTGTGTAGTCTAAGCCTAAATGTACCTACGATTTTCGTCTGGTTGTCGAGGACGTCTTTAAGACGATGACGTCAGCTAAGCATAGATCTCAACGGCGGAGGTGTAGAAAAGCGTCGCCTACATATATCGAGAATCAGATGTTTTATTATTAGTCTTATAATGCAAAACTGAATTTGACAGCACGGACTGCTTATACGAAGCAAACAGAACTAGCAGCACTCCTATTAAAATAATTGACGCGATATAGCGAATAGAAAGAGCTAGAGGCTAGTAGTCCTTTGCCCTGCAGTAGGACACAATGGACTTATAAAAATAATGTAAGTAATTATAAAACCGATGGATAATGGCACCTGACGACCGGCCAAGGTGGTGAAAATTGGGTGAGAGTTTTTCGGCTGATATGATGATGATGACGAAATATAAAGCTATTTGGTTATACATATTTCCAAGCATTATTTTTAAAATGTCGGTAACCTTTTGGAATCCTTAATTTCGTACATAAAAAGCGGGTCATTACGCTATCACTACTACGATATACTTACACGTTCTACCCTGTACTGATACAAAACACGTAAGTGCCTAGGCTAAACATAAATTGGTGATCATAAGAGCCACGATCGGTGTAAATAGTCATTAAGATTAAAGTGCGTGTAAGAGCCCAGCTGGCTCGTTCGCGAGGCAATCCCATTCAACGAAAATTGTTTAAGTGGGAACACAACGGAACACAACGAGTTGATCTCAGACATGCGGGCTTTTAAAGAGAACATTATCAGATTAAGCTGTTAAATATTTTACTTGCAAAATTTACTATGTTTGTCCACGACCGCATCGATCTAAACATTGTACATAACATAAAATAAAATAATAATGATTTAACTTCTTCAAATGCATTGAAGTTCATAATCATAACGTACACAGGTAATGAATGCAAACAATGTTTTAGTTGCAAAAATCACATAATCGTTAACTATATAATTATGTACACCGCAAGCGTCAACGTGGCGTGTAGGTCCCTTATGCTTCCCTTGCTCTGTAACTTAGTTAGCAATAAAGAGCATTCTTAAAAGATTTTGATTTCGTTACTGAAATAACCGCCAGATCTCATTTCATAGTCCTTCAATATTATTTGTAGATAATTTTTCTGGTTCTGGTTTAAGATATTTAGTTGTCAAAAAAGAATAGGTACATTTCACTTACTATTGAGAAATACAAGTTATACTTATTACTAGATAATAATATCATTTATTATTTAAATAAATGACAATAATAAATGTAAAACTGTATGATGATGTCAATAATACCTTGTAATCGCCCTTTGTAAGTCGTTATATGAAACATAACATAGAAAATTGTTAAACTACTTCTGCCTACCACCTAAAGAAGGGTGTGATTCTATATTATATATTGTCGGTTTTCAGAATAATTCAATATTTCCCTCATACTCGTAGCTAAAGTAGCAATAACCTGGTCATATTTGTCAAAGAATCGATATAATGCGTTATTGCAAAAGAAACCTAAAGATCGCGATGAAAAAGGTAAGGTTTCTACAAAACAGAGAAGGTAACTGCGATGAAGAAAATGCGGAAGGCGAAGTATCTGATATTATAATGTAAATATTTAATATTATTGCATAGTAACAAAGCAACAGGGTGATTGATGGATGATAAAGAATAAAGGCGTTTTAGGCGTACAATAAATATTATGTAATAAAATCACATTATTGTAATTTGCATTTAATGTTTTACTACTTTTATAGCACTACTTTGTTTGCGTCCATCTGTCTGTATTTTTTCTAAATAGTTTTGTAAGAAATCTGTAAAAAAATCGCAGAGCTATCAGGCTGAAAATGACATCAAATACGTAAGTAAATTACATTTACTTTAGTGAACTTTGTGAAACGTACGTCTATATCTCTTATCTCCTAATTTCTCTACCATTTCTCCTATACAACAGTTGGTTCTATGTTTGTGTAATTGACAAAATAAAAACAAATTTCTTGCTACAAAATCTGTTGTATTGGTATTGACATTACAGTAAATAATCAAATACGCCAATGCAGTACTAGCAGCCTAATTTTTTTCAATTTGCAACGTGAAACGTAATAACAGTTTCAAATAAAACCGTAGAAAATACACAGCAAGCTTAATGAAACTCACAATCTTTGCAACTTCATCTATATTTGCGAGTTCTTTATTTTATTCCGACATAATAGAGTTGAAACACCTGAAAGTGAAAATAGCGCGGGTACATTTTTTCATTCTTGTTTGCAAGGCAGTACACAATAAACCGTCGACACCAAAGGCTTCAAAGGGAATTATTTAGGGTTCGAAAAGAAAGAATTACTCCCTACTGTTTGCTGGGAAATTATCAAGTTTTATTTCAAATAACTTCCAAAATCATTGCTTTAATAACATAAAGATAAAAATGTAAAAAGTCCTTAAGTTTTTAGCGAATTGTAATTCCCAATAAACTTTCAAAATGAAACAAAAGTTTCAACAATTAATTATTAAGAAGTTTGAGATCAATTTAAAGATTTCCAACTCAATTATGATCCTAAACAAAAAGTATAAGTAATTAAGAATTAAGAGTAACAAACTAGGTGTCCGTTCTCAGTTGACGATTTTATTTAAGCTTTTCAAAATCCGCTTTTAACTGAAATTTTTATTCGTCTTTAAACTACCTGTCTGACAAATTTCAATTTCACAATGTTTACTTTTCCACTTTAATGTAGTCCATAACATAATAATTTTATCGAACAATTTATTGGGGTGAGTAACGTCTGGCTAATTCTTCTAATATTGCAAGCTTCTATTAAGTAAGGTAACTTATCCTCAGGTGGCCAATATGCTTATTTGCCGGTATTTTACAGAAGAAAACATGACACAAACGGCCCCTAATAATAAGTTGTAGCTCAGTAAAACATGTAGCCAATTTATATGTTTATCTTAAAACATAGTGCGTCACTTCGGGACGGTAAGGGTCGAATAACGTACTTACTAGAGGTCGAATTAATTTCGATGTAGGTAAGCTTTTTAGGTGGCTGTGTTTGCTCATTTATTTTTAAACATAACTTCAATTCATTCACGTCCCTTTTACTTAGATATAAGCCTTTATCCATATTGGTTATGTTAGGGATTGTCATTTCTCTAGTCCTCTACAGAAGACTACACAGAAATTACATAGCGGTTACATAAATTTATTAATTATTATTATAATAAATTTGCTATCTGCGGAATTGGGCAGGCTAACAGTTTTCACTGTATATCTGTAACAGCATACAAACCATAAAAATATCACATTGACATCATTAACATCACGCTTATGAGGTATCGAAACACAATTTTGGTCAATCACTCGAGTATAATGTAGCTTTATTTATTTAAAGCATATTAATATTACCAATTATTCATTTACACGTAGTTTATAAAACAGTTGCATTAGACTCTCATATTTTTATATTAATTACAATACACAGCATACATTGCAAACGAAATTGAACTCGTATGAAACAAAGCAATATTACAATAACAATAAGTCTACAATATATAACAAATTTAATTATATTGAGTTAAACTACGAAATAATTAGCTATTCCGGTCGGATCACCCAGATCTAATCAACTGTTGGTTATTATTATTATTTAATTCCGTTCTGATCCCCTATAAATTTAGTCATTTCGGTCTGATCCCCTTACACGGGTTTGTGTTATAAAACGAATCTAGGAATATGCCAAATTTCTTCTTTCAACCACAAACGTAGATACTTGAAACAAAATATCATGATCATCATTTCATCACCCCAAAGATGCTACTGGTCATAGGTCTCTTTAAATAGAGAGTTTGTCATACCTACAACGCTTGGCCTATCCAGATTTCTAAAGCTATTTTTTGTTGTTTCAAAAATTAAGTGTAATTAATAACAATAGATCTTATTTAAAAAAATGATATCTCGAATTGTTTAATAGTAATTAAATAAATTGTAATTTGAATCAGTTATTATATTACTATTTATTCTTGATTATTTAAAATAATTTTGTGTGGCCAGTTTGTCACAAATTACGCTAGTAACCGCTAATACCTATACATGATTTTATAAATAAAATCTGTCATTTTGTTAAAGCTGTTCTCTCACATAGTTATGTGCTAACCCTATCCCACATTCTTAGGTATTACTAAGTTGCGAAACGCAACCATGACATTATCCAGTAGATACTTGTATTTGCGAGACATCTTTGTGTATGCGAATAAGGCAATAAACGTGAATCACATTGCTTCATTAGAATAGCTGTATGTCAGCCTTATGTTAATATGCTGTTTACTACATTGGGCTAGGCGATAATGTTTAGATGTTAGTTTTTGTATAAAGAAAATGTTTCGCGAGTATTCAGACTGCAACATCATCCTCAACAAGCCTTAACTGTAGAACATAGAACTCAAAGGCAGGACTGGATACTACTTATACCTACCTACCTACCATAGTTCCAGCCCCATAGTTGCTGAAATTAAAAGAAATGAGATGGTTTCATATTTCAGATCACGCAATAAGGGTTTTCTAAAATGTCACCCACGAGGTGTGGCAGCACTGAGGCGTCAGGTCCTGTCAAAGCGCTTTAAATTTTTGACAGATAACCATGAACGATTCTATAGATTTCAAACTATGAATGAATTTTGAATGTTGATTTTGAATGTTTGTGATTGGAAGACCTTTCACCCAACTAGCAACGTAAATTTTTCTAAGAACTCTCATTGGTTTGACAATGCTCTCCACTTTGTCAGCAAGCTGACAGAACAAGGCATGATTAATAATGACTGCCATTTTGACGCAAGTATCACTAATGTGCTATAGATGAGTTTGACATTGACTTTGCACTTTTTGATTGGTTGATTGATTGCAATCACTGTAGCGATTTGATATACCTACTACGAGTATGTAAAGATCTATTCATATTTAGGTCAGAACATTGAAAAATACCGAAAGTAACAAATGGTTTTTTCGGCGAAAGAAACGTTCGTTCGTTTTTAAGAAAGAAAGAAAGAAATAAAGAAAGAAAGAAAATAGATTTAGTTGACATAAGCCACAGACAACAAAGAGGTAAATTCATTGCAAACGAACACATTGCTAATAATTTAAAAAAATCACTTAATTTAATGAATTTGTTATAAGTACGCTGTCGGCATGCTTACATCAAAAGGGATTGCCAACTCAGCATTTGCTGGGCATAATAACACCCAGCGCCGGTTTTCAGTTAGCACCCCTGCAGTGACACACTTTTACTGTTTAATTTGTTTGTTACATTGAAATATATCAAATAAAACCTTAGAAACTAACCGCCAGACACGGACAAAGTAGCAGCAGAAAACTGCTAACCGTCACACATAGACCCCGACAGTGCTAGGACTTGGTTATAGCTCTAGTATCCGCTGTATCGTGTAAAAAAGAGGTACCTACTTGGTTACTGTACTTGATCATTGATACATAATACCTTGTGTACCATATTATTACAATAGTTGATAATATAACAACCGTTAACGGACATACGCATCGATACCGCGTTCTGTGTACACCATTACGGTATACGTTGAATGCACAAGCACAGAAATCTTAATAACAACACTGTAGAAATAAGTTAACACACATTTTTTTAACAAACCCGTGTCGCAGGAAACTTGACAGCAAAATTACACAATCAGTCAACACAAAGTTCATCCAGATTTGCACAAAATATTTATAGATCACACGAAGCTTAAAGCAGTAAAATCGCATACAGCACCATCTGTGCCAAAGAGGCAGTTCATATTTGGTCCTATTATTGCACCAAGATTTCTCTCAAAGTTTTGCATCAATCTTTGTCAGATGTGTAATTAAATGTGCAAATAAAGACCGTGACTATACTCAGTAAATACAATATAATGTAAAATCAGTTGGTTCGTTCAGTATCGTTATTATTATTATCATAGTACTATTAATTACATACATACATACTTTTACGTCTTTTATCCCCGATAGGGTAAGCAGAGGTGTTTAACTACCCAATTTACGCCTTCTTTTTATGATTTTTATATTAGATCCCATGTAACAGGGGGGCGAGCCTGTTATTATTCTGTGTTATTACGATTTAAATATAATGTCTACAGTGTTGCACCGATTTCTATGTATGCAATGAACGAATGAACTAGTGAATGATATCGCACGCTCCATATACTGACGCATATTGTAAATGCGATGCACCTATTATGGCCTTAAACGATTACCAAACTATATATGGTACAGGTATATTTCGCAATTTTTCCTGATTAAATTAAAATCAAGTTTCTGCAATCCCGGTATTATCAAACAGTGGAAGTTAATTTAGTTTGCCTGGCAGGATGATGCTAATAAGCCGTCAGTCTTATCTTTATGTCAAATTAAAGTACTTATTTATTTAAAACTTCCTGCAAATAAATTTCACAAGGACCTAATGCTTGAGGCATTCAACCTTAGGGTCATGCAGAGATTTAAATGTCAGGTAACAAAATTAAAGATCATTATAATAATAATAATAACACAACAAAAGAGATTGCACAGAAGGACTGATTGAATAGTAAAAGAAAAATGAACGAGTTTGCGAAACAAACAAGGAGACGATAGTTAGGAGAGCGTATATAAGCAACAATAATTCGATTTTGTTTTAAATGCTTTATTAATGAAGAATATTTTGATTTCTTGGTTTTACTTACTACTAAGATGAAAATAACATCTTAAGGCCAGAAGCTTTATTTTTAAAGCGCCTTATTAAGGTAACAGTGCATAATAATACGCATCAAACGGATCTACCGGATTACAATAAGCGGAATAGTAAGAGCACTGCGTCCACATAAACACTTAATTACTTAAACGGTTTTCTGCTCTGTGAATATTATAAGACAAATATCAGCAGCATCTGAAGTAACTATGTGTATTTCAGCCACTGCGATGCTTGAAATATTGCTCTTGCTATGGTTTTGGAAGCTATTTTATTAACATAGCTACTTATGACCATGCTTTAAATGCGGTATGTTTGATGCGGATCACTGAGCGCACTTTTATCTAACTGTTAAAATAAAATTTGTCTGATGCAGTTTGTGCGATGCGATCCATACCCATAGCTTTGCTTTACATGATTACAATCACGTTAGGTTCCTACCTATCTTAGATCTTACTTATTACACGTACTTGATATCTAATCTACTTGAAACTATAGGAAAACAACAACGCAATAGCATTCTGTTTAAAGTGCCAGTCCTTTTAAGAGTTAAAAGCATCTTGCTACAAAAATACATAACGTTTAAGTAGCTACTACAACGGTAATAAGGCAAAATTTAAAAAAATATTATGCGGAATGGAGGTTCTGTCTGTCGGAATGCAGAGCAATAAATGAAAAACCACGTCAAGAAGTTAAAAAACGTATAAGATCTAAATTTTCTTTATTCAAAATTTTTTTAGGTGTTTGTGCCTTTCTTTGTTAATAAAGCAGCATTACAGTACGTAGTCATTATTCCGAGCAGTTATAATGTTACTGCATATTACCGTCGTTGCGTGAGACTATGTCATACATTGTTGCACTTAGACATAGCAACAATATTACCCACGGTTCCTTCCGATAAATAAGCGCTCATCACCAACTATAGCATCGTTTTAAGTAAGTAGACAAAGTATCACGACCAGTGTGTTGGCTTTGTTAATTCCCATACATTAATAGGTGCCGAGAAGGGGTAACTATCGAATATATGGAGCTTTATTAGCGCAATCAGTCAACAACGGCGGTTAAATCATCACAGTCGAATTGCTCGAATGCCAATATGATACAAAATCTTTGTTGGTTTAAGCATGAATGCGCTTGGTCTAAAACATTTATGTACTTCTTCCTGAGATCAAAGAAGTACATAATATGAACGTCAAGTAGTAGTTCATACTACTGCGTTCTACAAGGTAAGTGTGAGCTCCTCGTAGTCTCCCCCTTTTTAGTTTTCCTGTCTCATTTCTTTTACCTTACGTCCGTATCCGCACAGTTTTGAGAACATAGTAATGTTTATAGGCCAGAGTAGTCGCTGAAACGTATGTGTTTTGCATTAATTCATGTATATATATCAGAATTTTAAGCTAATACTTTATCTTAAAACAAAATTAAGAGTACACGTGTAAGTAATATATACCTACGTTAAAATTTTAATTTATTACATTTGGGTTGACTCACTCCGCTTTTTAAAGTGGTACAAAGCTTTGTCGTATTTAAGCGGTGACTTAATGAAAGTCTGGCAAGATGGCGTCACGGTCCAAAAACCCCACTCACCCCTCGAGGGCACAGATTTAGAAGGATTTTCTTACAACGAGTTTGTCACGGTTACATATAGGTATGTTACCGTATTGCTAAATTATATCTTTAAAGATGTAATTTAAAATCATCGAATTACTTGTGTGCATAAATCATTTTTCATTTTTATACTTATTTTCATATGCGATGAAAGATTTAACTTGCAAGAATTGAAATTTACGGATTAAAATGGAACCGGCTTAATTTACAATTAATTTAAGGTACCTATAATAACGAGTCATAGGCATTTATCAAAATTTAAGGCTTGAAAAGGGAGTAAGCAGTGGTATTGTAAGTGATATCCCTACAAAAGACTTTTACTGCTACAATTTTATTTGTTGGTAGACGACTAAGTATCTAAATTAGGTGGTAGCCGTCGTTCATAGATGTCAGAAAGGCAGAAGCATCTACGGCTCTAAGTGCCTTTTTCTCTTTATGCAAAATATCTCTCATTTACTCTCTTTTGTTTTTATGATTGCAATCTTATTCATTTTCAACGAGTAATATCGTTTCTCTTTCACACTTAAATAAAAAGTTGCAGACAGCGATGTGTGTTCATGTGTGTTGATGAGTTAATCTCGGTGCTAAGCACCAGCTTCTGATTAACGAGATGCGAGTGCAAAGTGACGTCATTCGTGAGAAATTGGATGCCAACTTGTATAGCTGTTTGTTCAGACTTTGAACGTTTCGCTCTTGATAAACAAATTATATAGTCTGAGCTAAATATTTACTGTAAGTTGACTTAGATTTGCTTAGAATTGCATTGTATTTGTTCTTTGTATACTGCCTTGAAAAAGTTTGTAATGTTTAAAGTAAAGGTGAACTATTCAGCTTACGAACAACAAAAATTCTGATAAAAAGTCTAAGTTGTATAGCGAAATATATATTCTGATATCGCCGTGAATCGTGATGTTTTTATTAAAAAAATTAGGTCATTATATATATTTTGACGATAATATACATATTACATAGATCTATGCACGTTTCAGTATGAAGTAACAATCCTCTCGTAAAATCTCGACATATCGACGTAAGATATACCCAATAACACCCTGCTTGCCCTACCACTTCCTCGGTCGGGCTCGGTTGACTTAGTTAGCATTAGTCCAACAGTACTTAGACGTTGGTTTGCTTATTTGCCACGTAAGTTGGATAAAAAGCAAGGGTACTCGTTGTGTCAACTCGAAAAATATAAAACATTTTTCAGAGTTTTGTAAGTGTTAAAATTACGCAGAATTTTTTTCTTCACTACTCCGATGGGGAAAGAAAGTTGGGATTACAATGGCCATAGCTTGATGGTGAACATTTCCTTTATCCTCTATTTCAAAGCTTCTCTGAATCAGAAATGAAAATACCTTTTTAAACTAATCTTGTTCAAAGATACTCGACCTTTTTATATCTTTGACACTGAAATTAATGTTTGTCTATCTTGTCGTTTTTCGTTCCGTGTTTTTTGCTTTTAAAATAGGTAGCCTGCCTAAAAAAACCTTTTAAATTCAAATACGATCGGTAGGTAGGAGTTGCAGCGCTACCGAAAGTCATTCATGATAGATAGTTCATGATCTAATAAAATCATGAATGTCTATCATGACTGTAGTGTATGCGGGCGGAGAGGGGATATTCACTCTCCCTCTGGTGCGTGCATAAAACAGGCAGTCGCTCCCTGACCGTTGAGCAAGAAGCACGTATTTGTGCAGGGGCGCACTTATATCTTATACGTAGCTGGCTATATCGTGTAGTGTCAAGCTAGTGAACAGTAAAGTGTTATATACTGAACACCACACGTAGCACAAACACTACAATGACTCTCGTCGAATAATTTTCAGCTTAGGAGACGCCAGCCGACGATTTCTAGACAAAAGCTTCCTTGGATAATTTCTGCTATAATCGCCACGCTTGTGCTTGATAGACGGATTGGCAATCGATTGATTACCGAATGATTTTGGTGGATGGTTCCCACTACCATTCCTACTACTGCCCCTGCTCCTACTGTTGTGGAGCAATCGCAGCCGGGACCATCCACCAGTAGACCTCCATACACCACTCGTTCTGGGAGACACGTAAAGTACAAGGCTTTGCCTGATTTTTGTTAAAATCGGCTCATCCTTCTCCGTGGGGGAGAACACTACTTTAGTGTGTTAGATGCAACAACATTAGTATATAGTTAGTATTAAGTTTTTGTAGAATATAAGTTGGCAACACTGCCTTACATTCTCTCTGAGGTTCTCTTGGCGTCCTGCGCGTCCGCCGCCATTTTTTAGTTATTAAATGTTTATTGGTTTCTAACACCGACGGTTGATTGAAACGTAATCTTCGTTAGCAAATATACGGTGATATAAAAGGGGCACGTGTTTCAGTTAGCTTTCTGCTATTATTAGATTGTATTGTGTATGTGAAATTATAAAATATGGGTATTTACCTGAAATAAACGAATTTATTATTATTATTATTATAAAACTATGTAATATGTATTAAGAATTAATAAATTAAGAAGCTCTTTACCGTGTTAATAATTATAATTATTAAAAGGTAATTTGCATTCTCCGGCTGTTTGGTACAAACGTTAATCAGTACCTACTCAACGCAAAACAGTTTAATGAGATTTCTTTGGAGAATCAACTGTTTTTCTTCGGAGGCTATATTTGTAAAAACTTTTTATAGGAAAGTATTTGAAAGCCGTGACTGTTGTTTAAATTAATTAATTTTTGGTTTGTTAGACTTAGTTATATCTGTAATATTATTTTGTAAGGCAAATTGAATTCTAACTTCATTAAGCTAGGATTCAATTTATTATATGGTGGCGGTGTATGATTTTTGCTTGTTTCTTAAGGACGCCGATGTTAAAGGTTAAAGAACTTCTACTACATTTACCGTATGTCAATAATATCCAAGATAAATTTCAAAAGTTAATAAAAATTTACAATACCGAGAAAACAACAAGTTGTATCTAATTTTTTTGTCGAAGACTACTCAGCAACTACCCTTGCATCTAATGACAAGACTTGCTCATATATTCGAAGCTGACACATGACTGTGAAACCTCCTTGACCCTTCAGTGCAAATACGCGATTCATGTTAATTCAGCATAAGCAATTTAAATATATTATATTTCTATATCAAAATCAGTAGCAAACTGTACGTCGTAGCGATTTTGCTACGGCTACGAAGTTACGAACTTGTAGCAAACATGTGCTAAAGATTTCAACGAGTTAATCTTCTACGCAGTTTGGATAATCTCAAAATTGATTCGCTGACATTACTAATATATATTACGTCTTTTTTTAAGGAGTAAGCAGTGGTGTGTGCTCACGTTTTGCCAACTATGCTGAGTTCAAGGGGTAAGTCTATTGCTATTTTCAGGGTACAATTTTATATAGTGATAATTTGAACTATGACAAATATACCAAGAAATAGTTCTGACCGAAAATTAACAAATTATATAAATATTTAAAATAACACTCAAATTTTTTATCTCCTAGCTATTTTTTATAAATGTAGGTTGATATTATACCAACACTAAAGTGCGCTACCAAAGTAAGCACTAATTTTTAGTTTTTGACTAATAATTGGTTTAATAACATCACTGCTCATAGACCTGAGAGGGGTCTGTTGCTGGTTTTTTAAAGCCTGTAGACACCTCTAACTGCTAGATCGTTTGTCTATATGTAATCTAAAATGTAAATCGATTTAACATTCTAAGTAACTGCCGTGATGTCGTGTTGATGGTATATACATTCGAATCTTGATTTCTATGCCATTGCATACATGTTTTCTACGTTTAATGTGTAGACGATCTTTAAGTAAACTAGACGTCTATTTCACGGATCAAAAAATATAATGACGATAAAATAAATTCGATGATGGCATCTGACCTTGCCTCAAGATGTCAGGATACCGTTCAAAAATGAAACAATTTCACCCGTGGCAACAAGCTACCAAATCTAATTTAGAAAATAATTCAGCAAATTGTTTTTTTAGTGGCTCAAGGTTTTCGTAGATTGAAGTAATGTATGTCTTAAATAAAAGGTGTGGCTTCTATATTGTTTCATTAAAAAATACTTTCTGTAATATTATTTTAAGTATGACATTTTATATTTAATTTTGACTTTTTTATGTAGAGAATTTTATTTGTTTTATTTTCTGAATAATGTAATCTCTTATTATAGTTTTCCATAATTTGTCATGCATTTGGTTACTACTATTAATGCTTGATGTGATCACGATCATCTATAATTGAAAATTCGCTATATATAATCTAAAATGTAAAGTGAATTTTTGTTGGTGAGCAGATACTTAATTTATTTATATATTGGATATAAATAAATTAAGTATCTGCTAGAGAACATGTTCTTTATATATATAATTAACAACACAAATATTTATCGATCACGAAATTTTTTGCCTTAATTGTTTACTTTTGCAGAACATTTTATTAACATTCACTCTCGCATTCACGCAATCAAAAATAGGTGCTTACCTATTTAGAACATGAAAGGAGAATGAAAGGTAGGTAATATATATAACATGTAGTATATAGTTTGTATGAGTACAATACTCGCAGTTAGTCTTCAGAGCCAACTCGTTACGAACTGCTTTCGCATGGCTGCACCCTCGACCTTTGTGTTTACTACTGAACTACACGTGAAATTGCTCTTGCTATATTTTATAGGTACTACTTTTTGTGACTATGGATAACGGACTTTTATTTGAATAGCGAGAAATAGTATTTACATTAAAAATAATAAAGCAATATAGAATTAGACTATTGTGTTATTTGTTTTATATAAAGGTACCATAAAGGTATCATGTCTGTAATGATAATATAAATTTTACCAACAGAAAGCTTCTTCTCACTAGCGTTTAAGTATTTATGCATGAGCCTAATAAGACAAACTTGAAAATGCGGCTAAAATGGCTAAACACTTATCACTAGAGATCGGAAATTCCAGTGTATATTTACCTAAACTTCGAGACAGGACGTAACACAGACTGAATAATACCATCTCTAAAATACCGGCATGCCAGTTTTAAAACTCGGATTCAATAATCATAAATTAATTATTTGATTTCATAATTACGAGTTATTTTTATTTATTAATTAGGTACAAGTCTATTTTTATTCGTTAAGCTTGAGACTAGCAACAAATCATTATGGACATTACACAAAGTCTTATTTCGATACTTATAACCAAGACACTAACACAACTTAAAACCTTTTGAAATAAAACCCCCACTGGTAATTTGTTCAGAAATCTGATGCTTTTCTAACCTAACAAATACTCCTTTTTGTCGCGAACCAAAGGCCAGATTTTATGTCAGCCGTTTTATTTTATTTGTGTTACAAAAACTTACTAATGCAAGAAACCCGTAATACCCTATATGGCTATTGCCGGCATTTTTCGCGGGTCAAACCCCATAGTGATTACATAAACTACACAGAAAGGTTTCAGTCTTAGAAATCATAGTTGCAGCAAAATAGAAGTTGTTTTTTTTTAATTTTGCAAGATTTTTCCCATCTGAAATATTACAAAAACAAAAAATATTTTAAGATTGTGTTGAGAATCAACATTTTATATCGTATCCTTTTTCCCGACATCGTCCTCCATTTTCTCATATCTTTGAAATTAATTTTTTTTCAAATTACCATTTTGTTCTAGGGCGGTCTCTGGTTCTTCCGACCAACGTTGAAAGACTTTGCTTATACGTTTAGTACAGACCAATGTCTATTCAAAATTATTCAACTACATATAATATTTGTTTAAAGCGAGGAAGTATTCAATTATTTAATGTCTTTTAATACTTATATTTCTATACCACTTTTGTGATGATCAAACTCAAGATTTGAATCTTGTATTAACTGTCCTATATTTCCACCTTCATAACTTAACCGCCTCACATTCTACAATGCTCTTTAGATGTCTATAGTTTTATACTGTTTAACATATTATGCTGACATTATAATCCAATAGTGAACTAGAAATAATACTGAAAGCATTATTAATTGAATTATTCACGTCGAAATTATTTAACTCCGCAATACTGACATTTGTAATGTAATGTTAAGAATTCAGTATTTGTTTATGTAACGTGTGAAATAAAAGTAGGTACAGTCACTGCCTTTTTACTTCAAGATATATTTACTTATCGATAGCATACTTAGACAGACTATGGCAAAAATTAAAACTTTTTAATCTACAAACTACGCAAGCGCATAAAGAAATAAGATGAAATGCTGTTATTAAAAACTAGACATCCGCCCTCGCTTCGCTTCGGTATCAAAAGTTTCATCAGATTTGTAAAGGCGCATAAAATATTGAAATTTTGAAAATTACTGAAATATATGTTAAACATATTAAAATATAGCCTTTGTTATCCGCTACATTTATTGATTTCTAAAGGTAAAAGAATTTTCAAATCGGTAAAGTAGATTTTTAGTTAAATACTTGCAAACAAACAAACAAACAAAAATAACAGAAAATCAAATCTTTTCTCTTTAAAATATTAGATCAGCCAACAGGCAATATATATTTTTTTACTATTTTGTAAAAGAATTTCACTTTAGTCAGTGTCAAAACGTTATAAATACGTAATAGTAGCACATGATAGTAGGCACAAATGTGAGAAAGTCCTTGACACATACAAATTCTAGAATTCCTAAAGTGGTAACTCTATTTGAAGGTGACATTGCTTCAACTGTTTCGCACTAGACAGACAGCAACTAAAATCCAGCACGCATAATCTAGGCCGGAAAATGTAGGTACTAAATCTTGAAAAACTGTCTTGAAAAAGTATTCTCTAGGCTTTTCATCTTTAGTGAAATAAAAATTTATTTCTCCAAAGATGACTAAAAGTCAAGTGTGAATGGAATTATCTCAAAATGTTATTTGAAATTTCATTTTAGTTTACGAAGTCATAGTGACAATGTTTTGTAATTATACGACATTATCATAAATTTAGTAGGTAGATATAGAAATATCACCTGTGTTTGGAGGTCAGCAGTTTTAAGTTTGGTAGGTATTTTATGATCTTTTTTGGCAAACGAAATTGGTTTGTAAAGATCATAATAATATTTATTTTCTATTTTTACAGCAATAATGATGCCGTTTGTATTTCAGTCTTTTGACATTTAAATTGACATTTATTAATAATAAAATAATATTGTTACCTGTATCAAATTCTTAGCTGCAATGGTTTAATATGTTTTGCCTAAGTATAGTTTTTCATTGCATATTTTAACAAAATCTACAAAATCAAACTTATTTAACGTAGTAATAAGTCTTGCGCTAATTATTATACTTACTGAAAAATCATAGTTGAAATTAAATAAACTTAAATCGCAATGAAAACATTCATTGAACACTCTATCATCGCTTACGATTCCTATTATAATTTCCGATCCATAAATTTTGCAAACGAGTGGGTACCTATTGCTTAAAAAGCTGTAAAATAACAAAAGTTAGTTTATAAATATTCAGGCCGACTCCGTAGAGGAAACCCGATAGAAACGAATATATTCTGAATAGAGGATTATATGGGGTACATAG
This sequence comes from Parascotia fuliginaria, assembly GCA_963082885.1. Lineage (NCBI taxonomy): Eukaryota > Metazoa > Arthropoda > Insecta > Lepidoptera > Erebidae > Parascotia > Parascotia fuliginaria. The sequence goes on from OY720179.1 coordinate 3,982,975, forward strand.
TAACTACCATACACATGGCTTTTGTATCTCTGAAGTCACTGTTTTCTTCTAAGTTTCTCGTTTACTACGTTTTCAATATCATTCAGAGAATTTATTTTGGAAGGTTTATATACACTCGTGTAATAGGAACATAAAATAGACATCATAAGTACGTTTTGTTTAAAACAACCTACACAGTCCCACTGCTGGGCAAAAGTCTTCCCCATGCACTTCCACGTCTTGTGGACTAATGCCTTACTTCTCCAGACCCTTTCGTATTAGTCTTGATCGCCACGTCAGCGTTACATAGGCCTGCCTCGTTCGCGACGTCCGTCTTCAGGCACCCATGGATGCATCCTGCAAATAAGTCCCGCCCATTGCCATTTAAGTTTGGCTGACTTGCGGCCGATATCAGCCATCCCTGTCTTGGCACGTATAAGGTCATAAGTACGTACTATCAATTATTCTGTAATAATACATAATATTAAAAGCCTAAGGCATAGTACCTAAAAACCTGTTTCGCCAGCTATGTTGTTTAGATATCACGCTAGAGGTGACCCGGTTGCCATTTATCGGACACAACTGTAAACTAGTTTTTCAATAGAAAACCCTAACCCGAGGATCGAATACAGTAGCAATTGATACGCAGTATCACTAAACCATCGAGGTAATTTAAAACATATTCGCAAAAAAAATAAAATGATTTTATTATTATACTTATAGTTATTAACTCCAAACTCACTCATTAAATTTAAATTAAATTTCACTCATTAAAAGCGACGTCCTCGCGACGCGCGACGTAATAAAGGTGACATTTATAAATCCAAATAGAAAAAATAACATACCGAACTTTCACAAATAACAGATATTAAAAGCTGTATTCCAATAACTGTACTCTAATATTAAAAACTGATTTCATTTATTAAATTATTGTTTATTTTTAACCATTTAGTTTTAGTTGCAGAACCAATCATAAATAGATGCTTGGTAAATTTATTGATAAATTTTAAAACAAAGCTATATTTTGGGTGATCAATCTGGCAATTTTAAAATAAAATGATAGGTTGATGTTATATTTTACACATTAATGTCGATTATTTTGATAAAAAAGAAAAACGGTCTACATTATATTTAAATCATCGAAAAGGTTTTGATAACGAGTAGATTGTAGAATTAGTTCTCCGCCAACAAGTGTGCGTGGCTTTTTAGAAGGAATTTAATAGGTTATATTTTACACATTAATGTCGATTATTTTGATAAAAAAGAAAAACGGGCAACATTATATTTAAATCATCGAAAAGGTTTTGATAACGAGTAGATTGTAGAATTAGTTCTCCGCCAACAAGTGTGCGTGGCTTTTAAGAAGGAATTTAATAGATTTTTATATGATGCATTGTATAGATTATGATGCATTAGGCGTGTTGTCGAGATTTTAACACTTTGAAGCTATAAAAAACTTTAACACTGTTTATTTATCCAAGCGCAAAATGCGTCACAAAATAAATAGGACGATACGTCCCTGGTTTAAAAATCAGTCGTATTTTATTAAAGGTCAGTATTTTCATATTCAAGGAAGTTTATCTACTCTTTCCGTGAATACACCTTTCTCTATAAATAGGTATTTAAAATATATATAATTTCTGCTAACCCTACTCATGTTATTAGTACAGTCAGCAACAACTTTCCTTCAACTATTTTTCTATTACCCGTCATACTGTTTGCTTGCAGGCGTAAAGTATACAAATTGATAGTTCAAAAGGAATTGATAAAATACAGGGACCCATTCGCAGGCGGCTATTGGCGCGCGAATTATATGGAGAGTGGATCAAACTGAATTATTTATGAGGATAACAAACTGTGTGAAATTTTATGTAATAAAATAGTAACAAAAGTGTACAATAGAAAGTTTAAAATTATTCCAGAATAAAAATATCGAATATATCGTATCAATTTTTAAACTTTTAATTGGTCTCCATATAAGCCGATTTAAAATTTTAAATCAATTTCAAAGTGTACACGTCGAATTAATTTCGAATGTTATAAAGACCAGTATAGGTGTCCTATGTTAGACGTAGACATCCCTGGACATCTTTCGACTAAAATGATGAACACAATGACAAATGAATGACAAATAAAAAAAAAAATTAAAAGTAATTCTTTCCCTTTACTAATAGTCTACTACTGTAGATACTCAATAATTATGTAATATTGAGTACTAGATAAAATAATAATTAATTTTTATCGTATTTTTCTAGTAGCATGTCTATTAATAGATACCCAACGGAAAGGAGAACAATAGGAATTAATTATATCCATCCCATGATTACCCATTACTAACAAGAAGAAGCATAAAAATAACTACGGTAGTAGATCCACGCTGATTTCAGCATGAATGGGCCGGATCGTCCGGGGTAGTACTACCCTCTCATAGAAGATCGACTTAAGAGTAGTAGTATCCGTACTACTGCGTTTCGTTCGGTGAGTGAGAGCGCCGGAGGCCCAATTTCCCCCCTTTCCTCTTTCCTCACCTCCCTCATTCCCTTCCCCTAACCCCATTCCCAGCCGCCATAGTGGAGGCCACCATACCAGCAGTTTATGACGATGGCTTTTAGTATAGTAGCCGCCACTTCTGGATTCCACTGACTGCTTACCATCAGGCGGGGTGGAGTCACTTTGGTAGGCTATAATATATAAAAAAAAAAAAAAAAAAAAAAAAAAAAAAAAACTAAATTTAATAGCGTAATTTAAAGCATGCGTTCTTAGAATCAAAAAGCAAGTAAATGTCGGCACACTTACAAAATCATTGTTAAAAAACCACCTGCGGCTGCGCCTACAGCACTCACAGTATGAAATTTACGGGAAAGGTTCCCGTAAATATTAGATATTTATTCATATCCATAAAATCACTTTTAGAAACCTAAAAACACAATGGCCTTTTCGATCGGATTACTTTCATATTTTTGTTTATTCAGCCTATTTGCGTCCCAAGTCTTGTAATGAATTATTTCGGTATGGTAGTTACAAAAACATGTTTTGATATTAATTTTTTTTTTTGAAATAATCTTTTATACCTAATATATAAAATTCTCGTGTCACGGTGTACGTTATTGAACTCCTCCGAAACGGCTCGACCGATTTTCGTGAAATTTTGTATGCATATCGGCTAGGGTTGAGAATCGAACAACATCTATTTTTCATCCCCCTAAATGTTAAGAGTGGTCTGAAAAGGGATGAAAACGATTGTATGAAACTTCATCATAGTTTTGAAATTTTGTTTTGGAATACTTCTAATTTTTTTTAATTGGGGTGGATTTAGAGGCACGGAATTAGGGATGTTATATTATATGGAAAGATATTTGCTTTTGAAGTAAGCGACTTGAAAATTGAAAAGAGGGGGAAGGGAGGGGGGGTGAAAGAGAAGTGAGGTGTAGGGAAGAAGAAGTGAGGGGAAGTGCGGAGGAAGTGAGGGGGAAGTGAGGGTAAAGCGAGGGGGAAGTGAGGGGGTAGTGAGGGGAAAATGAGAGAAAGATGAGAAGGAAGTGAGTGGGAAGTATGGGGCAAGGTAGGGGAAGGGAGATGTAAGTGAGGGATAAGCAAGGGGGAAATGAAGGAGAAGCCAAGGAAAGAGAGAGTGAAATGACGGAGAAAGGAGAGGGGAGATAGGGGGAGGGGGGAGGGAGGGAAGAAGCGGAATGGGAGGAGTAGGGAAGGAGGGAGAGTGGAATAGGGGAAAGTAGTGAAAGTTTACGAGGAATATCTGTAGGTAGGTGAAAGAGGGTTTGTAGAATGGGAGATTAGAAATATCTATTTATATAAAAATAAATCCCTATTTCCCTTGGTCACGGCATCACGCGTGAACGACTGGACCGATTCCGTTAATTCTTTTTTTGTTGTTTGTTATTGTCAGGAGAAGGTTCTGCGAAAAATTAGATAATAATTAAGACAGGACAACGTCTATCGGGTCCGCTAGTTTTATATATTAAGCTATAGACAAACAAGAAACCAATCTGATGGTATGAGAAAGCCGACCATGAATCTCTGAAAGTCTGAAGCAACAGAAAAACAGTCTATTATATATACCACAGGGATTATCGCTTGCCTCTGCTACCATGTAAATATTGTATTGTCTCTGCAGCCTGCTGCAGTCGAAAACAGTCTTCTGCTGCATACAGTATTTTTTTTAGAATAGGTACTGAACTCCAGTAGATACTTAGTAGTAGGAACAAAACATCTTTCGACAAAGGATGGTTCTGCCAGGTCAAAGCACTTCGATACTTTACGATATAATACGTAATACATCACTTAGTGTTAACCTACTGCAGGGTAATGTTACTTTCCTAGCCGGGCCATTCCTTCTATGCCGTACCTCTTTTAAAATTATAATATATGCCTATGGGTTCCAATGTTTTAGATTTATATGCAAACAGATTGATGTCACACTTAGTAGGTACCGAACATATTTAATTAAAAATATATTTATATAAAGTAGATCCACAGTATGTTTCTAATAAAATTATAAACTTAGTTTAAGTTTTTTACTGTGAATTGTATTGATCTATGAGAAAGAAATAAATTCTTTAAACCAGTAATTAAAGTACTGTGGACTTTGAAGATTTCAGCAAGTGTTTACTATTTTATTAGGATTTTTATGGCATTCATTTTGGTGTAAAAAAATATCCAGTCGTGAGAGAATTTATTTTAATGAGAAAGTGCATATTTAAATCTAAAATAAGTACATTCATAAAGTAAGTACATACTTACATTCATTCATATATCAATACTAACATTGCCAAGTTATACATAATTATGCTGTGAACAGCAATTGCTACTATGCTTTGTGATCACGCTAGAAACTAAAAGATTCCGTGCTCTATAATCGACCGAGGCTTATTGAAAACAGTGAATAAACAATTCCATAATACTTTTATGTATCAAGCAAAAGTGACATTTTTTTACTTGAAACTTGTTACGGACAACCTGTTTACCCTGTTTTATAAACTTGTCTAATAAATAATCCATTAATATTCCGATGTGGAAAAGCTTACTAGCATCAACCGCGTAAATTAAAAGCCCAAGATAATTAACCAAAGCGATTAGAATAATGAACCTAATCCAAAATTGATATTCGATTTAATCTCACGGCTTTATACCTATTTTAACGTAATATGATTGTACATTGTACCTACAGGTCGTTCTATAACCATAAGCATAGGTATTCGTTAAAATACCTTACTTATCCAATATTGAACGAAGACGGCCGAAGTTCAATTAAACGCTAAATAAACAACCTGGACCCGAGAAAAAACGAATACCTATAAGTATAGATAGTGCCTTTTTGAAATCGATGTCCAATGGCAGCAGTCCTATAGATTGAAGATCCTCTGACAAAGCACAAATCTAACAGAAATTGAAAACACGAAAACGATAAACCAAATTCGTTTTCGTGTTGTCAATTTATGTGACTCTATGATAGTCAGGAATCACAAGTTATTTTTGAGCCTGGAAACGTAGGTTAAAATATAGCACATATTTTTACGTTTTAATATTGTTTCTTTGTGTGGGTTAGTATAAATAATTCCATAAAGCATTGATTTGTTATATGTTTGGTATGATTTGTTATATTGTTTTAATTTTGACACTGATGATAGTTTCAAAGTCGTGATTTTCCCGCGCTTATAACTGTGGCTAATTATTAAATATGTTCAGTTTTTGCTGAAGTCAAAAAAGGGTAATGTTTTTCGAGCGTATGTATGTAAGTATAATATGGATCATATGTATGTATATGTATCTCTATATATATATATATATATATATATATATGTATAGCCTAAATAGTTTAATGGATTTTAACATATGAGGTGTCAGTGTCATTAGATCCGTATTAATTGTGGGAGTGACATATTTGACATGGGGCACAAAATATTTAAATGCAGCGTCGAGAAAAAAATGGATTTCTTTCATTTCATTTTGGTTTAGGCAGGCGAAGCTTTTTGTTTTTCAATAATACATATATATCTTGTTAGGTACCTATTATAATTTACACTAGATTTTATAGGTAATGTACAAGATTTACTTATAGCTTAATATATAAATGTAATAAAAAAAAATGTGGTAGTAAATAATGTAAAGTGTTAAATAGTAGATTGTTAGCCTAGGGTTGAAAAGAATCAATTCCCGAGGTAGTTATAGTAGCTATAGTCCGAGTAGGAATTGATTCTTTTACCCGTGGCAAACACTCTACTTTTTATCTATACATATAATAAAAATGTAACCGATCGCTGTCTGTACATAGAAGATATATGAGAAAAAAATTATTGGGACCTTTATCAACGCAAATAGAACCCAAAACAATGATTGTTACAATTTTTGTCTGTTTGTCTGTTTGTCTGTGCGTTTGTTCACGCTAATCTCAGAAACGGCTTATCCGGTTTAGATATGGTTTTCACTAATACATTGTGGTAAGCTTCACTTAACATTTAGTGTTTGTTTCATGTCAATCGGTTCATAAATAAAAAAGTTATGCCAATTTAAAGAATCATGTCGAACATTTGTTAATTTACTACGTACGAAACCTGATAGAAACAGAGACTTTAATAGGTTACGGAATAGCTGATAGCGTTTTTATTTTTCGGATTCCTTTCATTCTAAACAATCTTCCGTTTAGTTTTAAATGAGTCCAGTTTCCAGTGAGCCTATGTTTCGCGATGACAATTATTAATAAAGCCCAAGGTCAGACACAACTAAATGTTTTGGGTGTGGATCTAAGTATTAGCTGTTTTTCGCACGGTCAGCTTTATGTGGCTCTATCACGTGTTAGCATTCCTAGCAGCCTGTATGCTTTGATCCTCGATGGCTATACGTCTAATCCATACATCCATACACCCATACATATTATATAAGGCTTTGTCCTGACTGACTGACTGACTAACGAACAACGCACAGCCTAAACTGCTGGTCGTAGTGACTTGAAATTTGGAGGGTGTGTTTGTCTAAATGTCTAGGGGTTGTACTAAGAAAGGGTTTTTTAAAATTTAATTCATAAGTGTGTGAAAAGGGATGAAAACGATTATATGAATCTTCTTCATTTTTTAACTTACAGTTTTGAAATTTTGTTTTGGAATACTTCTATTTAAATAAAAAATATCCTTATAATTTTATTTTAACAGGGGTGGATTTAGAGGGGTGAAATTAGGGATGAAATATTCTATACAAAGATCTTTATGAGAAAGTGTGGGGGAAATGCGGAAGAAGTTAGGGGAAAGTCAGGGAGAAGTCAGGTGGAAGTCAGGGGAAAGCCAGGGAGAAGTGAGAGAGAAGTGAGGGGAATTTCAGAGGAAAGTGAGAGGAAAGTAAGGGGAAGTGAAGGAGAAGTGACGGGGAAGTGAGGGGGAAGTGAGGGGGAAGTGAGCGGAAAGTGAGGGGAAAGTGAGGGGAAAGTGAGGGGAAAGTGAGGGGGAAGTGAGGGGGAAGTGAAAGGAAAGTGAGAGGAAAGTAAGGAGGTAGTGAGGGGGTAGTGAAAGGGAAGTGAGAGGAAAGTGAGGGGGAAGTGAGGGGGAAGTGAGCGGGAAGTGAGGGGAAAGTGAGGGGAAAGTGAGGGGAAAGTGAGGGGAAAGTGAGGGGGAAGTGAGGGGGAAGTGAGGGGAAAGTGAGAGGAAAGTAAGGAGGTAGTGAGGGGGTAGTGAAAGGGAAGTGAGAGGAAAGTGAGGGGGAGGGAGTGAGGGGAAGTTAGAGGTAAGTGAGAGGAAGTGAGGGGGAGTGAGGAGGAAGTGAAGGGTGAATGAGGGGAAAGTGAGAGGAAAGTGAGGGAGAAGTGAGGGAGACGGGAGAGGAAGGGAGGGGGAAGGGACGAGGAAAGAAAGGAGTTCTCGAATTGTGAAAAAAGGGAGGGGAGGGATAGGAAGCAAAAGGAAGGGAGAGGAAAAGAGGAAAAGGAAGGAGAAGGAAGGGGGAAGAGAGGGGAAAGCGAGGAGGCAAGGTAGAGGGACGTGGAGGAACGGGCAAGAGATGCTGGAGGAGGGTCAAGGGATGCTGAAGGAGGTGAAGAGGAGAAGGGGGAGGGGAAGAGAGGAAGGAGGAAACTGTGGAGAGTGGAGAAAAAGGGCGATAGAGAAGAAGGGGAAGGGGAAAATTATTGTAGTGAAAATTTGCCTTTGTGTATTGTATATTGTTTTTACGAGGGATATCTTTAGGTAGGTGAAAGAGGATTTGTATGAATGGGCGATTAAAAATAGTATGAAAAACAGTATTTAAACAATATAAAAATGTCTATTAGAAAAAACTATATTCACTACTTAGAAAAAACATATTCACACACACATTTATTAGGGCAAAAGCTATCTATATACATAAAAGCAAAAGGTCTCACTTATTCAAACTCACTTACTCATCACGAAATCTCAGAAACAACAAGTGCTAGGCATCTCAAACTTTGCATAGTCGTTCCTATTAGGATATAGGTGCTCACTGGTGGCAAAGTTTGTATGAAACTTCTATAGTTTTTATAGCAGAATTACCAAATTACTATAAAACACTCTTTTTTTTTTAAATTCAGAAACCAGCCTTATTAAGTGGGCAAATAAGAGTCGCAAGTTTGTGTGAAAGTGGTTTGTCAGTTTTAGCGGTAGCGGGTTTAAGCTGGATTCGTCATAGAGACGGATAATACTGATATTTATTACTGATACAATGTACGATTGCCATAAAATCAGGCACACAATATTCTCATAGAGGCACCCATCTGAATTATCACGCGAACGAAGTCGCGGGCAACAGCTATTTAGAATATGAGTAAAAGATTTTCTATGTCATAATTTGCCTCGTCTGTAATGGAATCTGGTGTCAATATTTTGCTTGAACTCATTTTTAATATTCAATTCAAATCTTAGCACAAAAGTCCATCACAGATACATACATAACAGATTTTAGTATCCCGCCAATTTGTGTTGACTTTTTAAATTTTAAATGTAGAACTCGCCGCTCGCCGCGTAATTGTCGCGGCACTTGCGGCTTATTCCGCTCAAAGAAGTTTGCGCTAAATTCACACTGGCTGTTTAGAAAGTCATGCATGACATTTTTTAAATTAGTTTTTTTTTTATATAAAACTCTTTACAACTGACAGCAGTTCTATTTTTAAAATTCATTCCGGCCCGAGGGTCGGGATGAATTTGTATGAGTTTTCCCTCCCTATGAAAGGAAAGCAGCATTTTCCACCCAATAATCAAATCAAAACAACACTACTTTCCGAGTATGAGAAATGAAAACTGTTTTTCCTATAGATTGTTGTAAGGACTTAGGGCCTTTTTCCTTAGTAGCTACGACAGTACATTATACGTTTAGGTAGTATTATTTTGGTTATAGAATGTAAATAGATATTGCGGTCTTGTCCAACTCATTTTCTATTTCAAACATTGTCTAATGTTAAAATTTATAATAACCTAATGTCAAAATCAAATAAAACAAAGTAATCAAACTTTTGCGTCAGTTGGTGGGTATATTTTGATTGCTCAATTTCGTAAATAAACTACGTTGTTAGAGACTATTTCTAAAACAATATATAGTCGTCGATCGGCGTCAATCGTGCAAAAATGTTAAAACAATAATTATACTCAGGTCAACAGTCTATTGAAGCTGTGAAAAAATGAAACTCCTAAGTTACCGTACAAAAGGATACGGCCATATATGCGGCAAAAGAACGTATATTTCGACACTCATAAGGGGACTACAATGTATAGAGTATTTTTCGTCGACCGAAAATTATGAAAATTGGCAAGTAATACCATGTTATACTAAAAGTAAAGAAAAAATCTGAAAACTAAACATTGTATAGTATGTAATTAAATCATTAAAAAACATGGTCTTATGCCATGCGGAAATGGCGCGGTCCAAATTTCGACCGTGTCATGTGGGATATTGTATGAAAGGACTTTATTGGCACAAGTTTTCGATTTATGACGAAGAATGAAACAAAAAAAACCTCTTTCCTTTTTTATAAGTATAGGAGGTACGTAATAATTAATTAATTAATTTATACGGAATCCCCGGTTAGCGAGTCCGACTCGCACTTGTCCGGTTTTTTATAGGAGGTACGTAATAATTAATTAATTAATTTATACGGAATCCCCGGTTAGCGAGTCCGACTCGCACTTGTCCGGTTTTTTAATAAATTAAGTACATAAGCGCATTACAATGTATATATGGTTTTAGAATTCTTAGTACAAGCTATAACATATGCTTACTCTGGGTCTAGATAACGCTGTATCATGATTGCCGTGTTATTATTATTATATTACCACAAAAAATATTTTTTAACAAAAAGAAAACCGACTTCAACCAGGAAGGAAACTAAAAAGTAAAAAATAAATTTACATAGCACATAGTAATTCGTATTTTGATTCATTTAATCAAAAATATTTAAATAAATATTTTATAATTTTGAAGTTGGTGCCAAGTAAAACAATAACTAGGTACTTATAGGTATTATCATTCTTAATTTGCTATTGTAGTAAAGTTAATATAGTATTTAAAACAAAAACAAGGTACCTGTAGGTTCTCCAGCCACCGTAGGAGGATGCCTGCGGGCGGCGATTGGGCAATCGCCGCTCGAACAGCACAGGCCCGAGAAGGCGGCGTACGTGTTCCACGAACGCCTCTCGATGGAGGAAGGGGGGCTAGGCCCCCCAAATCAGACGGGGCCCGCTCACGTTGAGCGGGCCGTGGCCCGTCGGGGTCGCGGATGAATGCGCGAGCGACTCCCGTGACCCCGACACTCTGGCCGTCTGGAGGAACACCGTGGGTTTTAGTCGGTATGCCGGCCGCTGTCTCATTGTGGCCGGAGAGTCCGACATAACCCCCGCCTCGCCCAGGCGGGTGCGTACGCGTAATGCGTTTCCCACGAAAAAAAAAAAAACAAAAGGTACCTGTAGGTATTATCAATCTTAATTTGCTATTGTAGTAAGATTTTTATAGTATTTAGTTATTGAGTATTTAGTTGGCACCAACTTCAAAATTATAAATACTTATTTAAATATTTTTGATTAAGTGAATCAATATACGAATTACTATGTGCTATGTAAATATATTTTTTACTTTTTAGTTTTCTTCCTGGTTGAAGTCGGTTTTCTTTTTGTTAAAAATTATTTTATTTTACAATTTTTATTGATAGGTAGACCTAAATCTTACTTAGGTATTATTTTTGTAAACACTAAACATTTTGGCATATTGAACCGTATGAAGTAAGCCCGACATGACTGCTGTTGAGGAATTCCCTCGACTGTCTATGGTCACCTGTAATGGCACTTATAACCCATATGGGAGCAAAGTTCTCATCATTAGAAATGAATTAAGTCCAAACACCAAGTAATTGCTTTAAATCGTTGAGGAGTTCCCTCGACTGTCTTTATGGTCCATCATCAGGTCGACTCCAAACCTTCACTAAATAGTAGTGCCTTAAAATACATAATGAAAAACATAACAAATGCACTAGACGTCAGTACGATTTTCAAAAGTTCCCCTCGATTTCTCTGGGATGCCATCATCAGATCTTGGTTTCCTTATCATGGTACCACCCTTGGGATATCTCCTTTCTAACAAAATAAGAATCTTCAAAATCGGTTCATAAATGACGGAGTTATCCGCAAACACACATAAAAAAATATATATATAATATATACAGTCGAATTGTGAAACCTCCTCCTTTTTTTGAAGTCGGTTAAAAATGCTAAAAATTAAATTATAAGACTTTATTACATCGTGACAAAAACTGTCCTTTCAATCTGACAAAATTACCGTATTTCTAAAGATCCCAATTACGTATTCGCAAGACTAGAATACTAACTACACCGCCTTGCTAATTAAGAACGACGTAACTGTAAACCAGAAATTTTGGGAAAACTTATCTAATGCTAGACACCAGAAGCGTTTTTCTTGTAACTTGTTTCATGTCAATAAGTCTTTAGTACGACAAAATTATTAAAATAAACTACATACTCCAAACAAATATGCCATAGTACCTACTCGACATTATTATTTACGCATCATAGGCACAGAGAGGTTAATGACATGTAAACTTTTTGTTATTTAAACTAGTCAACGTACAATCATTACACAGATTAAGCAAACGTTTTTTATACATACACACGTGGGCGGAAGTGGGTTAACGATCTGTGATTCAGTGTACGGAAGGACGATGCACTCGATGGTCCTCGCATCAATCATGGATTTCATTTATCGTGTGTGGATGTGGAAGGACTATAATAATAATAATAATAATTGTACATTGACATTGTACTGGGATCGCTCCATCATCACAGACAGGACTATTATAGCTAACAAGCCTGACATTGTGGTGGTGGATCGATCTGAACGCCTTGCAATGATAGTTGATATTACCGTCCCTCATGACGAGAATCTCATGAAGGCTGAGAAAGACAAGCAAATAAAATATCTTGATTTAGCCCATGAGATTGTTGACATGTGGGATGTGGATTCTGCTGTCATTGTGCCGATAGTCATTACTGTAAATGGTTTAATAGCAAAGAGCCTCGACCAACACCTAAAGAGGCTTGCATTAGGTGGATGGGTCAAGGGCCAGATCCAGAAGGCAGTGCTTCTCGACACGGCACGTATTGTTAGGAGGTTCCTCTCTCTGGAACCCTAACCGCCGGTAGCTTGGACTCTAGTCTCGTTGCCGGTGGTAATCTATTTTTTATATTTTTAAATGTGTATTTTTTGTTTTATATAAATATATACCTGTTTAAAAATGTAATTAATAAGAAAAAAATATAAATAAAGAGAATAATAATAATAATAATAATAAATTTATTAGTTCAAAAACTTTTACATTCACAATTTTTAACTTAAGGTAAGTAGGTATTTTACAATTATGAGCTCAACAATGTACAAATTGTGTCTATCATTTGCCTCCGCAGCCGAACTAGGTGTGAAACCTGTGCTTCAGCATACGGCGCCTCTTATCCTCGGTTTAGGTTACATTATTTTATTTTAGCCCACATCACAGAGATACAATTAGTGTTAGCAAGCTTTATGTGAATAAAGATAAGTTTTTTATAAACAAAAGCAAATAATGTAAAAATAAACTAATAGTGTAGTGTAGTGTAGTGTAGTGTAGTGGTCCTCTGCATGTGTTTAGTGAATGGATGAGTGTGTGTGTGTCAGAGGGTGTGTAGAAATTAGTTGTAAATTAAGTAAGAGCGTAGAATTTGATGTAAGTCGAGAAATTTTCAAACCAAGTTGATCATCACAAAACGGTAATTAGAGATTCGGTTTCATGGTACGATAGATTGCTTAGCCACTGGGAAACAGTTCTTTTGACCATTAGTAAATTTAGAGTGTAAATACCAATAATTTGATTTATTTTATTATAGATATAAGAACCTAAAAAGGGATAAAACCTGCGTATGAGTGAGGTTTTAGGTTGTATGGCCCGCTCACATACTGAGCGACCCCTTCGTTTATTGAATATTTCAGCAGTATACTCTAGTTTAGAGTGCTGTTTGATGATGATATTAAGGAGAAAAAGTTGTCGTACAGTAAGGACCTCACAGTACTCGTATAGTAGTTTGGTTGGGTAACGAAAAGGTTTGAAGGTGGCAACTTTCAGAATAGTCCTTTGGGATTTCTCAAGTTGTTTAAGAGTCGTTTTAGGTGCTCCTCCCCAAGATGTAATGCAGTAAGTGATCAAAGATTGGACTAAGGCAAAATAAACCTGTTTAAGAATTGCAGAACTGGCTACATATCTTAGGGTTTTAAAGACGTAGGTAAGCTTACGTATTCTTTTACTTAAAGCTGTTATGTGCATTTTGAAATAGAGATTTTCATCAATTGTGACGCCTAAGTATTTGATTGATTTTGTACGTTCTAATGGTTTGCAATCACATGTAGTGTTAGGCGATGTATCAAAAGGACAAGTATGGGCGATCAACTGTTGATCAGTGTTTAAGGATCCACGAATACTGAAAGCAAGATATTTAGTTTTATCAACGTCAATCTTAAACTTAATTTAAGATATTGTTACGCAGCCATAGATTAACCCTCTCAAAGCCTTGTTGGGCTAGCTGAAATGTCTCACTCCATGTTTTAGCCGCGAAAATGAGGGCAGTGTCATCTGCGTATGAGATAATTTTGCCATGGAATAAGGGGAGACTTAGGAGGTCGTTAATATAAACAAGAAAGAGAGTTGGCCCAAGAATACTGCCCTGCGGCACGCCATAATTTACTAAAACCTCTTTGCTTGTGTGCGAACTTATCGTAACGCATTGAGTTCTTCCTCTCAGATAGTCTCTAAAAAGCTCAAGTTGGTTTCCCCTAATCCCAATCCTTTCTAGCTTAAATAAGAGGATGGGGATAGAGACCGTATCGAATGCTTTGGCTAAATCCAAAAATATTGTAGTGCATTTATAGCCCTTATCTAATTTATTTGTTAAAATGTCTGTAAGATTGTTAACTGCATTATCAGTCGATCTGCCTCGACGAAAACCAAATTGATGATCAGATAAAATGTTATATTTTTCTAAATAGTTTATTAATCTTTTGTTAATAATTTTTTCTAAAATTTTAGAGATAGATGGTAAAATTGAGATTGGTCTATAATTTTCGATACGATCCCTATCACCACCCTTGTATATTGGACGGACTTGAGCCCTTTTGAGATCTTTGGGGAAGACACCTTTCGATAAACACAGATTAAAAATGTGTGTCAAATGTGGGACTACTATATTTATATGTTCCTTTAAAAACCTATTCGATAAGCCATCGCAACCTACAGAGCACTCGTTTTTCAATGAGTAAGTGATCCTATATACCTCGTCCTCATCGGTGTCAAATAACGCAAAAGAGTTGGGATGGTGTTCAAAAGGAATGTGACTTTCTCCTGTCATCACAACTTGAGTAGATGTCATTTTTCAGCTAAAGATTTACCCACGTTGCAAAAGTAACTATTAATAGCATTAACAGACTCTTGTGGTGTATTAGATACAGAGAGCAATTACTTAGGGAAACTATTATCTTTAGATGTGTTAGTGATAGTTTTAATTGTGTCCCAAAGCTTTTTGACTATGAATTTTTATAAGTTATGACTAATAGATAAGTAATCCTAATGTTATAAGAAGTAGGTACAAACGTGCAAAAACGACATTCAGATTTATAGGCAGTTGCGAAACGCGAATAATCAATCTGAAGTCTGAAGACGATCACTGCCAGTTAAAGACCTTTCCTTTATCGTAGTCATCATGTTGGCAGACGGATTGTTATCTGGCATTTTGACTTGCGTAATAACCAAAAATATAATTATAAAGGGAATATTTTATTTTATTTTATTTATAATTGCATAATTAAAAAACCTCTAGCGTGCCAAGATTAAAATAAAAGGTTACACGCACTAGGTTTTCACTTACGGTTTATTTAACTTAACACCTTACATGTACATGTTTAACTACTACATCGTTGCTAATGTACCCGCTATTATATTAAAAGTACTAAGAACTTCACTGTAAAATACTATGTAAACAGTGAAAGCTTTTCGAGAAATGGGCTCGGCATGTTTCCACAAAGCCTAACATAACCTGACAAGTAACTTACAACAAGCATTAGCCTAAAGTATATTGCTGGAAATACGCCTCTAGGATGTGTTTTATCATAGTCGAAAGAGGGACGGGTTGACTAGATCAGAAAGATAATGTACGCGGGTAATACTGCTTGGTATCTATTTTTTAATATTTCCTTAGTCGCTACTCACACGACACTCTTTGGCAGAGGTCGTTCTATATTCTAAATTACCCATTGAACCAATATAAATAAAGAAAATTAAAAAAAAAACACATTCGTAACCGATTTCGAGCTCCAATCTTCATACATAAGAAGCGAGCACCGTAACCATTACCTACGCCACCTACTCCATAAACTCTTCATTACCATATATTTAATATACAGCTCAAATATTCTTCAAAATTTCAGTCATTTTAATCTAAAGTATCTCTTTAGGTCCCGTTATTACATCTCATAAACAACACGAGGTGCGTTTTATTTTTCTGTAGAAAACTTTAACAAAGTATGAGCGTATATTTACATCTAGAATGTTCATGAATTCTTTTGTAACTTACTTCATAATATGCATAGCCATTAATTTAGACTTTTAAAAACTAAGAAAATGCTATATATTCGAAATGGTAAAGACTTTCTTGCGACATTGTTACACTACCCAGGTCAAGATCCAAGGAGTGAAACTACTCTATCAATAAGGTTGTTAAGTTCTTGAATCTTGATCTTTCATATAAAATCCTACTAATATTTTAAATATGTGATTGCGTGCGTGCGTGCGTGCGTGCGTGAGTGAGTGAGTGAGTGAGTGAGTGAGGGAGTGAGTGAGTGAGTGAGTGAGTGAGTGAGTGAGTGAGTGAGTACGTGCGAACGCGCGTGCGTGCAGCGTGCGTGCGTGCGTGCGTGTGTGCGTGCGTGCGTGTGTGTGTATGTGTGTGTGTATGTGTGTGTGTATGTGTGTGTGTCTGTGTGTGTGTTTGTTACCACTCAGCGCTATATCGGCTGAACCGATGTTGATAAAAATTGGTATGTAAATAGCTTGTGTGCCGGATGTTGACATAGGCTACGTACTTTTTATTCCGAAAATCGGTCTGGTTCCCGAGGGATACAAATATATTTTATGCGCGGGCGAAGCCGTGGGGTGCAGCTAATATAGTATATTTTCATGAGATATAATATTGGCTACCTATTTGACGACTACAGAATAGACTTTTTGCCATACTCTACAACTCAAGTAAGTTCAGGTATAATATTTTGTACAAATCAAGCTTTTAGGACTTGTTAATTTTGAATATGGCAACTTCAACTACGTGTGGGAAATTTAATTTGGGCCGTGTAACACTTACATTAACTGGGTACGTTTTCTACACTGTATAGTTTTTAAAAATACTCGTAATGTACCTTCCCTAATATCATAAAAGTCTTTGTAATAAAATGGTAAGTATTAGCGAAGTGCCTATTAAATACAGTTTTGTTGCAAATGGTATTAAATATATATATGGCCACCAAGAGAATCTAAAAAACACGATAATTAGTTTTTAAACAAATTCTACCGTTGACTCATTAGGAGTAAGGTTAATTTTTGACCGGCAGAAATTTATTAAAATATGATTCATCAAGAATAAATATTTAGAAATGTGAATTCTATACGAATGTGCGAAGGCTTGTAATCGCTAAATACGTTTTTCTATGTTGTACTGATGGAGAGTTTATGTGCATTTAACTTTCCACACCTTTTCCGTTCTATATTTTACAATGTCAATACATATGGGCGCGTATCGACCTTGCATAATTAAGATAAGTACTTAGAACTACGTTCAACGTACTAACCAGTTTGAATAAAAAAATAGAACGTTAGTGATATATGTTGTGAAAATATTGTTGCCAGTTTCAATAATTAATGCAAATAATTAATGGTAGGTAAAAAAATTAAATTACTAACTCATGATTATCTAGGTATCTAAGTACTGCTATATAGGTAGGTATTTATTAGGTACATTAGTGTCTGTAGTTAACATTTCACTAAAAACATAGATACCGACCTATATTATAAATACTAATAGTTGCGTGTTATTTTGCAAAAAATTTTATCTGGCAATTAAAAATATCGGCTTGAGTCTTTTGCTAGCTTTTCTCACCGCTTTACCTTTGTCAGCGAGTTGCCTAATAGGCAAATTAGCTAACATCTCTTTGGTTTTATTGTATGGTTTTGTATTTATTCATTTAGGTCACTTTCGTAAAGTGACCTAAATGAATAAATTGAAATTGTAACTTACAAAAATTGTAATAAACTGGCGATTAAAAAGAGTGGCCTGAGTTTCTTGCCAGTTCTTCTCATGGCTCTACTTCGTCAGCGAACTGACTGTAGGTTATTTGGCTGACATTATGTAAATTTTGACGTTCATAAGTGTTAATTTAATTAACATATTTGAATAAATATTTATATTAAACGACGCAACTGCATACAAAAGCTACAGGGGAAACGCTTCAAACTTAGAATGCATTTTTTATTAACTAATGTTGCACAGTTTGAATTTTATTGTTCTTACCCGGGGTAGTACGGTCCTACAAACGCAATAAAATTAAAAATTGAAACACCTAAGCCCGTTTTAGGTTGTTTGCGAAAATTTGGCGTTTGGCGTTGCTCATTGATTTAAATTTCGAAATTTAATTTGTTCATTACTTTATTTGAGATTTTATTTGCTGGCAATATGTAAAAAAAAAGATTTAAAATTGTTTTTAAGATCAGAAATAAACAACATAATCAGTTAGGGTAAGTACAAGTAGCTACATTTAAATTTATTTATTCTTTCCTGTTATCATTTTGTGTGGTAGGCCGAGGGACCAATCTCTATTTTACTAGGTAGGTAAGTACATACTAGCCATGAGAAGAGCGAGCAAGAAACTTAGGCTGCCCACTCTTTTTAATCGCCAATTAAAAGTTTAAACTGTTGACTGCGACCATCAATGGCAATAAAATAATAGTTCCTTTCATTGTGTACGCTGTCAATGTTAGCGACGTTTGTGACGACAAGATGCATCATCACGTACTCATAAGTTGACATCAGTGACACGCTCTGTGATTTTAATGGACATGCGTGTGAGCTTGTTGTTTGAGCTGTCTCGACAACAACCTGGTTAGCAACAATTTCTACATCATTGATACATGAAAACGAGACCACGTTTAATTTTTTTCGCAATTGTCATATATTTTTAGAGATGTCATAAAGTTGGAACCACGTATTTTCTGTGTAAGTACAAGGTCTTAATGCATGTGTAGAAGTTATATTTTCTCGCTATCATAATGATAGGTATTTCAGAAAAGATGTAAGAGAGAACTACTGGCAGGAAACTCTGGCTACTCTTTTTAATTTCAGAGTAAATTCTATAATAAGGTATTCACCCATTTTTGAAAAGTGTCACAATTAGATTTTATAGTGCTAATAAAGAACTTAATTTTTTTTTTAATTTTTATTCAATGTGCTGTGCTATGGGCAGTGCCATAAAAATGCATTTATTTTTTGAATTTCAAAATTTAGTTTGCTATTATCACTACATAATTTAAAACAAAGTCGCTTCTCGCTGTCTGTCCCTATGTATGCTTAAATCTTTAAAACTACTCAATGGATTTTGATGCGGGTTTTTTTATAGGTAGAGTGATTCAAGAGGAAGGTTTATATGTATAATACGTGCAAGATATAGTAGAGAAACACTGGTAACTTTAGAGGTTTCTAATGTAATGCAGGGATATAGCGGTTGTGGCGGTATATACCGGCTGGGAGCCGCCGGCCTCTAAAGAAAACATGTTTGTATTGTCTAATGACAAAAAAGCTGTGAACGTTGTTTAAAAGACATTCTGTAGTATATTTAGTATCAGCATAATACCTGTGCGAAGCCGGGGCGAGTCGCTAGTATAAAACAAAAGTAAAGTTTTCCGACTGCTTTTTGCCTAAGCTATCTCAATTATATATTTTTAGTTTTTTACTTTTGTAGAGTAAAATACCCTATTGTAAAAATAAGTTGCCAACCAAAATCGTAGAAAGCAACGCTGTCTTTACACTTATAAATAATATAATATAAATATATATCAATTTAAGCTACTTATTTAGCTATATATTTATAATTTAAATTTAATGTGAATTATAATATTGCTGAATGAAAGTATTCGTGACCTCAGACCAAGGGTGATATCGATGCATCAAGGAAGTCTCTAACATCATATGCCATTACTGGCAAACACGGAAAGCAGACAAATGCACGCATCAATTTATATTGTTTACTGACAATGACTGACAGTCACGAATAGATCATTAAGTGTCGGAATTGATTTAAACGGTCTAAAAAACTAATATTTTGTTTAATTTATAGACTGGCAGTTAAAAACTCAACGTGATAAAGAACTTGGGATTCCAAATTTAAAACAATACCATTTTAAATCCAGCAAAGAAACTGTCAAAAACAGCCTATGATGTCAACGCAATATCACAAGAAACAAAAAGCACTTTTCAAAATGTCAGCAAGAAACAAAAATAATAAATAAACATTTCACGATTGTCTGACCTTATTACGCGAGTAATGACTACTGACTTAAATTAATACGAAGCCTACCGTTTCACGTTAAATCTGAGGTATAAAACCACGTAACATATTACTGTTTGCAAATAATGTATAGCATGTTAGTCTGTGTCGAGTCTTGTTGTTGTAGCTGTGTATCAAGCCCGAAAATTAGCCAGCAAATATACAGCGAAATATTACTGAATGCCAGGCCGCACGCACATCGTCGTCGTAGGCTTTGACAAATTGCCAGACAGCGAAAGAAATCGAGAACGGGCCTGGTTAATTAACTTTTTAAAGTCGTTTACGACACAAAATAGTAGAGTTTATTTCTTTTCATACTATCAAGAAGGTGGCATCAATCATACTTGGTTTGTTTGATGATGGTTATATGCTGGAAATTGCAATTAAGTATTGCATTTTATTTTAGCGTTCTCTTTATGTAGAAATCGAATTTAGTGTCCAAAATTCGTTGAGGAGCGGTGTCCTTGTAGAAATTGTGTCTGATTTTCTTTTTTTAGAATGGGAACACGCAAGTGTTGTTATTGTTACTTATATTTCTGGTGTTTACAGCCTACTTGTTTTAGTATTAGGCTGTATGCTTGTGCGTAATGTTATTTATTAATAATAAAAAATTCAACTAAAAATTTAAAGTTGCCATCTTTGTAGTGTAATCTTATTTCAACAGGTTCCAAACTGGCTATTTTAAACATCTTCTGTAATAGAAAGAAAAAGAGTGTGTATACTCAAGTTATACTTCTTTGGCATAACAATCCAAAAATACCAAATAATAACACAACGCATACATACATAAATATACATAAATAGCATGCAACAATAATGAAAAATCATAAAATATAATAAAAATAAAAGAAAACAAAAAAAAATATTTATTAGATAATAATGTAATAATTTATAATTTGCAACGTAAATAAATTATACATACCGACAGTTAACCTCAAATCTATAAATGCACTTAAAACAGTATATTAAAACCACTTTTACCACTAATATTCAAAATGAATATTTTTACTGATAAATAATCAATAAAAAATATCTATCACCGTCATAAATATAATTGAATTGATATAAACGCCAATATATTTTTTATTTATTCACACTGATTATTTGTACTGATACGACACACAAAGGTTCGCAACTAACTTCAGGGTGTAAAAGGTTTGCAACTAACTTCAGGGTGTTGCTTTTTTCTGTCGGTGTGCGCGCGCATCGTAAAAATTCACTCTCATCATTTTTCCCAATCGCGCCAAAAGAAATATAAATTCAAAAGATTCAAAGTAAAAGTTTTTAAATAAGCACAAACACCTTTTTCTATATAATATCGGTATTAGTTTCTGTGCAACAGCGACAGACTAAGGAGTACTTACTTAATAAAATCACATAACAATACGAAAACAAAATTAATTGTATTATGTAAAGTTAAAACTGTATGCCAAGGCGGTGCCTTGTTATATTACTCTTATTAGGCACATCTTAAAGACAGACTGTAATGCAATTTTAAACTTCTCTCCATTTATTATTGAAGCTGCAAACTTAACAGTTATGTTTCAAGATTGTGTTGTCATATATCTTTCTACTTAGTAGATTCAGGGATTATTGAAGCTCATTGTTATATAATACTTATATTAACATGATAAATTTAATGTTATAATAAGCAGCAATATGAAATTTTATTAGTTTAAATTTTTGTTGCCTATGTCCGTCTCCGGCACCAAAACTATTTACATACAAATTTTCATTAAAATCGGTTTAGACGGTTAGGCGCTGTGTGGTAACAAACAGACATACTCACACACAAACTTTCGCACACAAACTTTTATAATATAAGTAGGATTAGTAGGATTTCTACATGTCAACTCTACATAAACATTTCTTTCTACTATGCACCTACCTAAAAAAGAAATGCAATAGCATCAAAAAGCAAGGAAGGTATTCCTAGCTTGTTGATGCTACATTTGTTTTTGAGGTAGTTACATAGTATGCTAGCATGCGCGCTACTGCACGGACGTGTTTACTGTTTACGCACGAATTTTATTAAATTCACGTAGCGCGCGGCTGTAGCCGCTGCCCATTACCGCTAACATGAATTCGCAGCAACTCATAGTCAACGAGTTTTTGGCATTCGTGCAGCATGCCATTGATACAATGGACGAAGTAAGCATTTTGCAGATCTGCAGGACCAACTTCAAAGAAGAAGAAGTAAGCAGTGCCAAGAGATTGCTCTACCAGACGCTGGGCAAGCTTGACCAGATGCCGTCACGTCGAAGAGATGGCACTGAGAAGAGCGTGCAAGATATCATCACCTTGCTGAAGGTGACAGATCCCGACGACGTACCTGCATTCGTGGCGAAGGAACTGCATAAGTTACCTCCCGTCACATTCGATCATGTCGACGTCACCAGGCTGTTAAGGGATATCACCAACCTGAAAGCGAGCATGGCCGAGCTACAACACAAGTGGGAAGTGTCGGAAAATACCATTTGTGAATTACGTAGTGAAGTAGCGTTATTACGTAGCGCTATTCCGACAAATAAGTCACCCGACACCTTAAAGGTGAATATTCAACGCGGGGCACACAATGCGTCCATCAGCAGTTTTGTGTCACCTAGTGCAATTGCATCACCGGCCGCTAATATCGCATGCGATGCAACGCGCGTCGCCGTCCCTGCCTCGACAAGTGTCGATGCAGCGAATCGTGTAGGTACGAATACTTCGACCCCTACACGTGCCTACGCAGATATTGCTGCTACCAGCAAGCCTACGCCACAACCAAGACGCCGAGAAGTCATACTCTTACAGAAGGATCAGAAAAAATCGGCTCCAGAGAAGGACACGGACAAGGACGGCTTCATTAAGGTCGAAAAGAAGAAAAAGAAGCATACTTGTAAAAATCAGTGCGGAACCGCGCTGACAGGATCAAATATGCTTCTGCGTCCTGCAACACCATCAACGCAGTTGTACGTGTCCCGATTACATCACTCCACGAAGGTTGAGGAGGTCGTGGAGTACATCAAAATAAAAACCAACTTTATTCTGAGAGTCGAGAAGTTGGAAGCACGTCATACTACGAATTTTAATTCGTTTGTGGTGCGCGTGCCGACTAGCCATATGGAAACATTCCTTAAAGAAGAGTTTTGGCCGAAAGGTGTTGTGTATCGTCGTTTCCGTGGAACTTTATACAACACAGCGCAGCGTAACACGACGCCGATACAAAAATAGTGTATTATTTTATATTTTATATGTATTTTAGGTTAAGGTATTTATTGTATGGGCCTTGATGCCTGAAATAAATGAATTATTATTATTATTATTATTATTATTATAGTAGATATCTATAAAAAAGGGTATTTTTAGTAGTGGAACAAATTTAAAACGCACCTAATGAAGAACTAAAATCACCAAAATAGATGTAGATAAACACTTCATTTTAGAACAACTGCGTTCTGACACCCCTAACCAAAAGGAAACCTGCCGAGTGTCATCGTAATAAATAAATTAAAACTCCATAACTTCGTAAACACACGAGGCACGACCTGACAGCGGAACTTCCTTTATATACATACGAATATAAATGAAAACTGAGTATATGAGCATAAAATTATACAGCTCGAATTAATAAGGCTTTAATGCGACAATTAAAATGCCAAATTTAGTGGTGAGATGAGACAAAACCGCTAGTCGTTTTATCCCCGGTAGGGTTGACTCTGACCTTTAATACCCTAATTTAGGTACAATGTACATAGTTTTGTGCTCTATTTAATTTTTTGAAAGAACTTTGTACTAGGCTAGGCAAAGTAATAAGAGCTCAGTCGCAGTCTTTAGTAGTTAGTTATTACATTGGTTGAGAGTGCCACACTGTTATACTCAACAGTGAGGCAATCTTGCATGTGTGGGAATCATACAACTATCTCCAATTTAACACCTCAGACGCTCATATTCATCAGTAACTTGCTCTTTACTTTATTGCGAGAGGTTTGCCCAAACTAGATCAAGTGGAGATGCTAAGTAGGGATTGCAATTCCGCAAAACGTGATCGTCATGCACTCCCGCGGGAGTAGCATGTGCGCGACGTTACCGTTCTACACAGCGCAGCGCGCCGCACCGAAAACAGATTACTAATTACTTATACTTACGCAGAGCGTAGCTAGTGTTTAATAAAAGTAGATTTTTACACATAAATCTGTAGTTTCAATTTGATATTAGAACATAATTTCAAAGATATATCATATCAATCCCGCGGGATTGAATGAACTGCGGGATTGCAATCCCTAGGGCTAATTATTTTGTCTAACTGAACATCAATTAACATCGATACAAATATAGGTCTTGATTGGAAATCGAAGCCACTAAGCATAACGGTAGTAGGCTACCACAACCACAAAACCACGCGTGGATTCAACTATTTAAAATCAGCAATTCAAAATATAATTGAAAGCTTCCTTAAACAATTGGGTTGTCAGCGGGGGGGTAGCTATTACAACGCAGACTGGGGTGCCCGCTACATAAAGTTTAAGCGAAAATTTTGAACAAAAGTAATTTGTTCAAAATTTTCGCTTAAACTTTAGAATTCTCAACGCACACGTCACTCAAGTATGATGTTACCTGTGTTATTTACGTATCTTTCTACCTTTAACTTGGCAATGATGAAGTGATTATAAAATTGCTATGAACGCAATGTCACAGCAGCGGCATTAAATTAAAGCTATGTCTAAAATTTAGGTATGTACTTAAAGAATTATAAAAAATTAAAGAGTTAAGCGTCTCTCTGCGCGATCCTATTAAAACCCAAGGAATCCGCAGACGAACTCGTATAAAAGGTTTTGAAAATTAAAATTTTATGATTATTTCTTACTTTATTGTCTTGTCTTTAAAATTATCTATAGGTACTAAAATCAAATATTTAAATAAGTAATCTTAAACAAATAAGTAATCTTAATTCCTATTTGACTATTGCATTCGTGACAGTGCACCGAGCACTAAATGCAAGATGCAATAATATGGACAATAGCGACAATACACATGTCGGACACACCCAGTCAGTTAGTCGATGCCGTCTAAAAGGCAAAGGCCTCTTTGCATACAAATAAGATATACGCATAGATTATTTGCTCTAGGCAAATTGGCAATTTTAAACTTACATTAAATTGTAAGTTTGAAACCCACTCGTTCTTATCTATGACATTTGAAAAGACTGCTCTTACTAACAGACTATTACTACTTACACCTACCCTAATTCACCAACTCCTGTAATCCGATAAAATTCAAAGCAAATTACTCAATTAATTTTATTGTAGTCGCGATGTGCGGTTAAGTTGTATGTACATTACATAACCAGTTATTAGCCCGTTGCTTGCACCAACAGTTCACATAGGTTTACAACACTTACTCGTACCAAACAAAAACATGTGTGGGAATTTTTATACTGTGTTTAAACATACCTCTTGTGTACGTAATTGGCGAACGGTTACACTGAATATTTTAGTGGCAGAAATATCACGGAGAGCATTCAATTACACTATTAACTACTGTTAATAGTGTAATTGAATGCTCTCCGTACGGTACGGTACTCCGTATAATACTGAAGTTAAAATAGCTTTTATTAGAGAAGAAATTTCATATTGAGATATTTCAACAAATTTTAATAGAAGTCTTATTTTTTTATTTGCCTACCAAAATGACTTTACTCTGCCTGATGGTTAGCAGCCTGTGTGATTCAAGAGTGGTGGGCAGCATTTCAAAAGCTATAGTATCCTTTCTAACTCATTATTTTTCTAATTAAATTAGCCGCGGAGTGAACAGTTCCCGAGACTCCGGAGTGTTTGCATTTCCACTAGGCAACATTTGGCGCGCGACATGTTGTACAACAAATTACCCAACATGTTCAAAATTAGCTAGGACCTTTTGTTCCGTTTTATTTACAGTATTTTGTTTACGCGCTGTTGTGCAACGTTGCCGTACATGTTGAACGTCAGGAGTTGTGCGTCAATTGTTACTTAATGGTAACGAGGCTTTAGTGTTAATCCTGGCTCACATAAGTCACAGTGACGGACATTGTTGGTGAGATTGTCCTGTTGTATTTACTTTGTCGTTAAAAAAAAGTAGCAGTTGGACATTTAGACAGTTTGTTCAGAAATGAGGACGACGTTTACTGACTGCACTGCACGTAGCGACGAAACCGTTCAAATTGAAACATTATACGAAAAGACATTACGGTATCGTTTCAAAAGCTGTAGATACCTAGGTAATCGTGGCAAATAATATAGATAGGTTGTTACATTATATAATTTTATACCAAAATAAAATTCAAATGGTTGAGGCACCCGCCTTTTAAACAAAAAGTTTGCGGTTTCAAGCAAGCTCCAATATTTTAAAATTCATGTGTATTTTTTAAAATTAATTATTAACTTATGGTGGAAGGATACTATCCTGAAAGAACGTGCACCAGCTCATTTACGCTGTCACCAGCAAATAATTTTAAATGGTATGTACCTAATATTTAAAATTAAAATATTTTTAAACGTTAATTTACACATGGGTACTCGTATGTTAAAGCAGTAAATAAATCCAAATTTTTTGAGTTATTTATATTAGTATTATAGTAGTATTCAATATTTACTATCTAATTCACTTATGTTCTAAAGTAATCATAAAAATCCACTTACAAATTTATAAAAGTGCGATGCCAAGACACTATCCGACCAATTTTCAAACGTAAAATAGGTGTCACTTTACCTGAAACAAAATACACATTCATTTAAATGGTTGCGATATTGTTGGGATGCACAAATATATTTTTTGTTATCTTTAGCGGTAGGCTAAATAAACAAATGTTATAATAATAAATATATAAGCATAAGGACACATGGCTATGAGCCCATTCGACTCTAAACATTTCACCCTGCATTAAAAGTTGTACACTCGACCCGTTTTTGAGAGCCCATTCGTACCTATTTTAGATACGAATCCAGAAAAATAAAATTAATAATAATTTTAGAGCCCATACCTCATTGAGTTTTCTACTATTTTAGAAGGAAATCAGTACAGTAAGAAAAAAAACTCATTTCAAAATATGTTAAAATATTTAATAAGTTGTGTTACTTTTACAATATAAAGGTTCTTAGAAAGATATTTTCGTTCGCCTCTAAGAATGTTGAGAAATAATCCGAGGTTATGAATGATACTCTGAAATACTCTGAATGAAGAGCTTTTTACTAAAAGAAAAACTTACTAGAATAATGGAAAAAATTTAAATATTGTTTAAAAGAAAATATTATAGTTTTACAAATTATTTTATATAATAATAGGTAACTAAAATTAAACTTAAATGAGAAAACATTTTTTTTTATTTAGCGTCATTTTAGCAGACGTCATTTTATCATTGCTTATTTCAAGTGCTTTACAAGTGTGTGGTGTTGTAGTTAAGTGTGATTATGGTAATTAATAATAATTTTAATAGGATTGTGGATTTTTTGACGTTTATACACGTATATAAAATTGAAATATTATTTTCATCACGTAATATACTGCAAAAATAGTTGAACATATAGTTCATTATTATACACATGTTTTTACGAATACCTATTTTATTGAAATATAGGTGTAAAACCGGGTAATAATTTGATTGTAAACCAAATCACTTGAAGCCATTTTTTCAAGGATTTGTTCTCACTTATTATGCAATTAAATATTATTTACAAATAGCTGAGTTAACTTTTATAATAAGTTATCATTCTTGTAGTGATACTTTTTTATTCTATAATTATTCCTAGAACTCTACAAAATTACAACTACACAATCGGAGTCCTGACATCGCTTCACTAGTCTGCTTGTGACATATTTGTGATTTTAATTATAAGATGTTTTTTTTAATAAACCAGTTAGTATATTTTTGGTATAGTAGGCAAGTGCTT
Source organism: Parascotia fuliginaria (assembly GCA_963082885.1). Taxonomy (NCBI): domain Eukaryota; kingdom Metazoa; phylum Arthropoda; class Insecta; order Lepidoptera; family Erebidae; genus Parascotia; species Parascotia fuliginaria. The sequence goes on from OY720179.1 coordinate 4,010,988, forward strand.
TTTTTAAATAACATGATATTGATAATAAAATATTTTACGTACTCGTGAAAAGAAAGCAATGGCTGTGATTTGAACTATTTATGCACTTTGTGTTTAATTTATAACCTTAGGGTATTTTTAAGACTGATATCTGAACAATTCTCTGTTTTTAAACATTTACAGAAGTTACTATAAATAAACCCGTTAATATATTTTTGGTTGTATTGCTGAGTGCCTTTTTAGTATAACATAATACTGATACAGATTTTTATACCGTCTGTACTTTATACGTACTCGCGAAAAGGAACGAATGGGTGCTGCTGTTATCCCAGGGGTCGAATGTGTACTCAAACCAAGAAAGGGTCAAATCTTTAGGGTCGAATGGGCTCGTAGCCGACACATTAACACGTTGCGGTGTCGTACAAAGATGAACGGATATAGCCGTCGTCGACATGCCTTAAAAGGAGAAGGTTTTCTATTTTTTAAGATTAGATCTTTTAAGACGTATTTTCTACTAAGATTATTTATAATAAAAAAAATATACGTAGCCCGCACTAAAGAATAATTATATCGCGTGTCTTACAAACACTGAAACACAAAATGCACTTAACCGAGTCAATAAATTACCGAATAATTTCTTTAAATGTCTGATAAATAATTCATATTAGACCTTACATCACGTTACGTAGTGCCTGTTGTAGAATGATCGCTAAGTAAGGCCTACACCAATAATAACAAATGTTACATATTCGCGACGTAGCATCACACCGCAACATGACGATGTGTCCCAACCCTTTACCCATTCTTGTTTCCGTACGTATTTTGTATTCTACTCGGCGTTACAAGTAGAATACACAATACGTTCATATTATTGGGAACTGATCAAATTATTTCGCTTAATTAGCTATTAAGGAAAACAAGGACAGATAAGTGGTTGGACTCAACTAAGTACTTATTACTTTGTCATACCTACATGTAGAATCCAAATTGAGTTACTTGGGAACACCAATGATTAAAAGCCTACTGAACTCCATGTTCAACAGTGGTTTTTCCAGTTTACTTAAAGTCAGAGATTATACGTTAGAGTTTGTCACACTGGTCAAGTGTGTTAAGCAGAATTTTACACACAGCAGCTTCTTATTAACTTGTGTCATTTTATGTTTGAACCGTAGCAAGCTCTTTACACAAAGACACACCCAAGTGATCTCTCAAATCGAAACATGTTCCTAGAAACATTCGTGACCAGCTCGCGCTGTCACTCACTTAGTTATGAAGCTCGTACATGTATTATCGTCCTAATAAAAAAAATTGGTATACCTTATCTTTGATATAATTTTAAAATAGCACAAACTTTAAAACAACGTTCTTACTATAAAAAAATATTTAAAAGTATCAGAATAGCTAAAAGCTAGTTAGCTAGGTAGCCAGTCATATATCACTGCTAAATTGTTTATAAAATGTTCAAAGCATATGGTCTTAATCACTATATCTTTTAATTCTATAACATCGTACATGTACCTTCACGAACAAGATTTAAGTATATAATATAACAATCTTAGAAGTAGATGTTACAGGTCCGGTCTCACAGAATCCTTAGTAATGTAAGATCCAATAACTAAGCCCTGTTCGTGGACTTCAGTTGCTATCCTTCGTTATATAGAACTGTTGCCGGCGAATCCGTCCACGTGAAATAATCTATTTCAGTAGACCTCTTGGTATTAGGTACATAGGTATGTATATACTTCGATGTAGTAAAAATGTTAGATTTTCAGGTATTTTGTACGAATACAAAATTTAAAGCTTAATGAAACACACAAAATTTTCAATTTTTTTTTTTAAATCTTGTTTTAACTCCGTCATTTTTCACTAGATATTGTGTAAAGTGACGTCAAAATACGGCAGTTTATTGTATGCACGTGTTTAGGTTAAGCGTAAAAGAAAAACAAGGTCGACTATGGCTTTGCGACATTGTGAGTGTGATAGACGTCTTTCCACGTCATTAGACGTAATAAATTTACGAAAAAAATCATATCTAAAAAAGTGAGAATATCATAATGGAATAATACTAAACAATTGTTTTGAGACGAGTGGCTTGTGTGGTACTTAAAAAAAGACTGGCCTGTGTTAAAATATGTATATAAGTAGGTAGTAACCAGATGAAAAATGACTTTAGAGGAATACATTTCCCGCGGGATAGATTCATTTTGTGTAAAGTGGTTAATCCAATTACTTTTAAACAAATTAATTTTAACCCGCATCCGGTAATAAATTAAAAGATAATTTTAAAATGCGTTTTATATACGAAAGCGTTTTTATATTTTTTTTATTTTAATTTTGCGTTGTTGCTCTAAGCGTTCCGTTTTAATGGCAGTCAGACTTTTTATTAGACGTAATATACCGTTTTTTTAAGTTTGAAGATGCGTCTTTTTCTTTTCCAGAGAATAACTCCTACGTTTCGCCCACTATGTTAAACCCGTTGGTTGGATGTCATTATCCAAGGGCGAGCCTGTTGCTGTTTATCAGACTGCCATGCTATCGCAATTCCAGACTTCATAGTACTGAAAAACCATTAGTTTTATCTGTTGTTCAATGTGAAATAGAACTCAAGACTTCTGTGTGACCTAGGTCACACCTAGGTAAGTTATTGGCATTGTATTGTATTGTCAAATAAATTGACAATCACAACCGTGAATAAAAGAACCGTTATTATTTGTTAATTATCCTCAAGCCTTTTTCGGCTAAACAAATTGTCTACGCCTACAAAAACTGTACATTCGCGTGCTAAGCATTATTATCTAAGATTAATGTTAGTTAGGAAGATAACTGTACTTATTCCTTATTTGGAAAGACGAGTTCGTAATAGGTACTTACTGTTTTTATGTGCTAGCTTAATGTTTCAAAGGTCATTATGATTTGTTTAGTGGTTGAGGTACCTACTAAGAGAGACGCGAACAAAATCTATGCAACTTATTCTGCCCTGCTAAGAAAAAGGAACGCTACTGTGGCATAAAATTCGAAGAAAAATAAGCCTAAATAGTTTTCCATGTGTCATATTGTTTAGTTACGTCTCTATTGACATCGACTTAATTGAGTCTTCAATTTGAGAAAGTATTATATCGTTTTCTACGTCTTTTAAATATGATAACTTTACTACAATTCGACCCGGGACCGTCACACTTCAAGCATGAAAACTTCTCAGTAAATCAAAAAGAGGAGACCCAGAACCAGACCTTGAACCCCTCACAGGTTCCTAATCGCACACAACACTTCCTTTAGCACACGAGTTTAGACAATTACGTAAACAAACAACTCTTTAAGACAATATTTTTGAGAAAAAGTAAGTTTTATGGTAAGTAATTAAGAAAGCCTGTTATGGCAACTTTTATGTTACGAATCAAGTTTAAGAACACGGTTACCTAAATAACAGACATATAATACCTACTAGTATGCAAATTACAAGACAATTTTAGTTACGAGTAAAACCTATAAATAAAAAATCTAATACCGAAATACCTAATACAAAAAGAAAAACTTTGTAGGTGTGTAAGGTACGCCTTTTTAAATAACGCGATGTGAAATTTGGCACAGTTCCACCTCTCAAAATTCTTCCTCTTCTTCATCTACCTGCACGTCCTATATTGGACGCACTTGGCGCAGAATTTTTTCCCTTATTATAACAATAAAAATATTGATAACAAAACCAATAAAAAGGTGCGTGCGTAAGAGTTACAGACGAACTCGAAATTGAAGTCTAAATACGAATTATGACTTCATATCTACGAGTCCTTGTTCTGAGTATCTACAACTACCATAAATATCTACTACATAACTACAACAATGCTATTTAACACCTGCATTTGAAAAAAGGTAAATAAGATAAAATACGAATGCCTAAAAATATATACCCTGTACTTGTTGCAATAAACCTTACAATAGCGAAATAATATTTGTTAATCGGTTCTGTCCTACTACAAATGGGATCGGTTTGGTTTTGTGAAACATAAAAAAGCTGTAATAAATTTTATACTTAATGCTTAGGTATAATTTTATCGATTTAGTATAGGTATTTTATTACATTACGTTTCGTTCTTCTGAATACCTTTATGATGAATCAGCAAAACGTAAAACCTATGACATTAAGTTCAGACGTAATCATCATCATCATCAAAAAAAAGGTCAGATCGGTCCTTTGTAAATTGTAATTGTAATAGGTACTTATTGTAGTTTTGTTGATGGACCTACCCTATGTCGTGTAGGTGTACAAATAAAAAAGTCAAAGTCGTGTTAAAGTAAGTATTAAAATAAAAGTTCAATAACAGTTTAGGTCATACGTTAAATACCTATCTACTTATTATTTATTAACAGTTAAATTGTCACCGTCAGTAAGGTCATTGATAAAAGACGAAATCTCAAAAACAACTTGATCTTTCTGATATTTGTAAGGTAGGAGACATCACCTAAGAACGGAAATAGAGGCCGCAAACTTGCTATATAGTTTAGTTAGTAGTTAGTTTAGTAATAATTTTATTTACTCTCCATGTACTTGTTTTGCTACCATTGGACCTAATTCGAATTACCTAAATTCTTTCTTTTTTTGTAGGTCGCACAAAATTAAGATTATGCTTGTGCTCTATGTGGAAATTAAGCCCACAGCCTCCTGCATGGCATTTGCACGCACTCCCACTACACCACTGAGGCAGTTCAACTTCGGAATATCGATAACACTTGACATAGATTAGCGAGTTATATGTAAATGTTATTTATAGTTCTCAAAGAGCCTAGCGGTTTTTTCTACCGGTATTATTCGAGCTTGGGATGATCTCATCACAAGTTACAATGATGACTTCACCAATATAAGTAAACATACATAATTATATCTATTCAACTTTAGCCTTTCGGAAAGCCTTGACAGAATTAAGGAGAATTAAAGGTGATGTCCCCCTATTTCGAGAGGCTAAACTGGAAATAAAATAATTTTATAAAATTAATTATTACTACTTAATTATCCTTAATTGAAGCATGCTTCTTCTCGAGTTAGCAAGTGCATACTTAGGTATATTAATGCCATGTTGTGATTTAGCAGATTAGGTCTTCTTCTTTCGAGTCGATGGTTCTATTATGTTCAGCCCAGTAAGTGGCTACGGCAATGAAAAACATTAGTGGCACTTTTAAGGTCATCCTCATTGAATTTGCATGGGCAGCTTCGACACTACAGTAAATGTGCCATAGTCTGGTCAGGGGCGCCACACAGACATTTAGTATCTTTTGCAACGACCAACCTGGGATCGCAATCGATTAAGCGATTTCCATGTAGCCCATGGCAGACCCGGGACCAGGAAGTATATGTTCTCGAGTTTAATTTGGTGGTAATGAAAACTTTTCCTGCCAAAGCTTTATCCTAGTCCTGGCTGGCTGATCCTACAAGGGCTTTCTGGTTTGCAAAAAACTGTTACGGCTCTTCAGCCTACCAGGAGGTTATTCGTGGCCATGCAAAGGGTGTCTGACATCTGATTCCTATTGCTGCTTTTCGAGAGCACAGCATACCTCTCTTCAGTAGATTAGGTTATATTGATAGATGTCACGGCGAGAACTGTAGGATGATTCCCCCCCGATAGAAATATTAGTGTAATCCAAAAATGTTTGTTTCGAAAGGCCCGCTAAACTTTGTGATTGGTAATAAGTATCGATAAAGGCAAGAGCAGCCTGATTTAAAAAGTTTTACATTCTACGAGCACTCATGTCTATACTATCTGAGTAGGTACCTTATGTTTCTCTTCCTAACTCCTTACTTAAACTTTCTCTTACTAAGTAGCTAATCAAATGCTCCTAAATGACGCACTGTACTGATGGTAGGATAGATTGTGACTAATGCAATTGCAAGTAGAGCATATTTCTTCTAATACACATATTTTTAAGCAGTATTTACGCATTAGCAGGAATCTAACACGACACAAGCAGTATCGCCATGATTGTGCATTTTCATATTATATACGGCCATTATTCGTTTATTAACTTAATGTTGACGGTCAAACTATCGTATCGAAGATGAATTGAATGAAACATAAGAGAAAATCCCAGTAGCAACAGTTCTATCACAGGACGTGATAGAACTGTTGCTACTGGGATTTTCTCTACACCAATTAAAGTTGGTCCTTGTCGAACAGTGGACTTCGCACGGTTGAAATAATAATAATAAATAGTCCAGTCAGGCTGCTCAACATTTAAAGCCTGAAGAGAGAGATAAAAACAGAAGGCTTAATAAACTAAAGCTTAATAAAATGAATAAGACGTCTATAATAAACTTAGTAGACTTATTCTGCCAAGCAAATCTCACTGATTATATACTGTTATTCCAAGTTTAATACTTATACATGAGCTTTAAGAGTTATTATAATTTAACAGATAATATTTAGTTACGTCCTTTATGACCTTAAACCCTAATATGGACGAGAAAGTTTATTGGTATTAAGTCTTATGATATCAATATGTAATTACGTTTTGAAATTGCGCTCAACCTACGCCGTAGATTTAGACGTCTATAAGTCTATAATATAGACATGTTTATAGGTAAGTTCTAGAAAACCATATACCTAGTTTGGTCAATGAGTGAGCTCACAAGAGGATGTTGAATGAGAAATTGAAGAAATGAGATGGAAAAGTCGAAAGCAGAAAGTTTGACTTCAGAACTTTGTTTGGACTAGTCAGGAGATAAACATACTTACCCCTCCAAGGTGAGCCCGAGGGGGAGGGCACAAAGAAGGTTCCACTTTTGGGTTTTTTTGCTTGCATCTCGAAAAGGGTGCGTCGTACAATATTTTGTTGTTACATAATGAAAGGTGATAAAATTTTATCATTTACATTTTTATCTCCAATTTTTTCTAAAATACGAAAAAGTGCGAAAAATACGAATTATGTAATTTATTTAACACAAAATATGACATCACGTCTAGATCTTGTCTCCTAAGTGTAGACATAAATGTCACCTATCATAAAACAAAAGATAATATCATACAACAAAAAAAAACACGTCAATTGAAAAATAAAAGGCGGATCTATCAATGTTGTATGTCATCCCCTTAAGCCTTCGTTTTTCCTTGTAATAAATTAAATAATGAGGTAAAGAAACAAAAAAGAACACAACAAGTTATTTCATTGTTCTCATAAAACGTCAATTAAATAACGTCGGCTTCATCAAACCATAAAAAAATGACCTCTAAAAGAGTCTGCGAAGAACTGTTTATAAAAATAAATATTTTTATAAATTTAGACAATCACTGCGACTACCATAAGGCCAAATACTCAAATGGCAGTTAGATTGTGGTTAGATTCTTAGCAGTCTTTAAAGGTTGTCTGGAAGAGATTGCTGTTAACCACAGATGACAAAACAGGGTACCTGATGATAAGATTGTACAGCTACTGTCTGTGTTGGTTAATGTATTATACTGGGTGGCGCAAAAGTACTGGCACTAAAGAAAATACTTTTTTTTTTTATATATGACATTTTCTGTCATTCTGTTGTTGAAAATTGTGTAGAGAACAAATGTAAAATACACTGAAAATAAACATGGACCGTTTTACTCCCCAAGAACGTGGAATAATTGTGTCAATGTTCTTACGGAATAATTCATCAGTGATAAGAACACAACGTGAATTTCGTCGACGATTTCCCCACCGTCCGGCACCGATTGGTCGCACAATTCGACGCTTTGCCACACGCCTTGAAGCAACTGGCTCAACATTGGATAGACCTAAGTCTGGGAGACCAAGAACAGGCCGTTCAGCTGAAAATATCGATGCTGTGCGCGAAGATGTGGAAGAGTGTCCAGAAACATCAACGAGGCGACGTGCCACGCAATTGGGCATTTCCAGACGGACCCTGCAGCGTATTTTGGTGAAAGACTTAAAGATGTTCCCGTATAAAACTCAAATGACTCATCAGCTGCTGCCTGCTGACCACCGAGCTCGTCTAGATTACTGCCAGCGCGTCATAAACCTCAACCTTGAAGAGGATGATTTTCCTTCAAAATTGGTTATGAGTGACGAAGCGCATTTCCATCTCTCAGGGCATGTCAATAAGCAGAATACTCGGTTCTGGGGCACTGATAATCCGCGCATTATTCAAGAAACACCTCTACACCCACTAAAAGTTACTGTATGGTGTGGCATCTGTGTTGACAGAGTGATCGGACCCTATTTTTTCGAAGACGCTGGAGGCAATGCGATTACTGTCACTGGAGAACGCTACAGAACCATGTTACGTGAGTTTTTGATACCCAGTTTGGACGAATTGGGGCTGGAGCACATCTGGTTTCAACAAGACGGCGCTACGGCACACACAGCGCGCGACACTATGGACTTAGTGAGGGACGCTTTTCCAGGCCGAGTTATCTCTCGTTTTGGCGATTTGCCTTGGCCTGCAAGATCACCCGATCTGACCAGTCCAGACTTCTTTCTTTGGGGTTTTTTGAAATCTCGGGTGTATGTGAACAAGCCACAGACTCTCGCAGCTCTAAAAGAAAACATTCGTCAAGAAATAACGAACATATCGCAGGAAGTGTTACGGCAAGTTATGCAAAATGTCATAAATAGGGCTCAAATGTGTATCAACTCTGGAGGTCACCATTTAAAAGACATCATCTTTAAATCCTAATGGTACGAAATTTAATGGCACACATATACATTTAAAAAAATCTAAATCTAGTTTTCTAATTTAGAAAAAATGTTATAGCTGAACCAAATAGGGTCTTTACTTTTGCGCCACCCGTTATAAGATTATGTATTTATTTATTTAATGTAAAATAAGAAAATTGTCTATCCATCTTTTCTATGAGAGAGACTGCTTGAGATTTAATTGCTAGGCAGTAGGCACTTACAATTTAGTGATGTGTAAGTATTTAGAGATTACAGATAGCGGGTTTAATCCCAGATAGAATTAGTGTTTTTTTTTTGTTTATGACGGATCATCTGTAGTCCTTAAATGTGTCCACGTAACACGCACTGTACCTAGGTAGATAAGCGATAAATCTACTTTAATAATTATGTCCTGAGAAAGCGACTTCATGATCAGTTATTAAATAAGATGATAATATTTCGCAACTATTTAGTTTGGAATATTTTATTGGCCCACAGTTCGTCGCAATTGATGGTAAGTCATCATTAAAGTATTAAAGACGGTGTCACTAGTCTGCCTGTCAAGCGTGCCTGTCAAGCGTGGTAACAATGGCAAACTCTTCGATAGACTTATATTCAGCAATAGACGTCCTTAGGCTGATAAATAAACTGTTTGTTGTCTGTAAAGTCGGTTTACGAACGATAATTTTACGTGATATCGTCATACCAAAACTAAAAATTGCATACTTTTATGAATTGAATTGAATTATTATCACTGAATTATCATTACATTTTGTGTAAATACAAAGAAGAATTTTGCACAAAGCCAAACGCTTAGGCCGATCGTGCCTCTCTATCGCACTGTTCCGCGCTCTCGCTTGCACGCGGAACGTGACATTTTTTCGTGCGTGCAGCCGGCGTTCATCGATTTATAAGACGTTATCGCGTCATAAAATTAAATGATGTGAAGTTCATTCAGCTAAAATGATGATTACCTTATGTACCTACAGTCCAGTAGTTGTATGTTTTATCTAGGGCGAAAGTAAGTACTTATACCTTCATTAGTTCTTGTTTAGAGAATCTCATTTGTTCGTTACCGCGTTGCGGTGACCTATCAAACATTACATACCTAATTGTGCTTTATTAACTTTAATAAACAGCGAGTAAGAGCGTAATTTTCATCATACGAGTACGTTCGCTACTAGATATAATATATTATGTACCTATACAGGGTTGCCAACTGTTTGCTAGATAATTTTTATTTGCCGTCTGTGTGTCAAGCTTACCTAATGGTGGACAGTAAACTTCGCTAAAATACATAGGCAACGTAAAATGTTAGTTTTGCCATGTAATATTTGAACCAAAACAATAGTACCCAAAACGCAGTATAAAATATAGGTTATTGTAGATTCGCCACATTTTTTATGAACATTTTGTGAAATGTGAATCGAAAATGTGGCGAATCTACAACAACCCAAATATAGGTATTTAATTTTTTTTGCATCGTGTCTAAAAAGCAAAATATAACGGTTATTTAAAAAACCCCTTTATTTTGGATATTATATTCGATTTTGCATGGTCACGCTAATAATAAATAACCTGAGCGACGGGTTCAATAAGCAAGGTCGTGGGCTACTGAGTGATTGCTATGGGCTACACGATATTGGTGCCTTTAACACCGTAAGTATACGCAAATCTGTATCATTACCAGTTTTCCTTTTTGCAAGCGGTTTCCTTCTACCATTTCAATCCGTAGCTAATTTTCCCTAGACAGGTCCCAACGGTTTCAATTTTATTTTGCCTGTATATTAATTACAAATGGCAACCCTACGGTATACCGACAAGACTAGATAATAATCAAAATTTAATTATGGTTTATACCATGAGCCATGCGTCCAATAATTGGTTTGTGTCGAAATTATTAAATTGTATGAGAGGTTGTGGAAAGCTGTTACGAGCACACATAAACGGCCTTGCTGTCTTACGTTTCCGTTGACATAACGTCTTTAATTATTAATTATAGTGGTATTAGTACAACACCTTAATTGAAAACGCCTTCATTATTCTTTTATACGTACACGACGTAACAAAAGCCGGAGTAACAAACGAATAAATTTCAAAGTATAATTTAAATGTTCCAAAAACATGAATACAGACAAACAAAAAGCTTTTTTTAAAGAGGTTGTTAAAACCAGCCAGATTTAAAATGAACACTGGCGTTAAAAGAAATAACGGTTCGGTGTTTATTTTAATTAATTTTGCATGTAAACGTGTTATTGTTTTTATTATGTGCATGTATAAAAACAGCGTAAGTATAATCAGTATGCACGCGATTTTGCAATCTGTCGCTGTCTTATTCCTATTTCAAAATTGTAAATTATAAATTGCATCACATTTCTTTTTTAACGTGTTACATAATGTCTCACTACATTTTCGTGTTGTACGTGTGTTTTTTATTCTGTGTTCTGTCGTCGGACATTCATTACAGGTGTGGCCAATATAATATAATGCTAGCTGCGCCCTGTGGCTTAGTCCGCACAAAACATGGTATGTGTTTTACTCGGGAACCAAACCGATTTTCGGATAAAAAGTATCCTTTATCCGTCTCCGGGACTGTATCTATATACATACCAATTTTTAAAGAAATCGGTTCAGCCGTTTAGGTGCTGAGTGGTAAAAAACACACACACACACACTCGTACGCACGCACACATACATACACAAATACAAACAAACTTTCTCATTTCTATCATTAGTAGGATTAATATAATAATTCTTCGTAATATACTCTCGCTAATATAGGTAGTCGCTCGTAATATAGTCGCTTTAAGTATTCGTATAATAGCTATAGGCACTAGTGCTATTATTTATTCTAAGACGCAGTATTTGTTTGCACTGTATCATGGTAGTGTGTACTAAATAATGGGTAACTAAAGTATTGTATGTTAATATGAAATAAGTAATATAATACTCAATTTCAGGAATATCTAAATAGCAGCACTATATAACCTCTCAATCGAACCCCTCAATCGAACCTTTCAATCGAACCTCTCAATCGGTAATATTAGTCTGTGCAAAAACATAATTAATAGTACGAAACGTAGTGCCGAGTATAACGAAGTTTTCATTAATGTAAACTAGTAGCCGTGGTTAAGTTTTGTTAGTTTTTTGAAAAACGTAATGTTATTTCTCTGAAGTGGCAATGGACAGGACACATAGCTCACAGAACTGACGACCGTTGGGGCAGAAAGATTTAGAGTGGCTCTCAAGGTGGCTCACAACCGGCCACGGTGGCAAAATTGGAGGAGGCCTATGTCCAGCAGTGGACGTCTTTGATGATGAATGTTATTTCATTGTTTGGAATATGAGCTGACCACGAGCTGACAATTGTCAAGAGGCTTGTTGAAAACCAATGTACAAGTATGAGGTATTGGACTTATTAATAATAAAAATATTTATTGTATTGTTATTTTATTACAGATAATAAATAATGTATTTACTAAAAGAACATATATATTTTCGGAGACCCAGGTTGCGTTTGGACGATGGCGATGAATAAGGTCAGTGCATAGAAAACAGGTTATATCATTTTAGCTCCTGAGCGCATATAAAATGATTACTCAACAACCGGTCGGCTATGTAAGATTCGCAGCTCTTGTGAGTCGATTAAATTAAATTAAGATATTCATATTCTAACATAACTTGTACCTCTTAACTCGCTGCACCTAATCTAGGTATTTATTACATTAACATGGACAATTTAACACTTCATACAAAAACGACATGACCTAATACCAGAATAAAACAGCTGGGATAACATATTCCTTTTCTTCTTCTACTTTTGTTTATATTTTTTCCCCATAAGACGGATTTTTATTCGGACTAAAAAGTGACTAACTTCTAACACAGAGATCGGTGCAAAATTAAATCATTCACGGTTGACTAAACCAAAACGAATACCTACGCAAAATGATAAAATAGTATCTAATAATACCAGTGCGGAACTGTCCTACTGGTAGAGCAAAGGCCTCTGCTCATAATGAGAAGTCAAGCATAATCACCACGCTTACGGAAGGCGGATTGGGAATTCCAGACATTTTTAAATTATCTACTTAATGTGATTTTTATTCTAGATCTTTTTGAGAAATAAACTTGTGCGTGAGGATTGAGTGATCCTTTTTAAAAGTTGTCTTAACCAGATAAACTTAGAAATCACTCAACGATCCTACTAACTGTCTGAATCATGCGATGTCCACCTCTAGTGGTCCACCGGAACCGGCGGTTTTTAACTAATTTTATAATATTATAATAAGGCCAGTAATTACGCTAAGTGCATAAGTAATAAGTATCTTCGTGCTGTGCATTAATAGCCGGCGATCGTTTTATTCACCGCATTGTTTAGTTTTAATCTTTAACTTCATAATTTATTATTACGCCTAAAGTCATTGAAATAAAAATGGCTATTAGTCTAGTAGTAGTATTAGTAAAATCTTAATCAAGCAGACCTCTTTTTGCATAAATCACAAACTTATTGTCTCTTTGCTAATAAATAATAAAATAGTTTGTTAGCATTTAAATATGTAAGAATTTAGAAACTTACGATAGAAGAAGAAATTTGTCTAAATCCAAAAGCTGAAGTTTTACACATGCCATCATCCTGACGTCCAAAGAATTTTTCCAAGTTTGACTAGATTCCCATCAGAGCCAGAACACAATATGTCGTTGTAAAAGTTCTGCTCTAGGGAGGAGCGACACATTCACTTGTGAAATAACACCCTAAAGACTTGACTAAGTCCAAACTGCGAACACAAATTACATTAAGTGCGCTAGTTATAAACCTCTTGTGTTCACACTTGCACATATATGGGTAATTACATTTGGAATAACAATGACTATTTTCTTAGCAGCTTTCGATACAACAAAAGTTAATTTAATGGGATTGTATTTTTTTTTTTCATTTTTTATTGAATGTTTCTTTGAAAAATAGGTGATATAATATAAAAACAATAATAATACCTAATTAAAATTTTTAAACACGACCTTTTTGTCTTCCAATCCATGTAAAACTGTTCTTAAGGCAGTTGTCCCACCGCCGGCGAGTAAACTCGTAACTATAACTATCGGCTATTTTATCGTTCAAGAAACGTACAATACATACCGTCTAAACAATAGAGATGCATATATTAATAGTTTAACGCTGACTGTTAACAATTACTACTGCGACTATGTAAGAAGACCTTACGAACAGAATCACGTATGCTGCAAAGCCAATATTTATAGAAGCCTTCTAAAAGTTCACTACTCTGTCAGCGAAGTAACTAACAACAAATTTTAAGACTAATAATAGAACAAAAACACATCCCTACTCTGCGAGCGTATAATAGTATTAATAATAATTGATTTCAGGCATCAAGGCCTATATAATAAATACCTTAATCTAAAATACATATTAATAAACTAATATATTATCTAAAATACAATCACTTTTTCGGCATCGTGTTACGCAGTTCGGTGTTGCTAAGTCTTCCACGAAAGCGTATAAATATGGCCATTAGAAACAGCCACGGAGTCCTACGTATTCTCGACGAGTACGTACCTATTCAAGAGAATATACAATAAAAATGTTTTCCGAGAAACATTCAAGTATTATGCACCACCCCTCTTGCGCTATTTTAAAACACATGTAATGGCAAGGAAAAAGCTATTTCTTTAACCAGAATATTGGGTATTAGGACCAATGAAAGACGTGAGTTCATGAACTACTTTGTATATTATTAGTTATTATTTAATAGGAGAGGTGTGTGTTCACTCTCGCTCAATACAGGCGGGATACTACGGAATACTGACTAGTAACCGAGCTGTTATTTGTATAAAAAGGTTCTTATGAAGGGACTCTAAACCACTTAAGTGGGACGGATATATTTTTGTATATTCCAACACGCCCCCTCAAAAATAAATCCTTTTTCTAAAATAAATTATCTTATAAAACAATTAAACAATAATAATATCACACACCTTCCTTCTCTGGGAGTATAATCATATTTGGTTCACCATTCGATGCGCAGGATTAGGGAAAACCCAGAAAAACCTAATCAAACCAAATCATTAATAATTATTTTCTTAATTAAAATTAAGTTCTACATAATTCATAACTATTTACACATTTTATAAACTGTGTAACCCTTAGTTCCTTTATGTTTTGTATCCTTACATTACTTCGAGATTTTCTCTCATCTCAGTAAAACGAAACGTCGGTAAAGGCTTGGTTAGGATGTCTGCTTATTGATTACCTGTGGAAACATAAATAATTTTAATAACATTATTTTCACCAATTCTCTGAAAAAGTGATACTTCTCAATGTGTTTTGATCTTTTGTGGCTCGTAGGATTATTTGCAATGTTTAGATACCAATTATTGTCCTAATATATATAGGAATCGCATTTGGTATTTTTATATTAATACTGGTCACTAAGGATTTTAACCATAATACTTCTCTAACAGCTTCATATAAAGCCATAAATTCTGCTTCAGTTAATGAAGCGGCCACTTTGAGTTGCGTCTTTATGTTCCAGCATATTGTACTTTGTTCAAATAATTTAAACAAATAGCCACTTGTACTTTTACGGCCTAATTCATTGCTTTCCCAATCTGAGTCAACAAAGTCACTAAGAATGTCACTTTAAATATCACTTCGCACAGAATTATGATAAGTTAAAATTCATAGTCCCTTTCAAGTATCGTAGGTAATAAATATCCTTTTAAATATATAACCAAAGTGTGGGATTGTTTTTGTTAGCAAATCTACTCAAGATGTTAATGCTAAAACTTAAATCAGGACGAGTGCATACCATATTATACGTCAAGCACCCTTTTAGGTTTTTACAAGGGGCATTTATGGTCTCACTTGAATTCAAAGAGATATAATCTATTTTGGTTTCTAAAGGCGTTTTGACAGTTTTATAGTCACTCATGTTGAACTTTTCTAAAAACTGTTTTTATCTATATTTCTTGGTCTAAAGTGATTTTGTTTTTATACTTTTGCACTTTTATTTCCAAGAAACCCAGAAACAATGACGAACAAGTTTCTTTTAAGTGTACCATTTTAAATTTGTTCACTTAATAATTTTTCAAAACTATTTATGGTATTTATATTAGCTGTCGATATTATAGATCATCGACTTAAAGTACAACATAAATGTTTTTAAGAATATCACCCGCATCTAAAATATAAATATAGCGGTCAGCTGATGAGTAGGTGTCAAAAACCTTTCTTAATTAAAGATTGTTCAAAAATTTGAAAACAACAACAGGCAAACTGTTTTAATCCATACAACGATTTATTTAATTTGCAAATTGAACTATTAATTGAATTTGCGGTACCTTTAGGAATTATCATAATATGTATATATGTATATACTTATCCTTCCTTTAATTTTCATTTAAAAATGCTGTTATTACATCCATATGGTGGAGTAATAAATTAAACTGATTTTCAAAAGCTATTAAAAATCGGCAACTAGGAATTCTTGCAACTAGTGCAAAAGTTTCATATACCTATTGTTGACTGAAACCACTGGCTACTAAACGAGCTTTATATTTTTCTCAACGGATTTTAAAACTCATTTTTATTGAAAATAGATAAAATTTCTATGTTCCGGTTTTTGAACTAATGTCCAGGTTTCATTATTAATTAATGCTTTAATTGCCTCATTGATAGCATTTTTCAAAAATACTTTATCATTCCTGGATTCAATTTCTTTCTATGGTGTAGATATTTTGCATAGTAAAGAGTATGCGTACAGCAAATAGTTCATTAGAACTATCATCTGCTTTTTATTATAAGATACAGCAGGTAAGTTTTTAATTCGCTCATTTTGTCTATAAAGTCATTTTATTTCGAGATAAAGTCATCTTATTTTGCAATCAAGAGCCATCTGTTTTACTTACAGATTTATATTTGAGCCATATCTGTTTTACTTACAGATTTATATTTTGAAATGAAGAGTCATCTGTTTTACTTACAGACTTATATTTTGAGCCATATCTGTTTCACTTACAGATTTATATTTTGAAATGAAGAGTCATCTGTTTTACTTACAGACTTATATTTTGAGCCATATCTGTTTCACTTACAGATTTATATTTTGAAATGAAGTGCTATCTGTTTCACTTACAGATTTATTAGGTGGTGGACCTAATGATACAGGTATTTCCTCAGTTTATTTACACGGTTTGTCTTCGACAAACCTGTCAGAGTTATCCGAGTTAACGCAATTTTTAAGTTTCACTCGAATAGGCCTTAATGGCCTACTTGACAAGAAATTAATCTCATCAACTATCACATCTCTGACTTTTACAAACTGCTTGTTATCCACATCCCACACCTTATAAGAATTCGGTTCATAACCAATTAATATCCCTTTTAAGGATTTTTCACCGAACTTGGTTTTTCTAGTTATATTTGAAAATAAACAGGCGAACCGAAAATCTTTAAATATTTTACTTGTGGCTTTTTTATTATGCCACAATTCAAATGGTGTGTTAATCATTTTCAGTGCTTTTGTGGGGCTCATATTTATTAAATATTGTAGCTGTCAACACAGCCTCCCACCAGAACGTTTTATCTTGTTTAGCACCAGATACCATGCCACGACTTCGTTCTGTTTTATGTTCTAATTATTCTTTCAGCAATCCCTTTTAATGCAGGGGTATGCAGCACTGTTATGTGGTAACTTATACCTTTTTGCACATAATACTTTTTCATTTCACAAAAAAATCACCACCGTTATCACAATATAGATTGACAATTCTCGAATTAAAATGAGCTTCACATTTTGCTAAATAATCTTGAAACGTTATAAAACCGTCTGATTTACGAGACACTGAATATGTAGCGCAGTAGTGTGTGTATTCGTCAACAAAAAGAAATACAAAATACTTTTGCAGTCAAGTGTTGTAGGAGTTATGGGACCACATAATCTGTTTGCACATTAAATAGAGGTCGTTTTATAATTTTAAATTTTAATTGATTAAATGGCAGACATGCTTGTTTTCCATTTATACAAGCTTCACTTATTGTCATTTGGTGTAATATGCTTTATCAGTTCGATATAAATTTGTTTGTTTTTTATTTGCACAAACTTAGATTTACCAATATGACCAAGTCTTTAATGCCATAATTCATAATTATTGTTTACGATTCTATTTATTGAGCTTTTAGTATTCGAAGCACATTTTCATACATAAAATTAATTCCTATTAAATTGTTCAAAGACTTACCCTTTGTTACCATCTTACCCATGTTGATTATTTTCACACCATCATCATTGTCAAAAACGACGGTCAAACCTGCTTTTATTTGTATTTTCTTTACCGACAGCAGGTTATAGGGAATCTATGAACAGTAGAGAACATCCATGTAGGATTTCTTTCATGCCCAATTCACTGGTAACCGGAATGTTGCCCTTTTTTGTTGCTCTTATGTATGTGCCGTTTTGCGCAATTAAGATATTTATTGGATTATCCAGTTCTATATAGTTTCTTACGAGATCTTCTCATTTTGCTTGTCGCTTGTGTACTCATAATTTCCGACCTTTTTTTTTTTTTTAAAGTAGCCTTTTTGTCTGCAATGCTGACACTTAATGTTGGATTTGTTTATGGTATTTAATGTGTTCTCATAAAATTTTCTTCGATTCAAGTTACTTTTAAATATCAATTACTGCTCATACTAGTCGAATTTGATGTTGCGTGTAGAATTTTCATGCTGGATTCACGTCTCTCATTTGTCAATTGTATTTCGTGATCAAGAAGCCGAATTTGTAACAGATGTTAAGTTTATGTTATCTTCTGCCAAAGTCTCAATGACTGTAACGACACCATTATATAACTGTTAGGTAGGGTCATAAATAGGTGTGTTACTTATCTCCTTCCTCTAATTTGGCACTATCGTATTCTTAGCGATCCTCTGCCTTTTGTTCTATTCGCTGTCCGGTTTTTCAGGAAGTCCTTCATCAATTACACTTAGCACATCAAGTTCACTTAGTAAATTACGCATTCTAAGTTTCCATATACTATATTTCTCCCGTCAAACGGTTTAATATTTCTTTTTGTATTTAATTTGTCCATTGTATTAAATTACTAAATCTTACTTGATATTAAATTGATATCAAAATACTTTAATTAAATAACACAAGTATTTTACACACTACGCACTTAAAGTGTTCCTTTTATTTGAAACTAAACACTATTTTATTTAGTCTAATTCACTGGGCCCATAACCTATTGGGTATTAGGACCAATGAAAGACGTGAGTTCATGAACTACTTTGTATATTATTAGTTATTATTTAATAGGAGAGGTGTGTGTTCACTCTCGCTCAATACAGGCGGGATACTACGGAATACTGACTAGTAACCGAGCTGTTATTTGTATAAAAAGGTTCTTATGAAGGGACTCTAAACCACTTAAGTGGGACGGATATATTTTTGTATATTCCAACACAGAAAAATCATTGAACCTCATAATTTTTCCTCGACAGTAGACCCTTGTTTGTTTAAAATTATACTTAATATTTGGTACAATAAGCTCACCAGATACCGCGCGAATCGATGAATAGAAAATAGTGTGAAAAATATTGCTACAAAAGATTCGGGTTACGTAAACAATTTAAGAGGGTGAGGATCCTTATACGTAGAGGTGTTTGCATATGATTTATGTAGCATTAGCACTCATGGTAATAATGGTACGGTGGCTCCAAGGTCAGGCAGCCGCTGCATAATGGCGACAAACAAATCGTGTCGCAACATTCGCATCATTGATAAATAGTGTTGTAATCTTATTATGTTGCTTACCCACAAGTTAAAAGCTATCAAGATTGAAACATACTTGGTATTTCTTGAGAATAACTTATAGAGGTATTGTTTATTTTTAAAGGTTGTGAAGGAAGGTAGCCTCATTGTTCAACATCTATTTATACTTCAGCGGTGTATTAGTTATTGTACTATTAACTTGAACGTGGGAAGGAACGTTCCATTGATTACGGCAAGCGAAAAAACGAGCAATCGTATTGAAATAGCTAAGGTTCTAATTCTCTAAAATCTTCTGAGTATTTTTTTTCTTGTAAGTTCTTACGTTTTAGGAAAACATAGCAAGTGGGGCCTTTAGCACTCGTTTTACTCAAGCCAAGTTGCGACGCTGCTTCTTTGATAGCTCGTTATAAGGAACAAAGCCAACACAACATCAAACGAGGCGTTTCTTTACGCTGTGACATTTTAATAACGGTTCTCCAATTGGTTTCCCATTTTGTTGTTAACGTCAATGGTCGATAGTAGTCCAATAAATTGTTTTAATGAGTACGTTTTGTAAGATCCATACTTACTTCCATCCATAATATCCATACTAATATTATAAATACCAAAGTAACTTTGTTTGTCTGTTACGCTTTTACGCCTAAACCGGAGCAACATAGGCTATCGATTCATCGCGGAAAAATGACTCAAAGGGGTTGAAATAGAGGATGAAAGTTTGTATGAAAA
Source organism: Parascotia fuliginaria (assembly GCA_963082885.1). NCBI lineage: Eukaryota > Metazoa > Arthropoda > Insecta > Lepidoptera > Erebidae > Parascotia > Parascotia fuliginaria. Next base: position 4,031,111 of record OY720179.1, read on the forward strand.
ATCGTCAATGTATAAAAAGAGACATGTCCATGATTAGAAAAATATACTATGCGATATCAGACATTCACGGGAGCGGAGCTGCGGGGAACAGCTAGTTATTGAATTAGATACCACTAAAATGGGCTCCACTCTGCCTGATAGTAAGCAGTCAACGGAATTAAAGAGTAGTGGACTTCGTTCGGACAATTACTACCGTGACAGACGTTCCGCTGACATGGCAGCTTTGTTAAAAACGAGAGTTAAGAGCACAATAGCGCTTAGTAGGTAATAGGTATATCGTCACTATTATAGACAAAACCACAAACTCGAAGGACTATCGAACCGGTTTCTATAATTAATAATTCAATTTATTAGCTCGTGATATAGAAAGCCGGACATTGACATAGACTAGTTTTTACCGGACTGCTAAAGGATCGCTATGAGCAGCGATTTATTTTGTGCTTCGTACTACTAATATGGATGAGCAACGACTTACGATCGCATGGGTGCACTCATCTACCACCAATGGCAATAAAAAGTAAAATAAGTATTGTATGTAAGTATTTTAAAAAATATAAAGTAAAAAAAAATTTAATCAAAAGACACCTTCAGTAAAAACAAAAGATGAAAACATCCAGGCAATCATGACCGCACTACATAACGCACTACACTCGAGGCACAGGAAACTAAATCTGGACTATGTAGATTTAAAATAGGTCACCTGTCATGTACACGGTAAGTAATTATATGATTAAGGACTAGCATGAAAGGCTCATCCCGCCCGCATCTGACCTAAAGTTTTAAAAAGCTATTAATATTTATTTATACTTATATAGAGAAAATAAGTAATAATAAGTATCTACATAATACTTTCTTAAAACCTACCTGCCTAAAAACTGAAAATAAATAAAAAAATAAGTTTGATAAATACTACTATCAAGCTGCACGGAACAAGTTACAAGAAAACGTTAAAATGTTTATTAGCAAACCCGGTCCCGCTTAGTCTCTGGAAAATGTAAACGAGCTAGTATACATAGGTAACTATCAACTGGTAGCTACGAAGTCATTTGCCATGTAATGAGACTCATTGCCCTCTGCAAACCAGTTCGACGCGGGAACACGAACTGGAATAGCAGTAAGCGCCTTCCGCGCCCGAAGATTACGAATCAATTAAAAAACAGTAAAAAAAAAATTCGACTTAGTTAAATAAACAATAAAAACTTCTAAATATGTGTACTTATTACTTACAAACGTTTAAATGACCTTCTTTCTAACTAAAAAAAACTGCTTGGCATGATTGCATCCGCCAGGGGTATTGTGTCCGATCAGTCATGGTCTCGTTCATGATCGCACGAACAAGCTCGGCCTAAAACGTAGCTAACTGCTTCACATTTCGTGATGAGAAATTACGAAACAAGGAAGTTTCGTGAGATTCTATCGCGCTGTATTATCGTATATCTCGATGTGGTGATGCTGTGAAAAATTGGCAAAACAATTTAAGAGAGACGTAATATCTGTAGTGTAATATCTGATATGATCCGGGCAGCACGTCTAGACGCAGAGGTGGTTGGCAGCTCGCCGTGGAGCCCCGCAGTCCCCCTCGCGCCACTGTGCCGTTAGCCGGATGCCACAGCGCCCGTTTGTTATGCAACTGATGTGTCCCTCGTTTGCCGTACCGACGCGGATCGTGCGTCGGCGGCGTCGCTCGGCTCATGCGCTTGCGCATAATATAACAATACAAGTTTTAAACTAATTACTATGGCACCCGACGTTCAACTTTAATTTATGCCAAATTACAAACCATGTTGGTAAAGTATTTGTATATCATTATTACACTGCGTTGCAAATTTACAAAAGAAACCAACCTTTGAAAAAATAATAGTATAACGAAGTGGGTATTTAATAAAAATATCTAATCCGTATTTTAAAAGAACCAAGCTTAACTAATATGGAATAAATGAATTCAGGTTCGTACATCCGGTTTCACCTTAAAAGTGGCGTCTGTCTAAGGATTGATATGGAACGAATAAGTCCCCTATTAGTAACGGATTCTTCGACATATAGAGCTACGATAACCAATAGATGCCTTCTATAGAATGTATCCTATACAAACCATATTTGACTGCCTGTGGTTCAGTGGTAATGTGTAGGGACTGCCACGCAGAGGTCGCGGGTTCGATTCCCACTCAGTGCAAATATTTGTTAGCATGAACATGTCTATTTGCATTGGTCTGGGTGTTTCTATGTATAATATGTATGTATTTACAAAAAGAAAAGTATCTAAGTATGTTTATCCGCATTCTAAAACCCCATATCACAAGCTATTAATATATGCTTACTTTGGGTCTAAATGGCGTTTTGTGTAGTTGTTGAAATATTATTATTATTATATAAAAATGAGACTAAAAAAATAAAATTTAAAATATAACAGTAAATACACCTAAATTTAACTTGTGCTTGACAAGGAAGTCCTTATTTATCTGAACTGCAGTGCCGCACTCACTAGGGATTAAGTTTGTGCGAAATAAAAGAGAAAATCTTCAACCTCTATATAAGCTTATCCAAATATCGTGTCAGCATCTGGCCGTACTTAAGAGGAGAATCAACCAAACTGCTTTCAACTCCGAAGTTAGTGCTTTCTTTAAACTATTTTGAAAGAGATATATCATAGCGTTTAGGAAACACCATGGTCAAGTTTTGTGTTCCAGATCCTGCACGTAGTGTCATTAAATAAACGTTGAAAATAACAATGCGCTCTCCGTGGAGTTGACAATAGAAAACGTATCAAGGGCCAGCCCAATCCACCCGCAATTTTAAAGACTTCGATCGTGAGATTATGGTCACCAACATTTGGACCAATATAAGTAGGAATCAAGTGAATTGAGATGATACTTGGATGTTCATCTACTTATTTATATATATATATGTTCTACAGGGATTTTAGCATAAGTTAGAATTAGCGTCCAAGTACTGCTAATTTAGGGATCAAACGCCAAACTTTTTTATCGCCAATTTATAGTAATAGACATCCGTGATGGCCTCGAATGATTACAATCTTTACATAAACTTAGCAACTTCGAAAATTTACGGCGGTGTTCGTACAGAGACACGACTTCGTAACGTCATAGCATCATCTACGCACGGAGTTCACTTATTTACACCATAACAACTGTGGGTCTGCGCGATTTGAGAAACGAAGAAACTAGACGAACCAAGGTAGCTGACGTGGATCGCAGAGTTGCTTCTCTGAAGTGGCAATAGGCAGGACACATATCTCGCAGAACTGACGGCCATTGGGGCAGAAAGGTTCTAGAGTGGCGACCACGAACCGGAAAACGCAGCGTGAGCAGACTCCAAGACTCGGCTCACGACCGGCCAAGGAGGCGAAAATTGGGGGGCCTATGTCGAGCAGTGGAGATCTTTCGGCTGATATGATGATGGTCATGTAGGTATAAATCAAATAGATCAATATTATGGACGTATTAGTACTTACTTCTCGACAGTTATAGACGAGTCAGCCGTACGCCGGTTTTACTCTAATTTGGTAACGTCTTTGATTACTGCTTCGCTTTTGTGAGACGCAGCGTTATATTAAATAGTGTTAAGTACCTGATCTTCATCCTTTCAAAAACAAAAATATTTTTCAATCCGACAAAGTTTTAAAAATTAGAGCATTCAAACAAACTCATTATTCTTTATATTAACCTAGTTATAAACTGTTCAAATTTAAACTGTTAATTAAAATTTGCCTGATCATCAACACATTTAAAGTAATCTCTACTTCAATAAAAATAACAATCTTTATATAAAAGCGATTCTCAATGTACCTATTGCAGTTAAAAGAGAGAATGAGAACATTCCTGCACGTGGCGGGCACTAATGCTCATGTCGTAGAGCATTGGAAACGAAACTTCTTTAGAGTTAGTCCTCGGTAGACTCGCCAAGCAATTTGTAGGGATTTGCAGTTGATCTTCAACATATACTTAGGTCTGTCAAAAACTAATAAAATCTACTCTACTAAGGAAGAAAGCTAGTGCATGAAGCCTGTTACTGAAAAAACTTTTCTAATATGTTTAACTTTAGACCCACTTTCCCAAAAAACGTGTGTTAGCTACAGTGTTCTTGAATAGCAAGGCAGTAGGTACACAAACACACATTTTATAGTAAACAAAGCTTAAATTGAGGCTTTGTGTGTGATTAAGTAGGTACTTTAGACCTGTAACACTAAATAAAATGACAAGACATAAAAAAGCAGTAGGTATATTATATAGGTCCTGTGTATTTTACTGTCTGCAACTGCAGCAAGTTCACAAGTGCAAGCACAGTGTCCACAACACAAAATAACATTTTACCTATTCCTGAAAAACGAAAATCTTGCCTATCATTATTGACATACTAGAAAATTAATTTAGTTATTATGCTCATTCCTGTAACTTCTAGATTTCAATGACTGGTTACCAACATGCATGAAGTCACTTTGGTAGGCTAATATAAAAAAAAACATTGAAGTGTGCCACACTGTTACATAATCCTAATCAGCAAAACTGTTGTTGATATTAGTAGTTTTAGCAACATAAGATAGATTAAGTTGTTACTTTAAGGACCTTTAGAACTAGAAACTAAAGTTTCTAAGCTAGTTACTCCAAACATCATCTTTCAGCTATCTTTCTGAGAAATGGCTATAACTAAACTGGTTTTAAGACTTAAGACTTCCTGTTTTAGAAGTAAACAAAGTAGGTATTACTATAGTAAATTAGTAACAAGTGCAAAAAACACAATATTATTAAAAACAGATTTTTGAGAAGTCTTTAAAAAATGTAAGTGGCATTACTGATCTGAATTTTTTTACTTAATTTTAATTTTTTAAATTTAATATTTCGACATTATTACTGCTAAAAAAAGTAATGCTGTTGAGTAATTGTTTGCAAAAGAATAGAGAAAACTGTTCTTTGCTCTGAGAGATAGTTAACGCTTTCCTGGACAGTAAACATACCTATATGGCCATGACGACAATAAGAGATTTATTGTGTCTACACTAGTGTCCATGTACGGGTTAGTGCAGGAAGTACAGCTTTTTCTCTAGGAGTTTACAAAAACCCTTTGCCTGGCAGAAACACAACACTAACCAATTGGCATTACTTTTAGTGGCTTCCTGCAAGCTCCTTTTTATTATGTATCCTACCTACCTAATATTTTCTTATACAAATAAATAGCCTTACAAGTTTCTATAACATTCAGATCATAGTGTGTTTTATGGTATGTTAACTTTGTCATACTCATCATGAAATTAATATTACCTACAAGGAATTTACTTTAGATAGATGGTATAAAATGTCTACAATATATTTAAATAATATTTTCTCAGCTTTGTTGTTAACAAAAACAAAAAAATAAACGAGGTATTAGCATTAAGCACTAAGAGCAGTGTTAATTAATATTTTTTTCATTACTAAACATTAAAGATGTTCAGGGGTGGAAGAATTTCAATATGTATAATATTATGCAGGTTAACTGTTTGAGCACGGGTTGGACAAGGAGCATTTGTATAAACCAATATCACGAGAATAAAACATTCTTATCTTTGCTAATAACTGAAAAACAATAATATACCTAGCCAATAATAATTTAAAAGAATAAATAATAAAATTAACCTTGTTATTAAACAGAAACACTTTGACCAAGGAGTGTCTGCTTGGACATTATAACAGTAAGTGGTATAAACAACTTCTTACTCACTAGCTGTGTATAAAATTTAATAAATAAAAGTCATGCAGTTAGCAAAAAGGAAGTTTAATAAACTTTAAATTTTTACAAAGTACAGATACAAATAAAAAGTTATGTTTAACAAGCAGTTTTAACCTCTCGTATGCTACAATATCAGACACAATAGACATAACATTGTGTCTCGTGCAGATCTGCACCTAAGCATACGACAGGTTAATCATGCAAAGTTAAATTTTTACAAAGTACAGATACAAATAAAAAGTTATGTTTAACAAGCAGTTTAATCATGCAAAGTTATTAGAGTGCACCAAGTAAGATAGCGTGTATGTGCCTACGCACGTAGGCGGCAAGGTTCCTCTCACCTTGCGACACTGGCGGTACGGGGTCCAGCGGGGTCGCTAGCACGAACGCCAGCTGCGCCACCGTCTCCACCGCCCACAGCACACCCCACATGTCCCACAACCACATCACACCACTCCACTATCTCATTTTTGGCACAATATTCACACAACTTAACGGATACGAATGCCTAACTAAACTAATATCTCCTATTGGCACGATCATACTTTGGAACAAATCATGTCGCAATTACATCCGTGTACAATCTTCGCAGTTTTCTATCACATTATGTCAAAATAAACGTATGAAGTTTAAAACGTGTGTTAAATTTATAAAGACAAATAATGCACGTCATAACATTCCTTTGAGTGCAAAATACGAAACAACACAACAACGTCCCGATCGTGACTAAGTGACAAGCCACAAGCCACTCGCTCGCTTCTATTGTGTTGACACTGTTGACTGCGCTGAAGTGCGCTGCGCTCTAGGCATGAGTAACACCGGACACAGCCTCGGATATATATCCGGGATTAGATATGCCACGAATCCTTCCCTTTCCAAAATATTATTATATCCGACATATCCATATATCCACGCAACTCCGGACTGAGTCTGAGAAACTTATAGCGATGACCGAACACGATTCTTTAATAAAAGCAGCCGCCATTTTGAACTTTGCTGTTTTTGGACCGATTGCTTTCAAAATCGATATCCGAGTGTTCCAGCTATAAACAAACCCAAATCTTAAGTCAAATTTTATTAAAGTAGCCACCATTTTAAACTTTGTTATTTTTAAACCGATTGCATTTAAAATGGATATTTGAGTGATTAAGCAAGTAAGTCTAATAAGTCCGCGGAGTTTTGAATATACTAAGCGGATATGGATATGTTAATCGGATATATCTCCATTCTTGGAGGGATATCCGACATATCCAATCTTTTGTCGGAGTTACTAAGCCCATGCCTACTGCGCTCTCATCTCACTCATACATTACATCATCCAAGTCGTTTAGAAACGAACGAAAACAATGACAGCACAACAACGATAATTCGATAATTTTAATCGAGAATCACTAACAGGTATTCATCTTGAACTCTGTGTGATTTACTTTTAGTTATTTAATATTATTTATTTATTGAAAAAAAAAAGCACTCAACTGGTGCTGACTCTTATTATTAAATATATTCCCCATTCCATTACGAGTTTTATTTATGAATAAGCGTGGCCACAAACGATTACCAAATCTGAATAAAGTCAGATACGGAATGCAGATTTATTAAACAAATTCATGAAGTTTAAAAATTAATGCCGGACAAATCATTTCTGACATTCATGAAATCATTCACTAATCTGTATTCCTAATTCGAAAACTTAATGAGGAAACCGGACGCGTGTGGTCAGGTTACTTAAATAGGGAATTTTTAGTACATTCACGACCAAAAGTGAATCTTTAAATACGTAGTTTAGTTAGTTTGTCTTTGATGTGAAGAAAACAAATAGAACTGCAATTACATTGACAACAAATCAAGTAAGCAATGTTTGTACGATCGTAACTAGAAAAAATATTTTTTATGTTTTTCCTTAAAGGCCTTTGGTTTACATTTACACGATAAAAATGGAACGATTGGAGGTAGATCGTTATTTTGTAGGGTCATTACATATTCAGCCATTTGTTCTAAATACTTTAGACTTATATAACGATCCTTTGGCATCAAGAAATCAGTTGCAGGTTGCCATATTCCATTTAATAGACGAGCAGGTTGTGAAAATATGCCATCAAAATTTAAACCGAAAGAACCTGTTAAGAGAAGAAACAAATGAGTTTATCTTAAAGAAAAAGAAGCAAGTATACCTGAACAACTTAGAGAAATATTAAAAATTACCATTGCAAGGCAGTCCAATATTTGTAATAAGAAGTGGATCACGTCTAAAAAGCCACTGTTTTACTAAATCCATCACCGTTATAGCTTTATTAATCCACGGATACCCCAGAGGATATTTTTTCTGAAAACATTAATTTTAATATTTATTTATATTATCTGCTCTTTGATTTGGGAAAGCCTTTGTTCAGCAGTGGATGTCTTTTGGCTGATATGATGATCCTTTTATGTGAAGACGCCATGTTGCAAGTTACAAGCCACGTTGTACACGTTTTGCTATACAACAATAAATAAAGTAATTTCACACTCATAATTTCATGAAAGGTATAGTTGTATGGTATGAAAAATGCTGCAATTAATTTTATTACCTTTCATAATACTTATTAATACAATTGTTGTAATTCAATATACCTACGCTTACCTTCGCTTCAGCAACCTTTTTCCATAAAGTTTCGTCGTAATACACCAAGTATTCCATAGTTCTTAGCTCTGGTCTTAACGCTCCAATTTTTAGAGAGGATTTTTTTACCTTCTCAAATCTGCTATATGGTTCAAAAGTGTCATATCTCTGAATAGTAGTACTTATATCAACTAAGTGGTTTATCCCAACGAATCCCCATACAGGTGGACAAAACATTTGTCTAGCATGCAGATTAGTAGTTTCGGCTATAACTTGCTTAATCTCCAAACCAAGATCAGCTGTGGAAACTATTATTTGATTTCGTGCTATCAATTTATTTCTAAGCCGTGTAGCATTATAACATGCAGGTCCTACATTTGGGAAAAGTATATTCATGCTACAAGAACCAGAGGCATTAATCATTAAAGCCATCTCATCCATAATTTTGTTGTTAGCATCTAACCATTCCCCAATGCTTAGTTGTTCGCTGAAAAACGTATTTCAAGTTAACATTGGTACGTGAATACAAATCGTTTGCGAAGGTGAAGAACTTCAAGGTTACCCAAATTCGTCCTTGCATTTAGAAAACTCAAAAATCGTATTAATTGTTAATAAGTAATTGATTCGAGGAGAAGCAATAATTGCTCCTCCTGCAATAATCCAATAATTAAATGAATACCGAGTGCCGAGATTTTGAATAGTCCTGAACTTGGTGACCATGTGCGGCTCACCTCTCCGAGGCGGGCACCTACTTACAGTGGGTTTAGTAATCGTCATAAAAAAAACCAGACAGCCACCGAGCCGAGCCATAACCGTTACTAGAACTTAGCATAATAACTGAATGCAATAACTCCTAAGAATGCGAGCAGCGTACTCGTATCGTGTAACGGACCTAATAAAAATGACGCAGATTAAAATTTTCATAATAATAAAGAATATCTTACTCGAATGGAACATGGTCCAATATTATAAGCAAATCCGAACTTGCCAGCGCTAAACCAATTCTATCGACATTTCTAACAATTTTACCAGGATTAATGGATTCGACGAAAGAACACTCTTTCTCCAATGATGTCATAAATTCTTCAGAGCAATTTTCATCATAAACGTATATCTTCTCTAAGGCATTGTCTAGCAAAGTCAATTCTAAAAATCCAGATATTAAATGCATGGAAAGTAAATTTTTCATACCAGATATGGTGACATTAAAGTTTTTTTTTGGTGGTTTGCTCCACATTGCCTTTCTTTCTTCTTCGCCGCGCTGAATACGGTTTTCTTCTGCGACTTTGTCTTTGTACTGAGCAATATTTTTTACTAAACCGTCATATCTGTCTGATGCGTATAAGTAATCAAAATTATAATAGGAATAGCAATAATCTAAAAATTGTGGGGTTCCACCAATATATGAGGGCTTGCTACCCGGCATCAATGTTTCCTTCCAAACAATGGGGGATCCTAGGTGATGCCATTTATTTTTCAAGTTAACATGGCATAACCAAGTCTAAAACAAATAGGAATATTTTTATGTAATAATCTGCAATGAAATACTGGTGATAAACTGATAACACGAATAGTTATTAATTATACCTACCTAACATTGTAACTATCAATAGTGCTTTTATAAACATTTATTTATAGAGATTCAGATGTGTCAGTAGTCAAACAGCGTAAGCTGTTTTATGGGGCTTTGATTCATACCTATTGATTGTATTAAGAGATTTATTAGTAGTAAATAAATACATAAAATAAATAAAGTAGATAGATGCATGAATTATAAAAATATACGGCAATACTTACCTCCCAATCTAAAATAGCCTTTTCGATACGTTCGTAACAGAAATCAGGTAGATTCTTTGAAAGAAAATCTGCTGCAAGAACACATTCTGCAAAAGAGGGACATTGTGACTCGCCCGCTATTACTATGCGAAACCCCATTTTTACGTATTTCACTATTTTAAAATACTATAAAATATATCATTCATTACAAAACTTCTGTGTTTGTTGTGGTAGAACTTTATGAATTTTAATGACTATCAAAGTAAATCGTAAATTGAATAATAATTCACCAACAAGCAGTAGAATAGATAATAATGACGTTTTACAAACAGACAGATATGTCATAAAATTTTTATCTATCTTTAAAAGGCGAAAGCGTTTGTTTGTTTGTTTGAACTCTATCTAATCTCTAAAATTACTAGTGGGAATAAATTGCCTAATTCTATTCTAATATTCTAATTTTTTGTTTGATTGCCCAGTTCCAGAGGAAGGTTAAATAACATCATAGGTTATGTAACTCACGCTACTGGCGACGGGAGCAGAGCAGTAACCAAAGGTTTACGCGGGTGAAATCGCGCTGCGGAAGGCTAGTACGATAATATTACTGTGGCCAAATTTTATTAGAGTTAACGAAAGATCACAGGTCAGGTTCACAACATACCTCAGTATAGAAATGTCAGTACTTGTAAACGTTAATAAAATAGTTACACTAAAACAAAATTTAATAAGATTTCAATAATTAATTTAAAAACATATACATTATTTAGTTTATTTCGGTAAATTACGTAGATTTGTTAAATGTAACATAAATTTATAACATAATCGATTTGAATTATTTTAATCGACTATACGTCTATAACAATAGTAGATCTTTGATTTCAGAACGACAACGGCCAATGGCATCCCAGCATTCCAGACGACCGATCCCCTCCCAGGTTAAAAAATTTTGGCAACTAACTGACAGTAACTGTCAGTAACACGAGTACTTACACTAACAATACTTGATCGAAATAAAAAGAAGGTCATTTAATTTCATCCACATTTTTTCTATTTTTATCATTGTATTATACCATTAATATCATCAACAAGAATATAATTCTACACTTGACGCTGGCAGAAATAGCTGACACAAATCGTCGGCTCTGTTGCCAAAAAAAAGGAGAAGAAGAAATAAAAAGAAAAAAACTAAACTTAGATAATTATTGGTATGGTTTCACATTCTCTTTGCTCTTTGAGAAAAACGTAAACACGCGACATAACCTAAGGGTAAACTTAGTGATTGTACTAGTTCATGTTATAAAGAATATTAATGTAGATTAGTAAATATGACATCCCAGAACTGGGGATTTTGTGACCTATCAATTAATAAAAACTACGAACTTGATAAACTTCCCGAACTAGAAAAACTTGGATTCAACACTGTTGCAATAAACACCCATATCGAAGAAGCGACAGACGAACCTAAAAAAAAGAAGAAGAAAGGTGAAACAAGAGAAAAAAAGGATTACATACCGGCACCGATAAATATACCTGCGGATATTTTAAAGTCTACGAAGCTTGTCATCTTACAAAGAGTAACAATAGAATTCAGTGACTCTAGTATAGCTCATAAACTAAACCAATCGGAAAATCTAAAGCGATATGATATTATAGCTGTAATACCTAAAACTTTGCAGGCATTTCAATGTGCTTGTGGGACCATGGACATTGACGTGATATCATTTGCACCGGAAAGTAGAATACCTTTCAAAGTGAGTCGCAAACTGTACACACAAGCAGTTGATAGGGGCATATTCTTTGAATTAATGTATGCGCCGGCTATACGAGATGCTACATCGCGAAAAAATGTAATAAGTACAGCTCATTCATACCATGCTGTAGGGAAATCAAGAAATATTATTATTACTAGTGGAGCGGAGAATCACATGCAAGTGAGAGATGTGCATGATGTTATTAATTTAGCATTTCTTCTCAGCTTGAACAGTAATGAAAGTCTAGAAGTTGTCAGAAACAATGGGAGAAGACTTATTTTAAAGGCACAAGGAAGAAGGTGTGGGAAACATTACATGACCATAGTTGAAAATAAAAAGGACATAAATAAAACAACAGAAAATTAGCTATGAATTAATATTAAATATATTACATATAAAAACATTTTTTGTTATTGAAAATTACAAGGTAATTATAAATAAGCATCACAGATTTGTACTTAACACATTAGGCTGCCTGTTAATGAAGAATGATGCATTACATAAATTTGCGAAATAGTCTAGAACAAACATTGCAGTGTCTGTATGTTGTTGTGTAGTTGTGCATGGCTTGTTTATTAGCATTTTAAGACGAATGATTTTCAAAGGCAACAATGATATTAATTTGAAATTAAAGACTTTGTGTCTCTAAAATGGTTTTTTGGTACAAATTTTGTTTAGTTTTACATGTGTTTTCTGTAATTTCATCCTTCTTCTTTAACAGTGCTGAAGTATATTTTATACATCTATTTAAAAATTTCCAAATACTACAAGACATTGAACAAAGTAGCAAAATAAGTAATGAGCTATTAAATGTTATAATTATTTGTGTATGGTTATAAATTACTTGATCTAACTACTTCATTGCCTGATGGCAGGATTAAAGCCATGAGATTGTTGGTTCATCTCATGATTTTCAATTACCCTCTCCGCTGGCAAAACTTTATATACTGATTCATTCAATTTCTTATTCTATTTCGTTTGATTTTAGATTGAACCTTACTTTTTTGTAAGAAATTGAAGCCATTTGTACTTTGAACATAATATATCCAGGTTTTATCTATCTGACTACCTACTTTTTCATAGATTTACCTACACTTTAGGACAATATAATATCTACCTAACTTCGTATCATAATTTGTATCTAATAATGTATTAGCAAAGTGCTGCAACGGTCATCCTTGTCATAGCAAGTTTTAGCCTAGAACATTTACCTTGTATCCAATACTGCCAGTCTCGTCTAAAACCTGCTCGAATCATTGAAATAAATAATAATATCAAAATCTGTAGCATTTGAAAACATTGCCTAACTCACAGCTCTTATAATCACAAACTTATTCTGATTTATTTTTTACAGTCGATATATCTTGATCTGTACTTGCTATAGTAGTTCTGTCTGTAGACGCTCGACTCGCGTTCATCGGAGTTTTCGATGCAGCCTCAGATAACGTGAACACATCTGCTACCCATTTGAATCTAAATCATAAAATATTTTTAAATTACTTACATATTATTTGCTAGTGTGGAGACCACCATTCCAGGAGTTTTAACGATGAACTTTGGAATGGTAGCCACCACTCTTAGATCTTAAATCAGTATACTTTAGAGCTTTCTCTGAACAGAATGATACTGAATATCTTTAAATAGCTGAATAATTAAAAATTTAAATACAAAAGACGGCAAGGGAACGCATTTTTAGCATAATAAGTAATAACACAATACTGTCATATGCTTATAGCACAGATATATATTTTATTTTTTATTACTTTAGCCGACATACGACGGGTACAGTCAATAGCCTATACAGCATATACACATCACAATACATCTTTTACATACACATACACAAACATCTTTTTTCGTTGTCGTTTAACGTTTCATAAACTTTATTAGCTTTCCGCGGCGCGGTTTTACTCGCTTTATTGCTTACTGGTCTGGTCCCGTCGCCAGTAGCGTGATGATACATAGTCTATACTCTATAACCTTCCTCAAGAACAGAACTATCATATGCAAAAAGATTTCAAATGCGACTGGTAGTTTCAAAGATTAGCGCGTTCAAACTAACAAACAAACTCTTCCGCTTGATATAATAGTATAGATAATAGCGCGACAGCCTGGCATATAATTTTTTTTTATATTAGCCTACCAAAGTGACTCCACTCTGCCTAATGGTAAGCAGTGGAATCGAGAAGTGGTAGACACCATTCCAAAAGCCAGTCACACCGCACCACCAAATGAATACCTACGAGGCAGGCAGATCTTTCGCGTTAAGCGACACGACGCGACATTCCATTATGTGTGTAAAATGTGTATGTATATGTATAAAGAGACAGTGGAAAGAAAACTTCTAAAGCGCCATTTTGTTAGCGATCGAAGCATATTTTTGGCGTTTTAGAAGATTTTCCTAACCATCGCCAGCATCTAATTTTCAGTCTGTTTCTGGTGATTTTGGGATAGAAGTCGGTTGAGTCTGATTTTTGAGCCATTTTTTTCAGCCATTTCTTTCGATTTTAAGATTTTTTTCTTGAAAAAAATTGTTTTCGAGTAAAATGCAAATATTTAAGCATTTTTCTTTTCTTCGTCTGGATGTTATTTTGGACATATGAAGTTTTTGTTTATAGATTTTTATAAAAATAGGAAGAATTTTAGTCCGAAGGTAGCATGAGACAAGACGCATTAGAAGTATTTCTTCTGAACAGCATTGTAAAAATTACGATATTTTAAAACAATTACTTAGCACCATATTCATAAAAATCTTAAGCATAGATAAAATGGGTTTTGTCTCTTTCTTACTAGTACAAATGTCAAGGTGACAGATAAAGACAAACGAAAGCTTGTCATAACATATCTATTTTCGCTAGCTTATATTTTGATGTTCATGAATAAGGGGGTTATTCTTTCTTTACATGGTTTTTTTATATTAAGATCTGTTCAGCATTTTTTACTTTTCAAATACGAGGTAATAGTATCTAATAAGAATATTTCCATTAATTATTTTACATGACTTACAGAAGATAAGAATTTTTTGCTAATTTATAAGTAACTCCTTTTTAAACTTCTCTCCAACTATCTTGCTATAGAGTAAAGTTAGGTACCTGATTTATATTTCATAATTTATTCTAATTTCTCCGAACACACCAACAACTTCAAATCAATAATAAAAATACAAAAAAACTTTAAACCGCAATTGCCACACTTTGCCTTTAGGGGCTTTAGAAGATTTTCCTTTCCACCGTCGAATATGTGTCCAAAGAAATGCTCTAATGTATAGTTAGCCTAAAGAGACTGAATAAAAAAAATAAAAAGAACATAAAAGCAATATAGCTGACAAAAGCAAATGATTACAAGATGAACAAGCATTGGTTAGGAGCAAAGCGTTTTCATAAATGATTTAACCCAATTTTAACTACAGGGGTTCATTTGGGTTCAAATAAAAATAACAGTATTTATTTTTTATTTTATATTGTTTCAAATGCAATCTCAACGTTTGTTACATAATACAAAATGTATAAAATCCGCACACTAAAATAAAATTACTATAGTCACAAACAATCGAGATTCATACACAAGACTTAAATTAACTGTCTAAACTGTTGTTCTAAGTACATACATAAAAGAATAACATTATATATTTAATTATGTGGCGTGTTTAGTTTATTCAATGATAAATGTATTTAGCACCGCTAGCATTTATTAGTCGACTATATACATTAACATATGCTAAACACACTAGTGTATATATTTTAACATATGTGCGATTAAACAACTCTCCTAAAACACGCACCATTCACATATGCAAGGTTTGCCAACAATGACAGATATGGCACGAAACTTGCATGCGAAACTCGCATCGTGACATGGCGCCTAAATATGCAAGTTTGCGCGTTAGTTACATATGACAGCTAAGTGAAATTATCTGATATGGGTTAATTTGTTCGACATTTTAAATGATGTGCGCTGAAGCTCGTGACCTAACAGTTGCCCTGCAACAGTTCTATAAGACTAGAATGTTTTATCTGCTTCGACGTATCTATCTACAAGCAAACACGGTCTGCCTCATGAATGATAAACATTAACTGTAGCCTTTAGACACTTATAATCCATAAAAGTTACATGTAGTAAAAAAATAAAAGTGCTACACTTGCAGCCTTAAAAACTATAGCCTACTGCTGCCTAATTCAGCATCATCCCTAGTTCTAGAGTCCCAACATTAATACTCATTACAATGGCCATTGCAGGGTTAACTTGTGATGTAACATTGAGCAACAAAAGCATACGTAAATCTAAAGCTATTCTAGGATAAAAACAGTCTTCATTGTCTTTTATATTTTTATAAAATCTCTCTGATATTTTTTACTGAGCGCAAATGATGAGACGACAAAATTAAATTTAGATTATCATAAACAAGGAAATACATTCAATACAATTCAATATACTTATAAAATTATTTCATTAAATTAATTCATAGTTGCAATTAACTCACCAGTCACATTTAGTTATTACACGTAACAAAATAATAAATAATGTCCTGTTCCTAATCATAACATTAACAAATTCAGTCTCATTGGTAATAAAAAAAAACAAATTTATTTCTAACGAATCTTTTCTCAACAACTTTACATTATTATAAGTATTTTATGACACAAATTCGTACATATAAAAATATAAATAGGAACCGAAATACAAATAAATTGATTGGTAGAAAATAAATGCAATATCTAACAAAACTTCATTTATTTATTAGTCACTAGCAGTTGCCTGCAGCTCCGCCCGCGTGATTGTCGGTTATATCGTACATGAACATTTCCATGTTGACGATTTTTCATACAAACTTTTATTTTCTTATTTATTTTAATCCCTTCAAACTATTTTCTCGAGATAAAAGATAGTCTATCTTGTTCTATGTTCTATGTTGTCTATACCAAACTTCAATTACAGTCGGTTCGTTGCTTTAGACGTGAAAGCGTTACAGACAGACAGAGTTACTTTCGCATTAATAATATTAGTATGGATTTTATGGGGATGTATCACGTTTTCAGTAGAAAAGCAGCATAAGATAAGAAATTTTATACTACTAATGTAGGTATGACATGGCAGTTATTAACGGTATGCTGTATATTACATAGGAAGAGAGAAATGCGACTTAGCATGCTTTGACATTATGCTAATTCATTTCTTGTTATTTTAGTTATCATAAGTTAGAATTAAGACTTAATTTTATGCTTTTTCTACTGAGGATTGATCACTTGATTGATTTTTGATGGATTACGTTATATTCAGAAACGAAACCTACTGATTCATATTAATAATATGTAAATGTCATTCGTATACAATAGATATCTATTGATCCAAATTCAATAATTTATAGGAGATATAATTCCCAGCTACATAATCTATTGTCTTATAATTATTAGCAACCTAAAATTTGTAGGGAAACACGAGCAAGTTTCGCAAAACATGTCTGGCACCTATTTTTCTTGGATACTAAAACAATGACAGCATACCTAAAAACGCAAGTTGTAAATGAGCGTTAAATGTTACTAGTACCCTATAAAAGAAAGGCGTTAAATGAAAATCGATATTTTACAATTTCAACTGTATGCGAAATAGCATAAAATACGAAATTGCTCAGTTGAATCTTGCGCCTCTCTTCATAGTGTACATCGTAGTCTGTCCAGTAGAGGATCTAGGATTTAAGTTCAAGTGGGATTTGGATCCAGGATTTAAATTTAGGAGGGTGAGGGAGGAAGCTTGACCACGCCAGGAGAGATTTATCAAGGTAAAGTAATTTCTTACGGGAAGATTCAGGTATGTTTGGGAGGGAGAGCTTGAGTCGCATAGCCCTCACCCTCACTCCTTCTGAATCCGTTAGTGATTCCGTCTCAGTCTTGAATACAAAAGTAAAGATTTAACACGAGGATATTCACTCAATCGGGCTTAACTACGCTAAATTGTACGTAATCAGTTGTTGAGAAAAGAGACGCAGTGTGCTATCGTGTTGACATTTTCCACCAACCTGTTGTATAGTTCGCGACGTACGCTGGCCGTAAACTTGCTGACGAGGCACAGGGTGACAGCGCCCGCAAATATGGCGTTATATAACAGCACGAGTTTAAAGTTTCCCAGCCATTCTATTCGACCAAACTCGCCCAGTAAATCGAAATTTGTAATACCTAGGGAAAAAGAAAAGTCTAGTTAATATACTGTTTCAAATATTACAAAGTTGATTTTTTGAATGGATGTGTGAGCGCGCGTGTGTGTGAACACTACAGTGAGTACTACATGCGTGCGCGAGTACTACATGCGTGCGCGAATACTTGCGTGCGCGAATACGTGAGTGCACGTAGGTACGTGTTCGTGTGCGTGCTCGCGCGTGTGTATGTGTGTAGAACATCTATGTATACTCACCGAGCATCTTGACAAGCAGCGGATGCGCAGTGGAGTAGGCTAGCAGCAACGCGACGTGCACGATGATGCGCGCTAGCGGCGTGCGACGTACCCGCGGTAGTACATGTAATGCGCGCATTGGCGTGCTCAAGCCTGTTAGCGACGCCGCGTACAGGTACACGATGAGGAACGCCTCTAGTACAGCACCCGCACACCCCAGCTTTGAGAGGGATGCTATGCCCAATGTGAATTGCTACAAATAGAAGAAAACAGTTTCATTGTCATATTTTATTTTTTATACGACTGAGTAGCCGATCTTAAGAACCACACTTACTAATGAATAATATTGAATGGTAATGCTATTAAAACACAAACAAGCCATTGCCGTAATGAAAAAGGAATTGGCAAAATCCTCACGGGAGTGATTGGGCCTCCAATGTACCTCCTCAATGTCAAGTTGTATATAAATAAAGGGTGCGTTACTAACCCGTGTGCTAAGCGGCAAAGCTTTGATCCCGATGAGCAGTTCGAGCGTGTTCTGCAGCACCATTAGCACTGTGATGGTGGTAAGCGCGAGCAACAGCAGCATCGCCAGCGGGTACACCACGTTGCGTTGGAATGACGACGTCTTTCGTTGACTTTCCACTTCCTGGAGATATACAAAAAAAAATAGCTATATCTATCTTGAAGCAGGACATAACCGCCTAGTTTTTCGTAAATAAATTGCCCTCTATAAAAAAAAGATGCACTTTCCACAGGAGCGAGGAGTCGTAAAGGAAACAGCGGCATTGCTAAAGATCAGTGTGTCGGTTACGAACCCCATCAGGTGGACGCTTCCTCGCTACATCGTAAGCCATCAAAAGCTAATCTTTTTCATTTTCAACAAATAAACGTGTATGCACGTGTAACACTTTAATCAGTTAACGAGAATCCAACATAAAGTGTACCTATCTAATTTTATTACGATACACTTCGACGTTTAGTTGACGTAAGTACTGAAATAATGACGAAGTTTAAAGAATTAAACCATGACGGACTGTTTATAATTTTAGTGATATTTACTACTAGCTGCGCCCCGCGGCTTCGCCCGCGCCGAAATTGGTATAATACTCGGGAATTTCGGGATAAAAGTATCTAAGAATCTATCTACATACTAATTCTCATATAGGTATATCGGTTTAGTCGTTTATCGTTCGGTGGTAACAAACACAAACACACACACACATACACACAAACTTTCGCATTTATAATATTAATAGGATTACGAATTATGTACGAGTCAAGTCAAGTCAAGTCAAAGTATTTATTTCATTTTGATCACAGAATGATACTTATGAAAAGTCAAATTACATGAAGTCAGCTAATTAACCTACAGCCAGTTCGCTGACGAGGTAGAGCTGTGAGAAGAACTGGCAAGAAACTCACGCCACTCTTTTCAATCGCCAGATAATTACAATTTTTTGTATGAGTTAACAATTTTAACACATCAACGCAACCAAAGAACCATACAAAGTAATAAATTATTACAAAATAACTAATTATTTAATAACATTTTTGAAAAAAGAAAAGTAACGAAAATAGAGGATTACAATTATTTAGTTTCATCTAGTATGGTAATTTGACTACGTATTTTAATTAAAATTAAAAAATAGTAAATGCATTTCTCAGTCATATTGAACTACAAGGTAATATTGAATTAAGTATTAAATGTATGCCATGCCAAGATTGACCAGTCATCCCAGGTAGCACCCGTTCACGAGCATGACGCACAGACCAGCCATCATCACCTTCGCCATATTAGAGGGAAGGTGATGACCACGAAACCACTTACGTGTTTTATGTACCACAAAATCTATTTTATACGGTTCTTTTTATATGACGAATACAAATTCTGCACAAGCTTATTTCTTTTAGTAAAGGACTTCAAACGTTGAGGAATTCCCTACGACTGTCTATGGTCTCCATCATCAGACTTGTAATGACACATATAACCCATACGGGTGCAAATTTCTCATCCATAGAAGTGAATCGCCACTACGATTTTCAAAGGTTCTCCTCGATTTCTCTAGGATTCTTCATCAGATCCTGGTTTCCTTATCATGGTACCACCACTGGGATATCTCTTTTGCCAAAAAAGAATCATCAAAATTGGTTCATAAACGACAAAGTTATCCGCAATACACATTAAAAAAATATACAGTCGAATTAAGAAACCTTCTCCTTTTTAGAAGTCGGTTAAAAACGGAGATGAAATATTAACCACCTTGAGCGTCAAGAGCACATTGCGCTGTGTCCCTAGGACCTTCACATTGGATAAATACACTACATAAGTAGTAGTAAGTATAGAATATAATAAACTCTACGCTCTTCTCCAGGAGTATGTGATAATGATAAGGGAATCTCCATGTGAGGTAACCATTCACCACCAAAAGCACAGTTGGTTGAGCCCGGGTTTCTGATATCGACAAAATGGGGAAAACTAAGGAAATGACATGACTATAACTGACCTTCCTCATAGCCACGACCCTATGCAGTCTCTCGTTGAGTCCGGCTTGCAACGCGCCATTCCTGAGCCTAAGCAAGGGCGTCTCCTTCCCTTGCCGCACAGACTGCAGGCTTTCCTTCGATATAGACACATCAGCGTCGACCGGAGCCGATATGTCGCCACGGTCGGGGTACATGGGCTCGGGCGATATGTAGCCCACTCCTGTAAACCAAAAAGGAAGCACTCATTTATATTTGTAAATGTTGTTTAAATAGCTCAAGCGCTGGAGGTTCTTTTTCTCCGATGACACCTTCTCCTTACACGGTCGACAATGATGGCTATGTTTTTCTTAGCATTTTTTCTGTGGTGCTTAGAGTACACAACCATGTCCATAGGCTATCACTTACCACCAGATGACCCGTAGGTAATAATAGCTATTCTTGGTTGTCACCAGTTGTATAAAAAGAAGTCCAAATACTTCAAATCACCGGCCTGTTATTATAATTACATCGAGTGTTGAGACTATTCTCAGACACAAAATATTTGTTTTGAGAGTCGCGAGTGTATTTTGTTTCGTTAGTATGTTGGTAAAGTTACTCGATAAAATTAAATAGGTTGTTCCCTAGTGTGAAGACTTCAGAGAGTTGTTGCTTAAATTGGAGCAGGTCCTCTGAGGCAAAATACCGATGCAGGATTTTTTTTTTTTATATTATAGTCTACCAAAGTGACTCCACTCCGCCTGATGGTAAGCAGTCAGTGGAATCCAAAAGTGGCGGCCACTATACTAAAAGCCATCGTCTTAAACTGCTGGTATGGTGGCCTCCACTATGGCGGCTGGAAATGGGGTTAGGGGAAGGAAATGAGAGAGGTGAGGAAAGAGGAAAGGGGGGAAATTGGGCCTCCAGCGCTCTCATTCACCGAACGAAACGCAGTAGTATGGATACTACTACTCTTAAGTCGATCTTCTATGAGAGGGTAGTACTTCCCCGGACGATCCGGCCCATTCATGCTGAAATCAGCGTGGATCTACTACCGTACAAAAAGGTACCTCAGAATTGCCAAGATCACAGTTAGGTATGACCGTGACCGATGGCGTTTCCTTCTAACTAACTAGTTGGTGATAATTGGTAATTCTTACTACGCCACTTCATGCAACAAGTCTTTCTATATAAGTCCTGAAATGATAAAGAGGGGTAAAAATTACTAAACGAACTAAAACCGCTATTCATGGATATTAAGCTATTGTATAGAATTTAATTGAAGTCAATAGAATTGGCAAATAATGACAATGTTTATTTTTTGTCCTCGCCATAACCGTGCAAGTCAACAATAAACACCGTTCATTTACATTCACGATGTTTACAAGCGGAGCAGCATACGAGTATAAGAAGCTCCTAGCTATCGCGTAAATGGATAGCGCACTTGTAGTAGTTGGTATGTGGACGGATCATATCGTATGCTCCATATCTATATCGTCAAGCATTAAATCGTCCTGATCACTCGACGGAAGTCTCGTATTGTCGTCCCATTGAATTGCGCAAACACTTGTTAACAGTATCTTCCGCGTAGTGGTCTAGTTCCCATTTAGACTAGCCATTGTATCAGATATTCCGTTGAGCACCAAGTAAATTAGGTATTTAATACATATCTTAAAGAAACCATTTTCTTTGGGTGTAGGGTCTGTCTATTTTAATTACTGTTTCTGTAGCTGCTAGCCTGCATCATCCTTCATCGTCTATAGACGATGGCTATAGTTTCTAGATCATCTGTTCATGGCGAAAGACCTTCGCTCAGCAGTCGGATAACCAATGATATACCTAAATAAAGAAACAGTTTTCCGTAAAAACATAAAATGAATAGGAAAGATGAACTACATCAAGCAAAATCTTTGAAATTGCTGTGTCTAAAATTGGCTCTTACTTGCTTAACGTTGGAGCGACTCCTACACTAACGTTATACCTAATAAGGCATCTAGGAATCTAGAACATTGCAATACCGTCATACATGAATACACTTTTAAAAAAAACCTGTGCCCGCTAACAAAAAGTCTCAAGTAACTAGTCATTAAGCAGACAAAAAAGAACATTATCATTAGTTATTTATAGCATTTTTTAGATACGATCAATTTCATAGACCGTTCGGTTACTGTTCGATCCATGTAATTTGGAACGAAGCGATATGATAGCGATAGAATAGCGAATTTTTTAGTTTTTTTAATTGTATTTATTTGTTGAATATATAAATGCCGTGGTTATATATATAGGTAACACTACATAACTTTATTTTATAGATTTGATTATATAGGGATATAGTGATTTACATCTAGAGTGAACGTTTTTTGCTGTGTTCTAGTTAATGGTGATATGATAGCTAAATGGTGAGTTCAACTAACATACGAATTGACAGTAAAAAAGTTAACATGTCGCCAGACCCGCCAGACGAATCGCGAACAAGACAAACTGAAAAGCAATCCTACTAGGGACAACACAAAACCACAAAAGGATACGTGTAAGATAAAGAAGTATGGCCTTTATGCTTTATGAATTTGTTTGAATTGTGTTGTTGTTTTGGAAAAGTAAATTATTTTACAGCTTACGGTATCGGGACTTTGTATTTGCATTAGGTCATAGGGCATAGCTTTTAGAAAAGGCGGGTCGTTCTTCGTGGCACACTACTACGACCCAACGGTATGAATATGATATAGGTACATAGTGCCGATTCAAACTAAAAAAAAAAGGACATTCGTTGCAATGTGCCCCGCATTTCGTTTTCGAGAGCCAGTCACTGTCACCCAGCTTAACGTGTGAAACGAGTAATTCTTCAAATCTAGGTAAAATAAACACACAGCTCTGAGATTTCACACAAGTCTCTGCCATTATTTAATTATGCAATGTAACACAAACAATGCTACTCAGCATTTATTTATATTGTATATATTGTATATTGTGTATTCCGTGGCGGTATGGTTTTTCTATCCCATGTGTTTGGATTTTCTGACACAAACTGTTTGAATTTTGGCAGGATCAACCTATTACTTAAGACGTCACGTAGCTCGGGCAGCAGCAAACATGGGCGGTGCTACATTTCAACTAGAGCTATACTTGTCGTTAGTTACTTAGAATTTGATTACTTCTACAATCATGCTCGGCCTTTTGCCATGCAGAAATCCCTTAGACGTAAAAAGTTGCCAAAGGGCACCCTCTGCATGAGGCTAGCACCTCGCTTAGAGCGTTGTTAACAACTAGGGCTGGGCCGAGATTATTACTTATTTTATTGCCTCTTACAGAAGCGAAACCTTGGACTATTATGTAGAAATAGCTGTAATGTTATGCTATCATTTTTGTTACTTATGTTTAAAGTGTTTATATAATAAGCTGCTTATAATATAATTTATTATTTATTTAGCAACAAATATGTACTTTGTAACATTTACCTTTCTACTGATTACGCTGTACTTACTTGAATATCAATACAGTCACTTTACCTACCTACATGTGGCCACCCTTTTCTTTCTCGGCATTTTTTTGGGTGAGGTAATCAGAATAGTACCTACATTGCAAAGTATATATCATTATTACAACTATGACTATCTGGCAAAACACCGAGAAACCGCTGGAGTAAATTATTCTTAAAGGAGGCTGCCATTTGGCAAACTAAAATAAAACATGGTATCTTTTTGGCTACATTGATTTTCTTCTGCTGGTATTTCAAAACACTTGCAATTACACCGATCAAGCAAACCAAATGTAAGCATAACTATCGTGAGATTACCAAATCAAACTTTAGATTGGTCACATTTATTTGACTGTAGACCGCCCATTTAATTGTCATAATAGTACAGAATGCCAACGAAGTAGTCAACAATTATGTCGGTCACACGACACAATTGCGATCCTATTACATTATCCATCGTAAAATTATTGTGAAACATTCCATGACAATCAATTAATCAGCCTATAGTAGTCCAGGGCTGGACATAGCCACTTACAATTTATGCCATAACACTTGAAGGATCGAGTACCGTCTGCATCTAGCACCCACAACCTTTTTCTTGAAGTCAAAGTCAAAGCATTTATTTCATTGTGATCATAAAGTATGATGCTTATGAAAAGTCAACATTACATTTTGTCAGCCAATTGACCTACAGCCAGTTCGCTGACGAGGTAGAGCTGTGAGAACTGGCAAGAAACTCACGCCACTCTTTTCAGTCGCCAGATAATTACAGTTATTTGAATGAGTTACAACTTAAACACTCAACGTAACCAAAGAACCATACAAAGTAAATATTACAAATTAACCAATTAATATAATACTAAGATTAAAGAAAGAAAAGGGAGGATTTCAATTATTTAGTTTCATCTAGTATAGTAATTTGACTACGTATTTTAATTAAATTGGTAAATGCACCTCCTGGTCACATTGCACGACAAGGTAATACTGGATTGAATATTAAATGTATGCCATGCCAAGATTGACCAGTCATCCCAAGTAGCACCCGTTCACGAACATGACGCACGGGCCAGCCATCATCACCCTCGCCCTCACCCTCATATTAGAGGGAAGGTGATGACCCGGCCAATACGACACCACTATGTTGTTCGCTAATTTCAAAATCCAATGATATAAATAAAACTAATTAAATTAATACCTATAAAGTCCTGTTGTGTTTTTTCAATTTTACCTTTACCAATGCCTGCGCTATAAAAGAGACACTACTCCGCAGGGCTACATGGACCTACAAAACCGGTTAAACTAAACATAAATCTCGTAATCAAGAAGGTATTTAGTACCCAGTAGCTAAACACTGCGCTGCGTCAGATATTATAAACAACTCATTGTATACGAAATTACAGAATCTTGATTTGAATGATATGCGATAATGGCATCCTAATTGTGTTCGCGGCATTCTAATGAATGCGCAACGTAAGAATACAATGCTGGATTTTATAATACTAGATATGGAGTTTGAACTGCCGTTTTGTTTATGATGTTAGGTATCTATGCGTGGAACGGTTTGGTTGTGTTGTCAAATCAGTTGGTTAAGGGACTCTGAACCTCCTCTAAACGCAAAAAATCTGTCAAAGCAACGAGAGGTGATTGTTTGAAAATAATATTGTTTTGTCTTATTGACTAGATGTGGTCTAAATTACAGTATCTTTTATCTTGGACACTGCCACGTCCCTCATCTCTAGTTGCATTGACATCTTTTGTGATTAACCCTTGTTTTACTGTAGACCTAAGGCCTTTAGTGTATTGATACACTAGAGAGCTTTGCTCTACAGAAGACCGACACAATCGTGTACCTAATGTAAATTTTTGAATATTTTTACATTAATTGATACATATTATGGTTGCTTATTTCTTAGCATGCAAAAGGCACAAGTCGGTTATCTATATTTATCTTCTTTTAATTGTGTTCATAGGTAAACTACTCGTACTATTGTGGCACTTCTGCTTGACCTAAGACTAAGTTAAGGAAAACGGAAGTGTCTTCACATAGCCATATAATCGTAAAGTATGCTTCTAACATGCTATGCAGTAAAAAAAAGTTAATTGCTACGAAAATATTTAGATTTGTATTATTTTGTGATTATCCAGATAACAACATTGACATATAGATGAATAAATACATGCTTAGAAGAACTAAGTATGTCAATAAAGTTTTTTTTTCATTGGTCTAATATTTTAATTTTCTGAGATATCTGATTACTTAAATTTAACTTTACCGAAGCCAGAAACAGCAATGATTGTCACCGATATAAAAAATAATAGTGATTACATAAATAACTCGCAAGCGTTGCTGTCACCAAAACTACGTGTATAATGGGAGATGAGAGCTCTTTAGAGACGTCGCATCGTTAGACTATACAATCGTAGAATTTCTCCACCAATTGTATAGTCAATGCGAAAGTTTGTTTGTGTTATGCGGTGTGTTTGTTGTGTGTGTGTGTGTGTGTATTGGCCGTAGATTCTATGTTTTAAAATAGAATATGTTCTCCTTTCTCCTATGATTTACAGACAGACTGCAAGGAATTCAAAGTGAGCCAGCGTTCTTAGTAAATATTATTTTATTGACTAGTTTATCAAAGAATTTAATAACATAAGAATAAACACGTTATATAAACTGCAACTGCCTTTGTATATTTATTTATTTAAATGTATTTATGTGTGTACAAATAACATTATTATTATTATTATTATCTTTATCTGCTGAAGCTGGTTGGAATAAGGTAATATTTACTACACAGGTACCGCTGTTGCCCGTTTTGTGGTACTTATTCTCTTAGTCGTCCCGTAAGATAACCACGGCAAGAGATGGAGTTGGTCTTTATTCTAGACCGAAGATCACATAGTCAACTCATATTTCTTAGAGAATCAGATTTCGACGTATGTAGTTAATAAATTATTTAAAGACGATAGGTGTTATTTTTCTTCAAAGAAAAAATATGAAGAGAAAAACACTTAAAATAAATTTCGTAATACCTATAACAATCAGTTGTAACAGCTAGATCTAATAGCATGCGTACGCGCCGATGTATGAGTTAAGGTCACACAGTTAATTCGTAAGGTTACGTTCACGTCACACGTCACACGTCACTCGTCACGAACTGTACAGGAAACGCGCAGCTTCATTACATACAGAACATTATCTGATATCCTTGTATTGACTAATACATTATATTTGCAAACTTTGTAACAAAATTTTAATTATTGACGTCCATAGGCTGCGGCAACCACATCTAATGGGCCATACGCTTGTGTGCCACCTAAGTTGTACAATAATCTCCTCCAACATAAAATTAAAGAATTAAGTCCTTACCCGTAGAGACAGCATTGTTAATTCGTCGCCTGATGGTGTCCTCTTCAAACGAGTACACGTAGTACTCCTCGTTGAGGTCTCTCAGGAACTGCGGCTTGACGAGCACGCCGCCCACCACACCGAACAGACGGATGAAGCCGAGGGGTGTGAATACTAGACCAAAGGAACAATAACCATTAAATACACCATATAACTTTGATTCTGAGTCTTTTAAAAGGGGTATGGAAAGGTATCTCACAAAGCTATAGAGGCATACCAGCCGTTTCAGACATTTGGAATGGTGCCTTCTGGATTACACTGGCTGCTTACCATCAGACAAAGTGAAGTCACTTTGGTATTCTAATATATTGAAAAAAGAAAACACCATTACATGCCTTATCTGAGAAGAGAACCTTTCTCTGCAATGGCATAATAACGGGCTGGTTTGATTATAATTATAACACCATACCAATAAATAGCATGGCTGTTCTACATGCCGTAAACAGCAACACAGTAATACAATTTGGGAGAAAACGTGAAAGTTAGGGATACAATGATTGCATAGTGGTTACTGTAACATCTTCTGATATAGCCTGAGAGATTTTCTTCTTCTTCTCCTTTTTTTTGGCAACAGAGCCGACGATTGTGTCAGCTATTTCTGCCAGCGTCAAGTTTAGAATAATATTCTTGTTGATTATATTAATGGTATATTACAATGATAAAAAATAGAAAAAATGTGGATGAAATTAAATGACCACCATCTTCCGTGAAAACAAAAGATGGACTCATCATCCTGAGAAATTTTAATCGGGTAAGTGCCAATGATTCAATGTACCATTGCTGACAGACGCAAAATATAATACGAAAACCTGGCTTATAACAAAAGAGGTAAGTATCCCATGTACCTGTGTCAGATTATTGTACCATTGGAATATGAGAGTAAAATAATGTAAACTGCTAAGTGTTTACTCAAGCATTTCTTATATATAAATGGTAATGAACATCTTCATCGCCATTCATCGGAAGTCTAGGCGACTTTTATGAATTTTGGCCATCAGGAAGATATTATTTTACCAAACCACTCTTGCCACTATACGCAATAAAACAATCCGTGTTATTACAAGGAATATATAATTATATATACGTAAGTACATAGTCGTATTCCCGAAGGTTATTAGTATAAAAAAAGCTCAAAATTATAGGTATTGATCAGAGGAAACAATTTCAAATCTAAATTCGCAATCGCTATTGAATCAAAATAACTTGATTATACCTATATAAATGCTATGTCTTTTTGTTTAACTAACGTCATAGGCTAACGTAAGCTGTTTTTTTAGTGTATATATCTAAAACCATTTAAATTCTAAGCAGTTCTAACATAATTAACGGCTTAATGGGTTTCAATAAATGAAGAGTCGCTAGTTTCTGATTAAGTTGAAACTCAGCCGCAGGAAGTCATTGAGGAACCGACTTCCGAATAAACTTGGGAAACGGGTCATAGAATAAATTTTTGCCTTTACCGAAATTGTTAAATGAATTTCATAAACTAAAATTATTGCTACTGTTTGGAATCAAACTCCCACTCAAATTAAACTTTTTAAACCGAGTTTTAAATCAAGAAAGTGTATTTTTAATCTTGAGTCTATAATATAAAAATGAATCGCTGAATGTGTTGCTAAGCGCAAATCTCGAGAGCAGCTGAACCGATTTCGCTATTTCTTTTTTTATAATATTGTATACAAAAGTATCTTTATTTATCCCAACATTTTAAAAAAAATGTCCACCCGTGCGACGCCGGGGCGGACCGCTAGTTAAATATAGAATCGACTAAAACCGGGGAGCGGCACTATCTTATTAACATTTGTTTGTGATGTTCCAGTGGCGTGATTCCATTCCAGTGATCTCTAATAGCACAACACTAGCCGATGAAACCATAAAGTTTTATAAACAGAGTGGAGTCACTTTGGTAGGCTAATATAAAAATAAATAAATAATAATAAACAGCTGTCACCATCCTCTTGACATATCACTGACATTTACCCATATTGTTTGACTTAACAACGGTTGCTATGTACATTGTTAAATCAATACGAGAACATTTTGGAAGTAAGCACGCGTGATCGAAGTAGTTTTACTTAAATAATCAACTATGAGTATCGACCCGACGCTTTTAAACCGTGTTGTAAATGATCCTAAATCTATCGAACTCAATGAGGAATTTAACAACTTCATGAAAAAGGTTGGAGAGGTATCTAAACTGGTGAAAGACATGTCGAGCGGAGACAAAGCCCGAGCAGACAAAGCTCAAGCTATAGCTGATGAATATTTGACTGGGAAAGTAATATTGGATGATGAAAGTGATACACCGTTGAAAGTGAAACAAAACCGCACTGTGATCAATCAGAAAGCTTTCAAAAGTCTCGAAAATAAAGACACGGTTAGCAGATGTATTTAATTATCTATTTTTGTTGCTCCTTATAATAGAAACGCGTATGCATTAAAAATAAACAATTATTTTGTATATCCCTCGTCTAGTGCCGGAAATAACAATTTACTACTAAAGTTGTGTTTCAGTTCAAAATGTGCGCTTGTCTAAGATTTGAATGCATGTAGGTATAAGATTTCGGTAGGTTCGGCGACGACTACTGTTAGAAATCTAACAGGCTTTGTAATTAATCTCCTTACATGCAACCTGTGTAAACCTTAGCTACTTTATAGCTTTTAGAGCAATCTAAATTAGCTGGGTGAGACCGCCTAAACGAACTAAACTCGTATACAATAGCACATTCGTGAAATTAGGTGCGACAATTCAACACGATTGACAGCACGCGTGATTTAGCGATTAGTGCGGTCGCCACTACAATTCTGTGAATTTGGTTGAATTTTGAATCTGTTAATTGTAAGTTTATAAAAGTCTTTCGCGACACGATCTACCTATTTTACCGCAAATTTATCTACATTTACACGCTACGACTATTTACGCAATTAAATAACACCAATCGATTTTCTCATTAAATTATTATACTTTTAATACTAATGTCGACCTGTATTGTAAGAATACAAACACCTATTATTCCAATTACACAATACATTATGAAACTAGGTTATCAGCTATGAGCTACATAAAACAAACGAATAAACCATATCGTTTTGTTTAATACAACATAGCATCACGACTTGTTGCATGAAGAGAAGAATAAAAGTTGTAAGGGAAAGTACTGGGAGACCATACTTATATTATGAGGATCAAAGGGAAATAAATCATTGGATAATGCACACCATTTCTACCTAGTGCCAATACAGTGCCTACTATATCAGAATTAAAATCTTGATTACAAATAAATTGATATAATTTATTAGACCTACTTTAAAAAGGTTAGTCAATCTAACGACGTAATAATTATGCTTACAGATCTAAGTATGTATTCATGAACAACAACAGCATATTAGGATGCCAAATCTCTAAACGTAGGTGAATTACACGTGGCTAAGTAGTTCATTAAAACAATTAGCACACTGTTCATTAATATCGAGTTATCTATAATCTTTTATATATTATGTTGAAAAGCCTATCCGTAATGTATTTGAGATTTTTGTTTTCGTCACTCTAGGGGTCTTATCATAGGACCATGTTACCCATTTTATATTCCATGATTTTCTAGCCACCTTCTTTAACCTTTTACCGCTTTTTTGTTTGAATGAATGCGCTAGTTGAGTACATACGATCACCCAAATTAGCTCCTAAATTGAGTATGAGCCAAAGGCACAGCCAACTATTTTTCTAACACTTGAGGTTCATGGGCCACGGATTCCACATATCATTATTATATATAGGTAGGTCTAGTTTTTATATAGGACTAGTGTACCGGGTCAGAAGGAAATGTAACCGAAAAGATAATCTGTTGTTGGCTATACCTACCTACTCGTAAGTAATACCTGACACAATACTTGACTGCCTCGATCGCACTTGCGGTCTAGCGGATTGCTGTAGTCACTTTGTGTCGTGGTCACAGTCGAGACAAATATTTGTTTAGAGAGTTTGAGTGTACTGCGTGCAATCGTAACTTTATGGAATTCTCACAACACAGGGTTCATTCATAATAAATAATATTTGCAGAGCCGTGGGATATAAAAATAAGACAGAATTTTTATCGTGACCGATACCACGCGATCGAATGCATTTAATTTATTGATATATCTTTCTGAAATGTGCAATTATGTGAGAATTTATGAAACTGATTTACTAAGTACCAATAATGAAACTTGGCAATGATGATTGGTTCTATACATTTGAAGTGATCACTTTCATTCGTATACTTGGCATTCTGGCCCAGTAAAATGTAGACCTATGTACACAAACAGATGAAACGCACGTGTGGTCTTGGGGCTAATAAGTCACCCTAGTGGTGAAACAATCACATAAATATTTATTCCTGTTGAGAATCGACCGACAGCCAACGTACTGGATTTACACACACTTGCAGTCGATATTAGTAAGACAGCTATTTTCTACGTGCCTACTTCTTTTTGAGTCGTCGAAATAGCTTGTAAATTACGATCTGTCAGTGTATTTTTACAGCAGTCCCTCTAAATGATACATGCATCGTATTAGATTATCAGTGAAAGCAATTTGGCTCGCGTTTCTCTATAAATAAACATGTACCTTGAGATACTGTTGTTCTTTCTATTTGCGGTGCGTATAGAAATATTCATGTCCAATGTTTACATGCACTACGAGGTGGCGGGCATTGTTAAACGTACTGAGTATTCAAATAGGCAGTTTGTCTATTGCTAGGAGCTCGATAGTTCAATACTCCTTCTCATAGCTCAATTATAAATACTGGTGCTGACTGGCAAATCTACTAGCAAATCTTTGACTCTGCGTTATATCATATAAACTTTTTTAAAATGAATTTTGATTACATTACCTATTATTAACATCATGCCGTTTTCACCGAACTGAATTAGATAAATATTCAGAGATAGGTCATGTACCTAATAGATAGCAATATTGTTGCCACATTACTGGCACAATTTCAGAAAACCTTAGTTGCCTTGTACGATGGCCACAAACAATAGCTTGAAGCGAAAAACTCTCGACCGCCACATATTATCATCTCGCGCACTAGTTTACGTGGTATTCCATTAATCACCACCTACAATGCTCTCGGCATAATGAGGTGCTTCCATATTCTAGATCGAAGACTATACGGACTTGTGGTTCCCTGTAATGATTATCATAAATCTTCCTACTGATGTATTTCTGCTCTCAGAAACAGATGCTGAGAGGTCTCGAATATATTTTCCCTAAAGATCACCGGTCCTAAACTATGACTAGCCGCTACAATTGAAATGCACACGCGTGCATAAAAGAAATAGTTCTTTGGTTTCACTAACTTAATTCAACATATGAATTTGTATGCTGTAATTGGAAGACTGAATGTGTCGAATCAGAATAATTAATAGAATCTACACGGAAGAATTTGGTTATTCGCAATAGAACTAAACAAAAATTTCATTATAAAAACAGAAAGTAGATCAAATAAGTTCATTTTACTAACACAATAACCGTGAACGCCGCAATCATGGTAATATCATAACCTTGGTTCTCCGAAAGAACACCTTCATCAGTGCAAAAATCGTGGATAAGGTTTAGGATCTACCTGCCAATATTCAACTAAGGTCAAGTAGGTAGAAACAAAGCAAGTAGGCCACGTAATAAAGTGTGTAAAATGACAATCTCTACTACAGTGTTTTTGTTACGAGCACTGAAAATCATTAATCATCATCAAGACCACAATCCTAACAAGGCAGTGATTATGGTTTTCTTTATGATGTGATGTTTTGAATAATCAAGTATCTTTCCGATCGCTGAATGTTATTTTCAGCTTAACTACTGAGATCATATTCACGAACTGTATTTATTCTCGTCGGAACTAATAACAATATACACGTAACATGTCACTTTAGACATGTCCAAGGTCTTGCTCCAATTGATTTCTAGATACTCATCAGTTTTATTCGACAGGGCGAGGTCGACAAAGATGCTTGGATGGCTGAAATGGGCAAAGACGCTGATAGGCGAGCCGAAAACAGAAAAATACGCCAAGAGAAAGCTGAAACGTTAAAGACACGAGCTATGAAGGCTTTCCGTCGCGAGGAATATGATAAGGCGCTATCTTGTTACAACCAGGCCATAGACCAAATTAAAGATAACTGTCAACTGTACTGTGATCGGGCTTTAACCAATATCAAATTGCAGAAATTTGACATGGTGAGTTGGCTTTGCTGGTTGTTTGTGTAACTCTTTCACTCAGATAATAACAGTCGGACTGAACACCTGGACTAGGTAGTTAAGGTAGGTAACTAACTGTTTTTGCCAAGTGCCTTGGGTTCGATTCCCATCCCCTTTAATAAGATATTTGTTAAGATCACTGGGAAACAAGACACATTCCTTCGTAAAGTTCACCGCGACACGATGTTCACGAACGCTGCAAAAATTATTGCGATAATATTCATCAATTATGAAGAAATGAAGAACCGCGTACCTAAATGTTATCATAAAGTTACAGTCATTAGACGGGTGTCATAAAAATATTTCGTATTTACTCTTCTATTTTTGTGCACCGATTTATCCGTGAAAAAACCTAACCGTTAGCACAACATCATAGTGTCAGTAAAAAAAGTTTAATCTCTTCAGTAGGTTGATAATAGATGTAAATAATGCATTCTATTTCTGGACTTTAAAGCCGAGACATTATAATTTACTTCTTTACAGTGCTCGTAATTTGGGATAGTATCCAAGATGGCAATCTTTTTTTAAATCATTAAACAATACTAATATATGGTTTTTGCAGCGATAATATGGCATCACGGCAATCTTACAAACTCGTACTCCTATGCCGTCATAATTTTATTATGGTTC
Organism: Parascotia fuliginaria; assembly: GCA_963082885.1. NCBI lineage: Eukaryota > Metazoa > Arthropoda > Insecta > Lepidoptera > Erebidae > Parascotia > Parascotia fuliginaria. Next base: position 4,065,554 of record OY720179.1, read on the forward strand.
AAAACAGTATGTTAACTAGTGAAATTGTGTATAAGAGGATGTTAGGGAGGTAACGTGTTTCTAGTTTGGTAAAGCGCATATTTTACTCATCAAACTCGGTACAAAGAGTGCTGGTCAAAGTAGCAATCACATACACCTATATAACTGGGTGTGATGCACAGAATTTTGTTAATTTCACCAGTAGGAATTGCTAAAACTAATATTATGTAGGTACATTGAATCACAATACAAAATAAAAAAATAATAGTTTGTGTCGAAGTTTTAATTGTAATTTGGCCCAGTTAATGGTTAAAAAGTACCCATAGTTAATTTAAGATACGATCGTTTGAATATCAGATCCGCAAAGCAACCGCTACTCCTAATAAAAAAACGTGTGTAAGACAGATAATGATACCACTAGGTCATAACACAATCTATAAGAAAAATTATCGGCATATTAACTGACAAGAATACTTACAAAGCGTTATCTAACTGCTATAATTAGATAATGTTACTCGTAATGCGATAATCGATCATTTATTATTTATTACAAAAGGAAATTGAAACATTTCTAGAAAGACTGTCTTTAAATATTGCCAGATAATTAGATAATCAAAGGACAGGGCTAGTGTTAAGGTTATCGTCACCTTATGTACCTCATCATATCGGTCGAAAGACACCCGAGATAGGCCTTTCCGAAGATTCGCTTTTGGATCCGCGTCGTAACAAATATTTAAAAGTATTATTTTTTAGGTAATTCCCGATTGTGACTGGGCACTTCGTATAAACGAGAACAGTTTCAAAGCGCGTCTCTACAAAGCGAGAGCGCATAAGGAACTCGAAGAGTTGGACAAAATGGAAGAATGCAGAAAGGAACTGGACGACATGTTTCCACAACATAAGGAACTAGTTGAGTATTTTCTGGGGAAGAAAGTAGCCGCCGATGATGAAGAAGAAAAAGAGGAACACTAAGTATTCATTGATAAAAGTACCTTTATAATTCACTATTCGGTAATATTTAAACAGATATGGGATACAGTTAGCGCAGTACATTCACAGAAGACCACGGTCATAAAAAACGTTAGGTAGAGGTAAAAAAAATTATGTGCCTGCGAGTCGCATATCCTTCCGACCTCATAAATTTAGAGAATTCATCATATTTCTCGAAGACAGTAAATTTCTAATATAATTGATGTCTTTTACTTTTAATTTATTTATTGGATTCACATTTAATTAGTCGTGCAGGACGATAACGCGTCATTCTCTATTTATTTATGTACTCACGAGTTAGACAGTGAAATGTTATTACACATAACAGATTACAATCGTTTTAATGGGTCTTATCATGTCGGTTAAACGATAAAAATTTACTGCTCTATTTACTGCACCCGCGCCTTTATTGTGTATCTATTCTTTAAAAAAGTATTAATGAGTTCGATGCACTCTACCTTCAGCGTGGTCGTTATGAAACAGATTCATAATTAGAGGTCAATGTCTGCCGCTGACGTCACAACACTCGGACCTTCGTTCGTGTAGAACAGAAACATTCATGTAACAGGATTTTATGGAAGCATTCGAGAATATTCGATGCAATAAAATTTCTGTACATAAGATATAATTTCATTCGAAAATTGTACTAAACCAGTACCTATACACTCGAACTAGTTTTTTAGAATAAAGAAAGTAAAGTTAACGACCTATTGATACCCGTATCCATTACGTAATTACTTAGGAAAGAATTTTGACTTACCAAGTAACATTAGAACGCCGACGAATGACACACAGGAATACAGGAAAGGTAGGTACGTCCATAGATCTGTGGGCAAACAATAATTCATGAATAACACAACAAACTTGATACGCATCGGAGATTTAATGGTCAGGGCTTGGGACCGTTCATACATAACTTGGTTAAACTTATTTAGCTTTGTTTGCTTTTAATACATCGATTGTGTTGACTTTTTATGTAGGATTTGGAATTTTGTTAAAGATTGCAGTTTTAAGTGACGAGTCAGATAAACTAAAATAAATAAGATCAATTATTATGGTTATTCCTTTCTGCTAGATTTTAAGAATCTGTATTCGTCATCATTTTATACAGAAGTCAAGTTACGGTGTTACTAGTTGTGACAAAATATTAGTACCTATATATTACATGCAGTCTGCTCTTAGAGCATTAAACCAACAGGAGTGGACACGCGCTCTATTTCCCTTGCGCAAAAGTCTGCCACTTTTGGCGGGGGACGGGGTAACGCGAGCAACGCACACTAATTACAATGTTAACTACTAATGCATTTTTAAATCGCGTCGTTATACACGCACACAATAAAATTATTACACACTAGCTTAAACTAAACACACACAATCACATTCACACACAGGGACATCTATCAGTTTACGCTTCCTTAGCGTAAAACAGTTAGAGCTTGACTCTGTCGATATTTAGTATCGATGTTTAGGATTTCATATAAGTACGCGAAAGATTTAATTATTTTCATGATTATTATGTTTGCTTATTAAAATGAGCATTATCTTATATTATATAGAACAGTTTTAGGTAATAATAATCTATTATAATTTTAAGGTTTTTTTTTATTTAAGCACTTTGAAATAGATGAAAGTAAAGTAAATAGTTCATAAACATGAATTAACTAGAAGTAATTCTGTTAATTCATGTTTATGTCAATATTACAGGAAGAATAAAACAGTGTTTCTAACTAGCACACTTTTTTGTAATTATTATCAAAAAAGCTCGTCATACGGTCGGGCTAAATTTATTTGTTAAACATTGTTCGACAAACAAATCTGGTTATGCGGTCGGGCTCTCCTACTATGTTTACTAATGTTTATTCAATACTTCCGATCCCTGATAGTACGGAACCCTCGGCGCGCGAGTCCTACTGGCATTTAGCCGTTTTTTTTTGAAGTTATACTTTTTTGGCGCGATTGGGAAAAATGATGAGAGTGAATTTTTACGATGCGCGCGCACACCGACAGAAAAAAGCTGAAGTTAGTTGCGAACCTTTTACACACTGAAGTTAGTTGCGGATCTTTGCGTGTCGTATCAGTACAAATAATCTGTGTGAATAAATAAAAAATATATTGGCGTTTATATCAATTCAAATATTTATGTATGTATGCGTTGTATTATTATTTGGTATTTCAAAGAAGTATAACTTCTTACGTGCGTACATGGGTACCCACTCTTTTTTTTTATTTTACTACTGCGCACAAGGATGTATGTTCAATAACCACCACCTGTTGAAATTTGTTCTAGTGTGGATTAAAGATTGTAATTAATTATTACGTGTCAATTTTACGTGTATTATTCCTAAGTATGTATGTATATTCAAACCAAATAATACTTTGAATTAATTGTCTGTTGCTATTAAATTTCGTTCCAACTAAGCAGAGCTTGTAATTGGAGGATTTTGTTCTGATTACATAGTAACAAGACACTGATATGAGAATGTATGAGTAGATTTTTATTAGAGAGATATTTTATCTGTTCAGATAACAAAAAAACAACAGAATATATTTCAGAAAGTCTTTATTTAAGTAGGTATAATAAAATACTGAAAAACTGTACAATTTAAATTAACCTTATAAATCTAGTTTAACTAATCCTAGGTAATGGAATAAGAGGAAGTAGCGCACAACGAGTTTACTTGCTAAAAACTGAGCTCTCCGCCGCTTGGGGGGTAGGGAGGAGGTAGCAGTGCTGGCAGCACAGAAGGCTTTGTCTTTTAAGCTGTTAGTCAGATACTTGTACGCTTAGGACCCACTTATATGGTTCCTACAATATTGGACCCAAGCGACTCGAGGCGCTGCTTCTTTTGAAAATCTAAAACAAATAAAAAAAAAATAATTTAATACTGGAAAACCAATATCGATATCGTGATTAAACTGTCTCATCTCTAATTATGTTGAAGTGTGACCAGTTTCTTAAAAATAAATACGCTTATTTTTGTAAGAAATGAGCAATTATCTTTCGAAATAAAGTGCACTAATCTTGTATATTTGGATTTATAATCTCATTTTACTTGTTCATGTAATATTATTTTGTGCATTACTTGGTAAAAAAAACATTGGTTTTAATTAAAAATAAATAAATATGGGAACGGTGACACAATAATGTACATCCAAAATGAAACTTATTAGATATGTCAACAAGGCGAGATATAAAAAAGGAAAGGTTAGTTTTTATGTTAATTCAACTTAAAATATTACCCCAGATTGGAGTATTGATGATAAGCCTGGCAACACTTGTTGATTAGCATTTTATTTGGTTAAATTGCTAATTTAATGCCTTATTTAATAATATTAGAACAAAATAATACTTACAGGTGGAATGTAATATTATCCTTTTGTAGACTTGATGTCGCTGAACGCTTTTTACACCAAAATACACTGCAATTCGGCATTTCTATTGAGACGCTATTACGCATGCACTGATATGTGACATATGATGCGAAACGCGCGTCAACTAGTTTTATATAACGGGTATGACCGGTGGGCTGGTACCTTTGGCAGAGGGGTACGCCTGTCAGTGGCCTCTCCGGTTGGTTTAATGCTCTAAGAGTCTGCTATTGGACCTCCACTAACACATTATAACATAATATGTTTCTTTTATCTGACCTATATAAATAAATTTAAAAGAAATCTACATATTTAAATTAGTGGGCATAGTTTCAATTCAATATACACTGACGGACTCATAAACTGCATCAAAGTAATAGACGACTTTGAAATAAATATTTTAACCAAGTACAGATTAAAATTGAAACCTCTAGATTGGTTCGTGAACTTTAAAACAGCGTAGGGTCATATCCTTAAGTTTAAGTTTGTGTAATGGAAAGGACCTTAAGACTATTTTGAAGAAAAACAGAAATTTAAGGAAAATTGGTTTAATAAAAGAAATGGTTTTAACAATAGACACAAACTTTATGCAAGGGTTTATTTATGTTTTAATAAGGTGTATTTTCTCCACGTGCCCTTATTACGGATTCTAATCGGTTCCGCATAGATTTTATTAGGGTTATTAAAAGATCTTGCGGAATATTGTCCCATTCTTCTGAAAGTGCTGTTCTTAGTGCTGCCACTGTCGTGGGCACAGGATTTCTCGCATATACAGCTCTATTTAAATTGTCCCAAACATGCTCAATGGGATTAAGATCCGGGCTGCGTGCTGGCCAATTCATTGTACGTATTCCAACCTCTTCGCAATATTGTCGAACTTGTGCAGCAGCGTGCGGCCGGGCATTATCCTGCATTAAAGTAAAATTTTCGCCTATGAATCCCATGTAAGGCACCACGTGATCTTCTAAGATCTCTGTTATGTAGCGATGTGCAGTCAAACCCCCTATATTACCGTTATGACGGACCATGTCTATGAACACAAGTTCTGTTCGCCCGTTCATCGATATGCCACCCCAGACCATACACGAACCGCCTTCAAAAGGAACACGCTCCTCAATGCAACTTTGAGCATATCGCTCTCCACATCGACGATAGACTCTCCTGCGACCATCTGCACCATATAAACATGTCCTACACTCGTCCGTGAACAATACGGAGGCCCATTGCTCTTCTGTCCAATTTAGGTGATCACGCGCAAATCTTAAGCGAGCTTGTCTGTGAGCTACAGACAACTTTGGACCATTTGCTGGTCTAAAAGGAGTGATATCCGCTTCCTTTAACCTTCTTCATATTGTTCGTGCACTCAAATTTACTCCACGCACTTCATTAAGCTCTGTTTTGATGTTAACTGACGTGAGGAAACGATTTCGCAGGGAAGTTGTAACAATAAATCGGTTATCACGACCGGTGGTTGCTCGAGTCCTGCCTGTACCACGTCTCCTTCTGTAATAACCTGTCTCCACAAACCTATATATTCTAGAAACCGTAGACTGGTTTAAATTTAAATTTCTACCAATCGTTCGTTGATCCAAGCCCGCCCGCACCAGTGCTACAATTTGAGCCGCTTGTTCGGACGAAGTATCCATATTATGGTTCAAAAACTCTCGATGAGTTAAAAAACTAACCCAACAATTATGCTGGTAACAATAATTCAATTGACAAAAGAATAAAAAATCAATGCGAATCAATTTAAAACTGCTTTAAATAACACGCAAATCTGATACTACCAGTAAATTTTCTTTTCCCGGCTATATTCATTTGTTTTACTGCAGTTCTATTTTTAAATTTTGCTTTTTTTTAAGATTAAGAGCCAGTCTCACCATATTTATATAATTTAATCTAAAAAGTTTGCATACTTATTAAAAAAAATCATTTCAAAGTAATCCTGAACTTTGATGCAGTTTATGAGTCCGTCAGTTTACATACATTACGATAGATATGTTAAAAAAAACAAGGTTATGTTTGTGATTAATTGATATTATTATAAAAAAAATATACACAATTAATACTTAGCGAGCGATTTACGTTTGTTTAACTTTATTTATAAAGAGTTACCTGTTTTTAATAGAGACCCGTTATACAAAATACACATTTTGATTCTAACACAGAACCTAAAAGGATAAAAAAATAAGTCTTCACACAAGAAATGTAGATTGTGGTAAAACGTTATATCGAATTCATTCGATATTATTTACCAATATGTAAAGCACTGTTTGTTTACTATAAATTTCAAGGACATTCTGCTGTATAATACGAAAACATATGTTTGTTACTTTTATAACATTAAATATGCTAAAAAGGCAACAAAATATGATTATGACTCTCACATACACACACATATTACCTATTCGGTAGTAAAAAGTTTAGTATCAGCATCGGTTTTTTTAACATGAGAACCACATTTCAAAAATTTTAGGCGGTATCTACTATTACAGCTTTTTCAGTATGGTGGAGCTGCTTTATTTGTGCTCATATGGCAGACCACTCGAATTTCCTTTAACATTAAAAATAGCTCTGCCAAACGTCATGCCAAATCACTTGGAAGTGCTTCGTCAGTAGGTAACTAATTATTGTATTTCAATTAATTTATTATAACGGCAAAAGAGATGGAGTATGTGACTCGTCTTAAAAACTTTTTTATTAAGGAACAGGCAAAGCTGTATAGCAGGTCACTATACAAACATGCAACAATAGAATCAAAGTACGCCCAGACTCTGAAACAAATATTTGACTCGAGTAGAAATTGAACGACAAAGAAAGTAAAGAAGATTAACTTCACGCTAGACCACAAATACCTAATCATTTTGTTAATTATTGTATTTACACTTATTTTTAAGTTTATAGTTGATCTGTATATAAAGCGGGTTTTTCTTGTTTCGTATTATAATTGAACAGACAGTATAAATTATATGCTGTTAAATTGAGTGTGAAGAAAGCGAGCACACGGTAATTGTTTGACCACAGTCAATGAGTCAATGCTAGCCGAGTCGATTACTCCGGAAACCGCGTTACATGAAAATCAATAATACTTTATAGGTAAATATTTATCCATGTTGATGAAAGGAACTTGACTCGCCTGCGTTACCTTTCTCTTCTTAAAAGGAAAATTAAAATCAGGCACATAAGAACCTGCGCAATAAGATTATTTAGAAGACTGTAGAAGATAATACTTTTAGAACCCAGTGTAGCACAAAAGTGCTATGAGTAAGCGTGCAACACGTGTAATTTACATATATCTACGCAGTAAACTAATATTTGTGGCAATAGGCACCTTAATCGCCAGCTCACGCACGCAGTCAATCAATGGCTTTAGCGCTCTGATGTTTGCAGTGGTATAGTGCAGTGACTTATGCGTGCTCGCAAGTTTAGCATGCAATACAGCATCTTTTAAACGTTTTCGTATCAGTGGTCTCTTTAACGTCATATAATAAATTAGCTACTAACCATACTGTTTAAATCTCCAGTTTTAGTAGACTCTGGCACTATACTAGCAGCAAAAATAGATTGAGCCTTCGATTGTAATGTTTCCAATCGAAGGCTTAATCTCTTTTTTACGTAGTGGCAACCACAGTTTCCAGTTAACATTAGGTGCTAGTCTGTACTAAAGTCTAAAATAGATATTTATAAGTATTATAAAAAAGAAATACTTACTAAGCAGAGCGTCAATACTGGATCGATCGCCCTCCAACCAGGCGGAGATTACGTAAGCCAGTCCAAGCATAGCTACGCCAAGCAGCGCTAGAACTATAAACGTCTCATAAACCCTGCCGCGCAGACCTCTACATCCAGGGAACCCAGAAGACTCCGAGAATAGATAGGCGAATGGCAAGAACACGAACATTGAGAGGTTTGAGAACAGGAACACGTGATTCCACAGTCCTGAAACAAAACGAACATTTTAGCTTTCAGTCAGCCTATCGCAGTCCACATACTGGACATAGGTCTATCCCAATATACCTAAGCCATATCCCATAACACTCGTTCCCCTGCCGCATCTAGTATAGACCAGCAATCTAATCTATCAAAATCTAAGCTATCAAATCCTTCAAAGAAAATCAATAGAAGATCGTAAGCACCCAAAACTATAAGTATACTATACTAGCTGTTGCCCGCAGCTCCGCCCGCGTGAATGTCGGTTATATCGCATAATATATCTTCTATATATATAAAAGAAAGTCGTGTTAGTTACTTCACTTATAACTCAAGAACGGCTGAACCGATTTAGCTGAAAATTGGCAGGGAGGTAGTTTAGAGCCAGGAGAAGGACATAGGATACTTTTTATCTTTACTTTTTTTTTTTTTTTTACGTATAATGACAGCTATGTAATGACGTGTGGATGACAATTTGATATTTGTAAGAAATCAATAATAAAACTATTTCTATTAAATAAATAATTAACATTATTGCCCAATTGGTGTAATATTCCCAACATATCGTGCTGCATGTGAAGAATTGAAGTTATTAGAAAACGATAGTCATTGGGATACGACAATCGCTGAAGCCATTATCTCTGCATCTCCAAGTCAGATACGCACATTATTCGCTATCATAATTTCGACATGTTTTCCATCAAACCCATGTAACCTGTGGCACAAATACAAGGATAATATGTCAGAAGATATTTTACATCAAATTAGTGTCAGTTCCAGAAATCACGATATTGAGATGAATGAGGAGATACATAATCGTGCTTTACTCTTGATCGAAGATATGTGTTACCTCATGTGCGGTAATTTATTAATCAGGTTAGGAATGCCAGCACCATATCGTGAAATGAATGACGCATTTAATCGAGAATTGGAACGGGAACGTGAATATGATCACCAGGAATTAGATTTAGTAGTTCAAACGAATGTACCCCTGTTGAATTACCAACAAAAGGAAGTTTATGATACTTTAATGAAGGCAATCGATGATGAAAATGGTGGTTTATATTTCCTAGATGCCCCTGGTGGAACTGGCAAGACATTCCTCATGTCATTAGTTTTAGCAACTGTTCGGGCGAGATCTAACATAGCGGTTGCAGTTGCTTCTTCTGGAATAGCAGCCACATTGTTAGAAGGATGCCGTACGGCTCATTCAGCATTCAAATTACCGTTAAATCTTCAAACTATTGAAGAACCCACGTGTAATATTGCAAAACACTCAGCAATGGCCAAAGTTTTAGCGGTATCGAAAATCATCATCTGGGACGAATGCACAATGGCGCATAAACGTACATTAGAAGCACTTAACCGAACATTAAAAGATTTACGCAATGACTCGAGATGTTTTGGAGGAGCAATGATTTTACTTTCTGGCGATTTCCGCCAAATACTGCCAGTAATTCCAAGATCTACGGCTGCCGACGAAATAAACGCTTGCCTCAAATCGTCAAATCTATGGCGCTATGTGAAGAAACTGCAACTGACAACAAACATGAGAGTTACATTGCTTAATGATACATCTGCTGAAGATTTCTCGGAGCAATTGCTGACTATCGGTAATGGTCAAGTACCTGTCGATGAATCGAGTGGATTAATATCATTTCCAAATAATTTCTGTAATTTTGTCTCATCAAAAGACGAACTTATCAACAATGTATTTCCAGAAATTATTTCTAACTACAAAAATTATGAATGGATGAGTGAGCGAGCAATTTTAGCAGCTAAGAATAAAGATGTAGATGACCTAAACTACATAATTCAAAATAAGATCATTGGAACAATGCATTCATTCAAATCTATTGACTGCGTCACAAATGAAGATGAAGCCACCAACTATCCAATTGAATTTTTAAACTCTTTGGACGTGCCTGGCTGTATGATAGATGTATCATTTTAATTATTTATTTAATAGAAATAGTTTTATTATTGATTTCTTACAAATATCAAATTGTCATCCACACGTCATTACATAGCTGTCATTATACGTCAATTTTGTTATTCCGTACTAAAATAAAGAAATAATTATGAATGATTGATGTAGAAATTTAATTTTTTTTGTATTTTTTCCAATAAAAAAAAAATATGATTATTTATTGACATTAAGGCGGAACAAAGTTCGCCGGGTCAGCTAGTTATTTATATATTGACGATTTTTTATACAAACTTTCATCCCCTATTTTAACCCCTTCAAGCCATTTTATTGCAACAAAATATATGTTTGCCCCTATGTTGTTCCCCAAGGTCTAATATATATCGGTTTAGTAGTTTAGGCGTAACAGCGTAACAGACAGACAGAGTTACTTTCGCATTTATAATATTAGTATGGATATCGTGGTCTCGCCCAAATATAGTTACCCACGGGGTTTTATACCCGGTAGGGAGGAGGGGTGAGAACTAGTAATGAAGGGCTTGACGCCACTGGAGTAGAGTTATACCAAGATAAACACTATAAGCACATACATTTTCCTAGATCATGCAGAAACGTGCGTTTCTTAGGGGTGGGGCTTGAGCTCCCTACTGTGGAGAGGCCTTATTGGGCACATTATTATTAGCATTATAATCATTAGGGTAGAATTAAGTAGGTACTTTAGAACTGTTAGTTTAAATGATTGTCTTACAATTCTTTCAATGTATTTTGGCCTTGAGTCACTAAGATAATAATGCTAATATTATGAAAATTCCTCGTCATGACAACGAAAACGACTGCACTAGTATACATAAGTGTTAAGTACTAACATTCAACAACATCATTGACCTATGAAACCTTCTTTAAAACACAACATCTACATATTATAGGAACAAACACTCCGTTTTTTCCTGTAGATGTAGTGTCGTAATTCCATATTCTTATAGACCAAAGACCTAAATGCAATAACATCTATGTACCTACTTATTTTAATGACTTTAGCTATTTTTATTGTGTGTGACTTGTGTGTGTACGTTTGTGTGTGTATAACAATGAGTGTATGTCTACATCTGAAAACATAAGACAGACACTTGGTGAAACGTTAGTGGCCTGCACCTTAACCAATAAGATCGATTTTTATTAGTAACTAATGACTATGAGTGACGTGTTAAGTAATGCGAACGTCTACAGGCTGTGATGAAGTACAAAGTTCTATATAAAAAACTGTAACAAACACAGCACAACAAAGCATCACGCCATTCACCCCCGACCGAAGGGATAAACAGAGATTTGTAACACCTACGATTCACCAGTTATTGGGTTCCAACAAGGAATGACCCAGGGCACAATTCGAAACTCAAAGCTAATAGGTACTGAGAAATTCTTCACAGAAAAATTCCGAAACCGTAGCAATCGTACACATACTCACTCGACTACCGAGTACCTTAATAATATTTTGTTTTTTTTTTTCAATTCTACGTATTATTTACTACAGAATTTATAACTGTACGTAACCATGCAATATCGCTTTCATTTTACATCAGAATATTCTGTCGTTCTGTTTTAGCGTTTATTTACGCAAGGCGACACATTTATCAAATATTTACTTTGTTTTGTACAAGTCCGTCTGTGTTGTCTGCATAGATATGAGTACTTAGGTAGTAAGGTAATCGCTTCACAACTTGGAAGTCACATAGAAAGTTGTAAAAACGTGGCGTTAAATTTTCAGGCACTTTCTTTGAACAAATTCCGCATTAGGCATTTTACAAACTTATTCATTCAAGGACAGTATATCCAGAATCGAAATAAAATTGTATGAATCACATCAGATTCACACAAATACTGTCTCGGCAAAAATAAATATATCTACTTGTTTTGAAAAAGAGTCCGCTTCTAGTTGAAATTCGACTATTACCTACCTAATAAGTTTGGAAGCTAAGCTAAATAACATTAATGTTTTGCGATGAGAATTAGGCTAAAATAAAACATACATGTTGCCTTTTCTGTAAAAGAAGGCTTCTGTCCCGCAGCATGATGGCAAGGAACTTACATATAGTGGGCCTTACACTAAACAACATTCTGAATAACTTACCCTGTACTAGAGAGCTATTCAGCCATTTTACGTAATAACTGTTTGGATACAGTATAAGAACTTCATTGCTGACTATTGACACCGGCAGCAATAGTGCAGAGCCCAGCGACACGGCCAGTGCAAACGTACACAGCCACAAACTGATGCGGTATACTTTAACTTCGTCTTCGTCCCCTGTGAAATAGTCCTCGCTGTCCCGACGCCGAAACTTCTCGATTAACATAAATGATACGAGGTACAGTATTATGAATAGTAGGAGGAATATCTGGAACAAAGGAAATATAAGTAGGTTAGATTATTCTTCGACTGTTAAACATCAATAGTCTTTCTAACGTAATACAATTTGGAGAGCTTTTGCCATGATCGCCACACTCAGCAGATTGATTTTTGATTGGCGGCAGTTTTATCACAGGACGATGATGCCTGTCCTGTGTCGTACTCGTATGATTTAGTCGCCACCTTCTCATGTGATGGTTTGATTGCCATCATTCGGATGTCGTGATGGACTTTGCAGACATAGAAAAATGGACCAAAATACACTCAAACACATTTTTATTGATCACGCAAACTTCTTTACCATGCATGGGAATCGAACCCACTAACAATTTCTGGCGTAGCAGTCCTAGATACACCTGTCATCAATTAGTAATATTTAGGACATGTTTAAAATTACCATCAAATTGTTTGGCACTTTAATTACGACAGATTTATGTCAGGCAGTAAGATGTAACAGGCCAAATAATTTATTGTTTTATTCAGCATGAAGTACTAACACTCATTCATAAAGTTTAAACACATAAGACAAAGGTAATGTTAAGGAATGTGATCTCACAAAATGGATAAAATATGAACCTTATTCTTTTATGTATTATATTTTATGAGGCAGGAGTTTAACTTTAATGTATGGATATGCCTGCTATGAAGTGTGGCTTTTTTGCAGTCACTAATCTCCCTGCCAAACATGGAGACTACACATTTATTGCCTTGAGAGAGGCTTATATTCAGCTGTGGATGTCTTCTAGTTAATGTAAACAACAAATAAAACTTTCAGAAAATACCTTTGCGTGCGTGCGTGCGTGCGTGCGTGCGTGCGTGCGTGCGTGCGTACGTGCGTGCGTGCGTGCGTGCGTGTGTGTGTGTGTGTGTGTGTGTGTGTGTGTGACATCCACATCACTTTAGTCAAAATTCAATGAAAAAGCAATTTGGCCATCTTTATCTTTTTCTATACTATTATATAAAGAAGAAGAGTTTGTTTGTTTGTTTGAACTGGCTAATCCCTGGAACTACCAGTCGAATTTGAAAATTTTTTTTTGCATACGACAGCCAGGTTCTCGAGGAAGATTATAGGCTATGTAACATCTCGCTACTAGCGACGGAAGCAGAGCAGTAAGCAAAGACGTGGGTGAAACAGCGCTGCGGAATGCTAGTGTCTGATAAAAGTTAAGTTTATATTTCTGTTACTATAAACATGTATGTGTTTACATTGTTGTTATAATAAACTTTTCAATCATATCATTCAGTACAAGTGTACTACTAGTATAGTTATAATTAGAAGAGTACAGATAATTTTAAAACTAACAAAGTACCTATTAAGCCAAAAGATAAACTAATACAAGTAGGTATGTATTTATTAATAAAATTAAATACATTAAATATATTGATTATTATTATAGTAATTATATTGACTATTGTAGTAAAAGTTTGATGTGAAGTGAATGCATATCATGATCGTTATAAGTTCGTAAGGCTTACTACCTACTTTTTATTATGGTTCTTTTACCACCCATGCCCTGCATTGTGTCGTATTGGCCACCTTCCCTCTAATATGGCGAGGGTGATGATGGCTGGTCCGTGCGTCAATCTTGGCATGGCATACATTTAATATTTAATCCAGTATTACCTTGTTGTTCAATGTGACCAGGAGGTGCATTTACTATTTTAATTAAAATAGGTAGTCAAATTACCATACTAGATAAAACTAAATAATTGAAATTTTCTTTTTTCTTTCTATAATCTTAGTAATTACATTAATTGGTTAATTTGTAATAATTAATTTGTATGGTTCTTTAGATGGGTGAGTGTTTAAATTGTAACTCATACAAAAAACTGTAATTATCTGGCAATTGAAAAGAGTGGCGTGAGGTTCTTGCCAGTTCTTCTCACAACTCTACCTCGTCAGCAAATTGGCTGTAGGTCAATTGGCTGACTTTATGTAATGTTGACTTTTCATAAGCATCATAATTATTGATCAAAATGAAATAAATGCTATGAGTTTGAGTTTGAGTTAGGTTTTTTGGTAAACCATTACACTAATCGGTTCAAGTTCCAGACACATGAGACACAAAGTACAAAAACAAGTGAAAATTAACATTAAATTTAAATATTAAATGATACTTAAGTATGTAACTGTTGTTATTCTATTTTAAATTAAAATAGGTGATATAGCACTCTGTAGCAGGCAACAGTTACTATTTTCTGCAATGCATATTGGAGTGTGTTAGTTTGTTTTGCAAGTAACTTTAAAATAATTAAATAGCACATAGAAAACAGCCCATTCATACCAATACCAATACCAATAGTGCCAGTAATAATAATTAAATTATTTTTGAGTGAACAAGTGACACTGACAACTGAATTACTTGATTAAAAATTTATAAAACCAAAATTTATGCTTATGTTTTAGTATGGTTCACTTCACATTAAAAATGTAAGCACTACAATAATAATTGTGACCTGTGTACTCCAAATGCATAATAGATTTTGGATTGACTGCTTGTGCTGTTCAAAATGCTTAAAAGGCAAGATAAAAAAAAATGGGTCTTTGACAGAAGTCATATTGTTTCATGAATAAGTCAATATTATGCAAGTAATATCAATTATTGCCTCATAAAATGTACCTAGTTTTTATAGAGTTACTAATGCTACGCTTATGTGCCGTTACTATTGTTTCAACCTGTTGAATGCCACATCATATGCATTACAGTTTATTTATGGCAATGTTAATAGAGTAAACAAATTTTATTATTAAGCATTAATAGCTTTATCTCATGTATGTTTATAGGTCATTTATTAAGATGCTTAGTGTTAGAGCAGGTTTAATTTTATGTAAAGATGATAGAAATATAAAACAAAATATCAAAATACACTATGCCCCATATCAAAATATTATTTTTAGGTCAATGCTACTGATACAAAAACTACTTAATACTAATTACTGTTTGGGTTTTTTAAGATGAAATTCACTTATCATTTTCTTTGATATTTTTTTGAGATAGTCAGATTGGTTAATACTATCCTAAGTACCTACCTAATTATTGCACTGCACATGATGTAGTTTAAACTAAGTGCAGAATACGATAGATGTTTAAACAATACTACAGATGAGAATTAATTCCATCAAAATAAACTACCAACATATTCATTAAATTGGCCGTTACAAGAGTTGCCGAATAATGCCGAACAAAAAATAAATAATTTTAATTATCAGCAAGGACAATATCTCACAGCGTAGATCTTGTTAATACAAACATTACAGTCTTTGTTCATACTTACAATTTGCTCCCTAACATTATTGTGGAATATTTGCTCGCGTAAGTCTGCCTCCTCATCTTCCATGGTTCGTTTCTTCTTTTTTCTTATCTTTTTACAATTATTGTTGATTCTTTGATAAGTTTACCGAAATAGAACTTCATTTTCAAGTATTGTTACATTTTCAGAACTTTTAAAACACCCCAACCCCACTTCTCATCACAATAAAACTTTAAAATTTATATTAACTTTTCCACACAAATGATACTCTGAACTGAAGTCTGAATATATTTTTATAATGTTTTTTTGAAAGTAGCACGCAACGCAATGGAATTTATGAATGTAATAACACGACACGACCGACCAATGAACTGCATGAACTAATGAATGAACTGTTCTAAAAGTCACTAAAAGTGAATGAAAATGAAATAGTGAATCAAATCAAACCATGAAACGACGCAGAGGCAGTGAACGAAATTTAGTGATGTCCAATGTGTTGCAAGCATTTGCATGTGTACCAATAAAGCACGATCTTCACAGTTGGAAACACGCCCCGAAATCCAGGTGTTTTTACCAAGTAACTATCATGCAATAAATTGATATTTTAATATAATTATATAAACAGACACGACGGCTTAGAAACTGTTTTTTTTTATATATAGCCTACCAAAGTGACTCCACCCCGCCTGATGGTAAGCAGTCAGTGGAATCCAGAAGTGGTGGCCACCATACCAAAAGCTATCGTCTTAAACTGTTGGTATGGTGGCCTTCACCATGGCGGCTGGGAATGGGGTTAGGGGAAGGGAATGATGGAGGCGAGGAAAGAGGAAAGGGGGGAACTTGGGCCTTCGGCACTCTCACTCACCGAACGAAACGCAGTAGTAAGGATACTACTACTCTTAAGTCGCTCTTTTATGAGAAGGTAGTACTTCCCCGGACCATCCGGCCCATTCATACTGAAACCAGCGTGGGTCTACTACCGTCAAATTGAATTTGAATCTTAGCTGACATTATTATTATTGGTATAAGGTCATACGAGTTGGTAGTCAAATGCAAGCAGCAATACTGACATAATATATAAAAACAGAACAAAAACAAACAAAATAACTGAACGAAAAGAACGTATTTTTGTACTCTGTGCTAACTGAACTGGGTGCTGCGTGCGAGTTTTTAAACGTCATTTGAATGACCTATCCATTAGAGATGAGTTATACCTACTTGCAAAATTCAATACCAGGGCTTCTAAGTACAAGTACGTAAAAATACGAGGGTCGAAAACCAGGTTTTAAAATACTTGAAAGTATTTGTCGTCCCACCCGCTAAAGGTCAGGTTCGAGTATGGCAACCCGCTCCACGCTGGACGCGAGCGCCTTACCTAAAATACTATATAGGAATTCAACCTGTATTCCCAGTAAGATAAAGAACAAATTCGTATGAATAAAAAAATACTTTGAAGATAAAGGTATTTATTATACACAAAGTACGAGTGTGTTTCTTAGCTACATTGAAATATGAATCATTTTTCTATGCTATGCTATCGCGCGTTCGCCTTGTAGCACATACTTTCATACTTGCAATATTGTCTGCTCGTACCAGGGCGCCGTACTTCGAAGCGAAACCCTGGTTTTAAACCCTGGTAGCGTAAATACGTTTCATCTCTACTATCCATCACGATATTCGAGTAAACGTTATGACTGCTGTATATTGTCATTCTAAATTTGGTCGGGTCACCTCACGAAGTTAATTGTTTTCACCGTGAGTAAACGCTGATCGAATACTTTGATGCTCGGTGGGTTTAAGAAATATGCCCACTATACCGTACCATACCCTGAACGTGTTATAAATATCAGGCAAAAAAAATATCCTTCGTATTAAAAAGTATGAGACTATGCCCACTAGATCATTTCGTCACCGACCAGCACCGTCGCGTACCATATACGGACCGTCAATAACTGTCAGCGAGAATAATTTGCCGGGGCCGATACGCTTCGGTGTAGTCAGTGTAGTGGGCAGACTCCTTTGATTTACGTGATGGTTATTATTTGACGTGTGTATACTCGCACTCGGCACACTGGACACAAACGTCAGTTACATTAATGACACAAGTGACAGAAAAACAGTTTCTGTAAAAAAAAAAAAATTGTAGTTACTGAATTGAATGGATCAATGGAAAAACTTGAGACAAAAACACAAAGAGCAAAAACAGGTTTACACAGGTTAAATTAACATGATTATTAATTTGAGTACAAGGAACATATATTGGTTTATTGTTTGTATTGATGGAATATATTATTAATGCCATGAGTGCGCTGTATTGTAAGTAAACGTTCTAAAATGTATGCCTAATTATTTGTGTATCAACACAACAACCTTTGAAAATGAATATATCTAATTACAGTAATTACAGTTTCAGACAGTGCCCGTAATAATCCTGAGTTTTCAGTAAGAGTTGTAGTCTGCGATCACTACCTGACTAAGCCAATACCGGGAATTGACGTTATTTATTCAGATTTTAGAGGCGCAGACATCAAACAAGTAAGTTCTTTAGTTTTAGCTCTATTAACTATATTTCGTCTAAGTTTAATAATAATAATAATAATAAGACAGTTTTTGGGCAACGGTCTACCGGTAACGATCAAGTGGGGCATATTTCAGGGTGACAGCCTGAGTCCTTTATGGTTTTGTCTGGCACTGAACCCTCTCAGTACTATACTGGAGAGTTCAGGGCTAGGCTATCGGTTGAGGAGAGAAGGTCAGGTCTTGTCCCATCTGCTTTACATGGATGATTTAAAATTGTTTGCTTCTACTGATCGCCAATTAATAGCGTTACTTAGGGTCACTGAAACCTTTAGTAATTCTATTAAGATGGAGTTTGGTATAGATAAATGTGCAGTCATGCATGTAAAGCAGGGTGGGATTGTGGAATCTGACGGGATACAACTGTCTGATTCTACACGACTTAGACCTCTATCTGCAACCGAAACATATAAATATCTGGGTATATCACAGGCGTTGGTGTTACAGGTGTTACAGGAACGTTTCTTTGGCCGCCTGGAAAAAGTTCTTAAAAGTTTTTTATCGGGTGGTAACAAGGTACGGGCCTTTAACACATGCCAGTCCTAACCTATTCCCTTGGCATAGTCAGATGGACTCAGATTGAACTGGACGCTCTTAATAGGAGAGTCCGTACACAGTTGACAACATTCCGTATGCAGCATCCACGATCATCAGTGATGAGGTTGTACATCCCACGGAAGTGTGAAGGTCGCGGCTTTCTATCTGTCAAGACTCTCCACAACCGTGAGGTGTGCAACCTCAGAGAATATTTTATAAAATCAAATTCAGATATTCATATCTACTCGTCGTTGTAGATAACGGCCTCACCCTGCTGGGTCAGGCTAAAGAGAACTGGCGCAAACCTGTTGTGCTTAGTATAGCGGAGCGCAAGGATGTATGGAAAAGCAAGGAATTACATGGACGCTTTTATCGGGCCTTAAACGGGCCCGATGTTGACGGACGGTAGACATTTGTCGGGCATGTCACTACCCCAGAGAATCCATAAGACATATTGTCTCTGGTTGTTCTCGTCTTGCGAACGGCGAGTATTTGCATAGACATAATCAAGTAGCTAGGATCGTCCACCAGCAACTTGCTCTGAAGTACAAGCTTGTAGTCTCTGAGGTACCGTACTACAGATATGTGCCCGACCCAGTTCTCGCAAATAGTCATGCCACGATATACTGGGATCGATCTATCATCACTGATAGGACTATTGTTGCCAATAAACCTGATATAGTGGTGATCGATCGATTAGAGCGCCTTGCAATAATCATCAATATCACCATTCCACATGATGACAATCTCGTGAAAGCAGAAAAAGATAAACAGATAAAGTATTTGGATTTGGCTCGCGATGTTGTCGACATGTGGGATGTGGATTCTGCGATCATTGTTCCGATAGTCATATCAGTTAATAGACTGATTCCTAAGAACCTCCATCAACATCTCGCGAGGCTCGCATTAGGTGGCTGGATCGTGGTGATGCAAAAGGCTGTGCTCCTTGATACGGCCCGCATTGTGAGGCGGTTCCTATCTCTGAAGCCCTAACAACCGGTAGCTTGGTCCCTGTACCCGATATCGGTGGGTCTCCATATTTTTATATTTTTAAATGTACATTTCTATTATATTTTATATATATTTAAAAATGTAATTTTGTGTATATATAATTAAATAAAGAGAATAATAATAATAATAATATGTGGACACTATCTCACGTCGTCATCCAGTCCCAAGCTAAGCAGAGCTTGTGTTATGGGTACTAGACAATTGAAATATAATACATATATGTACGTACTATTTTTTTGTAAATACATACTTAAAATACATAGAAAACACCCAAACTGAAGACAAATACAAATGTTCATCACACAAATATTTGCCTTCCGCGGGAATCGAACCCACGACACCTGGCGTCGCAGTCAGTTACACTAACCACTAGACCAACGGTGCAGTCAACAGTCCGTTTACTTGGATATTGAATAACTGGATACCATCAGGCGAGCCGTATGCTTGTTTGTTACCTTAGTCATATAAAAAAACATGCTATATTGTAAGTGGGGCAGGTAAATATCCAGCAACTGGACTTTAAAACAGATCACAATCCAAATTATTTTAATTAAAACATACTTATACATAATATTTTGTATTTGTGATTATAAATTATTTTTAATACTATCTATGTAGTATTTCTACTTATAACTAACAAGATCTATACTCCAGTCCAACTCCAATTTCATACAATGTAAACAAACAGTCTTTTTAATAATAATCTATAAAAAAAAACTATCGAATTTATACACATTCTGTTCACTATATACTTTATTTTATTGCAACTATTTTTACTAATGATCAATAATCAAATCTGGACTTATAATACAATATTATAAATATTTTTGTGCGTTTGAATAAAGATATCCAATTGAATAACAGTTTAATTTTTCTATTATCTTGAATATTGTCTTTGAAAATCAATGTTGTAATTTATTACAAGAAATAAGTTTAGCCAATATCATAAATACATAATAATTTGTAATTATTTATTTATTTTGGTTTTATCCTCACAGGTCTGGTTTTATTATCACAATAATACGGGTTTATTGTGTGTGATAATAAAACCGTATGTATAAATATTACACAAATTTTCATCTTGTGGGAAAATAATCAAAAGTATCTCACAGTATTCTATTTCAGTTTGTGGTAAAATCTGTGCGTTTAGAGGTCATCTCTTAATTTTAATTTAAGTTAGTTATTAGTTTGCATTGTTTTGTCTTTTTATTTTAATGTTTATTAATCAATGGTTATAATAAAATACAGTACCATATTATTTAACATAAAATTTAAAGTCATAACAAATTAAATAGAATTAACCAATTACACAAATTGAGTAGGTACCTATTATTAAACATAATATTATGTAGAAATGTAAGAAAAAAGAACAAAAGAATATTTATTTATTTATTTTTTACTATTTAATGATGTATTGATGTAATTAATTTTATTTTCTTATCATATTTGTCTCCATCACAAGTAAATTCATGAAACCGTAGACAATTGCAATATGGCAGATTGTTTACATTAGTATGAAATTGGAGTTGAAAAGGGGTTAATGTAGATTTTATGAAAATTCATAATTTATTTTCATTTTCAATACAATACCTTTAAATGTTTTTAAAATATTACACTATATTAGGCTGAATACTGGACTGGGCAGGTTTTAGATGTTATTTTTAAATACAGTCATAATCAACTCTATTGCTTGTGCAATAAAGTCAATATTTTGAGTTTTTGATGTTTTAAAGTACCTACAATGTAGCATTAAAGCATAACATAACATTAACATAAAGTTTGTATAACACAGGTGCCAGTTCTGAGGATATTTGGCCCCACACCAGATGGTTACAAAGCATGTCTGCACATACATGGTGTTTTTCCATATTTCTACATACCTTGTCCAATACCAAACCCAGAACCACAATTTTTATATCAGGTAAGAAAACAGAGTACTTAACTAGAAATTTTTCATTTTGTAGAGAGTTGTTGCAATTTATGAGGGTGCATCAAGTGTTTGAATTTCTAACTTATGTCAATGATAAGAGTCACACTAGTCATGCTTGTGATTTTCAATAACTATTATTATTATCACACATTTCAGATATCCATAATTATAAGTGCAAAAATAACTTACGCTTTCACGCCTAAACCACTAAATCGATTTTGATGAAATTTGGTATAGACATAGATTAGACCTTGTGAACAACATAGGCTATTTTTTATCGTGAAACTAGTATTTAATAGTAGCATGTACCGATAAGTAATTCGATAAAATGGTTAGTTACCTATCATTATTGTATGCAGAACATCATAATCAATTAAGAGCGGGTGATTCTCATAGCAAAAAGTCCTTCGTTACAGAAAAGGCAAAATTCTTGTAAAATCTGCAGATTTTTAACTGTTGTATAATAATGAACTATATTTTTTCAGATTGCGGCTAGTTTAGATAAAGCCTTAAATATTGCTTTAAAACAGGCAACTTCTGCTAATCAGCATGTTTATAAGATATCATTGGTTAAAGGATTGTAAGTACCACATTATATTACTAAACTCCACTATTATGTAAAAAAAATGTAGGTAAATAATATTTTTTTAGTAAGTAAAATTAAGTATTACTGTGTATCATTTTAAGAATCAAAATAGTTTACCAATAAAACTTAATATTATGTGAAATGCCTGTACACAGTAAAAACTAGCACCTTAATTCTAACACCTTTTTGTCTAAGTTCCAATTTTGGCATTCTATTTCCTATAAATCTAAGTAGAGCACTATTTATAACATTTTCTCGATACATCTAGCTTCTCAGTTTAAAGCACATATGTTATTAACTACTAATGTTTATTTCAGGCCATTTTATGGGTACCATTATAAAGAGCATCTCTATCTTAAGGTATTTCTATATAGCCCTGGTTTGATCAAACAGGCGGTAGAGCTATGCAGCAATGGAGCTATTCTAGGCCAAACATTCCAACCACATGAATCCCATCTAAATTTCACACTACAATTCTTCATTGACTTTAATCTATTTGGAATGACCAACATCGATTTACAATGTGTTAAGTTTCGTAAAACAGGTATCTCGCAACATAGTATTGAAATAAATCCAAGTGAATTAGGTTTAAAGCCTGAAAGCTCATGTTATTACGAAGCTGATTGTGTAGCGTCTCATATAATTAATCGTCAAAGAATAGGCAAAGGAGATGGAATAGAAAATCCGGGCTTGGAAGAAGTATGGAATCAAGAAAGCGAACGACGGAAGCAGTTGAATATATCTCTAGCTTCAAAATCTTTATCACAAGGCAGAATAAAGGTTGAAGAAACAGATTCTCATTACAAATTTGAGCAAATGTTTTTAACAAAAATGTCTGATTTGATTGATAAGCCTGTAGTGGTTGAGAATGATGGGAAGCCTTTAGATGTGATACAGTATCCAGCTGAAAGTATAGATGGTTCTCAACTGTTTAATGCAGTCGATGTCAGCGTTCATTTGCCTAGTATTTTAGGTGATAGTACATTAGGCGCAAGTTTTAATAAGACATTGCGAGGTGATATAGATGATTATATGACTGAAGAGTTAAATAACACACTTGTGGATGAAGATTTGGCCTTAAATAGCAGTTTGTCTTTACACTACAGCCAAGTTTTACGTAAGTATTTTAAAAACTATATATGCATAAACATAAGGTATATAATTATATACAAAAGATGAAAAAAACATTTTTCAAATCAATTAATTTAAAATATTCCGAATCCTCTGTAATTCAGTACTATATAATTTGATTTCAACCAACATGCAAGTTGCCAGTCAAACTTTACATTTATTATTATTATTATTATTTAATGATGGACGAGCAGCATGTTTGCTGATATGTCCATATCACTGCACTGGAGTAGAGTTTTATTTTTATTTATCATAAATACTATTGTTGAGCGATTAAAATTTTGAAATTACATATAGGAGTTTTCAGTCAAAAGTTTGTTTTGTTTCAAGCCACTTATCCAAACGACACTTAAAACTATTTACTGATTTAGCAGACACTACACTTTCTGGGAGCTTGTTCCACATATATATAACGCGATTGTTCAGAGTGTGATAGGCTACTAGTGTGTGTGAGCATGTGCGATTGATAGTGAGGCAGTGTCCACGACATGAATAGGTTTTTTGCTGTAGTAAATACATATCTCTGATATTGGGCAAATTGTAACTATAACTTAGGATTTTGTACGTCTCAATAAGGTCACCTCTCATTCTCCGATCTTTTAGTGTAGGCAACTTAAGCATTTGCAGGCGTTCTTTGTATGGCTTCTTACGCAGGCCATAGGGTATTTTTGTTGCTCTCCTCTGAACACTTTCCAGCAGTTCGATATCTTTCACAAAATACGGATTCCAGACCTGGAAGGCGTACTCTAGGAGAGGTCTGACATATGTTTTGTAAATTTTGAGAAAAACTGAAGGCACCATGTGTTGGAAAGCACGACGTATGGCGTAAAGGAAAGAGTTTGCTTTTTTGACAATGTTGTTGATGTGCTCAGCCCATTTTAGATCACTGGTAATGGTTATTCCAAGGTCTTTTTGCGTCTTGACCGTAGCAATAGTTGTGTCGCCTATTACGTATGGCACTCCAGGATTATCTTTGCCAAGTCTTAGTACGGTACATTTTGTAGCATTGAGTTTGGCAATCCACTCTACGGTCCACTCGTGTAGCTTATTCAAATCTGACTGCAACTGTCCTGACTGAATTATTGGGTTACCGAAGAGCTTTCCATCATCAGCAAAAAAACAGGATTCACTGTCAATTAATGCTATTAAGTCTGTAGTAAATATGTTGAATAGTACAGGGGAGAGCACTGATCCTTGGGGGACCCCACTTAGTACATGTTTTGGCTCCGACAGCGAGTTATCCTCCTATGAAGCAGGTAATTTTCAATCCATTTCAGGAGATTTCCTCGTATCCGAAGTGTTCGAGCTTCAATAACAATCGACGGTGTGGAACTTTATCGAAGGCGCGCTCGAAATCAAGGTAAATCACATCTACACTACTTTTTTATCAAGTTCTTTGGACCATGCATTCACACAAGTCAGTAGGTTGGTTACTGTGGACCTCTTCTTTACAAACCCATGTTGTTTTAACTATATGATATTTTCTCTGTTGAGGAATAATTTGATACGGTCTGATATAATTTTCTCCATACATTTGCCTAAGGTGCTAGTAAGGCTTATGGGCCTAAACTTCGCTGGGTCCGTTTTATCGCCATTTTTGTACACCGGTGTCACTATCGCATGTTTCCAGTCTTTAGGTAAGCAGCTGTTAATGAAGGAGGTTTGCATTATTTTTGATAAGACTGCTGCAATTAGGTCTGCACTATTCTTTAGTATCATATTTGATATATTGTCGGGTCTAGGTGAAGAGTTTACCTTAAGGTTTTTTAAAACCTTTGCAACATCTTTTTCATCAAACAAAATGTCAGACAGAGTAGCATCAACTCGGGCAATTCTATTGATATTTGGTATGTTGTGTATTGCTGGTTCTACTGAGTATGCTTTGTGAAATACCTCAGCAAATGCGTTGGCAACATCAGTTGGGCTTGTTACTAGATTACCAAGTGAGTTCCTTATTGCAGGTGGAATACTAACCTTTGAGGTGATGCACCTACGCAGATAGGAATAGAAACATTTGTCTCCCTTTTTAAGTATATTAGCTTCATAATATTTTCTATGCTTTCTAGACTCATTGACACATTTGTTACTAATGGTTCTATAGCGTTTATAATCTTCTATGTCTCTACTGGCAGAATATATATCCCAAAGTCTTCGCTTTTCAAGAGTATGATTAATTAGTTCTTGTTTTACCCAAGGTTTGTTATTATTCTTTTGTTTAATTGTCTTCAGTGGAGCATGTTTGTCCATATTCTCATTCAGTATGGTTTTTAAACAGTTCCAAGAATATTCCACTTGATCAGTAATATCTATCCTATTCAGTTCATAAATAAGGTCATAGTTAAATTTCTCAAAGTCAATGAGTTAGTAGTAACGCCTCTGCTGCGGGTGTGCAGATGAGAATCAGTAAGGCATTGCATGTGAAATTGTAATACACAGTGATCACTTTTGCCAATTGGTGAGCGGTGGTCTATTTGGGATATTAAAGAATCATCATTTGTCATAATGAGATCCAGAAGTGATGGTGAATTATTGGTTCTGAATCTGGTGGGTCTTGAAATTAGCTGGTGTAAATTACTGTTGAGAAACATTTGCTTAAATAGTTCAGATGAGTCATTCAGTTTTTGGTCTGAACAGATAGGCCAGGTTATGTCTGGGTAGTTGAAATCTCCTGCGATAAGTATAGTATTGTAATTGTATTTAGTATTTTTTTTTTTATATTAGCCTACCAAAGTGACTCCACCCCGCCTGATGGTAAGCAGTCAGTGGAATCCAGAAGTGGTAGCCACCATACCAAAAGCCATCTTTTTAAACTGCTGGTATGGTGGCCTCCACTATAGCGGCTGGAAATGGGGTAAGGGGAAGGGAGTGAGGGAGGTGAGGATAGAGGAAAGGGGGGAAATTGGGCCTCCGGCACTCTCACTCACTGAACGAAACGCAGTAGTACGGATACTACTACTCTTACGTCAACTATAAACTAACTATTTTGACCGATTTTTTGAAAACTTCACAGTAAACAATGAAGATTTAGAGCTAGTAGATATGTTGCAAGATATGGATGAGAAACCCATAGAAGAAGACAGTGTTATGGGAACACCAGCCAATGCAGAGAATGAAGCTGATGATGAATTAGATGATGCTGAGTACTCACAGATATTTAATGAAGAGACTATCATCTTAAATTCAGATGAAAGGTAAGTTAAGATACTAGTAAATCGTACTCTCAATGGAAAAGTGATAAGAAATGTGATTTGGCAATTTTAAACTCTGTGACTCTTCTTCACTGAAAATACGAAATGTTAATGCTCTTATTTATAACTTGGCGTCATAACTACGAAAGTATTCCTGTCTTTAAAAAATCGCTACCTACGATTAATTATCCTAATTAAGTTTCTTAAAGAATTTAAGGTTTAAATCATTTTAAACTAATCATCAAATTATTCACATATAATATTAACATACTGTTGATTCAGTGTCAATAATTCAGTTTACAATTATATATATTTCAGTAAAGATGATGAAAGTTCTACCTCATGGAATGATTCGTTTTGGGATGGTGTTAACATACCACAGCTAGATGGAACATGTGACGATAACCGTAAGTAAATAAAATATTTAAACAATATCGTATAATATTTATAATACGCCTTAATATTAGCATTCAATCATTGAATATTGCAGATGTAAAAAAAGTCAGGAAAAGAAAAATGAGATCTTTTAAACTTGGACTATCGAGACCTAAATCTAAAAAACAAGAATCAAAAGAAAAAACTGATCAATCTGAATCTAAAATGGATATTAGCGAAGTAGATGAAATAAATGTCTCAAGAGAAACTATAGAAGATATATCAGACTGTCATTTGAGGCGAGCGGTCAAGATAGAGCCTGAAAGTATTATAGGGAAGTCTGTTTATTCAGATGCAGGTGATGTAGAAATGAAACCAAATGTAGATAACGATTGTATAGTTGAATTAGTTGATAAAGTAACAAAACGTTGTAAAACATTACAGCCCGGTGCCGCTGAGACTTATGATTTGGATAGAAAATTTGTGCCTATGCCTGGTCCCTCAAATGTGATAAATAATAATAAATTTAAAGTAAAAATTGATGAAAGTTTAACTGATCTAGATTCTTCGCCAGAAGATAATAAATTGGGTATAATGAGTTTCTATAATATGTCTAAAGTATTTGATGTGTCTTTGGAAGAAGATAGTTCGGCAACTCTAGGCAATGAAAATTATACACAAAATGGCCAAAAAGATAATATTGAAGCAGAAATTAAAATGAATTTAAATACAGTTGAGGATGTACAAATTAAATCTGAAGATGTGACAATGATACATGATAAAGATATGAAAATATTAACACCTCGAACAAAACCTCCAACTAAAAGTTACATCATGTCGACTTTACACCAATATAATATACCTAAAGTAAGAAACCCTGATCCGTATTATTCAAACTACAAAGATGTCGGCGATAAAGTTGAAATAGGTCAAATAATATTAAAAATATCCAGTAAATTGTCCAAAGATCAAAAGCTATTCGAAAGAGTATTAGATACAACTAGCATAGAAGAATGGAGACAACTAATATTTTTGCAAAGTAATGAAATGTCAGAAGAATCTTCAAAACCAGATGCTTTGAAAGTATTACTATCTGGCAATAGAAAATGTATATTAGAGCCAATAAAAAAACCACCAACTAGAAATGAAATAAAAAAATGGCTTGAAACAAAAAACGAGACACATGTTGAAAAAATAGACATTAATGATGATATTACTAAAAATATTGATGATTTAGAAAATTCTCAGGCTTTAGGTTTAGCCGATATTAATAACAGTATTAATTTTGAAATTGATAACGATAAAAGTAATCCTAATAATAGTCTACAAGTAACTATGCAGCCTGATGGTTCGTTTCTTTGTTTTGGGAATAATGATAAACAAGAGAGTAATTCTATCGACACGCCTATTGTTCATGTAAGTATACAATCAATTATGTATTATTCTAGTATCGTAAGCTTATATAAGGGTAAGGAAAGAAGCAAATCATAAATTTTTAAGATTAACGATTTGTATTTTTATTCAAAAGGACAATGTAATGTAACATACTTGTCACCATAGTCGCATCGTATCTTTCTTACAGGTAAATTTCCTAACAGTCATGTTAGTAGAAGTTCTCACATCAGTCAGAGGAGATCTAAACCCTGATCCAGCTATTGATCCCATACAAGCTCTATTCTTAACAATAACGAACGATTGCCCATCTGAACATCGTTTAGAGAAAATCATTTCTAAAATAATAGTTGTAGAACAGGCAACTGAAATTAAGTATCTTGACAGATGCGTTTTCAATACTGATGTTACGTATGTCAATAATGAAAATGAGCTATTCGAAAAAATTGTAGAACTTGTCATAAAACATGACCCCGATATAATGTGTGGTTATGAAATAGAAATGAATTCCTGGGGTTACGTTTTCGAGAGAGCGCAAGTATTAGGTTTAGAAATTGTCAAAGAAGTTTCAAGAATAACTGAGAAATATCGGCAGAAACGATGGAGAGGCGATGAAAGGGATTTTGAAGGGCGGATTTTAGGAAGGATAATGTTGAATGTTTGGCGATTGTTTCGACATGAAATGGCGCTATCTAGTTATAGTTATGAGAACTGTATGTATGAAGTGTTAAAGGAGAGGGTTCCTAAGTACAGTTATGAACAGTTGGCGAAGTGGTGGAGACATGAGTCGAGAATATTTCGATGGATTCCTGTAGAATATTATTTGACTAAACTATCAGGGACTGTGAGGATGTTGGACAAACTGGACATTATTAGTAAGTGTATTTTATAAATAAACGTCTTTCACTTTTATCTTAAACTAGCTGACCCGGCGAACTTCGTTCCCACTAACAGTCGATCAACATTACTTTATTTTTTCTAAAATAAAAGATTTTTTAGCCTAAGTTACTCCTTATTACATCAGCTACCTGCCAATTAAAGTCCCGTCAAAATCGGTCCAGCCATTTCAAAGATTAGGAACAAACAGACGGACAAAAAAGGTAAATATAAATATTTTGGTGTATGTAGTTATGTACCGTATATATATTCATATACATGTAGTAAAAAACCGTTATTTCAATATTACAAACAGACACTCCAATTTTATTATATGTATAGATTTTAGGTGGCCTATAGCCATATGCAACTAATGCCGCGCATAATGTCAAATTTCATTTTAATTGATGTATGGCCAAATACTTAAGTCTAGACTCCTCACATTGACTTTGTCATACAGCATGCGAATTAACAATAAAACCTGGACTTAGATCACCTGAACTAAACCAAAATACTCTTACAGACAGAACTTCAGAACTGGCAAGGCTATTCGGTCTACAATGGTGGGAAGTGTTATCTAGAGGATCACAATTTCGCGTCGAATCCCTAATGTTGCGAGCAGCAAGACCACTTAACCTTGTAGCGTTATCTCCAACTGTCAAGCAAAGAGCCGCTATGCGTGCTCCCGAATGCCTTCCCCTTATATTCGAGCCAGAATCTCGATTCTACAAAGACCCTGTAATAGTTTTGGATTTTCAAAGCCTGTATCCTTCTATGATGATTGCGTATAATTACTGCTTTTCAACTTGCATTGGACGAGTACAAAATATTAATGGGTAAGTGTTTTTACGATGTATCATCTTTATTAGGCCAAAACTTTCAGTGTTGAAAATAGGCGTTACGCAAATATTGATTCTAAATGGTTTGTATCCAATTTAGCTCAGCTACCCTTGATTAAAACCCGCCCTTCTGAATCTTTAAAGCTGTCCGTTAGTCATTGTCTTTTTTATTTATGTCCTTGATCTTAACTTTATAATTTACAACCATGTTTGTGTTTTAGTTCAAAATAGAGTATCCATCTATCTAATCTAGGCATTTATAATAACATTTTTTTTTAAAACGAATTCTACAAATCACGAAACCGAGTCTTCTACAATTCCATTTTAGAGACTCCGCGTACGAATTTGGAGCATGGCGGCTTAGAATACCTAAATCCAAACTTGAGGCTCTAGTTAAAAAGGGCTTGGTGCACTGGTCGCCAGTCGGCGTAGGGTTTGTGAAAGCATCTGTACGTCGTGGAGTACTGCCGGCTTTGTTAAGAAGGATCCTTGCTGCCAGACAGGCTGTCAAGAAGAATATGAAGGCCCAGACAGACGAGAGCGTGAAGAAAGCTATGCATTCTAGGCAATTAGGTAAGGGGTATATAATTTGTCGATAAAGTTACACAACATAATACAGCATTACGTTTTTTTCTGTGAAGGTGTATAATACCCGCGTTTCGCCAGTTATGTTGAGTCTCATGTAACAGGGCAATAGGGGTGGAGATGGTTACTACTTTTAAATTAGATATTATCCAATTTTCAATTTTTTTTCTGGTGCTAGGTTTAAAGCTGATCGCAAACGTGACGTATGGGTATACAGCCGCAAACTTCAGCGGTCGAATGCCGTGCGTCGAAGTAGGCGATAGCGTTGTTGCTAAGGGCAGAGAGACGCTGGAGCGAGCTATCAAAATGGTGCGAGAAAGTACGCAGTGGAATGCCAAGGTAAGTGAAGACATCACTTGCCTGCATTGTCTCCCAAATTTTGCTAGTTCTCATTGATTGACGATATCCAGTAAATTACTCGACATGTATTTATAAAATTTGATTCGTACCTAGTTATTAGTAGGTGACATCAGTCACCATTATGAGTGTCAAATTCTATGCAGGTAGACCCGGGCCAACAAAAACCTAGATGTTTGAATGAGAAAACATAATATTTGCGTGTACAGTGAATGAACTTAAAATACAGACAACTAGAAATTACGCGCCAATGGCAGACGCGTTTTTGAGTATACGACTAGTCAAAGTTTACCGAATTTAAAATTCTCGGCCATTGATGGATTCATGGGTAGTTTAGTTAGCAAGTGAATAAGTTATATTTTGCTTTTATAATGTAAGCTTTGTGAACAATAAATCCAATAACAGGTGATATATGGCGACACCGATTCGATGTTCGTACTCGTGCCTGGCGGGACTCGAGCTGAGGCGTTTGTGATTGGACAGCAGATAGCTGATGCGGTTACCGCAGACAATCCGTCACCCGTCGCACTGAAACTTGAAAAGGTAATTTATTTTTGATACCTCACGGGTAACTATGGGATATTGATGTTTTTGGAGTAAAACATAGCCTATGTTTTACTCCAAAAACTATTTTATAGTTTATAATATCGCATTGTGTGTGTTTGCTGTTTACCTGTGTTACCTATATTAACCAGTTGTTTGCTAGATGTAATTTGCCGATCATACAGTTATAGTTATAGTACAAAATGTTTAAAATGGGAGTATTCATCTGCCAACAAACTGCTGTGCAGTTTGGCAGAAGTTTAATTATGTGTACACTGTATTTATAAAACGAATAAACTTTTCATTTCATTTCATTTCATTTCATGTAAACTTTGCGAAACCTACACCTATTTAATGCAATGAATGCTCTGTTTCGACAAAAAAGACAAACAAACTCATTTTCAACACATGTCACCCAAACCGAATGGCAACAGACGAGGCTCACCGATAGGTCCAGGTGCCACTATTTTACTACTTTAAACGCTTGTGTAAGGCTGCGTGTACACTGGAGCGGAGCGGAGATTTTTTGCAATCCTATTGGTTAATATTTCTCGGTTTTTCGCCTTCGCTTATATGGACAGGCAGTCTTACGCGGTAACAATTGTTTACCAGGTATATCAACCATGCATCCTACAAACAAAGAAACGCTACGTTGGTTTCATGTATGAGAGTGCTGATCAAGAGAAGCCGGTGTATGAGGCTAAAGGGATAGAGACTGTACGCAGAGACGGCTGTCCTGCTGGCGTTAAAGTAAGTTATTGTTGTACAGATTTGTTATATTTAATTAGTTCTAGAACTTAATAAGCTCTGAGACGAGAGACTTTAATAGAGTTACCGGACACAGATTAAAACCTGACTCTTAAGTTACGCAAATCACGAGAAATAGGAATAACATCAGGATGTATTTTTTTATTTATTTATTACATGTTTATAAAATTCGCCAGCCGGGTGGCCAATGAAGTTTATTCTTTAGTATAGTTCATTTAATTCACGAAGGCGAGTTGCGTGGCTCTTATCTCTGTTATCATAAGGTTGAAATTTAATTTGATACACTTTCGTGTGTTAAACGAACTACTAATTCTACAAGTGTTTACCTACACTGTCACAAAAAAAAATTCTTTCCTTTGAAGTAGATTGTTTTAATTTAGTATAGGTAGTAAAAGTAGGTATCATCACAAACAAATTAAAATTTTGTAGCTTCTCCAACGTGCACTATGCGAGTTATTCGAAACCAGCGATATGACACGCGTCAAGCTATCCGTAATGTCAACATTGTGTAAACTAGCCGGCGGGAGCTTACCGCCTCAAGAGTTGTTCTTTACAAGGGAATACCACGGACCTAGTGGATACAGACCCGGGGCGAGCGCACCGCCTAATGAGATTGCCAAGTATGTAACTGTGTCAATGAAATATCAATTTAGTGTTCATGGAAATAGTGATCAAATTCAATTAGTATAGACCTTTAGGCAAGCCAAATATGTAATACTAACAAAAGAGTGTCAATGAAATACCAATTTTATGGTTATAGAAATAATGATTTAATTAACTTAAACCTTAAACAGGCGGTTGTTTTATTGTCTAAAGTGGTAATCGAACAAATTAAACCTGGTGAGTGGTACACGCCGCTTATAGAGATCTTGTAATTTGAGTTTAAAATTAATATTTTAAATAGTAAAATGACTTTTTTCTTATCAATGATTATCTTCAGTTTTTATCAAAATAAGCAAAGGACGTAGGTTCATCCAACACCACTTTAAATAAAAAGCTACTTAATTTTTTTTCTACTTATACAGATAGTACTTCTATGTCTATCCAGATATCTATATCTATATCTATATCTACTACGATACTATGAGATATACTTTGCTCCTCTTTCGAATACCTTCTTCTACCTCTAAATTGACGTAATTTTATGTCATGTTCTTTAGACGCATGCTATCACACGACCGCCGCAGCTTACCTCGCACAGGCTGGCGGGTATCATGGCTAGTAACTGCAGGCGCGCCGGGTGCCGCACTCGTGCGGTTGGCGCGCAGTCCAAACGAACTTATACGTGAGCCGTCGCTACAGCCGCATGTGATGTACTACGCGGCGCGCGTCTTACTACCGCCACTACATCGCTGTTTGTCGTTACTTGGAGTTGATGTTTTTAAGTGGTGAGCGTTATTATATATTAGCTTTCTTGTAATAATAATTACTGTTCGGATTTTTTTATGAGGTTCTACGTTAAACAAGACGGTTTCTGAGGTTACGAAAAGTGTTTTATTGGAATTTGACCTCTAATTTAGATATCGAATCGAATGTGAAAGTTCGTGTGTTTAAGTGTGTGTGTGTTTGTTACCACTCAGCGCCTAACAGCTGAACCGAGTTCGATGAAAATTGGTATGTAGATAGATTCGGTGCCGGCAGTGGCCTTGGGGGCCTTGTATCAAAATTAGTTGGGAGGCTCAACAAAGGGTAAAGGTTTTTCACAAAAGAAACAAAAATGCTTGCATGCATGCATTGTTATTTCTGAAGTGAAAACTTTATAGGCACGTATTTTTTTTTATGTTATCCTACCAAAGTGATTCCACCCCGCCTGATGGTAAGCAGTCAGTGATATCCAGAAGTAGTGACCATGTGACATAAGCTATCGTCTTAAACTGCTGGTATGGTGGCCTCCACTATGGCGGCTAGGAATGTGATTAAGGGAAGGGAATGAGGAAGGTGAGGAAAGAGGAAAGGAAGAAATTTGGACCTTCGGCGCTTTCACTCACCGAACGAAACGCAGTAGTACGGATACTACTACTCTTACGTCGATCTTCTAAGAGAGAGTACTTCCCCGGACGATCCGATCCTTTCACGCTGAAACCAGCGTGGATCTACTACCGTAAATGACAGTTTATGACGGTGTTTTTGCCCGGGAAGCTGACTTTGTGGATAACATTTTACAAATTTTCGCTTACTCACGTTAGGTTATACGACGGTAGCTACGCCTCTGGGTGCCGGAGACGGACATAGGCTACTTTTTATCTCAAAAATCGCTGTTTCACACACACGTCGCTTACGGGTACTTGTAATTGTGCCCTTTGTCAACACATCACCTATTTGGTCCGCGTATGTCCTTGGACAACTTCTACCAACTTTTCCAGTCTTCTCCGCTTTATCGCTGAGTGACATTTATTTATGCATATCCCTGTTCACGCTTTTAATACCTCTCTTAGTGATTTGAAAAGAACTACAATATGTAAGCCGAGTGACATTATTCCATTATGAAATTCCCATAGTCTTCCAAAAATTGATAAGCAGTGTTACCTTACTTATACCAATAAAATGTGGGCTTCGTTTTAATTGCACAGGTGGGCGGAGCTCGGCACCACTCGAGACATCCAGGCCCGTGAGTACCGCACGGGCGGTATCGCGCGCTACATGTGGCGGGAGCGCTGCGCTCTCTGTGGCTCGCGCAGCGCACGACACGCGCTGTGTGTCACGTGCGCACACACGCGCGCCGCGCGCTCCGCCGCCGCACTCACCTGCAGGCTAGCGGTGGCGTATGATAACGTGGAATATTGTAATAAGGTAAGTATTTTTATACTTTTGATGATTTCAATGTTTTTTGGTTACTTTAATTCTATAGTGTAATTAGGTCCTGATAAAAGATATCGTAGGTCAAATAGAAATACTTCTTCTCTTCCAGTGCGTGTCGTAAGAAGCGACTAAGGTAATATCAGATAAAGGACAGTAAACATAGGTCAGCTATCCACATGCTGAACGTGGTGACGACGTGACTATGACAAAAATCGTAACAGTCACATTAGTGTTACAGTTAGGAAGTCACGTTCCTCACCTTAACAGCGTTGCTTGATTTATTACGCCGCGGTCTTACGTTCACACCCAGGACAGACTAATCTTCATAGTTTTGTTAGCAGTTT
Source organism: Parascotia fuliginaria (assembly GCA_963082885.1). Lineage (NCBI taxonomy): Eukaryota > Metazoa > Arthropoda > Insecta > Lepidoptera > Erebidae > Parascotia > Parascotia fuliginaria. Next base: position 4,101,243 of record OY720179.1, read on the forward strand.
GTAAATTAGGTAGAATAAAATTCATACAATGCGGGTATATATTCTTTCTTTAAAAAAATATTTCCTAAAAACATTGTCGATGAACGAATGAATACTTTGTAAAACAAATGAACACCGTGAAACAAATAAACATCGTGAAACAAATGACCATCAGTGACGGTAGACTAATGTCTTAAAATAAAATTGCCCTCCCATACGTATCCGCCAAGTTCGCCCAAATGAGCGAGGGGTATGACTAAGGGTAACGCATTCTCCTCTTTAAAAAAAGTATAAACGTGAAAGAGGTTATGTGTGGTATATAATAGGTACTGTTAAGAAAAGAAGTTAAATTTTCCCGTGTTATGGTAAGAAATAAGACTTCCTATCTTTCACATTTTGGTGCACACGGTTAGGAAAAAAAATTATTAACCTTCACACTGATACTGCGAACAGTGTGAAAGTTAGTTTTTTTTTCTCAACCGTCACACCAGTGTGACAGCAGTGTGAAGGTTAGTTGGTCGTGCTAAAACCGACCCTTTTGAAGAGCTCTAAGTCCAGCAATTTACATTATCACACTAATGATGATATATTCTCTATTTACCTGCCTACCAGGTTTTATCATACTATTAGTATGATAAAATTTTTTATTAAACAGAATCTCACAAAATTACGCTTTTGTTATTTGCAGATATGCGCTTCGTGTACCGGCAGCAGCTACTCTTCAGAATGTCAAAACTCAGAGTGTCCAGTTTTATGGCGTCGTATTACAGCACAACACAAGCTAGCTCAGATCCGCGATGTTGCCGCCCATCTGCCGCCACAATTCACAAATGAGTGCCTAGATTTTTAATTAACTTACAAAGATTATAATAATTATGAAATGTTTTATAATAAGATAAATATTTTAATAAATAAAGCTAATAGACTATTTTATTTTTTTGTTTTTTCGCTAAAGAGACTGCTCTCAACTTCCACTGTTAACTGTTTCCTCCCAATGTCTACTATGCAGTGAGTTTTGTTTTAAAAGTATCGAGGCATATTTATTTTTAACCCGTTTTATAGTGCGCACTATGTTTACAGAAAGAAAATTGCTAAGTTTTTATTAAGAGTAAACGATCATGGCAATTAGAGGTCACTAAGTAATGTATTACAAACTGTCACTCAAGGAGGTACTTGTTCTGTGCATTAAACCGTCAAGCGTGACAGTGACAATGACGTAGCAAGTTGCAGCTGGCTGACAGCATTTGACATAACCGCTTAAAAATAAAGAGTTTAATTTTCTATTTTCATCATTGTCATAGAATATACCATTAAAATCATCAACGGGAAGACTATTTTGCACTTAACGCTGGCAGAAATAGCTGACAAAGGAGAAAAAGAAGAAGAAAAGTTTAGCAAAGAACAGTGCAACTTGTTTGTTTGTTTGCAACTTCGGCAACAATTCTTTTGCTGCGCTGCGATATTGTGGGCTTCTAACAACATATTACATGCTCACCATGAATCGAAATACAGAGTTAAGAAAATTACCCGTAGCATCTTTGTCTAATATAGCTAATATTTTGGACACTAACAAGGACTGGCAAAAAATTGTACCTCTTATTCCTAAGAACCTACAAAGTGACCATTTCGAACGTAAATACAACTATGAACAGATAAAGTAAGTACTTACTAATAAGTTTGTTTATGATTTTTACTCATTATTTTGTAGTTAATATATTTGTCTGTTTTGTTGTTTCGGAATGTTGTTTTGATTTCATACAATAACCAAACCGGTTTTAGCTTAGTATTTCTATATAAAAACATTACTTTAAATAAACATAATATAGAATGCGCCCTAAATTAAAATAAAGTATTAACTATTTTCTATAAAATAGAAACTTAGTGGTCTCATCAACCACAATTACTTTGTTAATAATTATAGATCTCATACATAAAATTTATCGTTAAAGTTTAAGTCTGAGTCATTACAGCTGGGTTGCGTTGGTGGCGGTTTTGCCATAGCTTAACTTACAGATTGCCTTAGCCCCTCTGGTCATTATGTTTTTGTCACTTACAGGAAGAAATGGAGTGTTTTTATATTCTAAACTGTAGGCCGTAATGGTCATTATTAACATTAGTCACAATAAAGTTGCAATTTCTGCGCCTGATGTCAGATAAGTCATAAATAATTATATATATTCTGTCCCCTAGTTTAATGGAAAGACATGCAATGGAGAATAAGCGTAAATTTGCAGAAGTACTGTTTGATGAATGGGGCACTTCGGGCAGAGTAAGACCAACATTAGATACACTTATGCAAATCTTACAACAAGCTCAGATATTTAGAGCGGTTGATGAAATTGCTGGCATGCTAGGCGGTATGTTAATTTGGACAATTTTGCATCTAAACTTAAGTTATTAGTTATAATTATTTATGCCTATCATGATATTTATTGCAATTTAAATCAATCATTCATTGTAATTATTTTATTCAAAATAAATTGGCACGTTTTTTAAGTATGTATTTTTGCTCTAACAGAGCCATCACCACCCAGGCCTGAAGTAGGTCCAGGTGCTCCAATCACAACTGATTTAGACATCATATTAAACGATGAGAGTGTAGAACAACGGTTGAACTCCATGGATACAGTAGGTAGTGATAATCTACAGACCTCTCTGAACTCCAGTCAAGATCATGTTCTCTGTAACCGCACTACAAGACAGCTGAAAGAACCAAGTGACCTGATTGCATTTTCCAAGACAATGCCTTATGAGACACCTAGTGAAGGCATACCTAATATCAGCGCGTTACTATCAGCCGGCCAAAGGAATGAAGATTCCAATATGATGAAATTCTCACAATCACCTGACGCATCTCTCTCTCAAAATATACCTGACTTAAGTGCCTTATGTCCTGACTCTAGAACATTCTACAGCCATTCTGGCACTTCTATATCATCTGATATGAACAATACTGGGAGTTCAATGTCCCATATTACTGACAGTTCTACGCAAAACGAAATATCGCGGTTCACTACTAATGCGTATCCACTATATTCAAAATCTAATATGGATATATTAGGTATAATAGATATGGCTATTTTAGAAGACAAGAAATTAGTTCCTTTTGAGTATAGAGAGCTGGAGACATTAACAGATAAGTTCTCTGAAACGCTACTTTATAAGCCGCAAGGACCAGTAGGAAAAATTGGTAGCGGAGGTTTTGGTGATGTTTATGTTGGGACACATAAAAACCATGGTGCTCTAGCTGTAAAGAGAGTGCGAGTTTTCTATCAGATTAGCTCTGAACTGACCACAGCTATGAAAGTTTTTAATACTGAAGTAAAGTCTCTGTCTTATCTAAGACATGAAAATATAGTCCCTATATTTGGTTATTCTATTGATGGTCCGACACCATGCATAGTATGCAAATATATAGATGGGGGTTCATTATTAGAAAAAATAGCGGCTAAAGTGCTAACTGAGAGGCAGAGGATGGACATCATGAGAGGAACTGCTGAAGGGCTAAAATATATTCATCATAGTGAAAGACCTCTACAAACTGATGAAGTATTGAGTGAATCGGAATCCCAATCTTCGAAGAAAAGCTATTATTTGCATGGGGATGTAAAGAGTGCAAATATCTTGTTAACTAAGGATTGTATACCAAAGGTAAGATGTTTGAATCACTTCAATCCTAAAAAGATACTAACTAAACAAAGTCTGTTGGTAGAAATTGCTTTGAGGCATAAAACAGTAGGTATATTGTACAGCTACTATTACCCGTCCTTATCAGTCGCGTATTTAGATAGATATAAAACTGGATATTTCTTTCAAGCCCTATGAAATTCAACTCATACAAAGAACCACATAAATCTGCGCTACGTACCAACAATTCGTTACCCCTGCGTGAAATAAAGGAGTAGTGAACTATTAAAGTAGTTCTGAGTGTCTGTTTGTACCAAATCGTAAGTTACCTTACTTACTATTTATATACCTACTACTAGCCCTTTACAATGTAAAGCGGAAGAGATTATTTGAACGCGCTAATCTCTTGAAACCACTATTTGGATTTGAATAATTGGTTTTTGCCTATGATAGTTCTTGCGGAAGATTATAGGTCAAAGTCAAAGAATTTATTTCATTTTGATCATAAAGTATGATGCTTAGGCTATGTAACATCACGCTACTGGCGACGTAAACAGAGCAGTAACCAAAGACGCGGGTGAAACCGCGCTGCGGGAAGCTAGTATATATTAATGGTTTCTTTGCTTTTTTCAGCTGTGCGATTTTGGCTTAGCAAAACAATTGGACACAACACTAATCACGAGATCTATGATGGGAACATCAGCGTATATGGCACCAGAAGGCTTCTCTGGAACCGTCACACAGAAAAACGACATTTTCAGTTTTGGAATCGTACTTTTAGAACTAATAACTGGTTTGAGACCGATAGTTACTACTAACGGTGAAAGTATTAACATTAAAAATTACGTCGAAGAGACTTGTCCTGAAGGCGATATTAGTAAACTATTAGACCGAGTAGTACCCAAGTGGAATAACGCACAAAATGTATATAACCTAGCCATGCAGTGCCTTCAGTGGGAGAAGAATAAGAGGCCCTCTATAGATAGTGTTTGTACCATTTTAAATGATATTAAATAACAAGACTTTGTCGGAGTAAAGAAAAAGATGTACACATAAGAATTGAAAAGAAAACAAATCGAAAACTGATGATGACTTCTTCTTTTTTTGACAATTTAAATATAAGTACCTATTATTATGAAAAAAATTGCATTTCCGGTTAATAAATTTAGCACATTTTGCCAACGATTAGCCTTAACGCATACCTAATAAGTAGATACAACGCATTTTTTTGAATTTTAAGTAAAAGCAACCAAAATATATTATTATTGAAAAATCAAAAACCGGCCTGCCTCAAACAACCTAAAAAGAATGAAGCCCATATTTTTTTCGTGCCGACGCTACATTGTGATATATATATCCTCTATCACTCCCACTAATTAATACAAATCTAATGAAATCTCATAGCCATTTAGGCTATAGTGCGTGTCAAAGAAATAGACATACATACATACCTACATAAATGTTTATACACGCTCATGGGCGGGCTACGGGCAAAATCCATACGAAGGTCATGCATTTTTCCTAAATCGTTATTACAAACAGGAAAATTTAAATGGCAACAAAAACGATTTTAAATTTGTAATAATGGTTCGTGAATATTTACATAACTAAACTAACTATTCTAAATATTAATAAACTAAATGTGATACTACAAAAATTATGATTACTGTTCATCCGAAAGTTCAACCAATCGGTTTATTGCAGTATACTGCTGAAAATAGGAACAAAATTTACGTCAATAAAAACGCAAAATTCTTCGCTTTTCACATCCACTCTACGCTTATATGTCGGACTCACTTGGTTGAGCTTGAACTATTACGCGGTCAAAATACGACTAACTAAAAAAATCCTCCTTAGCTTCGTCACTCCGGCTTAAAAGCGTTTACGCGTCATGATGAGTGGCAACGTCGTAATTTAGTGTCATATTTCGTGGATTAAATTTCTATCATTCAGTCGGGGTTATATTTTAAAAATATGTTTTCTATAAGCTAGAATTAGGTGAAAGCTGTATAAAAGTAAGAAATCATTGCGTTTACAGTTCTATTTATATGCAAATAATACATACATTTAAAACTTAAGTTACGTTATTTTCATAGCATGAAATATGACACTAAATTGCGACGATGCCACTCTTAACGCCTAAACCCTCAACCTTTCATTACCATTGTAATAGAAGTAATGACACCAGTTTTCGTTTTCGATAGCTTTTCCCTTCCACTCAATATTGAAATGTTTATACTTTACAATACAGTTACATACATATTATTTAGGTATATTTTTGTTAAAAAAAGGGTAAAATATATTTTTATAATACTAGATTTGTAAATAAAAGTTTTTAAGTAATTTTTAATTTGTTTTTTTATTGTGTCTATCCTTGAAACAAAATCTACATTTTTTACAATAAATGGTGCTTCTAAATCTTCAAGTATATCAGTTTGCTCTTCTTTGCTACATAATTTAATTAAAGTGATAATTAAGTTCTGAATCTTCAATTTTGTAGTTTCATCTTTTGCTAGGTACAAAATTTTGAAAAGTGATGAAAGCATCTTTTGGTCTGCAGTTAGTTTCCATACACACCAGCAATGCCTAACCCATGTTTGTAAACACTGGAAAATAAATCATAGAAGTTTCATAGTTGCCTATTAAAAGATATGATTTGATAGTAGGTTAAGATGAACTAGTTTTTTAAGCACTGTTATTTAAAGTACCACTCTGGTCCAAGAAATCGCTTATCTTTGTGATGATGGTGACAAATTATTGCTTTATTGGGCAATACTAAAACAATGTGTAAATTGCATAATATAAAATTTAAAAGAATATTCACCTCCAACACATGTGGCAGTAGTATATCATCAATACTTTCATTGCTACAAATGTCTAAATTGTCATAAATAATATCTTTAAAAACTTTCTTCTTCACAGAGTGAATGCCGTGCATCTCTATTACTTTTGTTGTGAAATTGAAGAAATTTACTTTTCTGTACAAGTTTGTTTCTGTATGAAGTTCTTCTATAATACTTGAAAATAAATCATCTAGTTTGATTTTCTGTAAAAAAAATAGTACTTAGTAATGATTATTTTGACAAAAAAAAATAATACACTGACTTTGTGAAATAGTATAATAATAATTACAAATAGAAAGGTAGTTACCAGCTTCAATATTGATTTTTACTGTGTGGTACACAGTAAAAGTTAGTATTGGTTACATTTAACTTGTAACAAAGTTGTTTTATTCACAAAGGTAACTCTTATTTTAATTAATACAAAGTTGATATTTATACACATTCACATTGGTGCACTTTGTGAAGTAGTGAAACTATTTCTCTGAAGTTAAATGCTTATAATAATTGCAGAGTAACCTGTGTATGTATTTTACTTGTATGAATATTTTACAAACACATATATTATGACTAGCCTCATAATAGTCATGTATAAGATCACCTCAATGTTTATTGTAAAAAACGAATATGTAATAAAAACGAATATAATAATAATAATGAATGTGCATTAATATTTGACAGCATTCTGGTTGCTTACTTTTTATACAGCTTTCACGTAATTCTAAAAGCGTTCTGATAATATTTTTAAAATTTAACTCAAGTATATGATAAAAATTGAAAAGACGAGAATATGACAATACATTGCAACATTGCCACTCCTAAGTGTGAACGCTCATAAATATGGATGATATGATAATGAATACAATACCTTAATATTTGATGGTAACAGATTTAGAAACTCCATGATACAATCAAAGAGAATCTGTGTTACTTCTTTATCTTTTTCTACTATATTTTTCTTCAGACTGCTATAAATAACTTCATAATAATTGCCAGTAGTAAAATCTTCAGTGGTCTGAAAATGCAATATACAGGAATATTAGTGAGAGTATTACCTATTTTCAGAATCTTTGTTCTCCTTAGTGCACTATTTTAAAGGCTATCATTTATGTATTTAATGTATCTTATACATTATTTGTGAATTTTGATAGGCATGGATTTTTTTCTCTTTTGCGCTATACTTTCTGGTCAGCAACATGTGAACCTATCAAGCTAGTAGGTATTCAAATTGTGACTGCTTCTCTATATTCATCAGCAGCTTAAATAATAGTGAAATTGTATTCTTACCAAACATTGTATTATAGTTTTGCAAGATTGTAATCCTTTAATTTTGTTGGCTGGTACATAATCTTCTATTAAAAGTAGTGCTACTGGCAATACTGATAAGGGATTTAATTTAATTTTGTAATCCTGGAAAATAAAGATGTTTGCTATTATATTTAATTCAAAATAAATATCGACGGTGTAGAATCAATAAATAGTATCTACAAAAAGTCAACTTTACAGTAGGTGATAAAAACGATATTCGGTTGACTTTTTTTTTATTTTCATCTATTGCTTTTCTTAAAGATAAACAAAGCAGATTTCAAATACAGAATGGGAGATATGTTAGTGAAAAAGTTATCTTTCTTATATCTTCTTTCTTTTTTTTTTCTTTTCTGTACTTAAAATGAATTGCCAATAAAATTTACGCAAGAATTGTTAATAGGTATTGCAAGATGTAATTATTTCACAAAATTGATTAAAAACGGACATACGACCTTTACGGGCCTATGCATTACTCTATTTTACGTACAATTATGCAAAAAACGAAAAATCGCCAAAATGTTAGTTATTATTTATTGATTCTTCACCGTCGATATGCCTTTTTGAGCAAAATGCCAAGAAAAATAAAACAGGCATCATTATTAACAGGCAGAAAAAATGCAAAAAAAAATATATTACCTTCACATTCTTCACAAGTAAACAATACACTTCAATAAGACTAGGATATCTTTTAAATTCATCCATAGTTATCCTTTTATGCAATTCCATTACACATACATCAAATATTTTCTGACGGTTAAAACTATCACTGTGTAATATTTCCATCAAATCTATATTGAATTTAGTTTTAAATTTCATAGTGAAAGACTCTGTACATTCTTTAATGTGAGTTTCTTCAATATTCCAAGGTCCTTCAGTTTTTAACTCTAAATACAAAATGATAAGGTGAGCCAATTGTATATCCGAAAACTCCAAGAAATCTTCGCTTTCGAGATAACTTAGCAGTTTAGGAAAGCACTCCTTCAGTTTTTTATTTCTTACTCGAAACTCAGGATGATCGCTATGTTCGTGGTATTCTTTCGAGAGTTTACTCAGTAAACAATTCCGTACTATTATCTCAATAGACTCTTCCATTGTTATTGGAATTGAAACGCGCAATAGCGATTTCTTTCTTCTAATAGTAGATTTATAATGCTTGTGTATTATCAATATGAATATTATGAACTATGTTTAGAATGTCGCTAAAAATCTAAAATTATTATTTTGAGTACTTTTACTTTACAGGTACCAGTCAAAAATAAGTTGTTGTGACTTGTCAATAATGACATTACAATTTGACATTTCACGTCACATCTGTCACACCTGTACCGTTAGAAGGCCTTCCGTGGTACACCCAGTAATTCCACCAGTGATATTACGGTTAGTTTTTCATAACCTTGGTACCCCTGGCGGTACCACGGTTATAAAAATATGACTGTAGTACAACCGTAGTAATAACCGTGATACCACTAGGGACGGCGGCGGTGACGCATACTACATCGCTCGCTTGCAATATTCAATGCCGGTGTAGTAACTTGCAACTGCACTCACCGACTTGAAATTGGTGACGGATGCATTCTGCATCGACGCGAACCGATGCGTCGAATGCTGTTATTGTCACTGATAAACACACGATGCAAGTGAAGGCAAAAGGGCTAAGCAGAGCTGTCTTGAGCCCGTTCGAAAAGAAGTGAAACAGCTCGTTCCAGCGGCAGACAAGGATGGCTTTGTCAAAGTCAAAAAAAAGAAACAGAAGCCTTCTTGTCAGAATAAATGCTGCACCGTACTATCAGGACCAAATATGCTGCTGCGTCCAGCAACTCCTACGACGCAGCTGTACGTGTCTCGATTGCATCATATCACCAAGGTTGAGGAGATGGTGGAGTATGCGAGATTAAAAACCAACTGGACTTTGAGAGTTGAGAAGTTAGAATCGCAACATAAAACTAATTTAAATTCGTGTGCCGACTCAACACATCGACAAGTTTCTGAGTTCAGAATTTTGGCCGAAATGTGTAATGTTTCGACGCTTTCGTGGAAAGCTTAGCAACACCGAACTGGGTAACACGACGCCGAAAAAGTAATTGTGTTTTTAGATATAAGTTTTAATATGTATTTTAGGTTAAGGTATTTATTGTATGGCCCATGATGCCTGTATAAATGATTTATTATTATTATTATTATTGGTTACGGTTTTCTTTTACTTTCAGCTTAATGCTGGTGAATGTGAACCTATCACGGCTTAGAGCATTAAACCAACAGGAGTGGACACGCGCTCTATTTCCCTTGCGCAAAAGTCTGCCACTTTCGGCGGGGGACGGGGTAACGCGAGCAACGCACACTAATTACAATGTTAACTACTAATGCATTTTTAAATCGCGTCGTTATACACGCACACAATAAAATTATTACACACTAGCTTAAACTAAACACACACAATCACATTCACACACAGGGACATCTATCAGTTTAGGCTTCCTTAGCGTAAAACAGTTAGAGCTTGACTCTGTCGATATTTAGTATCGATGTTAAGGGTCCTTTCACACAGACCGGCTCGGAGAGCATCGGCGAGCATTTTTCTTTTCACACTGACCGGATCGTACAGGCTTGGAGTAGTCGGAGCGGAGCTGCCAACTATTTCACATAGACCGGCTGGAAACTATCTGAAAGCGGATGCGCTCGGAGCCGGTCAAATGCGCTCGCAGCCGATCGGATGCCCTCGTAGCCGATCGGTTGCTCTCGGAGCCGGGTGGATACACTACGAAGGCAATACCAGTATTCCACGCAGTTCAAGTTTTGTTTTCGGTGTTAACGTGTGCTTTTCGGAACATGGATTTAGATAGCTCCGATGAAGAAAATATTTTTGTTAGCAAGATTGTGCGGTTGGTGTGGGGCAGCGCGCACGCAATCGCAGCCGATCAGCTGCACGAGCGAGAAAGAGCATGCAATCGGAGCCGATCGGCTGCGCGAGCGAGAAAGAGCATGCGATTGGAGCCGATCGGCTGCGTGAGCAAGAAAGAGCATCCAATCGGAGCCGAACAGCTGCGCGAACGAGAAAAGTACGCGATCGGAACCGGTCAGCTCCTCTTATTATTTCACACCAAGCGCATTCAAGCATTCTTAATGACATAAACAGTGCAGATGCAAAAATAAACCTTACTACAAATACTAACATCTCTGTTTTCAACGAAATAAGAATCTGCTCTCCTCTCCGAGCCGGTCTGTGTGAAAGGACCCTTAGGATTTCATATAAGTACGCGAAAGATTTAATTATTTTCATGATTATTATGTTTGCATATTAAAATGAGCATTATCTTATATTATATAGAACAGTTTTAGGTAATAATAATCTATTATAATTTTAAGGTTTTTTTTTATAAAAAAAAAAATAGATGAAATAGATAAAAGATAAAGTAAATACCTAGTTCATAAACATGAATTAACTAGAAGTAATTCTGTTAATTCATGTTTATGTCAATATTACAGGAAGAATAAAACAGTGTTTCTAACTAGCACACTTTTTTGTAATTATTATCAAAAAAACCCGTCATACGGTCGGGCTAAATTTATTTGTTAAACATTGTTCGACAAACAAATCTGGTTATGCGGTCGGGCTTTCCTACTATGTTTACTAATGTTTATTCAATACTTCCGATCCCTGATAGTACGGAACCCTCGGCGCGCGAGTCCTACTGGCATTTAGCCGTTTTTTTTTTAAGAACTTTTTTTGGCGCGATTGGGAAAAATGATGAGAGTGAATTTTTACGATGCGCGCGCACACCGACAGAAAAAAGCAACACCCTGAAGTTAGTTGCGAACCTTTTACACACTGAAGTTAGTTGCGGATCTTTGTGTGTCGTATCAGTACAAATAATCTGTGTGAATAAATAAAAAATATATTGGCGTTTACATCAATTCAAATATTTATGTAGGTATGTATGCGTTGTATTATTATTTGGTATTTTTGGATTGTTATGCCAAAGAAGTATAACTTCTAACGTGCGTACATGGGTACCCACTCTTTTTTTTTATTTTACTACTGCGCACAAGGATGTATGTTCAATAACCACCACCTGTTGAAATTTGTTCTAGTGTGGATTAAAGATTGTAATTAATTATTACGTGTCAATTTTACGTGTATTATTCCTAAGTATGTATGTATATTCAAACCAAATAATACTTTGAATTAATTGTCTGTTGCTATTAAATTTCGTTCCAACTAAGCAGAGCTTGTAATTGGAGGATTTTGTTCTGATTACATAGTAACAAGACACTGACATGAGAATGTATGAGTAGATTTTTATTAGAGAGATATTTTATCTGTTCAGATAACAAAAAAACAACAGAATATATTTCTGAAAGTCTTTATTTAAGTAGGTATAATAAAATACTGAAAAACTGTGCAATTTAAATTAACCTTATAAATCTAGTTTAACTAATCCCAGGTAATGCAATAAGAGGAGGTAGCGCACAGCGAGTTTACTTGCTAAAAACAGCTCTCCGCCGCTTGGGGGGTAGGGAGGAGGTAGCAGTGCTGGCAGCACAGAAGGCTTTGTCTTTTAAGCTGTTAGTCAGATACTTGTACGCTTAGGAACCCACTTATTTGGTTCCTACAATATTGGACCCAAGCGACTCGAGGCGCTGCTTCTTTTGAAAATCTAAAACAAACAAAAAAAAATTAATTTAATACTGGAAAACCAATATCGATATTTGTGATTAAACTGTCTCATCTCTAATTATGTTAAAGTGTGACCAGTTTCTTAAAAATAAATACGCTTATTTTTGTAAGAAATGAGCAATTATCTTTCGGAATAAAGTGCACTAATCTTGTATATTTGGATTTATAATCTCATTTTACTTGTTCATTTAATATTATTTTGTGCATTACTTGGTAAAAAAAACATTGGTTTTAATTAAAAATAAATAAATATGGGAACGGTGACACAATAATGTACATCCAAAATGAAACTTATTAGATATGTCAACAAGGCGAGATATAAAAAAGGAAAGGTTAGTTTTTATGTTAATTCAACTTAAAATATTACCCCAGATTGGAGTATTGATGATAAGCCTGGCAACACTTGTTGATTAGCATTTTATTTGGTTAAATTGCTAATTTAATGCCATATTTAATAATATTAGAACAAAATAATACTTACAGGTGGAATGTAATATTATCCTTTTGTAGACTTGATGTCGCTGAACGCTTTTTACACCAAAATACACTGCAATTCGGCATTTCTATTGAGACGCTATTACGCTTACTGATAGGCGACTTATGATGCGGAACGCGCGTCAACTAGTTATTTATACATAACGGGTATGACCGGTGGGCTGGTACCTTTGGCAGAGGAGTACGCCTGTCAGTGGCCTCTCCGGTTGGTTTAATGCTCTATGTATCACGGGCTTATGCCAAGTGGGTTGGTTCATTGTGTAATGATGTGGGTGTTTGTGTAGTGAATGTGAGAAATCGCCAAACTATGGAGCATGTGTATATGGTAACTGATTTTTGTTGTGATATGTATGTGTTTTTTTGTAGGTCTAATTCTTTTAATGATGTGTGTAACGATTTTGGTTTGAGTCCTGTGGAAGAGATAATGAATGGAATGATTTTAACTGTCTGCTAATCTTTATTCTGAAATAATATTATGTAAATCTGGAAAAATTTCGATGAATTTAGAATAGAGTAATGGGCGATATCCTGTCATGTCTGTTTCGCAATTTGTAACAGTGTAATAGCAAAGAAGTAATTGTCGATTCACTTCATCTGTCCATTTCATTCGCTGCCGCTCCCTGCCAGCAAGAGTGGTTGCAGGTCGCATGTCCTGCAAAACACTTCTTGCTGTCTCGTGTGTAGTGTTTAGTGTTTGTGTATTTAGTTCGGCTGTACTGGTTTTGTAGGCCGTGACCCGCCTGTTCAATCTACGACCACTGACTGTTCGCATGCTGAGATACCCAGCGTCAGCTCCAGGTGTGCCCCGGCGATCACCCCCGGGCAGGGACTCTAAACGTTTACTATTTAAAGACATCTCCATTAATGGGTTCCCAGAGCCATGTTAGCCGCGCCAGTAACATGTATGTCACGTGTCCGCCTCTCACGTGAGTCTGATGTTCGACTCGGACGTATGGTTAGATTTGAGGGCCTTATTATTATTATACCTATATACCTGCTGACAGGTTATCGATATCGATAAATGAACTTTATCCATGATAGTCGTAGACTAATTTAAATTAACTGATTAATTGACTGGCCTGTTGGTCTAGTGGTTAGTGACCCTGACTGCTAAGCCGGAGGTCGTGGGTTCGATTCCCACCCAGGACAAACCTTTGTGGGATGAGCATGATTGTTTGTTCTGTGTCTGGGTGTAATTTATCTATAATATGTATGTATTTACAAAAAAAAAAATGTATATAAGTAGTATATCAGTTGTTTAGTACCCATAACACAAGCAAATATAATTGCTTAATTTGGGACTAGATGGCGCTGTGTGAATGTGGTAGAATATTATATATATATTATTAAATTAATAACTAAATTAACTGAGATGCTAAAATCAAATTAGGTATGGTTGATCTCGTAAACGAACTATAGGAAACAAAGGGCAGTTCCACACCACACCACACGCCAGGAGCACTTTCAATGTGAAATAATTTTAAAGTTTATTATACGAGTATATAATTATATTCATGTTTCATGCTGTAAGTTCAAATACAATGTAAATTGTATATGAAAAATTAAATTAAGAATTTAAATATACATGATCGATTCACACATAGCCTTGCATCATGGAGCGTAGTGCGAGCGTGCGTGTTTTTGTATTGTTTGTAAGTACCCACCACACGCCAGGAGCACTTTCAATGTGAAATAATTTTAAAGTTTATTATACGAGTATATAATTATATTCATGTTTCATGCTGTAAGTTCAAATACAATGTAAATTGTATATGAAAAATTAAATTAAGAATTTAAATATACATGATCGATTCACACATAGCCTTGCATCATGGAGCGTAGTGCGAGCGTGCGTGTTTTTGTATTGTTTGTAAGTACCTATCTCACTTTTTATAGAAATCACGCATGGTGCAATACATTGAAAACGCATTCAAGCGCTGTGTTGCAGATCACACGCTTACAGACAGAGAAACACGCGCTCACGCATGCGGGGCTAGACGGTTAGCACACTGAGACTCACTGAGTTGTACTGAGTTCTGCAGTAACGTGCGTGATTGATGATGCAGACCGGCACCCTCGCATCTGCACGCGTGACTCTGTCGCCACGCTCCTACAGCGTAGTGCAGAGCAGTGTGTGGATCGCCAAAAATACTCCTAAGTATGTAAAATGTACTCTGTGAAAAATACCAGTATCAGCTCTCTGTTCTTTTCTGACTTTCTTAGTTTAGCATTTAAACAGATACCCCAAGATAAAAATAAAACACAGCTGTAACATCATGTCACAAATGTATGATTATTTATTTCCAATAATATTAAAACACATTGTTATTGCTCCTTAAAATTACAGTTTTGCTTATGAATGCCCGTGCAGCCGTCCTTTAGCAATTTATTTATCTCTTTCTTTTCAATGTATCTGACCTATTTGAAAAAATAGGATAAGTATATGAGGGCGATTAACCACAGATTAACACTCCTTAATGCTTTAGTTCTGGTCCTTGTTTCTGAGGTTCTGTAACCCGAGTTCTATTGTTTATGATCTGCCATGATGCCATAGATTTATTGCCAGAGGTTCTAATAAAATGGTTGTTTTACGCTTTTTAATTAATTTAATGATTCTGCGAATTTACCCGAGTAAATTTTAAAATTATTATGATTATCATTAGATGCTATTCCTATACTTCCATAATGAATGACGTTGCTTTCTACTACAAACACGTACGAGTATACCCCGTGAAACCCATTTCATTGTTTTAATTTAATTGCCTTGTCACTAGCTTGTAAGGATAGCAAATATCATGTTCTTTTTTATAATAGCCTACCAAAGTGACTCCACCTCGCCTGATGGTATGCAGTCAGTGGAATCCAGAAACGGTGGCCACCATATCAAAAGTCATCGTCCTATACTGCTGGTATGGTGGCCTCCATTATGGCAGTTGGGAATAGGGAAGGGGAAAGGAATGAGGGAAGTGAAGAAAGAGGAAAGGAAGGAAATTGGCCCTCCAGCGCTCTCGCTCACCAAACGAAAAACAGTAGTACGGATACTACTACTCTTACGTCGATTTTCTATGAGAGGGTAGTACTTCCCGGTCGATCCGTCCCATTCATGCTGAAACCAGCGTGGATCTTTTACCGTGAAATGATCATAAAAAAAATTATGAAAAAAATTATCATACAATAAAAGAAATAGTTCAATAAAATTATTATACGCATCGTTGGCATCTTCCATGATGTACATATCGGAAAATATGTAGATAGATTCGATGCCGGAGACGGACATAGACTACTTTTATCCTGAAAATCGGTCTGGTTCCCGAGGGATATATAAGATATTATACGCAAGAGCGAAGCCGTGGGACGCAACTTGTATTTTTAAAAATTGAGCTGGGTGCTGGACCGAGAACAACTCAAAAGTCAATTATATTAAAGGTCAGGCACACATACACTGCAATAAAGACTGTGCTTGCTTGTAAAACTACAAATAAATAAAAACATTACGAAGTTGTGTGTCGCCTAGCATGTCACTGTCAAAATATTGTAGTGCTTTGTAATTTTTATCAGTTTCTTTAGACTTAAATTTGTGATGTACACTAATTACCTCAGATTACTACGTTATTTATCTTTGAATTCTAATTCTGGTTAGAATTTATATGTGCACAAACTTACTACACATATTGTAAAATTTGCATTTCAATAAACCAAATTCTATTGTCAAAAGAAGTCTTTATAAAGTCGTGCTCTACATTTTTTACATTTTTATCTTAAGTGTTATTATGGTAGCATCGTCTGTGAACCATCTTCTGACAATGTTTAAAGCAAAACTTGAAGAATATCACCTTAGCAACATAGCCCTGAAACTGCAAGAGACAAATAAATATGGAATTGTTTGGTATAAACTAATGATTTTTTTTTCTGCATCTTTGTTTAGCAATAAATATAACGTAATTGGTACTAACCAATGTATTGTATTTATCTAGATACATGAAAGTTGCAAAGATGCGAATCTCAGTATGTATATTATAATGTACTCTATGGCTGCAAATATGTGAGATTTACATGCTGGCAGCACTTAAAGTATGTCCAACTCCAAAACGTCAAACGTCAGTCGTCAAGTTGCATCGTTGAGGTTTTATTTTTTGGAGAAATTACGTAATTGATTAGTAAATAAACTGTAGGCTTAGGTGTAAATTTAATGACAAATTAACCAACAAAATGTTTAAGTAAGTGCTAGTAATTACAAGAAATTGATTTACCATTTTCGAGTAAGATCTAACAATCAATTATTATTGCCTTCGTCGTAGGTTTGGAGTAAAAACTGCTATCTTAGGTTCAGCAGTATACTACACGATAGACAAGGGTGTATGGAAAGATAGTGCTACTACGTCTGCCCTGTACGAAGAACTTGAACAGGGTCTTTCTCCTTACGTTGGTGATCTAAAAAGTCAGATTCCATACGAGGTAAGCCAACCGTCGTTTGCTACTGCTACTTAATTTTTTTAAATTGTAATGATGTTAATAATATTTTTATTTGCAGTTACCGCCGTTACCTTCAAATGACAGAATTTCTTACCTATTTAAGCACTACTGGAACACTGGTGTGAAAACTACATTCCGCTTTTTAGTAGATTTACCAACACATACAAATGAAGCAGCTAACAAGGCATATGGAATGATTTTTTCAACATTAGAGGCTGAAGATCAGAGCTTACATGACAGCAAGATGCCAGATAGCAAATAAGTAGTATAGGAAACTTAATTTATTTAAAGGAATGTTTTTGTCTAATAAAACAGAAGGTCTACCAACTTATAAATTGTGATGTACTTTAGATGTGAATATTGTCATGAAAATAAATGAAATCAGATAGCTATTATTATTGTTTTACTTATATAGCTTTTATGTTACTTAGTGCCAATATTATAGCATGTTGTTCTTGTCAATAAAACAAAATAGAAAATGTTCTTATTTGCAAGTTTTCATAAGTGTTGGGTACCTGAGAGGGGTCGGGCGATAGATGTCTCGAACGCTAGTTGCCGCAGTCATTATGACGACTAATACTGCTTACGTCCATTTCTCACTATGTTATAAAAGCATTTTGTCGTAGTCGCAGAATGTCTAAAAAAATACTGTGACCAAAGGTACAGTTGTTGAAAAAATTATTACTAGAACTATAAGGATATATTTAATGAATCTACAAATAAAATATGTACCTAGCTAATAAATCTACAAATAAATATGTCAAGTCAGTTAGTATCTTAAATTTATAAAAAAACAGAAATTAACACATTTAATTGTTTGGCTAGCAGCAAACCTAATAATATTGCCAATATTAATATTGACAATCAGCCAATATATATAAAAAACCTGTAATACTGCCAGAAAACATAATATTATTGTGTTTTCGGTTTTTGTGTTTTTTTTTAATACTTTATTGACAATAATATTGGGGGACTTTATTCGCATACAGACTTTTTATGTTGAAAAAAAAAAAAACAAAACGGTATTTTTGATATTTTATATATTTTACATACTGATTGACTGGCCTGTTGGGTCTAGTGGTTAGTGACCCTGACTGCTAAGCCGGAGGTCGTGGGTTCGATTCCCACCAAGGACAAACCTTTGTGTGATGAACATGATTGTTTGTTCTGTGTCTGGGTGTAATTTATCTATAATATGTAGGTATTTAAAAAAAAAAATGTATATAAGTAGTTTATCAGTTGTTTAGTACCCATAACACAAGCAAATATAATTGCTTAATTTGGGGCTAGATAGCGCTGTGTGAATGTGGTAGAATATTATTATTATTATATTGCATTATGCTTAAGGCCAGTAATAGGTATAATTAACAAAAAGTTTAAATACCTACATAATATTATTTTCTAGTTGTAGGTAAAGTTCTCTCATGCCAGCTATGAGTCTTCCGCAAAAAAATCTCTATTGCCATCGACTGTACCGTATTCTCTGTACATTCAAGTATTTAGACATTCTGCGACTACGACAAAATGCTTTTATAACATAGTGAGAAATGGACGTAAGCATTATTAGTCGTCATAATGACTGCGGCAACTAGCGTTCGAGACATCTATCGCCCGACCCCCTGAGAGTAGTAACAATAACAATGCATTGCAATAGAAACCTACTATTTTCATTCATATTTCAGCACTAATAATGAGTTTCACATGATAGTGAGTGCATCTATTTAACTTGTTTTTTTTTGACTAGAGTACTTACTACTGACTGCATTTTTCTCTTCTGTAGTTCAATATTATTTCTGTTTTGTAATACCGATAACTATTTGACTCTTCTTCAAATTGGAGTGGGAACAAACGCTACCAATAGCTTTTATTGCTTATTGCTAGGTACTAGTCCTTTGGGTTTGAAAAGTCAATGTTTCTATTTTTTTTATATCCACAAACTGTTTAAGCAGTTGTGGGTTGCAGGATCACAGTCGAGAAAAAAAAAACAGTTTTACAAAAACAGCCCACAATATTGTGGCACAGTTTGATTTATTCCTTTCTCAGTGTCACATATTTTACAACTTTACCTAACAGGGTCTGCTCCATAAACATGCAAACATTTCCAAGCTTCAACATGGATGTCTATTGACAAAAAATAATGATTCTAACTAATGTTTGTAACCCCATATTCATATTTTAATTTGGACTTACATATTGCCAAATAAAAATTAAATTATATTTTCATTTTATTAATGTTACTATGTACTTTTAAAATAAAAATAATGCTTGGTTGTGTTAATATACTTATGCAGTCAACAAACATGAACAAGAAGCATAAACTTCAAGACTGCTAATCTCGTAACTAATGTAAATAAAATTTTAATTATCTTTTCAAATATTACAAAACTGCTTTATACAGTATTGCCGAATAAGAATAAGATACATTACGTACCATGGTAAATTTTTTTCTGAAAAACGATTTTGTGCACCTTATGATGACTAATATACATTTTATAGGAATGGTTACAATTAGTCTGTTTAAATTATGCTTTTGTTGTGGAATTAATACCTTTAGTCAAGTTGAAAAGGTACTAAAAATTATGTACAAGTATTTCAAATAATAAGGGTCAGTGAGCAGTTACATAAGAAAAGCAAAAGAAAAGTAGTATATTTGTTAGTTTTCTCCTGAGAATACATAGCACACAATATCAATATTGCAGATCCCACAAAAAAGGAATTTTTATACCTATATTCTTCTAATATTATTTGAATTTATACAAGGCCGAATTTTCTACAGATTTACAATGTCAAAAATTTTATGAACATCTTTCACTATGAAGACTGTTCTTAGACTTGTGAGATGTATGTCTGTCCTTAGGAGGTTATTTAACTATAGGGAAGCTGTAGAGTTTATGTCCTGGATGATAAACACTGTTGCTAGGCAACAGTTTCTACTTCCATGGGTTCTTCCGCACCAGTTTTCTTTTTCTTCTTTTTATTTGATTTTGCGGAAGAGTTGAGGAGTGCCTGTAAAAAAATTAAAAATATCATTTAAAAAATATTTATTTTTTTATAGGTTAATTTAATTATATTCAGACGATTGCGCGAAAGCTAACTCTTTGAACATAATTATAATAATAATAAAATTGTCGTAATGGTTCAAACAGAAATGCTAGAATAAGGCAATTCGGCTCAAAAACATTACTTTGCTGTACCCTGTGCTTGTTCAAAGCACACCATGTGTCAGTGTGCTTTGAAAGATAACAGGGATGTCTAAAGTACTTTAATTTTTTGTCATTATGTTTTTGTTCACATTATTGTCAAGAAAAAGGCGATAGTTAACTATATTATGTAGGCGCTACAGAAAACACGCTAATAGATTTCGTATAGTTAACATAAACAGCACAATACTAGCATAAAATTAAACACTCGCTTCATTGGTACATTCAAATGTTTGACTTTGAAATAGCTCCATGTACCCACTGCTCCTTATTTTCGTGAGCCTGATTCAAAACAAACGAATGTTAGTGCGGTATCTTTCAGGGTGTAATTTATGCCTACTAAAAGGAAGAAAAATATGCTCTGACTAGACTTATTAGATTATAATCAATAAATTATATTATTTAGATTATAATCTATAGAAATATATGTCAGATTAGAAAAAAAAAAAATTTTATAGTCCAGTCTTAGAGAATGTTTTAGGCCATGTACTATGACGCTACGAGCGACGGGAGCAGATCAGTAAAAAGCTAGTCTAGGTATATTGCCCGCTATTAAGTATATACTCACATTTAGTTCAGGGTCCTTGATGGTGCGTTCACTCTTGCACTGGCTCTTGTCGAAGGGTAAGCCGGTGATGCGGTGCGTGCCGCTCGGTAGCAGTAACACTGTGAACTTGAATTGTGCCACTAACTCGCCCGGACGCTCGTACAGAACCTATTGAAATATAAGAATATAAATGTATATAATGTAATTTTACAATAATAAATATTATGTGATTTTGTTTTTTTTTCTTTAAAATAATAACACCTAGATTAAGGAACGCACAGGTTACCTCGTGAACAAAGACAAATATTTGGCTCGGTTGAGAATCAAACACTCGGCATTCGGCATTACAGTATCGTCATGGCAACCATCTCGTCGTTCGACTACATGCAGACATTTTTTGTAATAAAGCTATAGTTTATAGTATTATATATTATATCTTTAAATTTTACCTGGAAAGGCTCAATAAGTTTGTGGTTGACACATTCGACGACGCCTAATCTCGCACTGGTCTCCTTGTCAAAGCTGCGCAAGTTGAAAGGCATTGACCCGTGTTTATTGCGGACCTGTAAACAAATGTACAACTTAACGTATCTATTGGATTTTATATAATACTAGTTGCATTTCGCGGCTTCGCCCGCGCGTAAAATGAGTTTTGTTTCCCTCGGGAACCAGACTCGTTTTCGGGATGAAAACTAGCCTACGTCTGTCTCCAGCACCGAATTTATCTACATATAAATTTTTGTCTTAAATCGGTTTAGCCATATAATATTAGTATGATTTAAAAAAAAAATAAACTTAAAAAATCAAAGGATAAATTTTTAGTACTCATATTTATTCTCAAATAAAGAAACATTTATTCAATTTAATTATTATCTCATAGTTATTAATAGTTCAAAAAATAAGGCATAGAAATCTTAGTATTCCTATTAATTTTATCTGGATTTCTCTACACCTTGATACCAAAACTAAATTGTACATACTGAAATATTTTCACTCAATACGGATAATTAATAAATTTATAATCAGAAGATATTCATTTGGCAATGCAGCAAAAGCAATGTAGTATTGTAGTAGTTGTTGCCAAAATGTATGACTGTAAAAAATATGATACATTTGTTGTAATGTTCTATGCCAACATACCAAATTTGGCAAGCTATTTCAAACATAATAACTCCTCTATCAAATATCAACAGTAATGTTTTATTAACATTTTCTTTTTTGTTATACTTTTACACTCAGTGATGTCTATCTACACTAATCTAGTCTTGTACTACAGATATTTTAAATTTACTATTTGTAGCCTATACAAAAAATAGCGGTAACACATTATAATAATCATTTTTAGTTTATTTAAAATCCTTACCTCACTATAGAACATTCTTGAGGCCTTCAGTTTTAACTGATAAACCTCATCAGTTTTCTTGTATATTGTACACCGTGTGTCCATCTCACGGCCCTGAAATGACACAAAACATTTATTTACTATAAACATAATGTTGATGAAAAGCATATAGGCATTCTCCTCATTGATTTTTGTAAGTAATTATAAACCAAAATGCTATAAAAACATTTCAGTTAGAATTTTACTGTTTCTTTGCCCTGAGTACTGCCAGCTACTGTACGAACAGAAGCTGGAAAGAATTCAGGGCTAGTCTTGTTAAGACAATAACTCTAGAAAATAAAACTTTTATGTATTAAAAAGCATTGTACATTAGTTTAAGTTTAGAGATAGAACATACTCACAATGCCCTCTCCTGTAGAAACAAGAACATCCATTGCATACACCTCATATGTCTCTAGCGTGGCCTTTTCATGTTCTTTACGCTGTGCTTCTGAAGGGTTTTGTATGATGCTCTTTTCACCATCGATGCGGAACTGCTTGAGCTGATGTGAGAGCATACCTTCCACAGGCTTGCACCCATATTCAGCAGTGATTTTTTGTACTGCATCTGTTATTGCATAGTTCTATAACAAAATAAAAATACAGTAAAGCAATAGTGAGACTCTTTCATGTCATTGTATATTTAGCAAAAATTTCAAAACTAGATGGTGAAAAAAGTGGACTATAGATTAAGTTTTGCTATCTACACTATTATATAAAACAGAAGAGTTTTGTTTCTTTGAACGCTAGCGCTTTCAAAGAAACAAACTCTTCTTTCGTTCTTTCTAGCACATTTAAAGAAACAAAACTTTTAGAACTACCAGTCGGATTTGAATAATTCTTTTTGAGTATGACACCCCAGTTCTTGAGGGAGGTTATAGGCTATGTAACATCACGCTACTGGAAATGGAATCAGAGCAATTACCAAAAACGCGCTGCGGAAATCTAGTGATTTGATATTAGTCTAGGAAACAGGTATTCTGGTGACTTTAGTTTTGATGGATAAAAAAATCAGGATATACCAGCAATGACCAGACATAAGTCTAGATTTAGTGCACATACAAGGACTTCTTGACAAAGTAAAAAACATTTACTTATAGTAGGTAGTAACTCACAAAACATGGTATGCTAGTATTGAAGTCAAATAAAAAGAAATTATTGCAGTTAGTATAAAGATAAAGTAGACAAAGTAAATACATAAATTGACATATTAATGAGTTTTATGAACTTAAGTTTATAACAATATACATTAATATAAAAACAAAGAATTTTTATCAGTGGTCTTGTTAATAATAATTACTATGATAAACTTATGAGGGATGAGGCAGGCCTATGTTCAGCAGTGGACTTCTTTTGCCTGATATGATGATGATAAAAAGGTGTACCTCATTATTAGGCCGCAGTAATCTCAGGGCGGCTTCGCTAGCACAGTGCGCGGCCAGGAGTACATCAGCTGCACGACCAGTTACTTCCACTCCTCCGACTATGACTGTGTGGGCTACAACCGCAATAAATCCATCTATATGAGCACCAAGGTCTCTGTGAAAGAATATTATGTATTAGCTTCTCACAAACATAATAACATAGATAACAGTCTGTGTTGCCTATTAATTTTTAGTACAGTCAAAACCAAATATAACATTGGTCCCGGCCCAATATAATACATACCGAGCCCTATACAAACTCATAAGTAAACACTAAACAACATCTGATAGAGGGACATATAGCTCTTCAAACTACAAAAATTATCAATATTCATTGACAATTTTCAACAACGCAATAACAACCAACAGTTTACATGTTCCAGCAAAACAATACAAACCATTTTCAAACTTATACTAATCTCTGAAGGAATGTTTTGACTCATAATTAACTATGCACTTTCTCCCACCCCAACCAAACCTCTCCCGCATTCTTTACCATTTAGCCTTGTTTCAAGACTTATATGAAATGGGGCACTATGTAAAAGGTGGCTCGAGGAGCCCCATTCTGGGTGGTTATAACAAGAAATATGAAGGCTGAGCCAGAAGCTCCGCTGCCTTCTAATCTAACCTATCCAAGTTGGATTGCTCATATCCCTGAAACGGTACATCTAAGCGTAAGTGTCCAAAATAAAAATGTTTTAGTTTGACCATATTATACAAAACAATAATTAAAAAATAACAAATTAAGTCTTTTTTCCTCACTGCCTTGTTTTGTACAGTCCAATCGTCCCTTCAATGTCGTTATATTTAAACGGTTTTGACTGTATATTTAAACACTTGTTATCACAATAAGTATTATTACCCTATGTTAATTAATGAAAGATTAAAATTGCCAAAAAGATATAAAGTATTTAGTTTAGGGCTGTATTCTGTTGCTGGTGATTCAACAGATAGTATTGTAAATAATAGCTTCAGGCAACCATGGATATTTACCATGAGTGTAAACTACTCAGTTATGGGTGCTTTTAGAGAATAGCCTTTTTAGGTGGTAGATAAACAATTTGTATTCACCTGTATTATTACTCTAGCACTGTTTTGTATAAAGTAATCAAATAGAAATAGAAGAAAATCACATCATACTTGCTTATTAACACTATACAATGCTAAATAAAATAAGTTACCATAGTAAGGCAAGTATATGAATAGATTGGACTATGAATAAAATTATGAATGTTGTATTTAGTTGAAATTACTATTATGTCCTAGCTTGATAAATCATTGTAGTACAAAATGTAGAAGACTTGTGTTTCATAAAATATATTGTAAAGCAAAGTAATAGAAGTGGCATATCAGCTCTGTCTACACACTCCTGTTTCATTAAGAACAGAGACCCATATAGTCGAATAATGCCTTAGATTAACTGACTGCAGAGCGGTACGATTACCACTAGACTTTTTATGGTTATCTAGTTGAAGTTACTTACATCTTGGCCAGATCACCCTCCTTCAAGATGTAATCGCTTTCACTAGGGATGGGCGAGAAGTGACATATACAGTTGTTCACAGACACACATGTTGAAAACGCTATGCCTTTTTTGGAGTCCTTCTCCTTTTTGAACACCTTAGATGTCTCTTCTAATAAAAGTTTGTCGCCATATTCGCATAACTCCCTAGCGGACGCTTCAGGAACACATTTTGCAATCACCTGTTCCAAGACACCTGTAAATTTAATACACGGATTGGTTTAAAATGTACAGAGTTTTTAAAACAACTTGGCACAGATAGCGACCACATTGTCCGCATGGCGATGACACGCGTCCATCGAACCAACCTATTGTAAATTTTCACTTGTACGAATACCACCAATTCTACTAATATATTATAGTTTCATAACGACTTACGATTAACAATTTGTCCGGCTAGCTTATACTTGGTAACAACCAAGTCTTCGGCAATAGTTTTCTCGACTTCTTTATCGTCAGCCATTTCTCAAAATTGTGTGTGGTTGTCGTTGTCGGCATAAAGCATTGAGTTTTGATTGGCTGCTACAGGTTAACGGTCACGTGACGGCAGCAACGAATCGCTAAGATGGCGGGTAAATTATAATTCACAAAAAAATAAATATTTTTATTTGTCACGAGAGACAAATACAAATTAAACCAGCGCGAATGAAATTTTTTATAATTTCAATCTGTTTAAAAGAAAATTGAAAAGATATTTAATAGACAAGACTCACGTTATGAGAAAGGATTGGTTTAGTCTATTTATGTGGTCTTTAGTTTATTTACTATTGGTCACAGACTAAGTAGAGAACAAGTTTTATTGGTTTTAACATGGGGTTCTATTCTCTATTGTATTCCATTCCAGAGACGTGAGTGAGGGCAAAAATGACTTTAGTTACACTGACCTGAAGCAGAACTAGCCTATTAGTTCTAATATTTAGTCTGTGCTATTGCCATTGAAATGACAGATAATTATTGTGCCGATTTGAAGCGCCATCGTGGGTGTACTGGAAATTAACAAGATTGCGAAAAAAAAAGGCGGGAAACTTTGAAAGTGAAAAGGCGCGTTTTCTCTATCAAATTTACGAAAAAATTCACAATTTGTATTATAAACAATATTTTTGTTAAATAGACTGTTCATAGTGTACATAGTAAATTAGTAACCCGAAATGGGTAAAAAAAGGCGGAGGAAGGACGAAATGTCCTATGCTGACTCGCCGCAACAGCAGCAGTTAGCTGAATCTTCGGACTCCGATTCAGCGGAGTCAACAGAAAGCTGCAAAGACACAACAAAGGATAAGTACGCCATTTACAAGGTAAAAGGATACAATCGTAAATATCCCGAGGAAACCAAGCAGACGGACCTCATAGTCTTCCTGGCTCATCACGAACAAAATGCAACATTTAGCGATAGGGATCGTATGGCCCTATCAAAAGGTTTACGAGAGCATGGAGTTTCAGGCGTCATGCATCTACGTACTATAAATAAGTACAAAGTCGGCATAACATTTGACCTGCCAAACAACGCCAATATGTTTCTTCAAAACAAAAAGTTGTTAGATCAGCTGTCTCTTAAGGCAACTATACCCGCTGGAGATACCGAAATAACGGGAGTACTTACTTCGGTTCCCGTGGAAATGTCCAACAAACAAATTTTTTCATTGATTGGCAGCTCTAAAAACGTAATACAAGTTAGGCGCTTCATGCGCAGGGTCAGAGGTGACGCTGGTGTAACTTTCGTCCCTACACAGGCTGTCGCAGTAACCTTCGCGTCCACTATTCTTCCTCAGTACATTTACTTGGACTCATGGCGTCACGAAGTTAGTAAATACATACCACCAGTAAAACAATGCCTTAAGTGTCTGCGGTATGGACATATTGCTAAATTCTGTCGCAATACTGAAGTATGTTCAATTTGTACATTAAACCATAATTTTAAGAATTGTCAGGTTGACCCAAAAGATGCTAAATGCGCAAACTGCAAAGGTAATCATATAGCTATCTCCTCATCTTGCCCAATTAAAAAACAAAAAGTTGAAGAAAATAAAATTAAGTCACGAAGTGTCACTTACTCTGAGCTCTTTGACGCTAATACATTCCCAGCTTTAACTGCTCGAACTTTAGATGTACAAATTAATAATCTAATGAAATCCGATAAATTTATAAGTACTTTAGTAGAAACAATTACAAAAATAGTTACATCTAAAGATGTTCCTATTAATTCATCATCAATTAAAGAGGTTTTAAAAACAACTATAAGTAAGAAATTTCCATCATCCTCATAATGGATTTGTCAAACTTAAATATAGTTCAATGGAATGCACAAAGTCTTAATAGCAATAAACATATATTTATTCATTTCCTCTATGCACAAAATATACATATAGCAATAATTTCTGAAACATGGTTCAGACCTGATCAGTCTTTTAAAATAAAAAATTACAATATTGAAAGGAATGATTGTGGTAACAAACACAATGGAGTTGCAATTATAATTCATGAAAGCATTACTTACACTAAAATTAACACTTATTTTGATAATTCTTTACAAAACATTTGTGTGAAAATTAAAATTAAAAATAAAGAAATAAGTATAGTCAGCTTTTATAGCCCCCTAAACTCTAATCCAGTTTTTAATAAAGATGATTTTGATTCATTGGTGAAATCTATTCCTGGTCCTTTTATATTCGCTGGAGACTTTAATGCCCATCACACTTCCTGGGGATGCGTTTCTGACTCTCCAAGAGGTAGAGAAGTCTTAGAAGTCATTGACGAAAATAATTTGGTTCTGCTTAATGATGGTCAAGCAACAACTGTTGGTTCTCTAACATGGCGTCCCAATGCACTGGATTTATCGTTGGTTTCATCGTCGTTGGCACTTAATTGTGAATGGTCTGTACATGATAGTCCTCTTGGTAGTAGTTATCACATTCCTGTAATCATAAAAGTAATGGTTAGCAGAAACAAAAACAATGTTTTTTATGGGAATTGTTTGAATGTTAAACATTTGCCCATTCACCCAAATTATAAACTCGTAGATTGGCGAATCTATAGCAATTGTGTGGAAGAATTGCTTATTGATTTTCAAATAGATAATAAAAGTCTTCTTAATTCATATTCTCAATTTTGTTCTATTTTGCGCACAGCAGCTGCTAATTCCAATAATTTAAATGGTCATGTTATCACAAATACCACCAATCACACATGCAAAAAAAATAAGATTAAAGGACCTTCTCTTCCTTGGTGGAATCAAAAGTGTACAGAGGCTGTACTAAATTTCAAAACAGCATATATAAATTTTAAAGAAAATCCAACAGAAGAAACCTATCTTCAATTTAAAAGACTCCGGGCAGTTAAAAAACTCATTTTAAAAACAAAAGAGTTGGTTTTCTCTTTGTGAAACTTTTAATAGATGCACACATTTATCCATTGTATGGAAATTTATGCGTAAATATAATAAGACATATAATTTTAATATTCATGAAAATGACGCATGGGTTTTAGATTTTTTAAAGAAATACACTCCAGACTTTGTGCAACATTCTTCAAAAACTCTCACTGACAGTATTAATTCCAAAAATAATTTTCTACTTAATCCTTTTACAATTAATGAATTAATATCTGCAATCTCCTCCCGAAGAGATACTGCTTATGGTCTTGATGGAATACCATATATCTTATTTAAAAAACTAAGCACTGCAAGTTTACAAACATTTCTAAAAATACTTAATTTACTGTGGGAAAATAATGTTATACCTCAAGATTGGAAAGTAGATTGTCTTGTACCAATTTTAAAACCAGATAAGCCAAAGTTATGTCCTGATTCTTATCGTCCCATAGCACTTACTTCTTGTGTAGGAAAGTTATTTGAACAATTGTTGAAGCAACGTTTAGAGTTTTACATAGAACAAAACAATATCTTACCTTCTAATCAATTTGGTTTTCGTAGGAATCGGTCTGCTAGGGAAAGTGTCTGTCAATTACAGCTCGATATTCATAACTCTTTATTGGCAAAAAAAAATTTGGTTGGAGTTTTCTTTGATGTTGCAGGAGCTTTTAATAGTGTAAATATAGATATTCTCTGTCATGAATTATTGCAAATAGGAATTCCTGTAAAAATTATAAATTGGATTAAAAGTTTTCTGAGCAATAGAGAAGTATTTGCTAAATTTAATAGACATCTCTATGGACCTAGACTCTCGTCAAAAGGAGTTTGTCAAGGCGGTATATTATCACCTTTAATATTCATATTGTATATACGTAGATTAAATCTTATTTTAGGGTCTCAGGTTAAAAATCTACAGTTTGCAGATGATTTGGTTGTTTATACATCTGGGAACAATTTATCACAAACCATCCAAATAGTCAATGATGCATTGGTAAATCTTTATGAATATTTTTCTTACCTTGATCTAAATGTTAATCTGTTCAAGTCCAAAGTTGTTATGTTTGGTAAACAGTGTCATAATATGCCCAATGTGCTTTATAATAATTGTGCATTACCCACTTCACTTGAGGTTAAATTTTTGGGGGTTCTTTTTTCATATAATCTAACCTGGAATAATTACATAAAACATATAATTAGCAAAGTAATTAAAGCTTATAATGTACTGAAATCTTTGTCTGGCTCATATTGGGGTGCAGACCCAAAAATTTTGTTACTGTTGTATAAATCATTAGTTCGTAGTCATTTTGAATATGGTTTCTATTGTTTTGCTGCAGATATTAAAATTGTAAATAGTTTAGATGTTCTTCAAAATAAATGCTTGCGTGTAATAACTGGCGCATTCAGGAGTACTCCTATAAATGCAATGCAGACTGATTGTAATATCCCACCATTAAGCATTCGTTTTAATTACTTAAAAGAAAGATTTATACTAAAACTTTATAGTGTATCTAATAACAGTCTATTGGTCAATTTGTTACACTCGATTACTCCTTTAGTTTCTAAACCAATTTTTATGATACAGGGTCTTCAAAGTTTCATAAATTTTATTCAAAATTTAAATATCTATCAATCCAAACATATTTTGCCTTGCTATGAAGGAACTTTTATTGGTAAATTTCCAGCAATTAATGTGATTCTAAAGAAAAAAAAAGAATTGTCCACAAAAGAGGAAGTAAATGCAATGCTATCAGAGTGGTCAGATCATAAATTTGTTTATACAGATGGTTCTAAGAATGATAAGGCTGTGTCTTTTGCCATATATGAGCCCTCCTCAAATATAGGCATTGGCAGAAAAATTGACAAAAATTCAAGTATTTTTACAGCTGAAGCTGTTGCTATATTGAGTGCTTTGAAACATATTGAAAATTATAATTCAGGACATAACAAATGGGTAGTGGTAAGTGATAGCATGAGTGTTCTGCAAAACTTGTCAAACAACAAATTAAATGCTAACACAAATTATATAATTTATTTAATAAAGCAGTTATGGGTGGAATTATATCAATCAAATATTGTAATTAGTTTTGTGTGGGTGCCTTCGCACATTGGTGTTGTAGGGAATGAAAAGGTAGACTATTTGGCCAAAAAGATTGTTGATTTGGAAGAACTAATTCCTAATTCTGACCCTGATATGGATGTTTCCATACCACCTACAGATGCAGTTAGTCTTTTAAGACAGCGCATGTGTCGCGAGTGGGGGAGACATTCATACCAGTGCACTCAGGTTGAAAATAAAGGTACTTGGTTTGCCACTCTAGACGTTCAAATAAACTCCATACCTTGGTTCTGCAAGTATAACAGATTCATAAATAGAAAATTTTATTCAATTATCAGTCGTATGCGTTTTGGTCATTGTCGTTTAAATTATCATCTTCATCGCCTTAGAATGGTCAATTCTCCTAACTGTGAGTATTGTCAATCACAAGAAGTTCAGTCACTGCATCATATCTTTTTCCAGTGCTCATCTTTCAACATTCAGCGCCTTGTGTTGTCGGATGAGCTGCTTAAAATTTATAATAATCCTGACGAGGTCCCGCAATGCATTCAGGAGCTACTTAAGAATGTCTCAGTTTATATATACTTGTACAAATTTATAGTAGAGACTGTAAATGATATTTAGTTATAATAAGTTTTCGTGTATTTAATAATATTATTTGTTTTAATAGTAATACTTATTAACTTTAGGTATAATTCTTAAAAATGTAAAGTAAACAATTAACTAGGTACAGGAGACAGCTCGGAAAATAGGACAAAAATATTGAAATATATGAAATAAAAATAAATATATCGATGAATTGAAGACATACAAAACGATTGTCTTAGAAAAAGCAGGTTATTTACCATGACATTGACAGTAAAATGACATGAATAATGGTTTTGGACAAAAATAAAATTACTCTATTCAAAAATGGGTTAAATACGAAAGACAAAATAAATAAAACAAACAATACAATGAGTATATAAACGAAAGACATTATTTTTACAAACTTACCACGTAAGAAATCCTACACGGAAGACTAGGCAGTATGGTCGAAAGACTATAGCCTGCCCTTTGGACAAATAAAAAAAAAAAAAAAAAAAATTAACAAGATTGCAAATGGCCGTTGTTTGTTGATTTGCAGCGAAAAGCCTTCACGAAATCCAATGTTTTCTCTGTGATTATAATGTAAATTTAAGTGTGACAGTGGTGGTAGATATTTATTGCAACATGAAAGCATGTATTTTTGTAAAACACGATACGAAAAACTCGAAAAAGGCAGTGCGTGCAGTCACTTTTCACAAATAAGGGAAAACTTAAATAATTAGCATAATCCACATAGACACATCCTCCTACCTATACAGCACATAGATTATAACATTATAAAACGTAAACTGTTCGAGTTTACGGGATTTTAAGTAAATTTTCATGCAATAAAATTCGTTAGGATGTCTAAATTCATATCGATATTATGTCATTTCTTAGTCTATAATAATTTTATTTTATTATTAAAGGTACTATCGGCAAAAGGTCCGGCTTACCACTCATCGGTCGTGAATCGCTGCAAGCGTTGCGCATGGGCTCAGCAAGCTCCGCCCTAGAGTAGAGCAGCAATATCGCACTCTTCTCACTTATAACAACACATAACCATAGCTAAGTGGAATCGTTTCTATTTATGCATATTTTCGTTGTTAGCATGATTCTACGTGAATATAACGAAGGCGTAGCGTCGACTGTAGGTAAATGAAATATTGAAATGTCGTTGCTTTTCCTGCCTGGAATTTGAAATAATAAATAAATGCTTATTAATCTGTAATGTTCTGTTTTTTAAAAGATTTAGAGGTAGGTAGGTAGGAGTAGGTAGGATATTTGCAACAAGATTCATTCGATTTTGTTTTTTACATCTACTTTTTATCGGTCTTTTTAATCGATTTTATAAACAAACTAGTATGTTGGTAAAAACCTATCTATATAATCTATACCTAATTTCATCGTACTTAATTCTTTCAGTAATTTAGTCATGATAGCGTAACAGATGAACTGAGTTATTATTAATTATTTTTTGCATCAAATCATTTTAATAGAAAATATTATCCCCTAGTGCATACAACTTACCTCTAGTAAAAAAAAGCTATTTATTCCTACTTATTTATAAATAAAGATGTTTAAAAATAAAACTATTTTACGTCTAAAATAGCCAATTAGGTAAGTGTATCAATAAAAGTTTTATTCTAGTGATTACTAGCTTCTGCGCGGCTTTCCCCGCCTGGTTGTCGATAAAAAATATACTAAGTGCATGCATTGAATGTTTGCGTTAATGAAAAACAAACATACCTATTTTCAGGTCTATATTTTATTATTTTGAAATTTAATCGCCTTGCTCCTTTTCTGTTTCCCTTTTCCTTCCTCATCCACTTCTCTGTGGTCTTCCACGGCTTGGTTGTGTTTTCTAAGCATTATTACTTCTGCAATGCTTGGAAAACACAGCCATGACTATAGGTTACGGTTGTCACTTAATATCAGGTGGACCGTATGCTTATTTGCCACCTAAGTTGTATAATAATATCTCTGTA
Organism: Parascotia fuliginaria; assembly: GCA_963082885.1. Classification (NCBI taxonomy): domain Eukaryota; kingdom Metazoa; phylum Arthropoda; class Insecta; order Lepidoptera; family Erebidae; genus Parascotia; species Parascotia fuliginaria. The sequence continues at coordinate 4,134,692 of OY720179.1, forward strand.
TTTACAAATATTATATTTTTTGCGTTCGCTAACAACCAATGAACAAACATATAAGCTGTCGCCTATTTTCCCAAAAGAGTTAGGCAGAGATGTATAAATACCCACGTTTAGCCAGCTATGTTGGGTCGCATGTAACAAGGGGCGAGCCTGTCGTCATTTACCGGGCACAAATCCAAACTTCGAAATAATACTAAGAATTTTCCAATAGAAAAACCCAATATTTAATTTTATCTGACCCAGGAATCGAATAAAGGAACCAAACAACCAAAAACTTATTCGTCACCAAAAGTATTCAGATTTGTCGTTATTTTATTTATTAGTTGTATTGCAAAGTAAGTTTTTAAGCATTAGGAAAAGGCTTCAAGTCGAAAATAATAAAATCAAAGAAACATCAAATTTGTCTTTCAATATTTTATAAAAATGTTTTCTTTAAAAATCATCATTTATCATAAACTTTAAGCTAATACTTAGTACACTAAGGATAAGCTAACAACTAACAAATATTTATATAAATCTATTTTTGAAAATGGGTATAAACATTAATCTAGGTTAAATACAAATCAAATCAAATCAAATCAATCAAATCAATTATTTATTCACAAGAATGTAGTGACAAAAAGTGGTGGTAGAAATTAACATAATAGGTACTTATTACATTCTGCCATAACAATGGCTTGTGAATCTTAAACTTATTAATTACTAATATTAAATACAAAAACTTTAGATAATACAATAGTTTTTTTTTTTTTTTTAATAATGTCAAAATATATTTTTTATGTTAGGATGTCAATTTTTATAGTCAAGTTATGATATTATTTAAAAGTATCTGATTAAAAAGTAGAACAATATAAAATAGTCAATTTTAATATTAATTAATATCATTTTCTTTGTATGTCATATATTCATTTAATGTATAAAAACATTTATCTGCAAGCCACATTGTCAACCTTTTCTTGAACAGCAATAGCGGTAATTCCTTGAACCTATTTGGTATTTTATTATACACTTCTATAGCCTTAATATATGCGTTTTTCTCCACTATATCTAAACGACATCTCGGACGGTGGAGTTTAAACTTGTTTCTATCATTTCTTGCTACCTTATTTGAATATAAACTAAAGTATTGTGGATGCTGTTTTACAAAAATACATAGTTCCTTAACATAACTCCACAACAATATCACAAATTTTATTGTATAAATGGTTTAAATTTAACAATTTAAAACATCAATTAAGGTAAATAAATCAAAATAAAATATAATTAAAACTTAATATTATGCAATCAAAACATCACAATTTGCTATAGCTACGAAAATAAAAATTTAGAGTTTTCATCAGTTTGTTTTAAAAGTCTTATTTTATAATTATCATTGACTCATGTAGTAAGTCACTACTGGACTATATAATACATAATTATAATATAATATTAAGTACGCTATATTATTTATAAAAAAATGTTTTTAAAAACTAACAAGTTATTTATACCTAGATAAAAATGTTTATACAACAATAATATTGCGAGGCTAATATTACATCAGTTATTAACTTAAGAAAAATCAACAAATGTTAATGAATCAACGTAAAATTTGAAACATTTTTAGCTTGATCTTGTTGGTGAGTTACAATAATTTTATTTCGCCGGTTTTCGGTGATGCAATCCAACGCGATGTAAGGCATTTCTGATATTGTCAGGGCAGCAGTCGTATTGCTGGGCAAATACTGTCCTGGTAAATGGGTGCTCCTGGTAAACATTTACCATCGCCGTCACATTCTCTTCTGTCAGAATGCGAAGAGGATAAGCTCGAGGTCGGAACGCAATAGAGCCTTCAGCAGTATCCCTTTGCACCCAGCGGCGCACAGTAGCTCTCTATAAACAAATTATAAAATATACTTAAACATTTTTTTATTTTGGTATTAGTTACTATTACTATTGGCAAGGGTTGTTTATTTTTCCAATGTAGGCTAAAAAAGTATCTTTTAAAGGCAGAAAAAACCTTTGATGACATGTTTTTGTAATCCCAGGTAGACAAGATTTGCAAACTGGAGCTGTCATTGCGTTTCAACAAATGCCTATATTTATGACTCTTTTGTTCCAACTTAATTTAACTAAACTATAACTAAAACTAAAATAATTCGGCGTCACCCGAGCGGCGTCCATTAGAAGTTTTAGATAAGTAGCTTTTTTATACACTTTTTTGTTATGAAGTCCGCACGTGCTTTATGGTAGGTTTTGTTAGTATCCTTTGTCTAATAAATAAGTATTGTTTTATAATCCTTGGTAGACAAGGAATGCGAACGGGAGCCGTCGTTGCGTTTCCACAAATTCCTACATTTATGACTCTTTTGTTATAAAATGTTTCTTCAAATTCGGAGTGGCGACATTAGTAAAGATGCTCATATAATGCTGTTACTTTCTTGTTACTAATTATTAGGTATGGTTAACATTTTTTTAAAGTATTGTGTTCCACACAACAATGGTTTTCGGAGTTTAAACCAGTATTAACTACAACGCGCAACGCCCTATGAAATAATACGTCATTGTCTCTTTAGAAAGTAGTTTATCAACATAGTTCATATTGAGAGATTTACAAAATTAATAAACCTTCAAATCATCAAAGTACCTATTGTCTTTTTTTATTTCCAATACTTTCGTTTGTTTTTAGCTCGTTATTACATTATTACATTCTACACTCCTATGACTACTTATAACAATATAATCACGTCGTTCCATCTAGTTTTCAACCCCTTTAAACTATTTTTGGCGATAAAAGATAGCCTGTGTTGTTCCCCAAGGTATAATCTATCTCTACTTATACCAAATTTCATCACAATCGGTTCAGTAGGTTAGGCGTGAAAGCGTAACAGACAGACAGACAGAGTTACTTTCGCATTTATAATATTAGTATGGATTAATACACGATAATAAAGGGCATGTAGACTTAATAGATAATTGATTGACTAATTTAATAATAAAATATGCTTCGTTATGACATGTTATGTAAGTAGTATTTCATAAATTAAATCATAATTCTAATTATTAACATCATCTTCATACTGTCATATACTGGGTGGCGCAAAAGTACTGGCACTAAAGAAAATACTTTTTTTTTTTATATATGACATTTTCTGTCATTCTGTTGTTGAAAATTGTATAGAGAACAAAATGTAAAATACACTGAAAATAAACATGGACCGTTTTACTCCCCAAGAACGTGGAATAATTGTGTCAATGTTCTTACGGAATAATTCATCAGTGATAAGAACACAACGTGAATTTCGTCGACGATTTCCCCACCGTCCGGCACCGATTGGTCGCACAATTCGACGCTTTGCCACACGCCTTGAAGCAACTGGCTCAACATTGGATAGACCTAAGTCTGGGAGACCAAGAACAGGCCGTTCAGCTGAAAATATCGATGCTGTGCGCGAAGATGTGGAAGAGTGTCCAGAAACATCAACGAGGCGACGTGCCACGCAATTGGGCATTTCCAGACGGACCCTGCAGCGTATTTTGGTGAAAGACTTAAAGATGTTCCCGTATAAAACTCAAATGACTCATCAGCTGCTGCCTGCTGACCACCGAGCTCGTCTAGATTACTGCCAGCGCGTCATAAACCTCAACCTTGAAGAGGATGATTTTCCTTCAAAATTGGTTATGAGTGACGAAGCGCATTTCCATCTCTCAGGGCATGTCAATAAGCAGAATACTCGGTTCTGGGGCACTGATAATCCGCGCATTATTCAAGAAACACCTCTACACCCACTAAAAGTTACTGTATGGTGTGGCATCTGTGTTGACAGAGTGATCGGACCCTATTTTTTCGAAGACGCTGGAGGCAATGCGATTACTGTCACTGGAGAACGCTACAGAACCATGTTACGTGAGTTTTTGATACCCAGTTTGGACGAATTGGGGCTGGAGCACATCTGGTTTCAACAAGACGGCGCTACGGCACACACAGCGCGCGACACTATGGACTTAGTGAGGGACGCTTTTCCAGGCCGAGTTATCTCTCGTTTTGGCGATTTGCCTTGGCCTGCAAGATCACCCGATCTGACCAGTCCAGACTTCTTTCTTTGGGGTTTTTTGAAATCTCGGGTGTATGTGAACAAGCCACAGACTCGCAGCTCTAAAAGAAAACATTCGTCAAGAAATAACGAACATATCGCAGGAAGTGTTACGGCAAGTTATGCAAAATGTCATAAATAGGGCTCAAATGTGTATCAACTCTGGAGGTCACCATTTAAAAGACATCATCTTTAAATCCTAATGGTACGAAATTTAATGGCACAAATATACATTTAAAAAAATCTAAATCTAGTTTTCTAATTTAGAAAAAATGTTATAGCTGAACCAAATAGGGTCTTTACTTTTGCGCCACCCGTTATAATCACAATTTACAAATTAATAGCACTCCAAGGTCTGCCTCGACTTCAGACGTAATAAGTAGGTACTATTTTCATGTTTTGGTATGAATCTAATACCTCCATGCAATTTTATGCATAGGTATAACATAATAATATGTATTTATAATTAATATTTTTCAGAGATTGTATATAATTCTAGTTAAGTAAGGGGAAAAAATAAAGTAGTAGTAAATATGGATTGAAGTAGTAGAAGAGCAAACACCAATTTAAGTTTAATCTATAGAATAATAAATCCTTGAAATAAAAATATTTCTACTTACTGAAACATTTACCTAATTCCTGCGATATGTTTCGCTCTTGGCCGTATAAAACCAAAATTTGGTTTTTCTCGTCTGTCTGTCTGTCCCTAGAATAGTCTAGGCATGTTTCCAGTCCATTAAACAATTACGCGTAATAATTCACACAATCGAGGGTCCCGTAAACAAGCACAGTCAAAATTAAAGCAGGATCAGTCAGAGTCCGTACAGAAAACAATGGTCGTTACTCGTCGTAGAGCACACAATAAAAAAATAAACGCGCGTTGACTTAGGCGAAAACCAAATTGCAACTGAATAAAATATTATAATCCTTCTCTCCCGGCGTAAGCGCCCGTCTAAGAAATGTTTTGATTGACTGAAGCGAAATGAGGGCGGGGTTAATGTTTGCAAGCTAGTTCAAACGATTTCGTTTGCAAAGTGGAAGACCACCAAGCATCGCCATAGTACATAGTGATCTCTAAGAATAATAAACTCTAGGTATGACTAGGATAACATCCATTAAAATGTTCTAATTAAATTTTTTATAAGTACCTATATTTATATAATTATATCCCCAATTTTATGTTTATTCCAAAATGGCCTTTATCCAGTAGTGGACGTCTTTTGGCTGATACGATGATGATGATATGATATGAATATTTATTGTGGGGTCACGTCAGTTAACCTTTAGTTTTAAGTGTTTTGTATGGGACGAGTATGTAACGCAAGCGCAGCGCCCTCAGTCGTTCCCTAATACTGTACTTAATAAGTCGTTCCTTAGTTCTCTACTTAGTTAGTCGTTCCTTTGTATTTGTTTGTACCGTGACTCATGTAAAAGCAAGAAGTAAATAGTGTACCAATATAAGTATATTATTTGAGAATTCCTACGCGTCGTAACATTGAAGAACACATATATGTAAAGAATAGATTGGGTCAATAAGAAAGAACCCAACATTTATCCATACTATTTTGTTGCTTTTCATTTTAGGTTTCATTCTGACTACTCTCTGAAACTTTGGTAAAAAAATATGAAGATTGTTAATTGGACTCCGAATACCTCTGAATACGTGTCCTTAACACTTCACTGATAGCTGCTTTAAAAAAACAGTCTCGGACTTGAAATTAATGAAAGAAAAACTTGATAAGTAAATAGTTTGTTGGTATCTAAGAAATTTAATATAATTAGCTCAGTAACCTATCTAATTAAAAAACTAATGTTTTTTACAGAAACAAATTCATCCTTGGCCAGTGCTTATGAGGAAATGTCTAAAGATGACGACTACCAATGCCTGTCTATATAAACGGGTCTAAGTGATACTTTAAATTGGACAGGTCTAATAATTTAAATAAAATGTGTGATTTGAGAATACTTTTTTTATTGACTACTGACCTATCCCTCCCTATTAGCCAGTTATAATGATATTTATGACTCGCCTAGATATAAAAAGGTGCCATCCATACCTACATCCTCATACTTAAACATTGTGAACGGATTTTGATAAAACCCGACAATATTAGCTAGATTGACTTTAATAAAAAAAAAAATTAATGAAATACCTCCCAAGAAGTCTGTAATAAAAATATCATTGGTCAGTTTTTTTTTCATGGTGATATCCGGAAAAGTTTTCATCGATAACAAACATCACTTGTATTAGTTCGTAGTACACTCACTACTGCTTTCAGCGCCAATATGGCGATTTTCAAATGTACACAAATATTTGGTAGCGATCACCAGTCCAGCGTACTTGTATAATACAGGTCAGCGCTTTAGTTAGCTAGCATTTTAATTAGAGATGTCCAGCAGATTATTGTAATTTGTGACTAAGTTATTTACATAATCTTTTATAACTATTTGTTAGTATTTTCAATATTTATCTTGAAATCAGGGCTATATTTTAAAATATGTTCTGTCTATATGCTAGAATTAGGTAAAATCTGTATAAAAAGTAAGTTACTATAATGCTTACAGTTATTTTACTATAAAAATAACGCAAGTTATGTTTAAATTGTGTTTATAAATAGATTTCTTACTTTTTCTAGTAATAAGTGATGGTTCAGAAGCATATACAGTATCTTCTACCGAGCCTAGCTTGAACCGAGTGGGTTATGACAAACGTCTGCCTGCACCATCGTTTAAAAATGAAGAAATCCGCAGGCGAACCAAACTAACTGATGTAGCTTTCATAATTGCTTTACTAAAGTGGCAATGAGCAGGACTCATGGCTCGCAGAACTGATGGCAAAAAGGTTCTAGAGTGGCACCCACGAACCGGAAGGCGCAGCGTGGGCAGACCGCGCACAAGGTGGATCAACGACGTATAATTTGATGGGCAATAGACGAATGAGGGCGGCTCACAAGAGGCCGGGCAGGCAGGTATACAGTCTTTTGGGTGAACTTACCCCAGTAAATAGTGTTCCGGACGGCACGAAGTAACGTTAGTTTTAGTTAATTATATTCAGCATATTTTCTGTATTGTTAGTTAATAGAAATAAGGACCAGATGTTTTACCGTTTAGCGTAATGCAGTACCTGCAAATTCCTGTTCCCACGTCTTGTTCCGTCAGGTAATAATTAAGTTTTGTAGACAATAGTGTTAACCATTTTTGTTATTTGTATAGGTTTGCAAAGCTATAAACAATTGTGTAACACCGCCTTTTTGCGCTAGGGTTTATGACACTATAAAGTGTTCTTTAATGTTAGAGTGTTACAACATGTACTGTTACCTTATGTTTTGTATTGTTTAACGTATAACCGTTACCCTATTAGGTACCTTACTTGTGTTAAGAAAAACTACACCCCTCCCATGTCGGAGCCGAGACCCTTATAAAATCGAGTCTTGGGCTATCCAAGACAGTCTTGACTACGCATCGCCAGAGCAGAGCACGAGCACATCTCGTCTCCGACATCTTTTAGTATAGTTGATAGCATTGTTATAGTTGGTACGTTGTATTACTTATTGACTCTGGAATAGACTTGTTTGCCAAACAGTTGTAAAGTATCTTCTTTACCCCACGAACCATTCGACGCTTCGGGAACACTCTTCCCGAACAAATAGACCTTGACAAAACAGAAACGCATCGGAGGTAGCAAAAAAGCCTCCAGTAACCTCAATTATATTTCTTAGTATTTGTTATTACTAGTACCTACTAGTAAACACGTAGGTAGGCCCACTAGAGGGGCGCCTATGAGGTGCCTGCCTAGGGCGCTCTCGAACTTTGATCAGCCTCTGACACACACACAAACAAATTTTCGCATTAATAATACTAACTTAAGCCCACGGCTTTGACCGCGCCTAAAATATATTCTGCCTTCCTCGGTAACCAGACTGATTTTTGGGATTAAAAGTAGCCAGTGTCCATCCCCGGCACAGAATATAACTACATACCAATTTTCGTCAAAATCGGTAGAGCCGTTTAGGTGCTGAGTGGTAACAAACACATATACAACATTATTATACATACATATGCACAAACGTTCGCATTTTTATTGGTAAGAGCATTCAAAGAGTGACAACGTCGCAATTTAGTGTCATATTTTCGTGGTTTTCAATTTTTATCATAAAATCGGAGCTATATTTTAAAAAAAAATTCTGAACACTTTTTAGAATTACATGTAACTTAATATATACTTATAAAAAGTAAGTAAAGTCTGTTCAGAAAGAGAACCGTCGTGGGATTTGAGGGCGCAAAATTGTGCCTCATTACATTACCTACTTTGCTAAGGTGGCAATACTATAGCGCGTCTGCTCCATTACTAATTATTGTTACCTTCATAATGTACTTAATTAATAATTAATATAATAATGATAATTAATAATAGTCTAACCGTAGTGTTTACAGTTCTATTTTTATGCAAATAATACATTGGAAACTTCCATGGCGTTATTTTCGTAGTAAATATATGTATAGTCCTCCTTGATGAACCTAGCAAAACTTAATGTCTGTTGTGGTAACGGACATGACTTGCAAAACCGAACTTGGTTTTGCAAGGCGCACAGTACAACTGACATATTCACAAAGTAAGAAGGTGTTTCTTATCTGCACTGAAATATGAATCATTTTTCTATGCTATGCTATCGTTCGCCGTATAGCACTTACTTTCATACTTGCAAGTATTGGACGCGAGCGTCTTACATAAAATACTTGCATTGAAATTCAACCTGTATTCCCAGTGCTGTAAGGAGCAAATTCGTATAAATAAAATAATACTTTAAAGATCAAAGTATTTATTATTCACAAAATACGAGTGAGTTTTTTATCTACATTGAAATATGAATCATTTTTCTATGCTATGCTATTGCGCGTTCGCCATATAGCACACACTTTCATACTTGCAAGTATTGTCTGCTCGTACCAGGGCGCCGTACTTCGTAGCGAAACACTGGTTTTAAAACCTGGTAGCGTAAATACGTCTCATCTCTAATACGCCGTCAGTATTGAGTATTCTCTTACCACGTAAGAAATCCTACACGGAAGACTAGGCAGTATGGTCGAAAGACTATAGCCTTTGGGTAAATAAAAAAAAAAAAAATTGAGTATTCTGTACTTCTTAGTCTGTGGAGTAATAAATTGTCAACAGCTGCTACGCTACGGTGATTTTACAAATAGTTTTGCAAAATATTTATTGAAATGTTTATGTAGTTGTAACAAGATATCGCAAATGGAGCCTTCAGAAGAATTATTATCCAAATTAAATGAACAAATTCATTTTGGAAAAGAGCTTGTGGCAAAATTAGAATCAATAAATGAAATAGATGGTGTATTGAAATTACAAAGAAAGATTAAGCAAGAAGTTGAATTCTTAAAGAAGGTAAATAAAAACAGTATTATCTGGGTAATTTCGAAGAGCTCTTCTCTTTCTCTTCTTAATTTAATAAGCTTATTGTTACAGTTACAAAGATCAAAGAAAGTAAAAGTTGAGCAGTTATCATGTTCAAATCTGCGACACCTTGGAGCGATGGTTGAGTGTGCTTTGCGACCCGGCACTATTTCAGTTTGCAAGATATTTCACATAAACGATACTTCTAAACTCGTTATTGATATAATTAACGAAGAAGGCAGAGTTTGGACTAAAGGTTTTTGATTTTAATAATTACCGTAATCAAAATTATTATAATAATTACAAAGTTTATAAAAATACACAATGTTTAAATGTTTAAGTCTTGTGTATATTTCAGTGATTGCTAGGAATCCAAAGTCTCTGTCTGCCCTGAGTGCAGGGAAAGCTTCATATGGAGCCAGGTCTATCTTGGATCAGGCAGAAGATTACCTGGAATGTGCTAAGCTTTACCCATGCATGTATCAACCACCTAAGGTATGGTTAATCAACTATCTTCCTTATTGCATCATCTTGGGCAATTTTTAATGGTGTGCATTATTAAAATTTTACCTGGATTAAAGTAGTAACATTTATAAAATAATACTTTATGTGCCAAATATTTCACTAAGCCTGTAAATTTCCTGTAACCATTATGGAGGTCACTATGCCAGTAAAAAAACCAGGAAGGAACCATACTCTCACCTATTAAAATGCTCATACAAAATAAAAGTTCATTTTATTATACGAAAATAGTAAGAAAAAAAAATTGTGATAAATTTCAGGTTATATTTGAATTCATGAGTGGTATAGAAGAGAATTTAGCAAATAAACTTAAAGTAGTAGGTATTATTGTCAAAGGAGAAATATTGCCTAACTCTATGTTATGTGAAGAGGACAGTGACCCATGGGAAAGTGAAAATAGTGATGTTGAGTGTTTTCTTAATAGGTGAGTTGATCCGAGGTACATATTGTTTAGATCTTTGTGGTGGTTGATTGAGCTCTTGGCATTGTAATTTTTGAGGATTTTCCTTACCAGCGCTTATCCAGCAAACTTCTTACAATTCTATTTTCTAATTTAGTTTTAAAATATTTTATTATACTAGTATTTTGCATTTTTATAATAAGTATTGAATGTTATATATTCACTGTAAAATCTATTATGCTGGTGTAAATGGTATCAAATTACTGCACACAATTTCTAAAATTATATCCTTTTTATTTGCAGTTCAGAAACTTCAATGAAAGAAGTATCCCAATGCATAGAAGAACACCCAGAAATTAAAACATTAAACTTAGATGTGACTACTATGATGGCATATGTGAGCAATATGACTAATGGTTCCTGTAACTATTTGTTTAAACAAGAAGTGTTGACACAGCAGTGTGCTTGGGAAGCTGAGAGACCTGTTAAACCTATTTTAGAAAGATTGTTTGAAGGTACACTTGATGGTTATTTATAAAGTAATATTTTGTAAATTTCTATATTATTATTTTCTATTATTAGCTTTTTCTGTCCCACTCCTAGGTCTTGTGCCTTTTCAGTTATAGAACACCAGCTGTTCAATATTGACTTACAGTTTATTCAACATACGACAAATGCCCCAGCCCAATTAAAGTCAGTCAGCTATTTTTGTTTCGAAGCGCAGTGCATTCTAAATTGATGATTATTTTTAGGTAAAGCACTTGTTTGCTGCAAGACTGCTTGGGATGACTTCCAAAAAATTGTTGACACTTTAGGAGGGCCTATGGAAATTAAAAGGACTGAGGAATTAAAGCAAATGGTTAGAGTGTATCCAGATGATTATGGTGGTAAGATATTTAAACAATTATTACAATTTAAATTATGTTTGTTTTTGAAATAGTGTATGTGTATGTTACAGCTTTGTTCTATAAAGGTCGAACAGACAGACAGCGGACGGGGCGAGATGGCGACACGACATGAAGCAGTTATAATGTAAAAGTTAATACAGAAGATGTAACACAGCTCTGTCGCGTTCGGTGTAACGTCTCAATGTGTTTCGGCCTTTAGGGCACATTTACGTAAATAAGTTTTAATTGGTCATAGTGGCAAGTGAGTGGCTGGTTATTATGACTAATGCTAAGTGGTAACTGCTATTTAATGTCTAGGAAGTGCCAAAAGCTGCTCTTCTAAAACTTTATGTCACAATATGTGGATAATTAGTAAAAAAGCATATTGGTAGTGGCAGGGCACCAGCCTTGAGCCAACCCTGCGTGGTTAATCCACAAAAAATTATGAAGTCAATTCAATATGATGAGGTCAATTCAAAATGATGATATAGAATGCAAGCCCTATGAGTATTCAAAACGTATACCTAGATGTTGTTACTCAAAATTGCCAATATGTATTTCAGGAGAAGATGATTACCCTAGACAAAACTTAAAAGTGAGAGGACATGTCCGATTAAGATCTAAAATAATATTTAATTTTGGGCACAGAATCAAGGCGCTGACAGTATCAGCTAATGAGGGTTTTGTTAGAGCTGCTATGCAACAGGTAATGAAACAATTGTCATATGTATAAAATTGTCATCCATTACCCTATTTGATATGATAATGTAGTAACTCAGTTTTGGTCAAGGGTCAACGACTTAGTCCAAATATAGCTAGTAGTATTAAGCAAAAGTCGAATACACCTGCCTGCCATGCCCTTTCAAGTCTTATGCTGTTTACCATTAGGGCTATGTGGTACTTAGACGCAAAATACGTGCTAAGTCTTGGATGAGGGTGTATAGGAAAATTTTTGCCACTTTGTTATAAGGTCTTCCATTTTGACAGTGCTATCAAAACAAGTATTTTTCAGTGTTCATTTCGAAAATTTTAATGTTTAATTTACAAAATGTATAATTCATGCATATGGACAAAAATAATTTGCTGAGCGGGTTTTCTAAAATGGCGCTCACGAGGTGGCAGCACCGATGCGTCAGGTCTAACTGTCAAGCGCTTTTAGAAAGCTAAACCCTGATTGGCTCAATGTGAAAGTGAGCGTGGCGCCAATGGTGGTGAAAATTTTCTAAACACCCTCATTGCGTAAAATAGTCTAATAAGTACCATCGAGTCGCAGAAGTCAAGTCTAAACACGTGATTTCTGCTAGTACAACCCTAAATATCATTATTATTTAATGATGCCTCTTTGTTTCCAGGGTATAACATATGCTGCATTTATCCATGAATCCAGAGCATTAACTGAGGGCAAGGAACCTACAGCAACTAAAATTTCATTATGATATAATTAAAATATAATTAGTCTGCTTAGCAGACAGCAACACATTCTTAGTGAACAGATGGCATAATATGAAGAAAGTATTTTTTAATTTTCTTTAACTGCTTCAGGATTGCCACATGCTTCTGTCCTTTTCTGTCACTCAGAATCGTCTTTAGTAAGAGTGAGAAAGAGCTGGCGGGTGGTCATGCAGCACGCTCTCTTTCTCGTACTAGCAAATGACGATTTTGAATGAATAAAATAAAAGCATAATTATGCAAGTGCGATTCCTTGCTGCCAGATAAGGTTCAACTCTTTAAGTAGGTGTAAAATTTTAGCAATTAGCACAAGATCAGTAGTAATTAAACACGAGGGTTATAGGTTTGAAACCAAGCCAATGTGATTTTATAAAAAAATCTTACTTTTTTTACTAATATATATTTGATGTTGGAAAACATCATGAGAAATTTGAATTTTGTCAGTCTGCCTTGAGCAAGTGTTCATAGTGATCAATAGTCATGCCTTCCCTGTATGAAAAATAGGTTTAGGCCTGCACCTACAATATAACAATAACGCAATGCTTTACAATCATTACTTTTTGACATTGGCAATACCAGAGACATATTTACCATGTTGCCACCCTTCAAAAATTGAGATTAAGATTGTTAAAAATTAAAACAGATTACCTAATTATATGTGATGCAATAACGATGCCTTGACAAGCTGCCTTACTCATGAAAATTTTGTGTAAAATTATTTAAATAAATATATTTAGCAATGTTATAATATAAGGTTGTTCTTAATAATGTGTATAATAAACGTAATTTTATTATTGTTTCTGTTTTATGCTAGTCTCTTGGTTGAATTATAAGTTATGCCTTATTTATACTTTGTTGCGTGTTCTGTGATCAAATAAAATATTTGTCACACTGGATTGTAGTTTTGTTTCGATAAAACCCTGTGAGGTAACCTTAGGAAGTTAATTCTTGTGTAAGCCAATATTTCTATAAACGGGTGGCATACAAAAAAAGAAAGTCTTCGGGTATGTATCTTGGGGTTCGACACGAATACAACTATAGAAAAGCATAAGACACAGAACCTCTAGTGTTAAGTGGCGTCATGTCTGGTCCTGTAATGTTATTCTATCATTTTTACTAAGGTAAATAATCCTAAAAAAGGAAATAATTATTCACAGAACAAGTACTTGTTCTGTGAATAATCCTTACCCCAAATCGACTGTTTATTATAGCATGCATGAACCTCTAACACCTCAGAGTAACACGCGTACATAACCGTATATATATTGTACTCTGTGTACATAACTAAGTATTGGCGACATCATAGACAATAAATTGGAGTAGTCATGGACCCATGGAACTGGAGTGCTCTCAGTCTTTAAAATGTACTAAAAGGACGTATTATATTAAACAAGACCGATAACTTTTAAAATTTGTAGGTATTTACGAAAATTAACTGTATAGCAAGGCTTTAAAGTACATTTTTCGTTGCACGGCCGAGACGGATGTCGAGCTTAATATGTCTCTTTCTTTCATCTTACCAGCCTCAAAAGATGTTTTTGATCAAAAATTTAAACTCAAAAAACTTAGATAAAACATTTGTATTTAATCGCATTTTAGTAGTATATAGCCAGTGTGTTATAAACTTATAACTATTATATTTTATCTTTAAAGTTTTAAAATGCTAATACCATTAATTCTAGTATTGTGTGGATGGTTAAGTATTTTATTTGTATTTTCTCATATTTGAAGTAAGTGTAAAATCTCATTTCAGTTTTTGCGTGACAGTGTGACAAATATGATAATAACTTATCAATTACACAACGCTATCTCTTAAAATATCTATCAAATAAGTAGGTACAATAACATTATTGAAGTTTGTGATATGGGTACGGATATAAAATATATACTTAATATACATAGAAACACCAATGCAAAAGAAAGAGACTATCACCTAGTAAAAATCTAATGTCAAGCCTCTCGTCAATGTCAATAATGTCAAAGTCAATTGTCAAAACAGATTGGTTTGCATTCTGTGGTGAGGTCTGGTCTGTGCGGGTTTGATTGATTTGGTGATATGGTGATTATTGTTGTTTATGTATTTTAAATGTTTTTACTTCAATTATAAATTATGGCTGACATTAATACGGAAGTTATCGACTCACAATTTGTAGCTGATAATGTCGGGTTTTTAGACAACTGTTTTGATAATTCGTTTGTGCTGCAAAATTCTTTGCAAGTTGTAAAAGAACTTGTCGCTGAAGAAACAGTAACATTAAAGCAAAAAAGCCAGAAAGTGAATAAAAAATCATTCAGTTACTCACAAAATACTACTTTCCAGCAAGAGTCTCCATGTGCACCAGTTACAACGCAAACAGAAAAACATAAAAGAAAGTTAAAAGACTGGGGACTGCCGCCAGAAATAGCCCGAAAATATGAACAAAGAGGTATTACAGAAATGTTTGAGTGGCAAGTCAATTGTTTGAGTAACCCGAAGGTTTTATTTGAATGCTGTAATTTAGTATACTCGGCTCCTACGTCTGCAGGTAAAACTTTAGTAGCTGAAATAATTACTATAAAAACTATCTTGGAGCGACAGAAGAAAGTTATTATTATACTACCTTTTGTGTCAATAGTGAGAGAGAAAATGTTTTATTTTCAAGATATACTGTCAAGTTCTGGGATTAGAGTTGAAGGATTTATGGGGTCACAGTCACCCCCTGGGGGATTACAGACTGTACATGTTGCTATATGCACTATAGAAAAAGCAAACAGCCTTGTGAACAAACTTCTTGATGAAGGTCATATAGGAGAATTAGGAGCTATTATAGTGGATGAGTTGCATTTATTAGGTGACCCTAGTCGTGGTTATATTTTGGAGTTATTGCTTACCAAAATTAAGTATGTTTCTTCTAACTCAGATGATATACAAATACAAATAGTCGGTATGTCAGCAACTTTGCCAAATTTAGAAATGCTGGCCAATTGGTTGAATGCTGAGTTGTTCATCACACAGTTCAGGCCTATACCCCTAGATGAGTTCTGTCTTGTTGGAAGCAGATATTATGATAAAGTCGGTAAATGCATTGCCACACTAGACTCTTCATTAAATGTAGAAGGTGACAGTGTGTTGAATATTTGCTTGAATACTATAAAAGATAGTTGCTCAATACTTATTTTCTGTATGACAAAGAACTGGTGTGAAAGTTTAGCACAGACAATTGCATCCTCCTTTTTCAAATTAGGATGTGAGGGTGGTGAGGCTGGTGGCATCTTGAGGACTCAACTAAAATCTGAAGCAATAGCAGAAGTACTGGAACAATTAAAGAATAGTCCTGTGGGTCTTGATCAAGTTCTAAAAAAGACAATATCTTTTGGCGTTGCATACCATCATGCAGGACTAACATTTGATGAGAGAGACATTGTTGAAGGTGGCTTTAAATCTGGGGCAATAAGAGTACTTGTGGCTACCTCTACACTAAGCTCTGGTGTAAATCTTCCTGCTAGGAAAGTCATCATCAGGTCACCGGTATTTCAAAAACAACCAATAAATATTTTAACATATAAACAAATGATTGGTAGAGCTGGCAGAATGGGCAAGGATTCAAAAGGTGAGAGTATACTAATATGCACAGAGGCAGAAAAGAAAATTGGATTTGAATTGATGATGGGGAGTTTAGAGCCAGTGAAAAGCTGTATAGAGACTGAAGACAAGTACATGAGAGCTGTGCTAGAAATGATTGCTAGTCAGGTTTTATCTACAAAAGAACAATTAGATTTATATTCAAAATGTACCTTATTGTACAACCAGCAAGATAAATCAACATCACAAAATTTTCTTTTAGATAGTACTTTAGATGAATTGAAAAATTATGAATTAGTCAGAATCCAAACTGAACATGAAGTGGAGCATTATGTGGCAACACCATTGGGGAAAGCCTGTCTCTCGTCATCCATGGCACCAAATGATGGGTTATCATTGTTTTGTGAATTGCAAAAAGCTCGCCAGTGTTTAGTATTGGAAACAGACTTGCATTTAATTTATTTAGTAACTCCATACAGTGTTAGTGGACAGTGGGCCAATTTAGATTGGCTGCATTTGCTGACACTTTGGGAGTCTTTAACTAAAGCTATGAAGAGAGTTGGTGAGCTAGTCGGAGTACAGGAGAGCTTTGTAATCCGCTGTTTGAGAGGAAACAACAAATTAAGTAATATCCAAAATAAAGTGAATGTGCATAAAAGGTATAAAAATCTTAATTCAACTGTTTTAATTGTAGTTAGCATTCTTTTAATTATTCTGTCTTTTTAAGGTTTTATACGGCACTGGCTTTGCAAGACTTGGTGAATGAAGTACCATTGGCAGAAGTGGCAGCCAAATTTCAATGTGCAAGGGGTTTCTTGCAGAGCCTCCAACAAGGTGCGGCGACGTTTGCTGGTAAATACTACGATTAACTTAACAGTTATACTCGTAATGTTGTTTTATTGAATCCTTATTATATTGAAATCCATTTTAGGAATGGTTACAGCATTTTGTCGTCAACTCGGCTGGAAAAATATGGAAATGTTAATATCGCAATTCCAAGATCGCTTACATTTCGGTATACATTCTGAATTATTAGAATTATTGAAATTGCCTTCCCTTAATGGCATGAGAGCTAGAACTCTTTTTGATTCTGGTTTCGAATCGATCTCCAGTATTGCCTCAGCTGATGTAAACACCATAGAAAACATACTACATAAAACAGTTCCTTTTCAAAGTGAGAAAGCGAGGGAAGGTGATGATACTGATGATATAAGAAAACGAAATAAAATGAAAAGTGTTTGGATAACAGGATATTGTGGAATGACTACAAAGGAAGCAGCTGAGAATCTTATAGGTGAAGCTAGAAAACATCTTTCTCACGAAATTGGTGTTGCTGAAATTAAGTGGGATGATAGATCATCAGATAAGGCTCAAGTACTGCAAAGTATAAAAAGTGAAAATGATTTATCTGATGATATACCTAATCAATGCAAAATATCACAAATTGTAATAAAAAATGAAAATATGGCTAATGCTTGTCTAATTGAAGCTACAAAAAGAAATTTATCGAATGATGTGAATGATACGAATTTAAACGATGAAGGAAACGAGGAAGAGCAAACCATAGCAACGAGATCACACTTTATTTCAGAGAAACTAAGTGAAAAGAATGTTAGTAATCATTTAATACATAAAAAAATTATCTTAAAAAATAATGTCTCCATAAATAATGTAAATAATAAATCCCCTCAAATAAACCGTAATTCTTTAACGAAAGATAATATACTAAGTACAAACAATAGCCCTAGTTTGTCTACAGATGATATTATATGGGATTCTTTACATTTCACTGAAGCTGCTTTAGACAATATCACAAAACTACGAACATCCGACAAAATATTTTCGCCTAGTATCAGTTTTGGCGAATTTGAAAAATCTATTGTTACAGAAAATGTTTCAGAAAATATGAATTCATCTAAACATATATCGACCAAAGATGTAAGCTTATTTTCTTCGGAAGGGGATAATTCCAGTTTGTTTGAAGAAAGTTTGCCTGTAGATCTTATACCTAGTAAATTACTTGATCAAAAAGCGATTACTTTACGTCGAGAAGAAACATCTCTAGAAAATTTTAATATGAATTCAAACTCTATTTTAAATGCTTTCAAAAGTACTCTGATTGAAGGCGTAGATCTGGATGATGAAGAAGATATTAAGTTGGTTTATGAAGAGGATGAAGAAACTGAACCTGCTTTAGAAGAAGCAAAAGTTTTTGACATATACAACAATGAAATAAAGGCTGTTACTGTTTCTACCAAACGTAGAAAAAATGTTAGCAACGACATGCAACCGCTTAATAAAAAGAAAAAGACTCAAAATGTAACAACATCGGAAAACAAACCTTGCACAAATGGAGTATCGAATCTTAATTTTAAAATAAATAATGCATTATCGAGAGTATTTACAATAGAATTCAGTAGAAATAAAATATGTTGCTATTTATTAAGAGTAAATGATATATTAGATAATTTACATATTATCGAGGAAGTACAAACAGCGTCTATTTATTTAAATTTCAATGAGTGTAGTGGGATGAGTAATGAAATTATTGGCAGTGATGTAATAGAGAACAGGAAACCGAAAACCATAGCCGCCACAAAAGTAGATTGTCCGATTAAAGGATTATCGATATATTTAAACAAAGACATTTGTATTTATCTAGATTTCACGTCCGTGGAAGACATGCGATTAATAAAGAATAGGTTATGCTATTGGTTTAAAAGAAAGCTATTATTGAAGACGCTTTGTTTGAAAACTGCGAACGCCAGTATAAGACGATGGCTTGGTGTGAATATATCGAACAATTGCTGGGATGTTTCTCTGACCGAATGGCTTATAGATAGCAGCGAAAAAGTACCTGATATGAATTATTTAGTAAGTTAAAAATAGTTTTTGACTCTTTGTAAGATTGTTTCAGCATGTAGACTGCTTTTACTTTCAACTGACTAAGGTACTATCATCCGTGTCTAGAAGATAAGTTAATTCAATGCGTTTTTCTGCTTTAAACCTATATATATATATATATACACTCTTATTTCATTAGTTTTTAACTTTCCTTTCTTCCGTATTTAAATAGAAATCAATCTTACCGCATGAAATTCATTTATAGTCTTCTGGGAGTATATAATTTTCAAAAAGCCGCAATGATAATTTTGCATTTTGCAGACTAAGAAATATTGTGGTATGGATTTTACACACGTATCATTTAAAGTTGATAATCAACAGAAGAAGTACAAGAATTTAGATTTAGTTGAGAAACTATGTGTCAGTGCGTGGTGCGTTTGGGCGATTGGAGAGAAACAAGAAATAACTATATCAGAAAATCTACAACCTGCGCGAAGTGTTATAGGTATGATCAAGTTTTGTACGGTTCAGGCTTACAATGTGCACTTTACATAATGTGCACAGGGTAAAAAAGATGCACTTTGCAATTGGTGCACTTCTCATAACGGGCAATTCTCAAAAGTAGCATTTTAATAAAAACACACACACATTCGTAGAACCATCCAAAATCCCAAATCATAAATAAAATGTTATTCATTAACAAGAACATTTACAGATACTGAATGCCAAGTTGCAAAGATTTTGGCCAACTGTGAATACTACGGTATAACAGTAGACAAAAATCTTGCATCACGACTTTTGATTGATGTAAAAAATTCTCAAGAAGCTCTACAGAAGAAAGCGTACAAACTTTGCGGATATAATTTCAACTTTAACTCTTCGAAGAACGTCGCTAAGGTAAAGTTTCTCAATACGAACAATCAGTTTTTCTTACGACATATTAGTATTTTAAATAGGTATTTTGGGTATTTAGCTGATTAACAAGTATAAAATTTTACTTAAAACAGCTGAAAGCTGTATAGTTGTGTTGTGGTTTGCTATTATAAAACTACTGGCTTTACAAAAGCGTTTTGATATGCCATTATCTAACCGTTATACATTATAAAACATTATTATGGTTTTGGTAAATGCATGCCAATATAAAGCTTCATATGCTCAGTGAACTTATATAATATGCTAATACGGCTCCAAGTTCTACATAAGTTATGTATTCGTTTGTTAAAATGCTTCCTGTGTAACTTAGGTAGATTTATTGCAGATATTTATTTTTTGGAAAATAAACTACGTAAAATGGTAATATTATTTCTTTAGGTATTAGGCATATACAATGGGCGCAAAGTAAGCACCAAGAAAAGTGTGTTGACCTCACACAGCAGTCCGCTGTCAAGCATCGTTATTTATTGGAGGAAACTGAACTCTATATTAACAAAAACCCTGTACCCTCTCACGGAAAAGGCTTGTATCTACACGGAGGGAAATAGGTAAGGAATATTATGTTTGCGTCTTATCTGATCTAACTGCGAAATTGAATTTGTTTTACGGTTGGGAATGGTGGTCATGCCGTTTGCGTTGTTCAATTCATTGCAATGCAATTATCTTGATATAGTTTATGAAGTGCGGTAGATGTTTAGTTTATCAGTTTACTTAGCAGCATATAATATAGCACAGGGAATTACATCGTTGTCCTTCATTATTATCTATCAACGCGAGGCAAATTGAACGTTTTCCGGTTAGATATTCACCTATTTTATCCTTTTTCTTTTTTATTCTCAGAATAAATCCTACGTACACAATGTTCACATGCACGGGCCGGATAAGTATGCACGAGCCAAATCTGCAAAACGTTCCACGGACTTTTTCCATTCCTACTGAATACTTAACGTTAAACGACTCTAAATGTGATGATGTAATGGAAGTCAAATGTAGGAGCGTGTTCAAAGCCGCTCCGGGGTATATAATGGTGTCGGCAGATTACTGTCAATTGGAAATGAGGATACTGACTCACTTCAGTAAAGACAAAGTATTGATGAAGATCATGAATTCTAATATGGATGTGTTCAAATCTATTGCAGCATCGTGGGGCAATGTGTCTGAGGAAGAGGTGAGATATCTTACTTTGAAAGAATTCTGTCTGGATTTAAATTGACATTCGTGAATGTAGTTAACACTTAATTGTTTGAATTCATCAACAGGTAGACGATGACTTACGACAGAAAGCTAAGCAGTTATGCTATGGGATTATATACGGCATGGGGAACAAAACTTTAGGACAACAGCTCGACGTCGCCGAAATAGAGGCGGCTGTGTTTATGGACTCGTTTTATAAGACTTACCCCGCTGTAAAACTGTACACACAGTCTGTCATAGAGGAATGTAGAAAGAAAGGCTATGTGGAAACCTTAACGAAACGCAGGAGATATTTGCCTGATATAAAAAGCAGATTATTGTCTAAGAGAAGTAAGTTTTATGCCATCAAAAACAACTTGTAAAAAAACCAAGTCTCGCAACTCAGTTCTTCCACCGTAAAAAGTTGTGACTGCCGACTGCCTTGCCTCCAGATCTTTATACTACTTGTAGTAATCATCGTCCACTGTTTCTTTATTTGTTACTTGTTAATGGGCTCGTTATCCGCACATAAACTTTAGGCTTATTGTGTCCACGGAGCAAATATAAAGAGGAGATGCCCTAACAACTGTCGTCCTAACAAATAGTGTCTCCGTCGTGCGGGGTGCGGCCGTGGGTGCGGGGAGAGTGGAAACAGGGTGAAGCCACATAGTGGCCAGTAGCCAAAGCAAATCGATTTCTACATGGGCAGATGTTTTAAGAGTTTTGCTATATTTCGCTAGGTGTCGCCGATTTCGTAACAGGGCCGGATTAGGGATATATTCTTTATACATTTTTAGGTTCCTTCAATAAAATTACATACAATTTCGATGGTACAAAATAAATGTTGCTTTGAAAAGTAGGTACATCATAATATTTAGGTAAATTTATTGAAAGATATAGGTAAATTTTTCAGATGTTGTGATGTCCTGCTTAGTAAACACGAGGTTGTAAGTCCGAAACCGGGCAAGTGCCAATGTGACTTTGCATTTTCTTATGTACTTTCTAAGTTTACCTTGGACATTACTGAGTAACAATGATGGAAAATATCGTGAGGAAACCTGGACTTACAAAAAAAAAATGAAATTGTCAATCCATCTTGAGCAAACATGGCGATCAAGTCTCATGCCTTCTCTGTATGAGAAGAGGCCTTTCTCTGTAGAAGGATAATAACGGGCTGGTATGATGAAATTTATCAAATCCGAGGCAGTTCGTGCAATTCCTAAATTTATTATCATCATTTCAGCCCTTAAACGGTCAACTGCTGAGTTAGGGCCTCCTTAAAGTACAACGGCAAGGGGATTGGCCTGTTACACCACGCTGCTGGCCAGACGGGCTGGTGTAGGCCATAAGTAAAAAAAGGAAAGAAAGAAAAACATTAATTTTATTGCCACAGCACAATACATATTCACGCAACACATATTTACAAACAGTTCACGTTTTTGCTCACGTGGATACAATAGATATACAAAATATAAAAAATCTTGATTAGCATAGCTTTCTATTGGTGAAAAAATTGTGCGTGCAATTTCTTCTTTTAATGTTTTTTTCCTTTTGTGTGTCATTAAACACCATAAACTCACCAAGAACATAGGATACTGGCGTTTTCGTTCGATCCTGCATAAAAATTAAAATAGCACATTTTCAAAATAACATTAAAAAAGCCCATATTCTTATACACTTTACCTTAACTTTATAATAATTCAAAATATGACATAACCATTAACATTATAAATTTTCAGTTATTACAAACCCTAAGGTTTGTTGTCAAATTTGGGCACGCTCCTTCTTGTAGCTTTTGGTAACACTTTTTTGTGGTAATAAAATCGTTCGCAGCAAAATGCAACGAGCACATATTAGTATATTTGGTCGGAGACCAATCTTTTTTATTTAATGCGTCAATCCATTTTTTTTTAAATTTTCTTTCGACGGGAATCTGGAAAATTATACACATAATAAAATACCTTTATTAAAAAAAATACACTACCTTGATTATATGTACCTATCTATGTACTCACAAATGTGAGTTTGAGTTCACATTACAGTCTCACAGTTCTCATTACGTCAAAATAATAATATAGCGCAAAAAATACTGAGTGCGTCTCTGGAAAGCCTCTAGCGGCATATGGAAAAAAATACTTATTTTGCCACTTGCTGCTAGAAGCGAGGTAATCACCGAACATTCTAGACTAAATATGTCAAAAATTTAAATTAAATATTACTTACGAGTGGAAAGATATCTTATTTTCATTTGATTTTGATTTGCTGGAGGAACTTTTGCACGATACAACACAGCACTTCATATTTACTTGGTTTGGAGACCGATAATATATTTTTAAGTCTCCTATGACGAAGCTGTTACTCGCCTGGCGACAAGAGTTGTACTGACGAAAGCGACACCTGGCCGTCAGTAGTTCAACTACGGTATGACGTCAGTACCCTACATTTGGAGACTAGGCTACATTGATTACAACATCTCCTCTTTATATTTGCTCCGTGATTGTGTCCCTGAGCATTAGTTTTCTGCATCGATTTCCAAAGAGACCGATTGGAAACATCTGTCAGTCTTGCTGATAGAGGTTTGCTTTCCGGTCATGATCTCCACTCGAGAACTTTTTGAACCCATCGATCATCTGTCTGTCGCGCTGTGGTCCACTGCACTGACTTTAACTTTGTGATTCGCTCTCGTAGAGATGCCAAGCAACTCTTGCCGTATGTAGTACATCATAATCGTTCGGTAATTTTTTATAACGAATAAAGCTCGTTTTAAATTGCTGCAGGTGCAGCGGAACGTCAAGCAGTCAACACCACGATCCAGGGCTCAGCAGCGGACATCGCAAAAGCCGCCATGTGTTCCATAGACATAAAAACAGACTCCTTAGTGCCCAAACCTCGGCTCATACTACAAATGCACGACGAACTTATTTACGAAGTACCTCAACATTACAAGCAATCATTTATAACAATCATGAAGAAAGTTATGGAAGAAACAGTAAAATTATCTGTGCCTTTACCAGTCAAAGTAAAGTGTGGCCATTCGTGGGGAGATATGAATGAAATCAAGTTGTAACTCTTGTTAATAATAGTCTGAATAAATTCTGTGATATTTTAACCTCATCATGTTTTATATTTTTTGACAATAAATAAGTACCTACCTACATAATTAATTTTTTTATCACCACACGATCCTATCGTAAGGTTAGTCAACTACTTATTATACTCAACCCTTGAGCATAGTTGTACCTTGTTTCCGTTAACGTTAGTAGGTACCTAGTAAAAAATAAAAAATCATGTAATGACGACGTCGCGTCATTAAATTTCAAACATGAGGCATCCTTACTTTGAAGATTTTAAGTTTTTTTAAAACTTGTTTGTTGTGTTATTGTTTGACTTGAGTTAAGATAAAACAGGCTTGTATTTTTTCTATTTTATCTAAAAGATATTAATGCATATAACAACTAGCTAGCGCTCGCCACTCAACAATACACGTAGGCTTTTCATAAACGACGAAATAGATGGTTATTTATGAATGAGAATGAACTGTTTTTGGAGCTCCGTATGCATATTCACCCCATCATTTATACGTACCTAAATATTATAGACTGATATAGCAAAACTTTTTTTAAAATTACAATTGTCTTATTTCACTTTAACACGCATCTAGTAGGTACCTACAAACTAGGTCGCGATTCAAAAAATCGAAGTTTAATTGCGAGATTTACCTCCCAGCTTTTGAAAGGCTAATCAACGAAAAATTAACGAATCACCTATTAAATCTCAAAATAATGCTAAAAGCATGGATAATTAATTTAATTTGATCTAATTAGTTACTAAGTTATAGATATAATTAAATTAATTATTTATGCTTTTTGCAACCCAAAAGAGATTTAACAGGCGATTAGTTAATTTTTCGTTGATCAGACTTTCAGAAACTGGGGGATAGTCGCGTAGATGTCGATTCGGCGCCGCGGCGATTAAAAACAGACGACCAAATTTTAATCAAGATAATATGTGGTAGGCAACGCGCAAGTGAGATCTAGGTCAATCTAGGTGTCCTAGAGTTACAATAACTGCTTACTTTCAGCGGGTCTTCGGTATCTACGCCCGTTTGCTATAGTATAAAAAGTTTAATGCAGCACCCAAGACTCATTGCAGCATTTATCGCATCAACTTTAGATTTTCATATGGACTCTTTTGCCTTGACCCAAAAATATTATATTGCTTTTAAGCTCTGTCTTAATCTCTGACATAATTATGTATTATAAATATGTGTACGAATCCCGTGGCTAGCGAGCATAATTCTTACTGAACAATAATGAGAATAAACCGTGAGTGCAACATTAATAGCGACGCAGTGTAGCACTTGCCAACTACCCACATAATCTCACTACGACGTCTAAGACCTTTATATTACTTAGTAAAATTCTAATGTGATATAAAACATTGTTTTTATCTTGACATCTGAATGTATAAAAAATAGTAGGTACGTACCAATATACTATTTAATTTCTTACCAAAAACTAGGTACAAATTACGAATAATGTGGTACTTAATGATTGTTTTTTTTTATGAAGTTCTAAATTTTTATTATAGAAACGGCACAGATCAAGATTCTACGATAAGTTTTCTGTTTTTTTTTGCTTTTGGCAAGGAAGATTATTTTTGAACACCCCATGTTTTTATTTCAATGTTCTTTTTATAACTTCACTGAATGAAAATGATTATCGAAAGAAAAGTCAAATTTTCCTTTTACAGTAACGAAGCCTTAAACAATGCCTATTGTGAATAAGTAATATCGTAGCAATGGGTACCTACCTACCTACCTACTAAATAATAGAAATTTTTTTTAGATATCCATATTCACAGAGAAAAAAATTGTCTAAATCCAAAAAAACGAAAACCAAACGATTTGGTATACAGGGTGAGCTGTACTGTACCTCTACGTCGACTAAAACCTGGTACTCCGAGCGTATCAATGCATTTCTTTCTATTTTTTTAAATTCCAATACAGTGAGGTCTATTATACTTACAGTACCTTACCTGCTACATTTGCTATAACAAGCGATGTTGACCACCATGCCAGATCTCCACTGATTGCTTACCATTAGGGCGACTAGTACTTAGTTAATTTATGTCACCGTTAGCTTGAATCATCCTACTGCTCGACAAAGACCTCATCCATGACATCCATCTCTTCGGCCCATAGCAAGTATGGACCACGTTCTATTTCAATAATTTTATATAAGCTTTTTTTAATTTATATAATTTTATATCTAAAATTTAAAACGCAGTGTAAGTAGTTTTACTCCAATTTTCATTTAAGTACCTACATAATTTCTAATAGGACAATTTTAGTGGGTGTAGGTAATTGCTTACCTGAATTATTTCGTCATATGAGTATAAAAGCCCTTGATATCATCGCAGCGCCATCTGAGTGTACTCTCGGCGGGTTTTCCCTGTTTTTCGCGGCAGCGGTAGAGGTCGCGGAGAGTGCGCGCATCCCCTGCGCGTAATCAATACCTGCGCAGAGCGCCGCCGCTGCTGAAGGCTCGCTTGTCACCCTCCGTCACGTCAGCCGAGTGCTCACCGACGCGTTACTCCGATCACTCCACACTCCAAAATAAATCAACTATCATAACTCGATCCTAAATGTATTCCTAACTGTAAGATGTGCGCGCTGAGACCGCGAGTCTGCTGTACGCGAACCTTACCGCGATCGCGGCTGTCCACGTAATAAATGACTATGGTCTACGTTTGAGTTTATGTCTTAACTAACACAGCAAATATGCATCT
The DNA here is from genome assembly GCA_963082885.1 of Parascotia fuliginaria. Classification (NCBI taxonomy): domain Eukaryota; kingdom Metazoa; phylum Arthropoda; class Insecta; order Lepidoptera; family Erebidae; genus Parascotia; species Parascotia fuliginaria. Next base: position 4,161,732 of record OY720179.1, read on the forward strand.
TCATTTTGAAAGAAATGTGAATGCAAAATGCGACTGCACTATACTGTCGTTGTCGTGGATGGGGAAGGTCCCCGACGAACTCCCAGAGGTGAGTTTATCTGTTCGTATACTTACTATCTATTGAATAAATGTCGTACGTGTTATCGCGGATTTAACTCTAATTTTAGAATCCACTTGTGCGCTAGATGCTTGTTGAATTATAACAACATCTAGGTTAATCTGCTACTATTTTAGGTAGGCCTTTTATAAAGCGAATTAAAGCGCTCTATCTTGTTGTTTTAATCTAACAAAAACAAAGTACTTAATGCTTTCTACATAGAAATATTAAGCTAAGCTACGAATTTATAACCATTTAATTAGATTATGTAGGACGCAATTAACTAATTTAGTTCGTGCATTAATAATAAAAATTACATTGAATGTAGGTAACTACTTCTATTTTCCACTCTGGGAGGATTCTGTATTGATAATAATAAATATCTTATACCTTATTTTGAAATATTAAAAAGGAATACTTATATTCTTTTTTCTTGGCTTGATGTTTTGTGTACATAGATACCTATCTTATTATAGCAAAATGAAATTAGCTCTGTGTAATTGTAAGCATTCAGTGGAAACCCAGGAGTCATGATAACTATCCCAATTTCTAACATTGAAAATTGGCTGCAAGAACATCATCAAAAGGTGGCTTGAGATAAATCAAGGCATACCCGCCTAAGTAATTTTCTTTTAAATGAGCCATATATAATTGTGTAAGTACCTATTATGTGCCTCGGAAAGGGAAATACAAGGGTTCAGTTCAACGTGGAATTAGTTGTGAATTTCTCAATGTAATCAAAGTACAAATCTATTTTGCTTGGAAACAAATGTCGGGGCAGGCGTTAAGGACTCATTCAATTAACCTTTCTTCGGCACCACCAGATGTTGACCTATTTTATTCAATCTCTATTTAACATTCAACACCTGGTGACAATTTTGATGCAAATTTACCGCGGAATTGTGTAGAATTCACCTTTTCTTATTGGACTCACGGCAACTAAATGTTTTTCGGTTTGTAGTTAAAGCGAAACAAATTACTAGACACCTTTATGTAGGTACTACGTCTTCACGTTTTTTAGGGTTCCGTACCTAAAAGGTTGAGAACAGAATCCTATTACTCAGCCTGAGAGTCGACTTTAATAAGTTGGTACGGCACTTTTTTGCTAGTCCGACTCGCATTTGGTCGGTATTTTGAATTTTACATTCTGCATGAATTTAAATAAAGCTGTAAGGGTTAAATTGTTTAAAGGCTACTTTTCTTAAGAAGTCGAAGAAAGAAAATAAGTCGTGTCGCGGGGGCAAACAAACTAACAATAAATTGACCCTTATTCTAGAAACAGTCCTTCTTATAATATAATATGTATTTGTTTCGAAATCAAACACAAGTCACTTCCCAGAGTACCTACCTAATGTTAGTAGCCAGACGGCCCGAGTATTTTATCTGTCCTATCATTTTCTATCACTATAAAAGTAAGTATTAAAAAAATGCCTGAGTTGGTCCTGCCTGCCTGGCCAGGGTCCTTGCTTGTTATTCTTCAAAAAATATGTATTCCAATCTACGAATATTATGCTGAGGTAGATATAACAAGAAAATTAACCTATTTTACAGCAACAATAAAGCACCAGTAGATACCTAGATAATTACCTAGGTAGCTGCTAGTGTAAGTAAGTACTTTATCGCCAAAAATCAAAATAAAAATATCTCCTTCATAAGATAGGAGAGACAGATATCTAAAATATGTCATGTATCAGTAAAGAAAGGTGTAATACATATACAAGGTTATGTCTACCGTCAGCAATGAGTTTTTGCCGGCAATTTCCATTTTGGGCGAATGGGAATAATGTCAATCATTACTCAAGCGATATTTCTTATTTTATATCTATTTGGAACATTCGTAGGTAACATTCTTAAAAGTATATTGGTGGAATTGGAATAAGTAAATAATCTGTTTCCAATAGTGTTGTTTCTTTGGTAAAACGATTGTCGTCGATTGAACGTCGTGTTTTGTTTCATGATTAGGTACATATATCTACGTACCTAGTCTTCTTCAGGTAGGTATAGTAATATCATTCTGCATTAAGGAATAATGAAAATTAGGTAACGGCTTCTGTAGCTCAATGGAAGTGCATGCGACTACGTGTAAGAGGTGATCTATTATAATAATGTTTCGGAATTCGGAGACTGAATTTCATTTTTTATATTAGCTTACTAACGTAACTTTACTTTGCCTGGGAGTAAGCAATCAATGGAGTATGTAATGTTATTATTTGTTGATGGAAGGGCATAGAACTAAAATTTTATTATAAAATGAAACTTACGGTAGACGGCGCTAACCTATGTTACATTGCACAACCAGTTTTTATTTTAGCCTGCTAGGTAACCTATTGTGGTTATTTATAAAGTATCATTACCAAATAAAAGTTTTGCTTACAAATAAAATTGCCCAAACTATCACAGTATCATGTACTAAGCTTCCTACCCTTTTTGCCACAGACACATAGTTCTAGTTATAGTATTTACTAGCTGTTGCCCGCATGCAGCTCTGCCCGCCTGAATGTCGGTTTTCGCAGAATATAATATTATTCATCTATACTATTAGGTATATATGAAACGGCAGTGTTTGTTTGAACCCGCTATATCTCTGGAACTACCCAGTTCCTGAGGAAGGTTAAAGGCTATGTAACACACGCTACTGGCGACGGACGGAAGCAGAGCGGTAAGCAAAAAAGCAGGTGAAACCGCGCTGCAGAAAGCTAGTTAGAAATAAAATATTTGCAAATGCTCTCTACTACTGGTACCTACTTTATTCACAAATATTTCCCTGTTAATGTAAAATAGCACTAAGTTAGCAGACCCTAACTAAAAATACGGGTTATTAAATCTTTTTAAAGAGCTGTAGACGTAGGTTAGGTGCTTCACACATCATTTGACATGAAGTCGCTGTTATTAAATAGTCGCTTCGCACGTTCTAAATCGTGTTTGAATTAGCTTCAACCCTCTTCAAACACACGAACGGCATGTTACCAACGGCTGAACGGCAGCCGTCAACACGTGTCGGTGGCAGCCGTTGACGCGTCGACGGCAGTCGGCGGTCAACGGCTGCCACCTACTACGAAAAACGAATGTTTTTTTTGACCACATGTAGTACCTATTAATGTTCATTAAAAAACCAACATGTAGGTTCTTATGGGTTTTTGTTATTAATGAAAAAAATTTGTTTGCCAATATGTTGATATTATTATAATTAAGTGATAAGTATTAAAATAGTCAGAGTAAATTGTAAACGAAGTCACCAGTTTTATTTCTGCCCATGAATTTGGCTTTCGCCTGTGTGTGTGCGCCGCTGTGGAATGTCGATAGCCGCCGTCGACACTGGTTGGTGGCTGCTACCGACTGACGGCGACCAATGTCGACGGCTGCCGGTGACATCGTGCCGTTCGTGTGCAAGAACGCTTACTAGATCAGGAACTAAATTTTATTATTTCATCTTGTTGATTTAAAATGGAAAATATATTTTTACATGTACAATAACAAATCCTGTCCCCAATTTATGCATACTTACCCATATTGTCTCATATTATCTGCAAGAATGTTTAAATTTGTACTAAGTAGAGATTAACCTTAGTACCTATGTTAATGCTACTAAATAAAAAAAACAACATATTGTGTGAAATATTATATAATTTTATAAGTGGGTACTAACTAAGTAAAATATTAGGTAATACAACTTTAAAGTACGAGACATTTAGGAAAAGAAAATTGGACTTAATAGTAACACTGGGTTAAATTAATTAGAAACTTATATATTGTTATTTTAAAAGTATGTGCGTGACGATTACTGATATCATGGGTAGATATCTTCGCTCAAGGTCTGTTCACATTGCCTCATGGACAATAAAAAAGATAAACCAATCGATGATTCTCTCAGTGATTTGTTTCCTCATATAAATTTATTTTAAATGGGCTTTCAGTTCACATTAGTGACGGTGAGTTGAAGACAATGAACTATGTGCACTCACTCGTTTGACGTGTTATTAACATAGTTTTCATTTGAAAGTTTTTAACCGATTTCATAATAACCAGATATAGAAACTATGGAGGATCATAAATTCGTCACCGTTACTCGACCGAAACTTGTCTAGAAAGATTTATCACCACGTTGACATTCCGTTTAGGATTTGTTTATATACAAGAAATGCGTCCTAATTGGTCGGCAAACGCATCAATTAGAGAGGGTGTCGGCCCGCGTAGGTACTCGGAATATCTGACTGATTGGCAATTTCGTCTTCGATCTCCGGTCTGCCGCCGGTCGGGACAGCCCTACACCATTACGTGCCTGTTAATTGCTTTAGCTTCCTATTAATACAGCTCTCATAAGGGAACATGCTACTCGTGAACTATTGAATATTAATTAGTGCATGCAAGCCAGCTCTGGGTACGCAAAGTATGTAAAATTCTTTTAATCAAGACAAGGCACACATTTTATGTAGATTACATTATCATACACATATCTTAGAAAGAGGTGTCTTCAGGACTAGGGTTGCTACATTTGTATGAAATAGGCAAATATTTGCAAGATAGGCATCGTTCAATAAAATATATATTTAGGTACGACAACGAGTGCTCTATCAAAGTGAAACTTCATCCACTGGTATCCAGGTAGGTATTTAATTTGGTTTTTTGTCGCACTGGTATCTAGGTAGGTATTTAAGGACATGTCCTTCTTCAAACGAGGTTTAAAGAGAGCATTAATATCACGGTAGGCAGCGGCTTCGCAGAGCCCCTGGCATTGCAGAAGTCTATGAGCGACAGTTACCACTTACCATCAGGTGGGCCGTTGGCTCGTCTGCACGGTAGGCAATAAAAAAAAAAAAAAAAAATGATTTCGAGAAAATCTGGAAATTGACGATAAGTATGTACTTACCTATGATGTTACTTCAATAAAACAAATGGGTTGGTTACCTAATACCTACATATCTACATTGTATGTAGATTCAGTATTGTATGTTTTAAGAGCATTACCTATTCCTTAACGGTTGCGTGTTTTTGTCTTCGGAGTCAAAATGTCCGTCTTCTCGCAGATCTTTAAAAACTCTAGAGGTGTCGGGACAAATCGCGATGTCTGGTGACCCTACTTGTACGTAAATTAATTACTCTAATGAAGTTTATTAAGTACCTTTCTCCGAGTCTAATTGAAAATTTAATTGTGTATCTATCTAGACAAAGGTAGTACACTCGTATTAAACTGGTATTTAACTGGTATAAAATTGGTTGCGCGATCTTGCCGTGAGTGTAACTTACTCTCTTTTTAAAATCATAATACCCTCATTATCATCTTCTTTCTCTGAGTCTCTGTAAAAGATCTAATCACAAGTGAGGAGATCTGTAGACGAACAAAGACCGAGACAGTTCAGTAGATCGAGTTGAAGTGACTGTGGGCAGGGCACATATCAAATTTCTGTTCTTTAAACGGCCAAAGCAGTAATTGTATTGCAAACAAAAAAGACATTGCAAGCAAAGCAAATCTGTACTACCTGCTATCCGAGCGATGTCAATACAGTCACTTATATTAAATTGCAGTTTTTTGGGATAGAGTAACTTAATAGTTTTAGGTATTAATAATTTAATTAATCACTTTCACACACAAGATTTTAAAAGTATGACGACTCATCATTTGTGTTTTTTAGATTTTACTAGCTTTACCGTGAGATAACAATCCTTCTTACCGGTGGCAAAACAACAAGCGAACAAAAAATATTTATAAACAGCGCCTCTGGTATTTATTCTGAGAACGAAATTTTGACATCATCATAACTCGTGAAGTCATGAATTTTGAAAGAGCAAAATAACATTTGTTCACGTTAGAGAATAGCAATTAAATTGATCACGAGATGCATTTACCACTTATACAAAGAGACTATATTAGGTATAGCTGTTGCCCGCGACTTCGTTCGCGTGAAAATTCAGATGGGTGCCTCTATGAGAATATTGCCTGCCTGATTTTATGGCAATCGTACATTGTATCAATAATAAATATCAGTATTATCCGTCTCTATGGCGAATCCAGTTTAAACCCGCTATCGTTAAAACTGACAAACCACTTTCACACAAACTTGCGACTCTTATTTGCCCACTTAATAAGGGTCGTATCTGAATATTAAAAAAAGAGTATTTTCTAGTAATTGGTAATCCTACTATAAAATCTATAGAAGTTTCATACAAACTTTGCCACCCCTTTATACCCCCTTAGGGGATGGATTTCGCAAAATTCCGTCTAAGTGAGCACCTATAACCTAATAGGAACGACCATGCAAAGTTTGAGATTCCTAGCACTTGTTGTTTCTGAGATTTCGTGATGAGTGAGTGTATGACCTTTTGCTTTTATGTATATAGATAGCCTTTGCCCGCGGCTTCGCTCGCGTGAATATCGTTGTTTCCAATAGAGATTTTTATATTGTCTAAATACTGTTTTTCATACTATTTTTAATCTCCCTTTCATACAAATCCTCTTTCACCTACCTAAAGATATCCCTCGTAAAAACAATATACAATACACAAAGGCAAATTTTCACTACAATAACTTTCCCCTTCCTCTCCTCCCCTCCCCCTTCTCCTCTTCACCTCCTTCAGCATCCTTTGCCCCTCCTTCAGCATCTCTTGTCCTTTCCTCCACTTCCCTCTACCTAGCCTCCTCGCTTTCTCCTCTCTTCCTCTTTCCTTCTCCTTCCATTTCCTCCTTTCCTCTCCCTTCCTATCGCTTCCTATACCTTCCCCTCCCTGTTCCACCATTCAAGAACTCCTTTCTTTCCTCTTCCCTTCCCCCTCCCTTCCTCTCCCGTCTCCCTCACTTCCCCCTCACTTTCCTCTCACTTCCCCGTCACTTTCCCTCACTTCCCTCTCACTTCCCCCTCACTACCCCCTCACTGCCCCCTCACTTCCCTCTCACTTCTCCCTCACTTCCCTCTCACTTCTCCCTCACTTCCCCCTCACTTCCCCATCACTTTTCCCTAACTTCCCCTCACTTTCCTCTCACTTTCCTCTAACATTCCCCTCAATTTCCCCTCACTTCTACCTCACTTCTCCCTGGCTTTCCCCTGACTTCTCCCTGACTTTCCCCTCACTTCTCCCGCATTTCCCCCACGCTTCCTCTTCACTTCCCCCTCACTTCCCCATCACTTTCCTCTCACTTCGCCATCACTTCCCTCTCACTTTCATCTCCCTTCCTCCTTCCCCTCAATTCCTCCTTTTCCTCCCTCATTTCCCTCTCTGCCACCCTCCCTCCCCCTCTCTCCCCCTCCCTCCCCCTATAAAAACGCCATCAGCTATTCCGTAACCCTTTAAAGTCTCCGTTTCTATCAGGTTTCCTAGTAAATTAACAAATGTTCGACGTGATTCTTTACATTGGCATAACTTTTTTATTTATGAACCGATTGACATGAAACAAACACTAAATGTTAAGTGAAGCTTACCACAATGTATTTGTGAAAACCATATCTAAATCGGATAAGCCGATTCTGAGATTAGCGTGAACAAACGCACAGACAAACAGACAAACAAACAAAAATTGTAACAATCATTGTTTTGGGTTCTATTTGCGTTGATAAAGGTCCCAATTAAATTATTCTCATATATCTTCCATGTACAGACAGCGATCGGTTACATTTTTATTATATGTATAGATAATTACCATGCTACGAAAAACGCAATAACTTAAATTCGTATTTACCTACTTATATTATAATTATTTGCGTTTAGTTGTCTGGTTTGGTCTTGATGATGATGATCTTTTTGGCAATTCTTCTCAAGGTTGCGGCTTTACCTTTCGTAACAAACTCTCTGCTGTAGGCAAATTGGTTGACATCGCTTTGGTTATAGTAGGTATTCCTGTATCATGCATTATGAAATATTGTTTGGCAGCCGAATAACTAGCACCACTAGATAAAGTACGATACTACAACGTATATAATTGAAGAAATGTAATGTACTAAGACATACCCTTAGCTGAGAAATTTTAATATTGGGTAAAAAACCTACTTTACCTACACTTATTCTTTTAGGACTTTCTAAGAACTCATCATTGTCTTATGAACGAAAACAGATAGCTTAACTCGTGCTCGAGAAGCCACGGTTGGTTCCGACAGATTCTTAAAACGATCACTTACATATAATAATATTGTCTGATTAATCGTGCTTAATAGCAAGACTTGTAACAGCTCTACTATTATGTAAAGCGGAAAAGTTTGTTTATTTGTTCAAACGGGCTATATAATCTGTGGAACTACTAGTCGGATTTGAAAAATTCAAAGGTTATGTATATTATGTAACATCATGCTACTGGCGACGGGAGCAGAACAGTAAGTAAAGACGCGGATGCAACCTCGCCACGGAAAGCTAGTATGGTATACCTAAATTCGAAGTTTGTAAGCCTAATAAATGTTCTGCCTATAGATTGTATCTATTCTCCACAATTACGTCCAAAAAGATTGGTCAGCGATGCGGGAACTGAACTCACTGGACATATTACAGTGACAATATCTCCGACGCCTGCTTGTTAGAGATTAGGATGGCTCACAAACAGCTTAGTATAGCTACGGCTTGGACGAAAACGGATTAAGATAGAGTTGCCGGTGAACTGAAGCTTGTGGGTAACTGATCTAAATGCTATTATTGGTAATTTAAGTGGAAGAAAATGGTTATTCCAAGAAATTCATTGCGTTTGAATTTATTAAGAAGTTCTTTTCAGGAGCTATACCTACTGTTTTTGTTTCTTTTCTATTCGCCTACCAAACTAGCTTTATTTTGATTGGTGGTAAGTATTCAGAGACAGTGCTCAAATTATATTTTTCTTAAGTATAGGCCACTTAGTGCCGCCCATCGGCAGCGGCACTTCTTAAGATAGTAATTTTTTTAATTTTTTTTATTGCTTTATTTCCAGCACTGGTCAGTGGAGTTCAGGAGTGATGAACACATTCCCAAAAACCGTGACAAACTGCTAACATGGTGTTGGTATCCATAGCAGCTTTGTCCAGTTGTAAACTGTCACGATTTATATTGATTTTTGTCCGTTATGCTGCTGTTTTGTAGTGGGCGTTCAATGTCGAATAGGCGTCTTATCTTATGTAATAATCAGTTCTTTTATATAGGTCAGAGTACTTTGATCTTTTGGGATCTTCTGTGGTATAGTAGATTAACCTCAATATCAAACTAAACATATGTATCAAGTATTGATACGTAGAATTGAATTCTGTTTGCCAGCGCTATTTTTGGGGACAGCCGCCCCGAATATAACAATATTTTATTGTCTAACTCTTTATTTTCTTTCTGTGTACTTTGCTTAGGTTAGGATCTTTTAAAGCCACCCAACAACCCTTAGGTCTTGTAAACGGTATTACCACCATTATGTGTAATATAATTTTTATTTATTATAGGTAAAGTAGTAAGTAATTAGTATTATTGGTCAACAACTCAACACTGATATTCTTTAACTATAAAAAAGTAGTCAGATTTTAAGGCTTCTGAATACTCGTAACGATCATTAGGCAATTTACCTTTGACATTTCGAAAAGTCTGTCTGAAAGTTTGCCTTGTTAGAAAACTCTGATTGGTTTATATAACGTCTAAATTGCCCAATTTTTAATTAATGTGGTAACTTCCTATTTAAAAGGTAAGGTTCTATTTTTAAATAAATCCTGATGGTTTGAAAGAATAAAGATGATTCTAATGACACAATCCCAAAGTGAAAACAGGAATTGACGTCCCATGTTTGTTCAGTGAATATTTATTTTATTAAACACTACATTTATTTTGCGTTTATATACCTACATCGTAAATGTCGAACACCAGTGTTTATAACAATATATACTATATAGTTAGTTATATATATTCATTTGAATACGCATAAATTTCGGTGTGTTTTGGTAGACCTACCTACCATTTTAAAGCGATCAGATTCCTGTATGCATAATTGAGCATGCTTGGAAATCATCGAAATATAGGTACATACTTAAAGTATATTTTGATAAAATTATCTAATGGATTTATATAGCTTCGGTATCAACAGTTTCATTCGATCTCACAACAAACTCTTACGTAAAATATCATAGCAATAGAGTCGTACTGCATCGTCTAGTTTACGAAGGCGCTTTAAATATTGAAATTCTTAAAACGACTGAAAATAATATATATAGCCTATAAAATCATATGCATAATAAAATATATGACCCGCTGAATTTATTGATTTCTAAAAGTGAAAGAATTTTTCAAATCAGTAACGTAGATTTTTAGTTGTAGTAAGATTTTAGTTGTGCAAACAAACAAACAAGCAAATAAACAAACATACAAAAAATCAAATCTTTTCTCTTTATAATATTAGTTTAGAATTTTAGATTATTATGTAGAAACAATGAGTTTTTATATAGTGATAAGATAACGAAGAAAAACCGCTAGAAGCATCGCCAAATGTGCTTCTGATGAAAGGTTTTTAGTATTCATAAAGGTTATAAAACAAAGCTTTGTCAGTATGACATATTTGATATAATATTTATTTTGCAGATACAAAGATTTTATCATCCCTAGCTAATGTAAAATACATTATATTCCAATAGGTACCTTAAATTTCTCTATTCTCTACAGGCAGAGGGTCGTAGGGGTTGAATGGATAACAATGAAAAGTATTAAATAATTAATAATACGGATTATAACCTGAAACTTGATGTGATAAAGAGAACAGTAACTATCTTTCCCAGTGCTTTGAAGAGCGCTTGAGCCATAAAATGTAGTCGTAGGTACGTAGGCACCTATTTAATAAAAAGAACCTAAAGTAACTCTTATTAAATTGCCAGTAGGTACCTAAAATAAAAAATAATCTTGATATTAGCTTACGGTAATAGATTCTTGCTGATTTCAGCACGAATGGACCGGACCGACTGGGGTAATACCACTCTCTCATAGAATATTGACATAATATATTAGTTTTATGCTAATGTTTTTCGCTCAGTGACTGAAAGCGCCGGCAGCCCAAATGCCTCGGTTCTCTTCCTATTCCCTTTTCCTTCTACCATCCTCCTCTTTTCATATAGTCGGCAACGGCTTGGTTGTGTTTTCTAAGCATCATTTCTGCAATATTTGGAAAACACAACCACCATACAGCGGTTACTGTTACCACTTATCATCAGGTGGGCCTTTGCCTGTTTGCCACTAAAGTTGTATAAAAAAACTGAATCCTTCAAATTGACTTATTTGTTTTTACAGAGAATTGTGTTCACATTAAAGTAGTTAGATATTAAACAGTAATTTGGCGTATTTCTTGGAAAGGAATTGGAACTAGCGGATTCCGGGCAATACGACCACAAGGCACTGAAACTACGAGTAGATTGCGCAGTTTTTTTTTGTATTTTAGCCTATCAAATTGACTCTACTAGCATTACCCGTGATCCACCTGACAAGTTCACCAGGCAGTAGGTAAATGACAAATCCAAAAGTCATTATTGTGATGTCGGTTTTAATCAAGCTACATCACACGTATGAAGTACTTACAACAACTTTCTTTTCAATAGCTAGGTAGGTACAGCTTTGGTGGCAAACAAGCAAACAATAGTGAACAAACTGCTAATTAACTAAGCTTCTATTGAGGTATTAGGGTTCATATCTCATGGGTTCATTAGGGTTGATACAAATATTGCAAAGTGTTCTAGAGAAGCCAGACATGGACATTGTTATATTTTGTACACTACCTCATATTTAAGAGGGTATAGACAAGGTTCCATGAAATTTATGTTACGACTCTGAAATGTACCGAAACATGCTCCATACAAGAAAAGGCTAAAGCGTTTTGGCATTCAGCCTTGGTAAAAATCTAGATGTGTAATATAGACCTTATATTTTAGTTGATTCATCTATTGATTAGTGTTACAAAAATGAAATTTTATGAAATATAAAAGATTGAGTGACACATATAATGAACGTCAAAATAATAAAACAAAATGTCAGCTTATTACCCATAGCTTTTAGAAAGGAAGTTACATTTATATATACCATTCAGAGATATCTATAATATCTGTCAATACTTTTGAGCCTCTGTCACTATTCAAGATATTATCTGCTTCGTAAAACTATTATTACACAATGGAATTCAAAAGTTTTACGACTAGCCTGGTCTATCTTGTTTACTTATTAATAGACAACGAAGATTTTCGTTTAGTCATTTTCATTATACCTACTTCATATACCTAAAATTATAATAGCGTGCTGTTCACCCGCCGTAGGTACAGTGTTTCCAAATCCAGTTTCTTATGAAAGAAAATTGCATAGGTAGTTATTTATTATTTACGTAATCTATTCACATGCCATTGCAATTTAAAAGCAGAACGATTCTGCACTGGTCGTAATTACAAGGTCAAGGTTAGGTTTGGCAGTCGCTTTATTTGCTCAATAAAAATGTGCTTTATTGTTATAGGAGGAGGGTTGGAAGTTAAACCGAAACAACTACTACCAGGAAGGTTGGCTGGCTACTGGCAACGTGCGGGGTGTGGTCGGCGTCACGTTTACATCGTCGCACGCGCGGCGTCCCCATGAGCTACCATTACGTACCAACTACAACTTACGTGGCCATAGATCAGACGTAAGTATTCTTTTATTTCTGGACACTTGAGCACTTTTTGGAGACTTCTAGTCCAAACTGGATCTGGCCAGAAAGTTACTCCGACCCTACAAAAGCAGTTTAGAAACACTATGTAGGAAGGTGCGCCAGTGTTGTTGCTGCTGAACGCTCTTGTTTGTTAGAGTTCCTAAAGAAAGCATTATAATGGCAGCAAAAGAGATTCTGCTTTCGGCTGCAACTGTTTTTTCTTTAGTGACATCAAGAGGAGTAGGTAAGTACCAGCGCTTTGTCGTTACTTTTAAAAAGTATACCAACGTGTGGTGGTTACCTCTACTTAAAATAATGTAGTCTGATCGTCCACGATTAGGCGAAAGTTGCGTGCACCCAATGACGATATACCAAGCGAAGATAAAGCTTTGACATCCGTAGTATGCACGCGATTTTCTTCCTTATGATGTTTTGATAAGGCTGTTTACTGGCATTCATTCATATTGAATATTCATTTATCTGATGCGTAATATATTCCAAAAATTTTTGGCCTAATTACGACAACAGAATTTCTGTATCAGGACAGTAGCACTATCTTGTTCGTGTTACGACGAATCGATTGGTCCAAATTCTAGCAATTAGTTTGTTAATTACATTGAAAAAGGACGACACATATACGGAAATAACGCACCTTGAATGGAAAAGAGGCATAAGAGAAAATATGCCTTTGCAGCAATGTTTTCTATTTGTAGGTACGTATTGATAATAACTTCACTTCCTTCACTCTACTCTATCTACGGGATGCATCGTGCGATTTATTTTCTTCTGTGACTTTTTCCTAATAATATTACAGCCGGCTTCCAGTTTAACCAACTGTTTAATCACAGTTGGATATTAGATAAATTAAATTATATACGAAGCAAGATCAGTGAGTCCGATTTCGAGAAAGAGGTCACTCGTCAAATCTAACTCGGCTGGGCAGCGTTCGGGAAGCTACAACATATCTTATCATCCGCACTACCGCAGTGTCTCAAGACATTATTATTGTCTTTGACCAGTGTGTGATGAGAGTGATGACAGAGCAGAGACGTGGTCGCTAACTATGGGTCTTGTCAGAAGGCTCAAAGTCGCTCAGAGGGCGATGGAGCAGGCTAAGTTAGTGTCTTCCTGTGCGATCGTTTGAGAAATGAAGAAATTCGCAGGCGAACTAAAGCTGACGTAGCTCGCAGAGTTGCTTCACTGAAGTGGGAATGGGCAGGACACATAGCTCGCAGAACTGACGACCGTTGGGGTAGAAAGGTTCTAGAATGGCGGCCACGAATCGGAAGACGCAGCGTAGACAGACCCTTCACAAGGTGAACCGACGACCTTACAAGGATGGCGGGCAACTAATGGATGAGGGTGGCAAACGACCAGCCACGGTGGCAAACGACCAGCCACGGTGGCATAGTTCTTATACTTCTGTTTATCGGTAACGATTGGCATATTTCTATCACCATCAGAATGACAAAGCACTGTGTTTTAGGAGATGGTCAATCTATATAGACTGACCACGACGATTAATGCTCTTAAGAGCACTAAACTTCGTAACTTAGCAACAATCTCTCTTAATTAATACTGTTACCAAGTTACGAACACCTCCTTCCAGACATACATTACCATACTTAAGGGCGGCGCGGCGTCGCCGAAGAGTAAAAACGGTAATTTATAGAATAATTTAGAGCAAAACGGTTTTAAGCCTTTTTAGCGAATTGGCGGATTAGTCTTTGTTGTAACTAGTTACTATTAACTTTAAATCTTTTGATTAAGTACGCCTAAATCGTTCATTGAATGGTTTACAATATAATATTAAAGTGTTTCGAAACATCACATCTGTTTTAGTTGCAAGCATTAAGACACAGTAGTTCTAATTAATCTACTACAATGTCATTGGCAGAATTTTGCTCGGCTCAGTTGCCAGAATAAAATAAGAAGAAGAAGACACAGTATCACCTCAGAGGTCCAAGACAAGTTGCATATATTTCTATTCTATTCGTAGAATAGATAATAATGTATGGGATTGACATAAGGTAACGACAATGTTGGTGTTAGCTTATGTCAATCCCATAAATTTTTTATACTATTCTATGGATAGAATAGAAATCTATTCCACTTGTCTAGGCCCTCAGGGTTGCCAAGCATGTGACATTTCAACTTCAGTTATCTTCTTACTTACTAAAAAAAAACTTACTAAAACAACACAATTTGCTTATTAATACTAAGAAACAAAACCCCTTGCATTAAGGAGCCTATTGTCGCTAACCCTTTTCAACAGAAAATTTTAAAAAGAAACTTCGGATGCCAGTAACAGGTTATTTTTCGGAACTGTAAAGTGTTCGTGAAAGGTTTTGCCAATTTACGTCTGGTTTTAGATCTCGCCACTTCAAGTTTGACCTAAAATCCAACCAGCAGAGTTTATCTACGACAAAACAAAACATAGTCTATTTTATGTTGGCGACATTAAACACGATGAACAAGGTATACATTTCAAGTCACGATCTTGGGAATGGTTTTCGAATGGATAAGTCCGTCGTAAAATTTGGTTTCGGCGTGTGCCGTCGAATCCTGCAGGAATTGAATACCCTTTCATGTTGAAATTGATTTTATAGATGACCAGTTTATTAAGATTACCAGTGTGGTCAGTAGTTCTAAAATATATTACTATATACAGCTGATACTTTAAGATTTGATGCACATTCTCTATTACCTTTGACGATTATTTAAATTTCTTTTAAAAATTTCCAGCAGCTTTTCAGATAGACTAAACTTGTCAGTCTTAAAACATAAAATTTTAATTTCCTAGTTAGCTAAAAATCTGAAATTTATGCAACCACGTTTTAGTTTATAAGCAAACATTGGCGCTCATTTGAAATCTACACTATTTTACCTCGGTATACTTAGTTTCATATAGGTGAATGTGTTGTAGGTATTTATATCATAGCCAAATTTTCATAAATAGGCACAAACACCAGTCTATCATCGTACTCTTTTCACAAATTGACACTTCGCGTGTTTTTATAAAATGATAAAGGTCCAAAATGTAAATGTGGATTAATTCGACTTGTACAAGTGGTTACGTAAGCTCGGGTATATTATATACGCATTTGAAAGGTTCACCATTTCTCTCAGTATGGTTTCTTTGTTAAATATTGGCAAACTCGTTTCGAGGTTGAAACGCGGGCTTCGGAAGACTTTAATCGTATTCATGAATTATGCTAGAAGTTACTTCAAACTGAAGTAAGTACCTACTTATTAATAATTCTAAGAGAAAATAATGACGATAAATTATTTGTAGATAGAAAGGTACTAATGTACACTTTCTGTCTGATAGGTACAAAGTTATCTACCGAAAACGAAATAAGGAACGTATCAAAAGGCAAAACTGTTTATTGGTAGTATTAGTGTTCCTTGTATTGCCTAATGGGATGCAGTCACTCATGCGTGATCTATTTTTTTTACGCATTAGGAGTACACACCCGCGCGGGCAAGCAGCAGGTGGTTATGTCGTGTGTATTATTCCCCGGTCGCACATTATAAGCGACCAGGATACCGATTAAAACCTACGGTGATTATTCAGACTGCAAGATGTGCCGGGGTTACGGAAATCGCTCGCGCATTCATCTGCAACTCCGAGGCGCCACGGGCCGCCAAATCTTGGGGGATCCCGTCCGAGTTGGAGGGTTGAACCCTTCCTCACACGTGGAACACGTGCGCGCCAACGTCTCGAACCTAGATAGTCGGGCGACGACTGCCCAATCGCAGTCCACAGGCCAGCACACAGCAAAAGCACGCTGGGCGGTAATTTTCTATAGAGGTTTCCTTCCTAGCGGTACCCCACATCCGAGAGGTGGGGACAGCCCGGTCCTCGTTCTGACATGAGTCGGGTTTACGAGTTTACACCGCCACCGCCACCTCCAGAGATAGCGGCTCTCCTTTCCGACTCTCCGTGGAAAGTCAGGCTTACGAGTTGGCAGGGCAGTGTCAGGAGGACTGACATAAGTCAGGCGCCGACTCAGCCCCGCCCCACACGGACTCTCCACTATGCACTCTACTGTTCAGAGGGACATGCGGAGAGATTCCGACTGGGTTCGTCTTGGTTTGCAGTGGAAAAAGGTTCCACGGTAACCCTGTTGGCACAGATAATTTTTTATTAATTCAAGATGAAAGTAAAAATGTTTAATAATTCCAAACAGACTAGATTTGCCTGTTGACTATAGAACAATCGAACTACTGGTAGGACTATTTAGAATAAACCGTTTAAGCGTGATTAAATACAATAGTAAACGTGTATTATAAATTTTACACGTAAAAGCACAGTAGAGACTCGGTGCAAATATTTGCATCACACAAATTTTTAAACCATGTGACAATCAATGTACAATCTCTTGCACAGCTGTCTTTGCACTCCAATTCAAACAAACTATTGTTTCACATTTCACTTTTAATATCTAGGCATATGATTTGTAATCCGTTCTCCTTTCATTTGAGGTCGAAACCGTAATTTATTTTATTTAGCGGCATCTATTTTTGTAGCAAAACGAAAATCATACCCTATTCACCTTCAAATGTCGGTTTTGTTTGAAATGTTGCTCAGTAGTTCGGTACTAAAAATAAGTGTCTTTTTATACGTTTACCTACTTTGTATTGGTGTATGTAAGAAAATGTGTCAAATGTAGTAGGCTTGATATTTGAGACATTTTCTTCTTTAAATTTTGCAGCGACCTAACCTAAAATACTGAAGCAATATCTTCTGCTAGGAGATTTAGGTACTGAAAAGTCTGTTTCCAATTTCATTAATTTATTTATCAGAATTGTACTTAATATTAAAGTTAAGCGGTACGAAATAATTAAGCTAAAATTAGCAAACAAGGGAGCAAGCATTAAAGTAAATATTAAGCCATTAAAGGTAAGTTTACAGAAGCTTACTGAAAAGGGTGAGAGCGACGGACTGAAAGTTATTCATCTCCAAGAATGTTTTCAACATTTTCTCTCTTGAATTTCTAATGCTTAAATCCTTATTTACCTGCTTAGTTTCTCCAAATCTACATGCTTAAAATTTCAGATTTCTAAAAAAAGTAAATAAATAAGGTTACACAAGAGAAGACATGCTTTATACTACGTTTGCTGACAATTGGCAATTTTAGTTGCGATTAGGCAACATAAGTTTAAGTTGTTCACAAGTTATATTGAGAATATCTATAATTTGTTAATAAAATAGTAATTCCAACTTGTTAATAATAAATTAACTTGTTAATAATAAATAAATTAACTTGAGTATAATATTGAAAACTGTTGATAATCCAAACATAATAAATAAATAAAAGGTACAATTGTACTTGTTCTTGAACTTAAGGCGGAAATCTTATTGGCAGGCGCTCCGCCGGTCTTCATTCAATGGAGTGAGGTGCGTAGCAACGGTGCCGTAATTTTTCAGGACACGCGTTTTCAGTGTGTAATATAATGCCCTTTTGATCGAGTTACCTTAAACGCAAGATGCCAATGAAGGCGTTATACCTAAACATGAAATTTGTCTAATAAGCTGTTTGCCCTAAATGAGAGATGCCGATGAAGCAGTATGCCTGAAATGTGAAATTGACTAAATAGCAGATTGCCTAATTTTAAATTACCTATAAAGCAGTTTGCCTTAAACACAAGATGACTCAAAAGCAGTTAGCCTGAAATACAAGATGACTGAGAAGCAGTTTGCCTGAAATACAAGATGACTGAGAAGCTGTAAATTTAATATGTGGATAGGCTGGTAATTATTGAAAAATCAATAAAATGAAGAGAGTTATCGACTATATGGCCTATTTCATTGTAAAATATAAGACCAAGCTCTATTTTTTCATTTGACTCTCACAATATATTTTGAAGGAAATTGACGAACGTCGAAATTAGTGACACGTGGCTATTATTTATTTATTAATTTATCAACTTTATACATACGATATGTAATGGCGGACTTATTAATGCCTGACCGTACACAATAACACGACATGTGTCAACAATTAACTACACTCGGTGTCTCTTTCAGTCGTTATTCTTGACGAAATCTAGTGAAAGGGATAAATCACTGGTAACTTCTATCTTCGATTTTCAAAGTAGGCCCCCAGGAGTCATGTATGTGGTCAATGTAACAACTACAAAATTTTAAATATTATTTACATATAATGTATAATCAGCTGTCCACAAAACGCTATCTCAGGTACACACGAAAACATTTAAAAATTTTCACAAATTTAGGCACTTTGTATTGTATGCATTTAAACACTTAGGCATTTTGTTTTTGTAGACATTTAACTTCTTAGGCAATTCGATTTGTAGGCATTTAACTAATTAGGCAATGTGCTTTGTAGACATTGACTTTAAGCAATCTGCTATTAAGTCAATTTCACATTTCAGGCATACTGCTTCATCGGCATCTTTCATTTAGGGCAAACAGCTTTTTAGGCAAATTTCATGTTTAGGTATAACGCCTTCATTGGCATCTTGCGTTTAAGGTAACTCGATCAAAAGGGATATAATGCTTCATACATGCTCCGGTATTTACAACGTTAAAACCGCAGCGCCTCATCACGCTACTGTGTGATGAGGCGCTGCGGCTGAACTGAGAACTTGAGAACGGGCACAATACTACAATACTGGCGACGCATTTTGCCGCTCTAGACATTTGCCCGGCTTGCTCCCCTGAGATCGGGTGAGTGGGCGTCTGCGTTCTACTGTGCTATCCGCGGAAGCACCACGTCCTGATGTCAAAATAAGCAATTTCAAGTTTATCCAGAATTCTCTTCGATATTTTATTTAACCATGAGGTCGACGTAAAGGGCCCAATGAGGCGAAGCCGTGGACCGAGTTTGTACTAACATCTACATTGTTGGACGGCACCGTGATATGATGTTCATGACTGCATCAAAGCTGACCATTTGATAATCTGACCATCTGAAAATAAAGAAAGTGCTAGCACGGTTATATACCTCAGTTTGTAATTAGATACACCGATATTTTTATTTTGTACATACGACATTTAACATATTTACGTCGGTAGCCGTCGTCGGCAGGTACCACACTACCACAGTGTTCAAACTTTATTCCATAATTACGTTTTCGCCTGTTCGTTGCACGTGTTGTTAGTGTATTAACAACTGCACGGAGCCAGCTTATTAATGTTTTCCCTCGAGTATTAAGCCGATAAAGTACTAAGTGAACATAGATTAAAGAATGAAAACACTTTCAGTAAAAAGCCTACCTACACACGTAGGTATTTTCGTAGTAAAAGTCGTAAGTAAAACGTCATAAGTATAAAAAATATTATTTTAACTTGTACAGTAGTTACCTCCTGTGCAAGTTAAAGTACCTAATAAGTTTGTAATTGTCAATCTACTTTGAGCAAGCGTGACGATCAATGCTCGTGCCTTCCTTGTACGATTATGAGAAGAGCTCTTTACCCTGCAGTGATACCATAATTAGCTGAGTTAAACCACGGCGACGAACAATGTTTTAGTTTTCAAACAACGCTGCAATATAAGGAAACCTGTAAATGCTTGTAATATAACAAAAATATAGCATGAAAGAAGTAAGGCAAGAAAAAAATATTTGCAAGGTAAAAGTACTTACCTACTCTGGTCTATTAATTAAGAATAGCTTAAGATAAAGTAAAACAATAACGTATGTGCCTAGGCATCGTCAGCTCCTCAGAGGTTGACACCCACTTTTAGAAAGCTAGCAATCTATCTGAACAGTGCCTCAGAATCGTACATACTTATTGAGAGCAGCAGACAGTCCATCCAACTACTTACGCGATAGTAACAAAATCTTTTACGTCTTCCTATAGAATTTACCTGAATTATATTACACACGGAGCCAAAACCCGTACCGGACCAGATTTTAAGATTGATGCCATATCCATCAAGCAAGATAAGCGTGTGACACGGCGACGTTAATAGTAAGTTTAGTATAATTTAATTAAAATAAATACTGCTGGAAGTAAGCGAATAAGTAAAAACAATAAAGTAAGTGTAGGTAATAGCTGTACGGCTTATATAAATATATGAGGTCATAAACTCACGTTTGCAGTGTATCCCAGCGTTTGCGTCAAGCGTGTGATTGTTCCTCGTAAAGGCGTATGGTTTCGGATTCCTTCACATCCAGTCTGTTGTCTCTAAGTAGGTGTAACTTATGTGGAAGGCACGTGGAATGTTCAATAACATTGTGTCTGTAGCGCCAAGGTTAGCTATTTTATACTAAGTGTTTTCTTATGCGGATACCTTTAGAATTTTTATATCAGTGTTGTCGATGATATTGTATGTCACTTCATAAAGAAAGTAGGATGTAGCACCTACTCAGGCTTTGGTGTACGTAATTTTGAACAGAACAAGACAGCCAATTCAATTAGATTTAAAAGAGGTATCTTCATTGTAATTTTAACACTAGGTATCCAGACAGATTACTATTACCTTGCATAAATACACGCTATTACCTAAACTGTTACCCCATGACTATTAAAATTTACAATAAGATACCTGGTGATATTCGATGTTTACCACTACCTAAATTTAAACACAAGTTGTATGTATGGCTAGTAGAGAAATGCTTCTATAGTACTAAAGAATTTCTATGCAATCAATAAATTATTATAATATTATTATGAATGGTTCTAAATAATGTAATTTTATTGATAATTTTTCGGTAATATGTATGTAGAAAAATTATTTAATATTAATTCAATATTCGCATGCCTAAACAAGGCGAAATATGTTAGAACTATAAATATACCTGTTTGTTAACATCTTTTTAAACCATGTTTCATGTGAATAAATTCTCATTTCATTTCATTTCTCATTTCATTATCTACATACATATCTACAACATGTCAATCAATTTTAAGTGGCTTGCTATCTCTGACAGAAACAGACAGTTACTTACTTTTAAATCTATATTCAAATTTAATTGGCATTGATGAGGAAATTATTAGTACTTAGATATATTTAATTTTGTACATAAGTACGACATTTATATCGAAGGTGCGATATAGTGACACCTTCAATATTTAGTAGGTGCGTTTTGCTACGACTTTTTCATCCATGGTTTTTTTACACGACTAAGGTGACAAACAAACATACGGCCTCCCTGATGGTAAGCAGTTACCGTAGCCTATGGACGCTTGTGCAACACCAGGAGCATCACTAGCACGTTGCCGATCCTGTTAAAAACCTTTTAACTCCTTCACCCGCGATGAAGGAGTTAAAAGGTTTTTAACAGGTGCGATGAAAAATAGTGCCGTTGGTACCATCCTAGACAATTCAAGTCATTAACACAACCCTTCGGGAGTCCGTAAGATCTGGAGATGTAACTTCTGTAGAAGGCTCTGGTGCCAGACTCTATCGGACGCCTTCGCTATATCCAGGCTAGTTGCCAGCGCTTCTCCTTGTTTCTCGATGGCTAACGTCCAGCGGTGCGTGAGATACTACTAGAAGATCACGGAGATTACGTTGAAAACTGTACTGACGGTCGTTAACTAGATTGTGATCCTCGAGGTATTCCAAAAGCCGCTTATTGATAATGCTCTCCATTACTTTTGAGAAAAGGGAGGTTATAGCATTGATCTGTAATTTGATGGATCTGATCTATCGCCCTTTTATCTGCATCGGATGCACATTGGCGGCCTTCCACGAAGACGTAACTCACCTAGTGGAGTATAAAAGTTTGAAAAGACGCGTTAAGAAAGGACACAGCTCATAAGCACCACTGCGGATATGCCGTCTTGGCCCACTCAACTTATGGACGTCTAGTGAAAGCCATTCCCGTCAGACCTCTTTCTGTGTAAACCAGATATCCGGCATGGCATGGTAATGACACACCAGGGGATGGAAGGTGGTGTGGCGTCTCCGTCGTGAATTAAAGGCAAATAGAGTGCCTAAGAGGTCAGCTTTCTCTTTTGCACTTTGGGCCAAGTTATTATCCGGCTTGTGAAATGGTGGCTGGCGAAAAAAAAACAGGGAGGGCACGTAGGCCCGGATGAGACAGTAGTCCGATGAGCCCAGTAGTGCTTCTGCAGTGATGGTTTATCCTCACAAGCATGAAGTCAGCAGAAGCTCTTGTAAAGAGCTTGTATGGTCCGCAACATCAGTTATTATCGTTGGAGAATGTACCTGTTGTGAGAGATCATACGTCAGGAAGAATGCGTGAGCAGACCTACCCGTAAAGTCGGTGGACCCAGAACTGAGCCAATCGACGTGGTGAGTCTCCTCCTAGCGCAGCAGACGGGTCCACTCCAGTCTCCTGATCCAGCACGTCTACTGCGCTGAGCACTTTACACAAGCTGTGATTCAGCCTCCTGAGGTGGAAATTATGGACCCTTTCATGGACAGTGATGTAGACAGTTTTATTGGCATTACGGCCATATCCGTTTACTGCCCCGCAAAGTGTTAAGTGATCCCCAGGTTCGGGAGTCCTATAACCTGCGGGCGGCCAGCGGTCAGTTGTTTCACTGGATATCCCTGACCGCCACGCCTACATACCGCGCCTATATCGATCGAAGGCGGTTCAGAACTCACCAGTCCCCCCACTGTCAACAACTTTCCGATGAGCTCTGAACATCTTACTCACTCGCAGGAACACAACTTAAACCAAGTTATTATAACTGCGATCTTCTGTAAGGTGAAATTACTTCCCCAATCGAACTGCTCAATTCGGTCGAGATCTATTTAGATCACGGTATGCCCGACCTCTATTTAAACTGGTATTATCTACTTAAGGTTGAGTCAAAGCTGCAATCTATTACCAGCCATAATAATGAACAAGCAGCTTTGTTCGACAAGCCGGTAGCGCAGTCTTCAAGATACGACGATGTTCGTCCTTGGCCCGCTCTATTGTACTCTATTCTTTTTTAAAGACCTTGACGGCTTTTCTGATAATTTTGATGTCGATTTTGTGTTTTTAATTTGAAGCTCAGTTCTATAAAAGTACCTACGAGTAGGTAAATACGTATCAGGTTTCAATTTAGCTCTCTTTGTGGAACAAAACAAATATTTTATCTTAATTATTTTCATAAACATTGTTGTTCCAAATACTAATAAGTTCGTCCGACCGAAAATTTGCGTCCCAATAGCGTTGTAGTACCTAGATTCTATTAAGTTACTTAAACATATTTAACGCCCAAGATAGGTACTAGTTTGGAGCCAAGGAAGTCTCAATCAAAATATTGAAATAATCGTACCTTAACAATTTAGGCGTCACATCGCGCCGGCCGAAGTTTATCTAGGCACGTAAGATTATAGACCGGATTTTCGTTTAAATAGATTCATATAAAAGCGCAGTGAGAGAATAAGTAAGTAGGTACATTCCCTGATGAGTATTGATGAGTATTGGTGTTCATTGAAACAATACCTACTTAAGTAAGTACTTATAATCTACCTAGGTATACATAATTTTGTAAATAAAATTTAACAAAACAATAATCAAAACTACTTCGGTATGTATATATAGTAGCCTATTATGTAGTACCTAGTACTTACTTTTATTTTAAGGTTCAACGAATAATTCTTTATAGGTAACTAAAGAAGAAGCCATGCATACCTACCAAAAAAACGTGCTTGTCAAAAAAATATGTGTCACAGCTAATAGTAAAAATAATAAATTTAGTTACTGAATCTTTGATTTAGATGATAGTCCTAGTTGTTATTAACATACGTATTAGACAAAACCGCAGTGAGAATGTTCTAAGGACAATAAATATCCTTTATTAAAAATGCGAAAGTTTGTATGTATGTGCGTGTTTGTCACCACTCAGCGCCTAAACGGCTGAACCGATTTCGATAAATATATACGTACGTGTATATATAAATAGGTATGTAGATAGATTAGGTGCCGGAGATGAACATAGCCTACTTTTTATCCTGAAAATCGATCTGGTTCCCGAGGGAGACAAGACACATTTTAGGCGCGGGCAAAGCCGTGGGACGCAGATAGTTAACAAATAAAAATACAGACTTATAGGTACCTACATTACCATACCACATTAAACACGTCGCGACTGCCGTACTCACATAATTAAAACTAAAGTAATTAATTTAGTGCCATCTCCACACGAGTTTCCTGGCACGAGTTGTAGGTAGTCGGGAGAGCGCAAATACCTCACATACTTACAATCTACCTGTAATTTAGCTTTTAATTTACCTACTGAATTTACTAGTAATAATTAACGTCTAAGTAAATGTAAAATAGAAATACGTAACCTGATGACTGTTTCATTTTAAATATACTTACGCTGTTTAATTAAGTAGTAAGTACCTATAAGGCTACTCCATGTCTACTTTAAGTACCTATTGTACCTAGATTATAGTCCTTGTGTTATTTAGTCATTTCAGTCTATCAAAAATTATTAGGCGTCTATAAAGACCGCAAACGTACTTTTCCGGTTCCTTTATTTTTCTTCACGCTGTTCCTGCACATTTTCTATTAGTCAGTAAACTTGGAAAAGTACATAATTATTAAATTGAATCCCATAATCTCAAAAATAAGAAGCGAGTTCAACCATTAGGCCACCACGACTCTGCTAACTAGGTACATTAATTTCTGATAATGCTACTTGGGATAACTAAATTAAGACTCGACTCTCTCAGACACCACGAATAACCAGTTGCCGCCAGTAGGCTATTTAAATTTTGCCGCCCTTACTGACCTCTGCAATTCGACACTTGCATTTTTAAGGGTTTCGTACCTCAAAAGTAAAAACGTATCCTTAAGATCACTTTGTTGTCTGTCCCTCTATCTGTCAAGACCCTTTTATATAAATTTCAATTCGATACCTTCACGCGTACGTACGTTAAAACGATGTATTCAGGTCTACAGTCTCTTGAAGCTGTGAAAAATCAAACTCCTAAGTTAAAAAGATACGGCCGTTTATGCCGCAAAAAACGTTTATTTCGATACTCTCAAAGGAATCAAAATTCATAGGGTATTTTCTGTTGACCTAGAACTATGAAATTTGTCAAGTAATAAGTACCTACTGTCATATACTACAATAATAATATAATAATATAATAATATTCTACCACATTCACACAGCGCCATCTAGCCCCAAATTAAGCAATTATATTTGCTTGTGTTATGGGTACTAAACAACTGATATACTACTTATATACATTTTTTTTTGTAAATACATACATATTATAGATAAATTACACCCAGACACAGAACAAAGAATCATGCTCATCACACAAAGGTTTGTCCTGGGTGGGAATCGAACCCACAACCTCCGGCTTAGCAGTCAGGGTCACTAACCACTAGACCAACAGGCCAGTCATTAGATTCTCATAAAGAGAAGGTATGAGCATTAATCACCACGCTTGCTAAGGCGTATTGGCAATTTCAGACTTTTAAGTCCAGGTTTTCTCACGATGTTTTCCTTCACCGTCAGTCAGAAATGTCCAAGATGAACTTAGAAAGTACATATGATTTAAAAAAATCACATTGGTACTTGGCCGAATTCGAACCCACTACCTCGTGTTTACGAAGCGGGGTTTTAATTTTCCCTTTTGATCGAGTTACCTTAAACGCAAGATGCCAATAATGGTGATATACCTAAACATAAAATTTGCCTAAAAAGATGTTTGCCCTAAATGAAAGAAGCCTATGAAGCAGTATGCCTGAAATGTGAAATTGACTGAAAAGCAGATTGCCTAAATTTAAATTACCTATAAAGCAGTTTGCCCGAAATACAAGATGACTGAGAAGGAGTTTGCCTGAAATACAAGATGACTGAAAAGCAGTTTGTCTGAAATACAAGATGACTGAGAAGGAGTTTGCCTGAAATACAAGATGACTGAAAAGCAGTTTCTCTGAAATACAAGATGACTGAGAAGCAGTTTGCCTGAAATACAAGATGACTGAGAAGCTATAAGTTTAATATATGTGCATAGTTAGAGCGTTTTGATAACAGCGTGAATTCTCAGGAAAGTAATTACCAAGTAGTCTTTTTACGAAACGGATCCATAGAATAATGTAAGTTGTTGAATCACTCTATATATTTAAAAAAACCCGCATCTAAATACAAAGGAACAGACAGACAGACAGACAGCGGGAAGCGACTTTGTTTTGTACTATGTATTCAAGACTGTGCATCTTGGTATTGGGTTTTTTGTATATCAATTCATCAAACTGTAGCTAAAACCTACAAAAAAAAATTGGGACACATTTGCCGCCCCTTAAAATCTGCCGCCCTAGGCTCCAGCCTTCTCAGCCTTCTGGTAAAGCCGCTACTGCGAATAACATTTACCTAGGTATTTCGATAACCATTTCAATTTTGGAGTCTGTATTTCTTGATTACGTTGCCTATCTTTATTGCAAATTAAAATTTGTACATTACATTACAGAAGATTATTTTTATTAAATCCTACAGGTAAGTATGTATGCTTACGAAATGTATAACAATTGGTTTAGCTAGATGATAATTAAATTTTATAAAATATTTAAAAAATATATCTTACATATTTACATTGTTCTCCAAGTGGCCAATAATGTCGGCATTTCTTAAATTAACTATTCTGAATAGTTCGGCCCATTTTTACCTACAAAGACTTCTGATTCACGATGGACTGCTGGTTTAAAATTATTTCAGACATCGAGAGAATTATTATTGTGTTCCTATAACATTAAAATCTTCAGATCTTCAGCTTCGTACGTAACCTACCTACCTACAATTTGTTAGGTAAACCGAGCTTAATGTTTTGTTTTGACAATGTGCATATAAATAGACGGGTTATTCCTCGTGGTTCACCTAAAATGTTACCTGAGGGTATCCACGGACAAGATCCTAATCCTGTTTGGTTCTACGTTGGTTCAGCAAATTTAATTAATTATTGATCCTAAAGAAACTGCTGTGAAGACTTTAAATGCCTGAATATTTGAGTAGACGTGTCGTCGCAGAATATGTATAGTCGTAACTCACAATTTCGTTTATATTTTAACAGTCGGGTGACATAGGAAGTCCATTAGTGCTTTATTCGTTCTCTCCAGCCACGTTTAATGCTTTGAAATATATATATCTATCGGTCTGTGGATAATCTTTTAGTTACATTGTTTAGCACGCACAGGAAAGGCAGAAGGCAGGCTACTACTTAACAGAATGTTCTATTTTTATGGCATTTTCATCGAACCGTTAGATTATTTTAAGTAAATACTTACCAAAATCAAGCAGAATTAAAGATACAAGAATAGGTTTACGTTCTAAGTTAATGATAAGTGCAGTTATTTAATAAGACTGTAAATCTATTTCCTAGGTAATCCTCGTAAAATGGAACGAGCCATACCAGAAGCTCGCGTCGTGCGACAGCAGCGGGGTCATCTTCGTGTGGATCAAATACGAAGGTCGCTGGAGCATCGAGCTGATCAACGACAGGAGCACACCTGTCACACACTTCTCCTGGTCGCATGATGGGCGAATGGCACTTATTTGTTACCAGGTTAGTACAATATTTGAAAATTAAAAGATAAAAATGGATGAAACTGCTTTTGTGGGTATGTGGTTTTGTGTACGGAGTCGAGTCGGTTAAAGTGATATTAGGTTATTATACCGAGAACTTTTCAATATCAGCTCAGAGTCTGGGTTTGTTCCCGGTATTTTTTTTTTTTTTTTTTTTTTTTTATATATTTTATATAGCCTACCAAAGTGACTCCACCCCGCCTGATGGTAAGCAGTCAGTGGAATCCAGAAGTGGCGGCCACTATACCAAATGCCATTTAAACTGCTGGTATGGTGGCCTCCACTATGGCGGCTGGGAATGGGGTTAGGGGAAGGAAATGAGGGACGTGAGGAAAGAGGAAAGGTGGGAAATTGGGCCTCCGGCGCTCTCACTCACCGAACGAAACGCAGTAGTACGGATACTACTACTCTTAAGTCGATCTTCTATGAGAGGGTAGTACTTCCCCGGACGATCCGGCCCATTCATGCTGAAATCAGCGTGGATCTACTACCGTAAATACCGTCTAAAACCGGTGAATGGTAACAGGACATGGTACCCACCCAACATAGCTTGGGAAGTGTTGACGTTATACAGCGTCTTTCCACCTAAATTCTCTTTCGGAGTTTCGGCAAAAGGCGTGATGATAAGCTCTGTGATTTTTTTAAATATTATCGTAATTGACAATGCCGGCATTGCGAAAGGTTTTTTCAAATGAAAATGACACAGCCCCAAAATAACAAACTGTGATGTCACACTTTTTAATCTTAAGTAGGTAGGTATAGGAATAGCTAACTTGAAGGGCGCAAGAAAATGTACAGTACAATTATAGCACACATCGATAATCGTGTGCAACGGACATCCATATAAATTTCGCGGCACAATTTTTAAGAAGATTATTTTCTTAGCGGCTAACGGTGACAGTAATTACAATAAATAAGCCAGATTGAACTGATTTTTGCGGCAGTTTGATTAACACAACATTTAATTAGATTTCCAGTAAAAGAACAGCAGTTAAATCAAAATTCGACTTTCTCCAAGCGAAACTACATGTTTTACATAGGGGTACATGAAAAATGATCGAAAGGGATGAAAGGGAAACATACGAAAAGAAAATCTATGGTGAAATGTCCTTGTGGTAAATGTAGGTATGGCTATCACTACCCTTGAAACTAGAAAACCTGTTGGAAATCCTTTGCAAACAGTTCAAAATTGAAATAAAGTTGTTTTCTATAATTATCTTTTTATTTAGGTGCAAGAAGCATACAATAACGTAGGTACTTAATATATTTATTCACATTTGAAGATATACATAACCAAAAATATGCAAAAATATGTTTTGTAAGTAGGTAACGAAAACTAGAAAACATCATGTTGTAAGAACGTGTCTCGTTTTTCGTTTCAATTGGAAACCTTAAAAAATAGGTCAAAGTAGACGTATTGTTTGCGTATAATTATGACAAGAATAACAAAAGCCATTGCTAATGAGCAAGAAGGATGGATGTAGGTAGGTTCTTTCTTCTGCTTCGGAATGTTCTAATGTAACCAAATTGAAGCGAAGGAGAAATCTAAGTAAATTTGATTTGACACAGTTAATCAGCAAGTTCGCAGATTCCT
Organism: Parascotia fuliginaria; assembly: GCA_963082885.1. Classification (NCBI taxonomy): domain Eukaryota; kingdom Metazoa; phylum Arthropoda; class Insecta; order Lepidoptera; family Erebidae; genus Parascotia; species Parascotia fuliginaria. The sequence goes on from OY720179.1 coordinate 4,191,472, forward strand.
TCGATTTCTTGTCTTGTGGCACATGTGTAGCTTTAGGTAATCTATTTGACATTCTATAATTGACGAAATATGAAAATTACATGGTGTCTTTTGATCCTAAAATTTTGTCATAATGACCAATTTTTTCCGTTACTATGATCAAAAACCAACAAGGAAAAGATGGACTTTATTACCTCCTATTAACTTACCCGGTATTACTTAAAATACCTACTTACAAAGCTGACCGTTTTTAAACAACTATGCCAGAAATACTTAATTTATGTAATTAAGTTTAATTAAACAGGTACCTTAACGCGATGTAGTACACGAAGTTAATTAAGTAACTTGCATAATATAGCTTGAAACCTTTGCAATGTGAGCTTCTTGAAATAGTGTTCAGTCCTATTGTGTTATGTAATCAAGTTGAGGTTTTGTAAACAGGGGCTTCCATAGAAGGGTATATAATTATAATGTTACAATTATTATATATAGATATATACCGTTATTTCACTGCAGACAAAATAATTTTCTCATACAGAGAAAAGAAGCTACCACACTGAGAATCGCTATGCTTACTGGCTTATGGTGGAATGGCAATTTTAGTAGTCATATTTGAACCATAGCCGAGCCATAATTGAACAGTTAAGTACACATTTTGTATTGTAAAATTATACATTGTGATTTGTGAAATAGAGGTACATTGTTAACTCCTGTGGTAAATTAAGTTCATCTTACTTTATACTTATACCAAAAATTAACAGTTTATATAATACCTACATAGAAACATTTATCACAGTTCACATGTTGCCTTTACCTTTTTGTAGCAATATGCAAATTGAGGCAGCCTGTAAAGCACACATTTTACTTTTTAATTTTTCTTTACAACATAGAAAGCTGTAAGTAATTAAGTATCTATAGAGTTAAGTGTATTGCCTGCGTCACTTTGCATGCTACTTGAAACTGTAACTTACAAAAATTGTAATAACCTTGCGATTAAAAAGGGTGGCCTGATTTTATTGCCAGTTCTTCTCATGGCTCTACTTCGTCAGCGAACTGGCTGTAGGTTAATTTGCTGACATTTTGTAAACTTTGACGTTCATAAGTGTTAATTTAATTAACCTATAAGAATAAACATATATTTAATTTCATTTCGTTTCAGTATTTTTTTATAAGCACAGCTTTTTTTAGCTTTTTCAGGTTTCCTGGCGACGTTTTCATTGCAAGTCAGTAACACCCCATTTGCAAGTCAGTAACACCCAAGGTAAATTTAGAAAGTTACAATCTCACTTTGTACGTAGGCACTTGCCCGGTTTCGACCTTACAACCTTGTATACCTAAAATAACCACACGATTTACCACGTAGAGTAAATTACCAAAAACGACAATCAGTGAATTTTGAAGATAAACATTTACCAAAAAAGTCTTTCCTATTACTCCGTTTAAACAGCTTCGCAGAGATATTTGTGTTCGTTGCACTTAGGAGGCCTTGGCGGTGTCACTTGAGTCGTGTTCTATTTTCAGCGTTGTAAGCCTATCAGCCATCCATAAACTGACGGAGACAAATGCGCTTAGCCTCGTAGATATATTGATCCACACGGCTAAAGGTACTTGGACCCTCCAACATAAATACATTTTATATTAGCCTACCAAAATAACTACTCTGTGAGCAGCGAGCGGAGTCTAAAACTGGTGGAAAACATAATGGTAAACTTCTGGCATGGTCTCCTCTATGACGGCTTTTTCACGGCCCGCTTAACAGATCCGGGATCAAAATTGGAAGGAAACGCGCGCTGTTACATTTTAATTAAGCGACTTATTATATGAATACTAAACCGTCTGATTCGAGACCCTAAATTCCACTGTGGAAGAAAGGATTGCACTTCTAGTTATCTTATTTTATATGATCAAACGAAAGATATAGGCATCTCACCTATCTCTTTGTTGCCATTTACCGTTGACGTTTTTCTTTAACGTGTCAGATCAATTTCGTTACATGATGTGCATTCATGGGACAAGAAGTCGGCATCAGTCAAAGCATTGCCGTGGCAATTTGATAAAAGGCTTCCTAGCGATGACGACAAAGTAATGCGACACCTGTATACAAACAAACAAACCGTGCTAAGAAAGGTGCGACCGATTTTGAGGGAGCGTGTATTGATATGTTGGGCAGGTGATGTTGTTTTAGACACAATCAATACGGCGATAAATCTGTGGGTAGGTACTTTTTTTACCCTACTTAGATATAACCGACAACGACAAATAACTAACACGTGCTTGCTCCTCCACGGACCATCGCCAGAAACTATCGCCCCTTTGATCGCCATACACGAAGTCGAATTTGAGTGATTAAAGACAGGTGGCTTGATTTTACTAATTTGTGGCAGAATTATTACTTAAGCTATTGTAATTCTATGGTCAGTCTCACATGTATTTCTAATCCTATGCGTCTACTGCGGTTTTCTACTTACGATGTGTGATTACCATCTATTATAATGTGGCAGTATGATAGACTTTTTTAATTTTCAGAAAACACTGTTGTTCCATCTTGATGTACCTACATTCCTTCGTCTCATTGTTGTCTTAGTTACCTACTATAATTACGTATACAAATGATTTCACTCTAAGTAGGTACTTACTATTGCAAAAAAATCGCGTTAATATTTGTGACCTAAATAACGCTATTAAGTATCAAACCATTGTACAAAAGGATTTAGTCTCTTCTTACAAGGTTTAAAGATAACTGGGACACCAGGACCTTGACAATATGATTTTTGGCACTATACCCCTATAGCGTTACAGTGTTTATACTAAATCTGGCAACCAACCCGTCCAATACTAAAAGAAACATAATATTTGTACCTAACATATTAACGAAAAATCTTCATCTCTTTACATGATACTGATCCTGCGTGCAGAGCAATTGTAATGTAACTAAATAAACTCTAAATTTTCTGTGAATTCGGTAGGGATCAATGAAGTGAACCACTTCGAGGTCCAATCCAATTTATAATAACATCAGTGGGATTGCAGGACACGCACGTTAAAACAGATGAATCTTTCGGGTTGATTGATGGCCTATTTTCCAAGGTTTACGGGCTACTTTTATTGTTACAATTTCCCTTTCGTGTTACTCTAAGTAGTTTATCATATGGAAAAGGTTTTTTCTTGTTTCAATCAGATTTATTCACTTGATTGTTTTTTTTGTGTAGTTGGACTTAATTAATCGACAAATTCAATGATCGTAATCGTTTCCGCTCGTTGCTGCCAGTAAAAAGGTGGGTTTCGAGCTCAAAACTTAATCTGCCAACACTATGCGCCTCTTGCTGGTGTGCTGGTACAGTTGCAGCTGTCGGTATTCTATGTGTTAGAAGTAGCTACTAATCCAGTTGTCCAATATAGTCTGTCACACTTTAGAGTGACTATTCGACTTATCACTTCGATGTGTCGCTCATCTAATCAATCAATCCACTGCATTCTACTGTTAAAAATAGTTCTCTACGTTACGCCATTACACCTACTAACGTACCCGACTACCAATCATCTTCAGATTTTCAAAGAAATCTAAAAGATCTAAAAAGAAAGATATATTTCCTTCAAACAGGATGGCTTCGTGTTGGTGGGCTCGGTGGCTGGTCAGCGCTACTGGTCGTCGATGTTGTCGCTCGACGCGCGTATCACATGCGGTTGCTGGACACCAGATGACAACCAGGTGTACCTTGGCACCGCATCCGCGCAGCTAGTCGTCATGGATGTTCACGGAGCTATGGTATCACAGGTACGTTTATTAACTGTTAGAAAGGCGAGTAAGCAGAAAATTGCGCTTTGCTTTTCTACGGCATATTTGCTCAATTTCATCACTTTCGGTAGTAATTTTGTGTGTGTGATAAATCGCCCTTGCAAACTCGTGCGCGATAGTAGATGCGAGTATTGAATTGAACACGAGTTTGAAAAAAGGCTTAGCTTAACAAGCCCGTGGGTATTTCAAAGCAGCTCTGCCGGAACTGTGCCGAAAGTATTTATATGGCTGGCCTAAAATATTAATATTTTTTAACAATAATAAAATCCAGGTTCAGCTAGTAGCAGAAGGAGGCATCACATCAATGGCGTGGTCTTGCGAAAAATTCAAAATGGAGGAAGGTGAAGAGGGAGGGGAGAACAATGGTGGCCATGTGTTAGCTGTGGCTCTCGGGAACGGAGAGATAGTGCTGCTCCGAGGACACGATGACGTCAGTCCGGTGAGGGTCAAGACGGGGTTGAGAGGCAACACTCTGGCTATGGAGTGGGCTAATTCCAGGGAGCTGCTGGCCGTAGCTGGGACGTTAATCGCTGGTGAGTTCTGGCTTTGTAGTGGAACGTGATGTGCTTGTTTAACATGCTTCTTTCATTTTTTCTACACGCCTGCAACTTTCGTTACTTTGAAAGTTGGCGTTGAAGATTAAGTATTACGCACTGGACAATAAAGTGTTTGTTAATGGTTTCTGCTTTTCTGCAGACCAGGCTTAAAATCTGATTAGGAACGTCGTTCATAAAATCATACTTTTTAGTAAGAAATGTGTTGCTTTCAAGTTTCATTTCCACTTTTGATTCAAAGACTAAGTTTAAAAGTTTGTTTTATAGAGCCGGACGATCCACCTGATTCACCTCCATACAAGAACGTTGTTAAGTTTTATTCAGACACTGGAGCCCTCATCTATACCGTCCTTATACCATATACACAGGTCAGTTGCACCGAAGATCTTGTTGTCTATAACCATACGTTTTATAATTACACGGCTTTCCAGTTGTGGCTTACGAGTATGTGTAGGATAACACACCTGTTGGTATGAAGTTATCCTTACATATGCAATGCATCAATTACCGTTATCATCTTCAAAATAAGGTAAAAGCTGTTTCACAAGCACAAAACACAAAGAAGGAAATGTTTTGCTCTACATTACACGTACGACGTTTTCTCAAAGGGGCTCTGAAAATTTTATTTACTCTCTCAATCACAATACATCTATGGTGATACAAATTGAGCAAAAAAAAATTATTTAAAGCCTCATTTAATCTCGCGTTAAATAACGATCAAGATACGAGTAGAACTTAAAGCCTCATTTAATCTCACCTTAAATAACGATCAAGATACGAGTAGAATACTCAAATGGGCCACCTGTTTGAATAATCAACGAACCAAATAAAATTATAAGTACTGTCTAATGCTATTACAGTATCGAGCAAGTGTGGTGATCAATGCTCATGCCTTCTCTGTATGAGAAGAGGCCTTGTCCCGGCAGTGGGGCAGTAACAGGCTGGTATTATTGTTATAAATACCGTATCAAGAAGTAAAGGTTCCTTATCCGTGCAGGCGCGAGTAACAGCACTAACGTGGGGTCACGCGGCACGGCGGCTGTTTGTTGGCGTGGGTGGTGCGGTGTGCACGGCGCGGGTGTGGCGTGTGGTAGCACCACTACAACTCCTGGCAAGAGTGCGTGCGGCCCAGGCGCTTCGAGACCCTCGCCTCGCCTCTCGCCTACCACTACCGCCGCGTCTACAGCCTGCTCTGGCTAATCTGTTCGCGCATACTATTCGGGTAAGTACTTCTGAGCTTCAGTTTGTTTAGGTTGTTACTTTATTTTATAACAAGGGCTAAAATAAACTAAACGCGATATACAAGCGATATTATGTGTTTGTCTTTTTTTTAAATTTCCTGGCGAGGAAAAGGCAAAGGCAAACTTGAGTGTAACTTGCCCGGGCTTTTTCAAATCCCCAGGGCTCCTTGCTTTGTTTTGTTTGTCCATTAATCTCTCTTCCAGTGCAATGTACCAGAAACAAACGAACTTCGTCGCTTCGTGTCTCGTCCCCCGATGGCGGGCGGTCGGCTGCATTGCACCATGCTGCGGCATGACGATGAAGAAGCGGGAGCTTACACGCTGTACCTCGAGCATCTCGGCGGACTCGTGCCGCTGCTCAAAGGACGACGAACCAGCAAGATACGACCGGAATTCGTCATATTCGATCCTCAAGCTGAAGGTTATTTACATCTATTTTCTTTTATACGTACTTAGGTACTTTTTAATGGGTTCGTTGTACGCACTCTAACCGTTTGGTCCATTGTGCTTGTGCGTCCGATTTGGTTCAATTATTTAATACATCTAAACTCCGTCTAGAAACGCAGAAGTTTTCTGGGATCTTTGCAAACTCCGCGGAGCGGGGCGACTTCGGGGTGCCAAAGATTTGGGCCTGTTTTCATTGTTTAAGTGTAGTGAGTGAATAGGGAAATTCCTCCATTTAGGTCTAAGTCTAGCAGTGCACGCTAATTGACATTATTTCTAATTAGAAAGTTTGATGATGTTTCGTTTGCGCACAGTGGAACAAGTAACTAGCAGTGTGGTGGTTCGAGCGAGCAGCAGTAGCAGCAGCAGCGGTGCGGGCAGCTCGTCGAGCGGCGGCACCGCCTCCCCCCGCACGCCGCGCACCCCGCGCGCCTCCCGCCCCGCGCCAACGCACAATGAGCACACATCCTCTTCTGACACCGAGCGAGAGGAAGGTCAGTTTAGAGCATAGGTTCCAAAATCTAAGTCAAAGATATTAATTCATTTGGGTTAATTGAATTAACACTTATGAACGTTAAAATTTACAAAATATCATCTAATTAACCTACAGCCAGTTCGCTTACGTAGGGTAAGGCCATGAGAAGAACTGAAAAAAACTCAAGCCACTATTTTTAATCGCCAGGTTATTACAATTTTTTGTAAGTTACAATCATTATTGCAAGTAGCATGCAAAGTGACAGGTGTTAATGCCCCCGTTGATTATCTATGGTTAAAGAATAGGCAACCATAATGTATTACATTAATGCTGAGAAAATAATTTAGTTAAGTAAACTAACTATAAGTTAAAGTTAAAGTCACAGTTCAAAGTAGAAGTGGACCAAAAATAGATCCTTGAGGGATCCCCTATTGCCCCTGTTTTATTTCACATAAGATTTATTTGCATTCATGTTAACAAGTTACACTATTACTTATATGTGCAACAATTCTGAATACAACATCCCTAATAATAATTGAGTACAACCATAGTGACGTGAATTATCTTCATACTAAGAGCATAATTTATACGGTAGTAGATCCACGCTGGTTTCAGCATGAATGGGCCGGATCGTCCGGGGAAGTACTACCCTCTCATAGAAGATCGACGTAAGAGTAGTAGTATCCGTAATACTGCGTTTCGCTCGGTGAGTGAGAGCGCCGGAGGCCCAACTTCCTCCCTTTCCCCTTTCCTTACCTCCCTCATTCCCTTCCCCTAACCCCCTTTCCCAGCCGCCATAGTGGAGGCCACCATACCAGCAGTTTAAGACTATGGCTTTTGGTATGGTGGCCACCACTTCTGGATTCCACAGACTGCTTACCATCAGGCAGGGTGGAGTCACTTTGGTAGGCTAATATAAAAAAAAAAAAAAATAATAATGTGCTCTAAGTAAACAAATGCTTTTGAGAGATTACATAGAGATGTGCCTGTTGGTGTTGCCGTTCCGAGCCGCCGCTATAAGAATAGCCTTACAATATAAATGTTTAATGCAGGTTGTTCAGGATCGCCAAGATTACAGAGACGTAGACGAGCGAGGGAGAGACGAAAGGTACGCAGCACAAGCGAACGTCGTGACGAACCGCCAGATGAACTCGCTTATATTGACTCACTACCAGAGGTATGACCGTTTATTTATAACTTTTATAATCTGGGATGATTAGATATAAGTTTGGACGATTTTTGTAGTAAGCACTCATTTAATTGAGTGAGAGACCTACATCATCGTAAACAATGAACACATGAAACATAGTTTTCACATGTTTTATTTAAATTTTGAAGGCTGTTAGATTTTTTTTAGGCGACCAAAAAAAGCATTTCTGTGATATCTGTACCAGTAAAATTTATTATTAGACTCAGTTGCAAACAAATACTGGCTTAGAAATTGTTAAAACCACATTTTAATGTATTTTCTTGTTACAGGATGTTCGTTTAGTAGAAGTAACGTCTAATATATGGGGAACTAAGTTTAAAATGCATGGTTTAGCTAAAAATGTACCCGCTAATCTGGGTCAAGTTACATATAAAACATCCTTACTTCATCTACAACCCAGGCAAATGACCCTCATGATTACAGAGCTAAGGGATGACTACCCTATGGGCCCTGACCCGAGCTTCAATCCTAACATATTCTCTGAAGATGAAGAGGAAGTATTTCAGCCCAATGATTCTAATGACTCTCCATCACATACCAACAATAATATCCGAAGAAAATTAACCCTCAATGAAAGAATTAACAACACGAACAATATAATCAATCAAAATGATAGTTTTGCTTCTAACAATAACAACTCCAACGGACCGTCCCTCGCGAGAGCAGAATCGTACGATGAATTTCCTTACATTGATACTAATGATCCAGTTAGTAATGTGCCTGACAGTGTTTATTCAACGCCTATCAGGCATCAGACTCAGGCCACTGAGAGGCGGGTCAATAACTCTGCAAGCGTACCAAACCGTCACGCAATATCGCCCTTACGATGTGAAAGCTCTGTGCCAACACTGCAATCACCTAAAAATGCAGTCGCACCCACGGATATTATATTTGAAAGACCGTCACCACAGACGGTAACATGTGGGGGTCGCGGTGACTTCTGTGGAGGTAGAACCGACTACAGCGTTCGAGGTGATAATGTCTCCCTAAAAGGAAACTTGCCCAATTTAGAACAGCAGTCGTTTAGTCTGAATTTAAGTCTCGAGCCAAGCAGACAGGTAACTATTAAAAAATGCGACAACCACGTTACTGATAATTGCCTTTCTAAGCTTCGTAAAAACATATGCAGTAGGGGCGAATCGGGCTCGTATGACATGAACACGAGGATCCTTAAATCGCTTTGTAATAAAAATTACGAACACGAAGTGCACCCCGATGCACTAAGCAAACGTGGCGATGCACTTAAACATTTGCAGAAGGGTGATGATTTAAAGTTCATAGACGAGGAGACTCCAGTAGATACCACAATTAATAATCTGACCGACAAAGGTAGAGAGGTGAAAGTACAAAGAACGACGACTGTAGTACCTATTAGTCCAGTTTGCACCACCGTGCCCGTGTACGATACCATGACTCGTAGCTGCAGTGTGGGCTACCTCGACCTCGTCGACCCCCAGGTGTTGCACGCACAAGTTAGCCTGACAGCTCTGCGAGGTGAGCCGCCCCGCAGGCTCGTGCTCGTAAATAATAAGCGGCATAGAAGGCAACGGAGACAAGTGCGCACTGCTGATATAAAGCAACCCGAAAACACGAAAACACCAAGCTTACGGAGGTGCGGCAAGTCGAGGAGCCTCGACTCCAGCGAGATGACTCTGACGGTAGATAAAAGTAAGCGGCAATCGCAGATAGAGACGGTAATGCCGAAAACGGACACAACGTCAGTGAACTCTAGCAGCCGGTGTAACAGCACGGGTGACGATAACAGCGGCACCAGCGCAGAGGAGAGCGCGCGCGTGTCGCGGCGCGACTACCCGGTGTGCACGGCGTGTCGCCTCGTGTCGCCGTACGACCGCCGCGACGTGGACGCGCGCACCTACGTGTGCGTGGCGTGCTCCCCCCGCGCGCAGCCACCCCCCGCCGCACCCGCGCCCGCCCCGCGCGCGACCCACACCGACAGCGACTCCGACTACAGCAAGTATTATAGTTAGTACGATAAGTAGATGCTTTACTCTCACCCGCCAACGACCGCTCGCGACAAAGGGATTATAGGTAAACAGACGACGGCTTCCTATCCTGCACCCTTAGACCGCTAGACACTTTTGTCGAACGCGGAGTTCACCAACCGGTACATGGTCTACAACTCCGAACCCTCTATGGGTGTCCGCTGAGCACGGCAAGCCATCTAAAGCTATAACGGGCCACTTACCACAGGCGCCAAAAGCTTTACACGCTTTAAACCCTTTAGCAGTACGCTTGGAAAATCGCATGAGGCTTTGTAGGAGTCGACAAGGCATGGACACAGGTAGAGTCAAAAAAAAGTCATATGCTTTTAGTATCAACCTACAACAAAGTTTTCTGAGCAGGTTCGTTGGAGCAACTGGCATTACGGTTGCTGGCGTCACGGTCTTCTCGCAAGGCGGCAAGTAAGGAGGCAGCGGCGGCGGCGAGGGAGACGAGTTCGGCGCCCGCCTCGCCCCGGCCGCGGCCGGCCCGCAGCCACCCCGCCAGCCCCGCGCCCGCGTCGCCCGCGCCACGCACTACGCCTCGACGACATCGTTACTCATCCGCATCGCCTATTAGGTATGATAACAATACGTTCTTTGCTACTAAGTTAAAACTCTTCTTCCATTTTCTTATTATTTATGTAGGTAACAACAACGTACCTAATAATCGTGCCACAAGTTACTACGCTATACCTACTTTTGTTTCTCTATTTATAGGCAGCTTTTGAATTCCCCACTCCTGAACCGAAGAAGAAATAAGAAACCGTCCGAGAGCTCCGACGACGAGTACTCCACAGGTGGTGGCTACAGCGAAGTCAACGGTAGGAACTATAGAGACCTCGAGAGTTTCCAGAAGGCACAACTTAGGAATAAGGTGGGTAATTATTTTTAGAATGTAAAAAAGATCAATCACATTGTTTAGTGACTATAACGCCTTCATTGGCATCTTGCGTCTAAGGTAACACTATCAAAAGGGATTTTATGAAGCCGTTTTTGATGTTAATAATAATAATAATAAAAATAATATTTCAAAAACTACACATGTTATAGGTATATGTTAGTAAGATCTTTTAAGTTTTAAATGAAATTCTGAAATTAACGTAAGTACATAATCTATGTGGCTAAACACTTTTAATTAAAGATGACCATATTTGTGTTTTTTTTTACCAAACATTCTATCACTCTTGCTGAAAATCTTGCTGAAAAACTTAACTATCCAAAAAAAGGATTTTCAGCAAGTGTCACAGTCTGACGGTTCTAATCAATGTATATGTGTTTTTATCTTGAGCCCTCAAATCTAATTATTACCTACTAAAATAGATATTTAAAACATTAAAACAAAATACTTGTAGTTAAAACGCGCGGGCGGCACAATGAGCTCGGCGACGACATCGAACAGCAGTGACAGTCGCAACAACAGCTCGCGGCGGCAGCTTGTAATGCACAACAAGGCGCCCATGTGGAACGAGAACAGCCAGGTCTACCAGCTTGACTTCGGCGGCCGCGTCACACAGGAGTCCGCTAAGAACTTTCAAATTGAATATCATGGGAAACAGGTGGGTGTTCTGATCAACTGTTTCAATTGATAAGCGTGCTAAGAGTTATTATTACGCACAGAAAAGATCCTGTAAAGAGGCATATTAGAGTAGGCACTAACGGATCTAGAGGGCTCAACCCTCCTCCAAACACATCTAAATCCTCCCGTAAGAAATCATATGTCTACTTTAGATGGTTTATATGGTACAATAATTAGAATTGTTTTTACAGGTGATGCAGTTTGGACGTATTGACGGCAACGCTTACACACTGGACTTCCAATACCCATTCTCAGCGCTGCAAGCCTTCGCCGTGGCTCTCGCTAACGTCACCCAGCGTCTAAAGTAAACGTTCCATCCTCATCATAGACATAGCTCCATGAACAATAGGTTTATACAACCGCCATCAGCTGCTGGGTACTACTACGCGGTATGATTCAAGAGTCTCGAGATACTGCAGTTCTACAGGCACGTTTGCGCCCTCGCCCTCAGAGGAAATGAGATGATGTGTGCATTTTTTAACTTTTTGGCACGCACAGAAGTTTTATTTATAAACAAGATTTTTTTCAATTGTACGTTTCGAACAAACAAAATCTAGCGGTGTAGAGTAATCTGTATTTCAAACGTAATTTTTGCTTCTAGCCAAAATCTGAATAAAGATAGGTACTACCTATGGTATGAACGGGCTGTTTTTCGCAACTCTACGACTGTGCGCGTATTTTGCGTGAGGGGATGAATTTGACCTAGAGAGCTAAATTAGAAGCCTCAGACTTTAAGGTCTGTGTTAGATACACATCAGGTAAATGTGCGTTGTAGCTTCATATAAGTATCAAATTCCGAACGAAATAAGTTCGACACGGCAAGCCCTATCGCGTGTAATACCCTGCATCATCGTTAGCAATCAGACATCCCTGGTGACAAAGCTATATGTACAATATCGTACTTATTAAGCATTGATCAGCGAATTTGCCCATCCATAAAATATTTTTTACACAACCGTAGATAGGGTAGCTTTTTAAAGTTTCAAATTCACAGTCTCAATGCCGAGAAAGGACATTAGATCGGAATCATTGGGACCATTATGTTGGCCATACATGAAGAGGTATACCTACCTATCTATCAAGCTGAAAAATGACAAAAATTGTAAATTTTATACAATTCATCTCTTGTAGTTTTATTTTCCTGAGAAATAAAACAGGTATACCTACCGACACATGTATGGCTATTTTTACGGACAAAATAATATTGTGTCTTGTATAACCTGAAAAGGAATGCGAAACATTATTTTAAGAATAATATTGATATTTTCGCAATAGAAAATGATGTTAAATGAGAAAAAGAGGTACGTACGGGCGTGCTTATAACAACATTTGTCTGTTGACCATGTTATCACATGCAGTAGGTACCATATCTACTTGGCGATTACCGTCAGCTAATCGTATGTGGGCTCTAAGGGATTTTACCGAACCGCAAAGTTACAACCACAAAAATGTTGCACCTTACTTATTTTGCTATTGTACCGAGTGTAAGAACGTAAAATATCAACTTACCCCTTTTCTCTTTTACCAGCAGTACCTAATATACTCACTACACGTAAAAATTGGATAAAGATTTATTTTTATTTAATGATAAATAGTAGCTAAGTGTCGATAAATGAAGTAAAGTGACTTCCAACAATTACAAAAGTCAATCTGAATTGCAATCACAGTATTACCGACCGACTTGATAGTTTCAGTGATTTACTGGATTAATATTTTTAGACGTCTTACTTTGACTATAACACAAATAGTCAGTGGGACGTCCGAATACAAAATATACCTACTGCAGCTAAAAGTGCGTAAACGTTTTTTATTCGTTGTTAAAATATACTTTCGCTTTGTTATTACCCTTGTTGGGCCACTAAAACCACCATAAATCAATTCATCGTTGTTTTTGTCAGTGGACTTCTATTTATTTTCTGTTATTCACTTTTCTTTCATTAAAATACAAGTCTAGAATCAAATTCTGTGGGTTTATCAATAGATTAAAATGAAATGTGCTCGGATAAAGTAAACTTCAAGCGGTGTGACTTTCCGGGCCTGTAGTTACCACACATCTTGTTGGTTTTTACAGTTGTTTAATCATATTGGGCCACTAGGATATTTTGTGTGTAAGATACTCACTGTTTTTCTGTTTTATTGATAAGTTAACCTACACATTAGTGACGTACCTACTTATCTATACATATAATAAAATTGGAGTGTCTGTTTGTAATATTGAAATAACCGTTTTTTACTACATCTATATGAATATATATACGGTACATACACCAAAATAACATTTTTTACAATTTTTGTCTGTCTGTCTGTTTGTTCCGGCTAATCTCTGAAATGGCTGGACCGATTTTGACGAGACTTTTATTGGCAGGTAGCTGATGTAATAAGGAGTAACTTAGGCTACGTTTATTTTAGAAAAATGTTTTATAAATAATATTAATATGCAATGTAACCGACATTTACGCGGGCGGAGCTGCGGGCAACAGCTAGTTTGAATTAAAATCAAGCGGTCGGCCTAGGTATGAGAGTTTAACCAGCTGAAGAACCTGTAATCCTACTGTATCAAGTGCGAAATCTTTCCTTTATTCCCATCTGCCACCTTCTTTGAGAGAGAATGCCTGCACTAGAAAACAAACTCTATGTAGCACAGGTCTTTACAAAATGTATAGGTACCCACTAATAACAAATATTTTCAGTTGGGAATCTAACCGCGACTCATTCTTGATGTCTTTTACAAATCTTTAACTGGTAGACCTTCTACAGCTATTATTTTTGTCAGAGTTTAGTAAATTTAAAATGCAATTAGCACGCCCTGAATATATTCATGAACATTGTTGTATTTGTGTGTTTCTACTTAAAGTAACATTGTTGTCATTATATAATTACGTATTTATAACTAATTGTTCCAATGTGTTGTCATTATTTTATAAACTATTTTCCCCATCGTTTAGGTAAATGAACTGATTTACGAATCATAGCTGTCTAGATGCGTAATAAAATTCAAATTTATTAAATAAGTGCATACCTAGCAATGTTTAAAGAGTTAGATACATTTGCACATTTTTTTAATTGATCAAAATTTACATATCTATGGTTAATTAATAGAGGTTAGTTGTTACGTTCACCGATTGATTTAAAGACTGCACATCGTAAATATATTTTGATACCTATTATATTGATTACTGTGACGTCTTATTTACTAATCTTAATGTTAAGTATGTTAATTAAGCCAAGTTAGATTTGTTTTTGTTGCTCAAGCATTTCTTTAGATATTTGGATGTTGTGATGTTAATAAATAAACATAAATGATATGAACTGACTTGCATTACTGGTATTTTTATATGTTGCATACGATTTGAGTGATTAAAATAGTTATTATAGTATTTTTGTTATATAATATCGTTTACATCTTGCATTTGTGAAGTCCATTTTGTTAGCGACGTGGCACGAGGTGTTATCGTTACCCCGCTGTTTTTATTGCGATGCCATTACCTATTGTTGTCTATTGCTTTTTCTTTAATATTTCACTTGTCCATTGTACATACCTACTATAGTGACAAAGTGTAAATAAAATATTCTCCAAATAAATATGTATTTTTATTGAACAATAACTCATTAACTGTATAACATAGCGACGTCAATGAAAAAAAGATGCAAGAGAAGTTAACGGAAAAATCAACCTTATTCCAATTAAGGACAGATGAAAATCCCAGATCAAATGTATCAAGTGTTACGTCTTCTTTCCACTGACGATGCGATTAATAGGGTCGGCATGAGCCTAAGTCTGATCAGTCATGTTCAGTGCCCTTCGTGGGGACAATATCCCTTTTGCTAGTCACTCTCACTGCCACTCTTCCCTGGGACATAGTCTTCATCGTCCTCGTCTGATATTTCAAGGTCATCCAAGTCTTGGAACAGAGATTCATCTACTTTGACTGCATCTCCTGCAAATAAGATAACACAATAAATAAGCTAGATGTTCAAATTCTCAAGTAGTCGTATGATGACGTTTTTCCTCGCTTGGCAAGGAACTCTTTGGTTCTCATAACTTTTGAGAATGTCAGGTGGCCACAACTGTCAGTGTCACTTCTTCGAAAAGGGGTTTGTAGAGGTGCCTAGCTTTCACGTTTCATAATAGGAAGGAGGGGGAAGGGGCTGTTGCCGCCAAGCACAATGCCAGACTTTGGGCTGATACTAAGATATTCGCATCGAGCATTCTCGAAGAATCAATCAAATTTGAAGAATGTCGAACTTGTCGAACGAAGTGTTTACGTCACGAAATGGGAATGACACGAATGACTACGATTAGACTAGTGTTCTGCATTACATACGTGCAATATGAAATTCACAACTTAATGAAATTATGAAAATCAAGCCAAGAAGGGGAAATGCAATGTCGTATTTACTAAAATACCTGTTACGGTTATGTATTATAAACATTAACTTACCATCATCAAGGAATTTAAGATCTGATTCATTAAGGGTTGTGTCTCTCAGGAAGAGTTCTCTGCCAGTCAGTTTGTTTTTCTCCTTGGCTTCCCTTTCCCTCTTGGCCGGTATTCCCATGTCGATCTCAAACTGTTTCCTCCATGCTAAGAATGATTCTACTGTCACTCTAGTGCCCTCAAACCTTTTCTGTAATATATAAATATCAATATCAGTATTTTTTAACCTTTCATAAAATAGCGATAATACCTTCAATAGAATTCAAAAGCCAGGTAATCTCAAAATATTTGCATCAAGTTATTTTTATAGAAAATTTATATTAAAATAATTAGGAACATAGCCTATCAAGGATCAAGGTTAACAGTGGGCAGATTTTACACTAAGAACTTAGTAAAAGTGAGCAGTCAATGTAATTATGTATAGCTGCTAAGTTATCATTATCAACTCACAAAATAACAATGTTCCAAGAAAAGTGTAATAAATAAATCAATAGTGCAATACATCATTTGGCTGGCTTATGCCCAAATGATATAATGCTTACTTAGCTTGATCTTGACTGTCACAATATTGAAAAAACAACATAAGTACATAAAGGTGCACAGTTACTGTGCTTTTAATTAGGAGGGAACAAAAACTAAGCAGTCAAAAACAATTACAAGAAATTTAATTTACCAATTCCGCCTCTTCTTCAGCCTTTTTCTTGGCTAATATTTGTTCTTCTCTTTCTTTTTTAATGCTGTCCCATTTTTCATTTAGCCATTCCTGTCCAGCTGATACTAATGTGAATACCATGACCATGCCTAAGTTTTCTTGTCCCTGTAAAAAATCAAAATGCTATTAAAAAAGAATTACAAAATCTGAGGACAGAAAAAAGAACAATTATCAAATTTTATTATAGGTGATTTATAAATTTGTTACTAAATAATTTTTATGCTTTAAAACAAGTAAATGACAAATTCAACTCCTTAGAGACATTCTCGCATATTTTGAGTATGTAATGATAATCATGTTATGACAATAAAGAGTTTTGTTTGGCTACTATGAAGAGTTTATTTGAAAGTGGTAACAATTACTTAAAATGAAAATAGTTTGTTATATGCTATCTGTGAATGAATAAGTTCAGATCAAAAGAAATATAACTTCAGACCTTACCTGTTCTGTTAAATGTGTAAGTAATTCTTTCTTATCAACTACATCATCAAAGTTTTCTTCATTTTCTATTTCTATAACGGGTACCTCGTCAGGGTATTTGGCTGTATATATGAACACTAACTGACACGCCAGACCCTCTCCATCGTCAAATCCTTCAGACTTTATTGGTATGCTAAACTTGTGGAAAGGTTGTGTTTCAATTACTGCAAAGTACGACAAATAAAGACAAAGTTAGATGAAAGGTACATTTTTTATGAAGTTAAGATACCTTGTGTATATTAACCGGTGTTTTTATTGAACAATTCCCATTAAAATTGTAAAAAAACGAATGTACTTTCCGACACACACACAAATCAAAATTACTGTAAGTAGAGAAAGAGTCGTTCTGTTGACAACTTACTTTGCATGTCTCCATAATAAATGGAATCTAAAGCTTCCACTTCGCTTGTCTGCTCATAGTGGTAATCCATGGCTTTATTTTAGATTTTATTACAAATACACACGTTGTTACTTAGCCGACATACACATTTTCTGCTAGAACTGTGGTCCTGATGGATGGAAGAGAAGACAGACAGCTGTCATTTCTCATGTCACTACCTTGTTTTTTTTTTTTTTTTTATTTGCCCAAAGGGCAGGCTATAGTCTTTTGACCATACTGCCTAGTCTTCCGTGTAGGATTTCTTACGTGGTATCATGTCACTACCATGCTTAGAGCATTAAACCAACAGGAGTGAACACGCGCTCTATTTCCCTTGCGCAAAAGTCTGCCACTTTCGGCGGGGGACGGGGTAACGCGAGCAACGCACACTAATTACAATGTTAACTACTAATGCATTTTTAAATCGCGTCGTTATACACGCACACAATAAAATTATTACACACTAGTTTAAACTTAACACACACAATCACATTCACACACAGGGACATCTATCAGTTTACGCTTCCTTAGCATAAAACAGTTAGAGCTTGACTCTGTCGATATTTAGAATCGATGTGTAGGATTTCATATAAGTACGCGAAAGATTTAATTATTTTCATGATTATTATGTTTGCTTATTAAAATGAGCATTATCTTATATTATATAGAACAGTTTTAGGTAATAATAATCTATTATAATTTTAAGGTTTTTTTTATTTAAGCACTTTGAAATAGATGAAAGTAAAGTAAATAGTTCATAAACATGAATTAACTAGAAGTAATTCTGTTAATTCATGTTTATGTCAATATTACAGGAAGAATGAATCAGTGTTTCTAACTAGCACACTTTTTTGTAATTATTATCAAAAAGCCCGTCATACGGTCGGGCTAAATTTATTTGTTAAACATTGTTCGACAAACAAATCTGGTTATGCGGTCGGGCTCTCCTACTATGTTTACTAATGTTTATTCAATACTTCCGATCCCTGATAGTACGGAACCCTCGGCGCGCGAGTCCTACTGGCATTTGGCCGTTTTTTTTTGAAGTTATACTTTTTTTGGCGCGATTGGGAAAAATGATGAGAGTGAATTTTTACGATGCGCGCGCACACCGACAGAAAAAAGCAACACCCTGAAGTTAGTTGCGAACCTTTAACACACTGAAGTTAGTTGCGGATCTTTGTGTGTCGTATCAGTACAAATAATCTGTGTGAATAAATAAAAAATATATTGGCGTTTATATCAATTCAAATATTTATGTATGTATGCCAAAGAAGTATAACTTCTTACGTGCGTACATGGGTACCCACTCTTTTTTTTTATTTTACTACTGCGCACAAGGATGTATGTTCAATAACCATCACCTGTTGAAATTTGTTCTAGTGTGGATTAAAGATTGTAATTAATTATTACGTGTCAATTTTACGTGTATTATTCCTAAGTACGTATGTATATTCAAACCAAATAATACTTTGAATTAATTGTCTGTTGACTGGCCTGTTGGTCTAGTGGTTAGTGACCCTGACTGCTAAGCCGGAGGTCGTGGGTTCGATTCCCACCCAGGACAAACCTTTGTGTGATGAGCATGATTGTTTGTTCTGTGTCTGGGTGTAATTTATCTATAATATTTATGTATTTACAAAAAAAAAAGTATATAAGTAGTATATCAGTTGATTAGTACCCATAACACAAGCAAATGCAATTGCTTAATTTGGGGCTAAATGGCGCTGTGTGCATGTGGTAGAATATTATTATTATTATTATTATTATTAAATTTCGTTCCAACTAAGCAGAGCTTGTAATTGGAGGATTTTGTTCTGATTACATAGTAACAAGACACTGACATGAGAATGTATGAGTAGATTTTTATTAGAGAGATATTTTATCTGTTCAGATAACAAAAAAACAACAGAATATATTTCAGAAAGTCTTTATTTAAGTAGGTATAATAAAATACTGAAAAACTGTGCAATTTAAATTAACCTTATAAATCTAGTTTAACTAATCCTAGGTAATGCAATAGGAGGAGGTAGCGCACAGTGAGTTTACTTGCTAAAAACTGAGCTCTGCGCCGCTTGGGGGGTAGGGAGGAGGTAGCAGTGCTGGCAGCACAGAAGGCTTTGTCTTTTAAGCTGTTAGTCAGATACTTGTACGCTTAGGAACCCACTTATATGGTTCCTACAATATAGGACCCGTGCGACTCGAGGCGCTGCTTCTTTTGAAAATCTAAAACAAACAAAAAAAAAAAAATTTAATACTGGAAAACCAATATCGATATTTGTGATTAAACTGTCTCATCTCTAATTATGTTAAAGTGTGACCAGTTTCTTAAAAATAAATACACTTATTTTTGTAAGAAATGAGCAATTATCTTTCGGAATAAAGTGCAATAATCTTGTATATTTGGATTTATAATCTCATTTTACTTGTTCATTTAATATTATTTTGTGCATTACTTGGTAAAAAAAACATTGGTTTTAATTAAAAATAAATAAATATGGGAACGGTGACACAATAATGTACATCCAAAATGAAACTTATTAGATATGTCAACAAGGCGAGATATAAAAAAGGAAAGGTTAGTTTTTATGTTAATTCAACTTAAAATATTACCCCAGATTGGAGTATTGATGATAAGCCTGGCAACACTTGTTGATTAGCATTTTATTTGGTTAAATTGCTAATTTAATGCCTAATTTAATAATATTAGAACAAAATAATACTTACAGGTGGAATGTAATATTATCCTTTTGTAGACTTGATGTCGCTGAACGCTTTTTACACCAAAATACACTCCAATTCGGCATTTCTATTGAGACGCTATTACGCATGCACTGATAGGTGACTTATGATGCGGAACGCGCGTCAACTAGTTTTATATAACGGGTATGACCGGTGGGCTGGTACCTTTGGCAGAGGGGTACGCCTGTCAGTGGCCTCTCCGGTTGGTATAATGCTCTAAGAGGTCAGTGGATAAACCTGTGGGATAAACAGTCAATGCTTAGTTGCCAGAGGAAATTTTTTCCAGTGTGGCAATATTTTAAAAAATTTTGTTGTCATTTTAAATTTTGAGAATGTCAGCTGACCAACTGTCATTACTGTCGGCAGTACTCAGCAGTCATCAAACAAAGTTCATGGAAAAATTTGTATCAAACATTTGAATTATTGCATTGAACAAAAAGCACATTTGCTAACTTATTTTATAGGATGGAGACTCCTGACTTACTGCCAGACTATAGCCCTGACTCTGAACCGAACACTGCTGGGTATGTTTTCCTGTTGCTATCAATCCTATTAAAAAGCTTTTTCGTACATACATAATATATTTAGACGCAAGTACCTAACTTACATTCATTTTTCCAGAGATTTATCGTCCCTTACAAAAAATGAGGATTTAGCTGAGCTTCAACAACAAGTAATGGCAAACTTGCAGAAGCCAAATGTGCCGAATGTAAATGTACCAGAGAAAATTATTATTTGTTTGGACGTTTGTTATGATAATCAGAACTCACTCTATTGTTTGAGTGATGGAACGACTTTCACACCCATGAACATGATGAAAAGGGTCCTAGATTTCTTTTTGCACTCAAAACACGCTATTAACAAACAAACAGAGTTTGCTATAGTTCTACTGAAAGACTCAGAGCCATGTTGGGTACAAAATTTTACAAACAGCTTGAAGGACTTGATAAACACTATAGACTATATAAATTCTGAGGAATGCAAATCAGAAACTTTTGACTTATCCAAATTGTTTAACTTGATTAAACAAAAAGTAGATGTGCCTGAATATATAGAGGGTGACTGCATACTACCTCCTCCTTATGTGGTGCGTATGATTTTGCTGTATGGGCGTTCTAACTGTATTCCAGTTGTCCCACAAGATGATACTTACTTCAACTTCTTGAAGAGACACCTGTACTTCTATATAGATATACTACTGGCACATGAAGAAGAGTGTGCTGAGCACAAGTGTGTAGAGATATATGATTCTTTACAGGACTTAGACAATGGTTACTCCTATGTGTATGAAGTGTTAAGAAATGCTACTAAGATTCATGATTGTATAGCTAAATTACTTGCACATCCTTTGCAGAGGCCATTACAGAAAAATACAGATTATGCTTTTGGTTCTAGATATTAAGCATTAATAAAAATGTTTTTTTATTTCTGAATGATACTACTATTTTAAAAAGCTTTGTATCAGTTAATCAAAGATGGGCTTTGTACACTTTGTTGGCCACAGGCCCTTCCTTTTTACACATCATCATGTTCTAAGAATACCTTATTATATTGTCCTATAGCACATATAGCTATCATTGATGCATATTATGTAAAATTTTAGTTTACATGCATCTTATTATGTTGATCTTTTCTATAAAAAGAACTAATCTTTGAAGGTATTTCAAATTGAAAAAAAAAAACAACATGTATCTCCTTTTGTGATATTTATTTCAGCTCTTAAAACAGGTTATGAATGGTATAAAAGAAAAGTAAACTAAGGCTATTTATTAAACAATAGTTTCACATACTTAGACATTTATTATGTACTTCTGTAGTTAATCATGTTTCTGGATCCCTGTTTATTTTATATAATTTATTATACATTTATTGCGTAAGCATAAAATGCCGCGTTAACTGGTCTTACTTCGTTACAATGAATTTTATTTAGAGATCGGATGCGTTTATTTATCTAGTTAGATTTTATTTTCACGAAAAATAAAAATATATATAATTTAAAAAGCTAATAGAAAATCATCAGTTAATTGATTAAATATTATTTTGCTATTTTTGTCACTGGAAGTTCTATGATAATTTATATGTATATACAATATGATTTTATATGAAAAAAAAAACAAAAGTTTTAAAAAAATAATATTAAACAATTCTTTTAGTAAAGTACCATAGTTCCATAGTAAGTAAGCGTCTGAATATCCGACATCAATTTAATACCAGCTACAATATTCCAATATGTAATTATTACTGAATCGAACTGTTAATTCTACATTTCAGCACAGCCAATATTCTAATTCCATACTTACCAATAGAGTTATTATAAATTTATAATACTTCAAGTTGACTTCTTTATAAAAATTTGAAGTGGATTATTTCAATGGAAATAAAAATAGTAAGTACATCAGAACTGTTCTGATGACGTTTGAGCAATACTACAGAGTCATAGCCCTTAGATGCTTTATAGACATCCCTATACTTTGTGACACACAATTCCTAGACACCTAATAACAAATAAAGGGTAAGACGCAACTACATGTTAAAAAGAAACTGAAATTATAGAGCGACTTTGATATATAACAAAATTATTGGATTAATCTAATATGTAAATGAGGTATTAGTGATTTGGTCTTTATTTTAGTTCTTGGGAGAGATCAGATTAGTAGTGGATTTCTGTGGAAACGTGATCAATCAATATTGCTAATGCAGTCAGCAGGCTTACTTAAGTAAAACAAATCAAATATTAGACACCTAGAGATTGTGTTGTCGATGTAATCCAATTATATGAATTTAAATTTCACGCATACAACACTTATAGCAAGACAATATCGCGAGGAAAAAAATATATCACGTGCAACTGTTACAAACACATAGCAAACTTTATTGTTTATAAAATAAAACAAAACTCGCCAAGCTATATATTCAAGTAAAACATATAAAAATAAAAGTAACATGTAAACAATTCATAAAAATATTGATTTATTTACAATAATTGGTATTACATCTAAAGCAAATTTATATATCACTAGAATTTCAAGTGAGCTATGCTTTCGTGAGAATTTTATATTGGGAACAATGTTTTTACAAACTTTAATATTATTTATTTGGGTACAATATAACGAGAAATTGAATTAGAAAATCAGTACTTTGTCACTGCTTGTTACATAAAATTGATAAATAATTTAAGATACCATTATGCATTAGTCCGACCGGTCGGTCACAGAGGTGACGTCGTGTCGACCGCAAATGTATTACTGCTAAGGGTATCGAAGCTCTAAATTAATATTTTATTACCATTCAAGCTGCAATACTTATCGACAATAGATTACATAATTCAGATTTTAATATCCTACTATCACTATCCGCCTAATGTCATTAGACTGTTAAAAAATTAAATAAAGCTTGTATTACATTAATACGTGATTCACCTCCGAGTACAAACGTTCGATCGACGAGAGATTTCATACGCATCAGTCGCACACATTCCATTCTAGAGCTACGATACAATCACATCTGAGATCCTAGGGGAGTGACGATACACTATCGATGCCTAAGATTTGACACTGGTTAATTTACGAACGAAATAAATAACTTCATGTATCAGTCTCAATATTTTCTATTTACAATATAGTATTAAATTCAGCCGTCGTCAACTAACAGTCGAACGAATATCGTCGGTCGACCGTCCCGCGCGAACCCGCACCGCGTCGGACGGGGCACTGACAACAGACGATCTCTCAGGGTACCTCGGTCGAGCCGATATTCGCGATACTATATGCGGGTACGGTGCAAGCGTACAAGAGCTGTACGGGCGCGGCGCGGGCGCACGTCACAGCACGCAGGCGGCGAACACCGCCATAGCGCGTCAGGGGGGCGCGGCGGGGGCGGGCGCGGGGGCGGCGGGCGCGGGGGCGGGCGGCGGCGCGCGCTCGGGCAGCGCGGGCGCGCGCGCCTCCGCGCCGCCGCCGCACGCGCGCGCGCGCATCGCCGCCGCGTACACGCGGTACCGCTTGATCTGGACACGACAACCGTACGCCTTAGGCCTCATTCAAACATTCGTATTCTCTGCCGCTATGGGCAGAGGTACAGAGATTTCGCTCAGGTGTTTAGTATGTGATTCCGCGGTTAATAACCACACGAAAAGTTCATAACTTCGTGAGCGAAACTCCGCGATAGTTTACCCACAAGAATGGCAAAATCCGCTTTGGTGTGAACAGTAGTATGAACGCATACCCATTACCCACTCCGATTTCTCTACTGCAGGCGGTAGCGAATACCGCCAAGGTTTGAATAGGCCTTTCTCTTCAACACATAGGATTCTATCGAATGAGTAGATCGTTCCGCGTTCGATACGACACAACAAACGCTGAAAACGATTGGACGCGGAACGCTTGAACGCGTTACCGCTCTCTGTTTGATCCCATAGTAGCACTAGCCCGTTGTGGACGACAACTACTCCAACTTAATTTTACTTTTATTCCTGAATTAGCTCATCCTAACCATGACATTAATTCGAATACTCAAAAATAAATATAAGCATACTGACCTCATACGCGAGATAATGTTCCTTATCCCTGGCATGTGGCGTATTGTCTCTCGCCTGTCGCAACGCTATCAATTCCTCCTCTAGCCGCTCCGATCTCTCTTCGTGGTCAGCCAGCTGGTCCCTCTGATCGACAACACAAAAGTAGCATTGTAGAAATTTTGAAACAATATTTTAAACAAAACAGAGATGCCTCCAAACTCGGTGATTTGTAACCACTGCTTACCACCTAACATCAAGTTAGTATGTTTGCAGTTTACGGACATTTAAGAGAGTTACCATAGAGAGCTTTGTATGCGTGCAAGGCAGCAGCGGGCGCTGAAACTTGCGCTGCGAGCCCACAGCACCTGCGAGCGCCGCCGCCGAGTACGCGCCGCACACGAAGTTGATTGTCTCCACCCACGAACACAGTTCCTTTGAGTCGCTGCGGACAAACACACGCAAATCGCGTATTATTCTTACAATATACAGATTTTAAAACGATCCTTAAGACAAGCTTGGAGCCCGGTCAGGCAACTGTCGATCCATAACTGTCACTTCAATTTAGGATAAAGTTATAGACAAACATGATGAATTCCTGACCATTAGTCTTGACATCACGAAAGCATTCGATAGCGATTGGCGCCGTTCACTTCGGTCCAAGCTTTCCGCATAATGGTCTGTCACCCCAGCTATGCTACAAGAGTGACGCCTTCCTGCGCGAGTGCCATATTAGAGTACTCTGTGATGACTTGGCTTCCAATTTTTTACAAATCAACGATGGGGTTCCACAGGGATCTGTCTTGTCGCCCACTTTGCATAAGGACATGTAATCCTTAGGCAATAAACTTTGCTAAGGAATGTTACCTATATTATATTGCCTGCGTTTTCTGCCAAAACATCTGCGTTCAATCGGCAGCTTTTTGGCTGTCGTTACCCAATTACACAAGTCTATAGCATATTTATTATGATACTAGCTGTTGCCCGCGACTTCGTTCGCGTGAATATTCAGATGGGTGCCTCTATGAGAATATTGCGTGCCTGATTTTATGGCAATCGTACATTGTATCAGTATTATCCGTCTCTATGGCGAATCCAGTTTAAACCCGCTACCGCTAAAACTGACAAACCACTTTCACACAAACTTGCGACTCTTATTTGCCCATTTAATAAGGGTGGTTTCTGAATATTAAAAAAAGAGTATTTTCTAGTAATTTGGTAATCCTACTATATAAACTATAGAAGTTTCATACAAACTTTGCCACCCCTTTATACCCCCTTAGGGGATGGATTTCGCAAAATTCCGTCTAAGTGAGCACCTATATTCTAATAGGAGTGACAATGCAAAGTTTGAGATTCCTAGCACTTGTTGTTTCTGAGATTTCGTGATAAGTGTGTGAGTGACCTTTTGGGCTTCGCTCGCGTGAATGTCGTTTTTTCCAATAGACATTTTTATATTGTTTAAATACTGTTTTTCATACTATTTTTTATCTCCCCTCACTTCCCCCTCACTTCCCTCTCACTTCCCTCTCACTTCCCCTCACTTCCCTGTTACTTCTCCGTCACTTTCCTCTCACTTCCCCTCACTTTCCCCTCACTTCTCCCTGGCTTTCCCCTTACTTCCCTCTGACTTCTCCCTGACTTTCCCTTCACTTCTCCCGCATTTTCTCTTCACTTCCCCCTCACTTCCCCATCACTTTCCTCTCACTTCCCCATCACTTCCCTCTCACTTTCCTCTCCCTTCCTCCTTCTCATCAGTTCCTCCTTTTCCTCCCTCCTTTCCCTCCCTCCCCCTCCCTGTAAATTTCGAGTCGCTAGCTTCAGAAGCTAAAGATCTTTGTATAGAATATTTCATCCCTAATTTCACCCCTCTAAATCCACCCCTGTTAAAATAAAATTATAAGGATATTTATTATTTAAATAGAAGTATTCCAAAATAAAATTTCAAAACTGTAAGTTAAAAAATGAAGAAGATTCATATAATCGATTTCATCCCTTTTCACACACTTAGGGATTAAATTTTAAAAAACCCTTTTTTAGTACAACCTCTAGACATTTAGACAAACACACCCTCCAAATTTCAAGTCGCTACGACCAGCAGTGTAGGCTGTGCGTTGTCTGTTAGTCAGTCAGTCAGTCAGGACAAAGCCTTATATAATAATATGTATATGGATGTATGGATTAGACGTATAGCCATCGGGGATCAAAGCATACAGGCTGCTAGGAATGTTAACACGTGATGAGCCACATAAAGCTGACCGTGCGAAAAACAGCTAATACTTAGATCCACGCCCACAACTTTTAGTTGTGTCTGACTCTGGGCTTTATTAATTGTCATCGCGAAACATAGGCTCACTGGAAACTGGACTCATTTAAAACTAAACGGAAGATTGTTTAGAATGAGCGGAATCCGAAAAATAAAAACGCTATCAGCTAATTCCGTAACCTGTTAAAGTCTCTGTTTCTATCAGATTTCGTAGTAAATTAACAAATGTTCGACGTGATTCTTTAAATTGGCATAACTTTTTTATTTATGAACCGATTGACATGAAACAAACACTAAATGTTAAGTGAAGCTTACCACAATGTATTAGTGAAAACCATATCTAAATTGGATAAGCCGTTTCTGAGATTAGCGTGAACAAACGCACAGACAAACAGACAAACAGACTAACAGACAAACAGACAAAAATTGTAACAATCATTGTTTTGGATTCTATTTGCGTTGATAAAGGCCCCAATAATTTTTTTTCTCATATATCTTCCATGTACAGACAGCGATCCGTTACATTTTTATTAAATGTATAGATGTTATATGGTCACCGTTACTAACAGCTCCAATACCTTATGTACAGTTATTAAGTACTCCCGACACGGAATTTGGCCTATAGATTGCATTGTCATTAATATACGTCTCAACAAGCACGTTTGAAAGGTGGGTTGGCGAATGCAGTAAGTACATTTTTACTACAAGTACGGCTGTAAGTACCCCTTAACAACACCTACACGCAGAGATGATTCCATATTTTCGAACCTTTTTTTATAGAATTAAGCTAGTTTAATTCTATAACGTATTACAATTTTTAAATTAATTAATTATTTTTTAAATACCGGGACATCATTTTATTATTACGCGGGATTATAAGGTACATCATACCACAAGTACCAAAAATAGCTCTAGCTATTCGGATCTCTGCTAATAACAGCAGTGTGTTTACCTTGTTTGGAATAAGTATTCGGCCTGATCAGCAGTCTGCAATCTGAATACATGCTGCTTTTTCGTATAGTCAGTCGCTTTTGTTGCTAACGCGTGATGTATCCTGTATTATGGATAAAAGAAAAGAAATTTTTAATTTTACTCTGTTAGTGTAAAGAGGGTGTAAATTTAATTGCAAATCTTAGCAGTTATTAATTAAATGTAGAATGTTTTGATTTGATGACAAACTGTTGCCTCTTATTAAATGTAACAGATACTTTTCCTTACCTAATAGCATTATGCAAATTATCAGACATTTGACTGCGTCTAAACCCGTGCTCATCCTTGTGAAGATATAGAACTAAATCTCGCAACGTGCAGTAAAACATTTTCCAACCTCGCCGGCCGAATGGTGCTGCAAAATAAGTTTAAAATTATTAATAACGACGTAAGAGTAGTAGTACGGATACTACTACTCCTACGTCGATCTTCTATGATTGTAGTACTTCGCCGGTCGATCTGACCCATTCATGCTGAAACCAGCGTGGCTTTACTACCGTAAAAGAAATAAGATACTGAACCAACATTTTTTCGCTTTTGTCTATTTAATAGAGATTTTTCTCGGCTGAAATTATAAAAAAACAGAAATGAATATGTACGTACTTTTCTTCCCATTAGGGTCGACACAACACTTGCGCATAACGTAGCCTTTCTTGTATTCAACCGCTCGGCTTTGGTCGGGCACGTCCAAGAAAGGGTTGCTGCCCACTGTGCCACGAACTTCAGCGACATTCTGTCCCACTACATCTGTGTCACTGCAACCATAATGTAACACTTTATTTATATGTAAAATTAGTTTTGAAGATTTCTATAAAATTCGATGCAAGGCATTATAAATGCAAAAAAAGTCGAAAGTTTAGCATTATTTTAAACATTCGACTTTTTCTGCATTTATATTACCTTAGTTGAAGATCCTGACGTCATTACGTTAAAACGTAACTAGATTCTTACGGCATCACATTGAGGCATTTTAACTAGATTCTGATGTCATTATATTGAGATATTTTAACTAAATTCTGATGTCAGTATATTGAGGGATTTTACCTAGATTCTGACGTCATCTTAATAGAAATTTGATAGACATAGCATGTACAATCGGACAAAAATGTGGTGTGTCACCATACGGTTGAGCTTTATTTGATCGTCATGAAACAACAAGTTCGATTTCTCATACATTCCATAAAAAAAAAGTTAACTTTAGCGACAATTAAATGTCACAGAAACTTTCGTCAAAACTGGTAGACAACATTTTTGGGCCACCGTATAAAGGTGTATACAAAGTAGTGTGTAGGTATACGTACAGCGCCCACTGCAGCGGCTGCGTGCGTATAGCGTGATATAAATTCTTGAGCGTATCTCTCGGGAAGTTGTCGCCGTCGTTTAGGTCGGCCAGGTTGTCCACGAACTCTGCGCACGACATGCGACGGAACGAGCCCGGAGCGCCCCCGCCCCCCGCCCCCGCGCCGTGTAAGTCCGTGTTCAGGAGCATGATCGCGCATGTTAGAGTGTGTACTGCGTCTGTGGATAAAACGAGGAGGATCATTCATCTAACCCCTCCCATAGGCTTGTTATGTCTAAAAGTAACTAGAGCTGGGTAGACGTGTGACCTCGCTGCCTGAAGGGTGCTCGGTGCGCTTCACCATAGGTCTTGCCTACCCCTTCGAGTATGCTGCAAACACTGTACCTTGCGAGTTGAAGGAGCCGGGGTTACACTCGAGGTACCGGCGCGAGAAGTGCACGAGCACGCGCTCGCGCTCCTGCGTCTCTCCGCTGAGCGCGAACCGCGACAGGAACGTGCGCAGCGCCGCGTCTAACGTGTCGTGCTTGAAGTCGAAGTGCTTCACGTACTCCTCGGCGACCGCGCGAGAGAACTCGTTGCTGAAAGGATAATATTTTGATAAATACAAAATATTATCATGCTTTCAATGTAAATTTATCGAGCCACATCTGACAGCACGAAAGCACACTTTCGTATGCTTTTATCTTTTTCTGTCAATGAGATTTGTCATTTACTTAAGCGAGAAAGAGTGTTGAAGCGCTCCTCAACACGGACAAAACGCGTTTGCGTGTCAAGAGGTGACGGAACGCCGTCGCACGTTCAACTGGGGGCCTAGTGCAAGTTTGTTTTACGTTAACGCGATCGACACGTTTATGACGTTCGGTGCTACGATTGGTCCGCTTCAAACGCGGTAAACGATTCGACCGCGTTAACGTAAAAACAACTCGCACTCGGCACCCAGAACGCTCCGCGTGCGACATCGTGCTGTTGCATCCATTGACGTGACGCTGGCGTATGCGGCCA
Organism: Parascotia fuliginaria; assembly: GCA_963082885.1. Lineage (NCBI taxonomy): Eukaryota > Metazoa > Arthropoda > Insecta > Lepidoptera > Erebidae > Parascotia > Parascotia fuliginaria. The sequence continues at coordinate 4,221,573 of OY720179.1, forward strand.
CGTGATCTAACCACTTACATAGCCAAAAAGATCAACCCAGTATCTAAATCTTATTTGTTGAATTTGTTTCTTTTTATTCATTATTATCACTGCTATCGTCGTCCTATTTAGTTTTAATCGTTAATCAGACCTATACTATGAGTAAACCAAATGTCAAAAGAACGCGACAGCGTGCTGCCGCGCGCGACCGCATTCTGCAGCACTCAAATACGACCGCGTGCGACAGCATGCGTCAAATGCGATTTCGTGCTACCAAATGTAGTTTCAATCGTGAATGAAGTTAAATATTTTAAATATACGTACTTTTTACTCAAATGCCGCGACACGTCAGATTTTTTGAAGCCGTCGAGTAGGTACAATCTTTTAGCGAGTCTTTCCGCTGAGGGGATATCCACGGCTTTAGGGCTATAATGGAATGAATGCAGGGAATCGCCGTCAGAACCCTCGTCTGAACCACCGTCTGAACCGCTACATAGTTCCTGTAATACGAGATACAATATTGTTGTTTAGACACAAACACTCAACACCATCATTTCAGCCGAATGCCACAAGGAATTAGATACTAATACATAAAAATATATAAAAAGCGTAAGTGTTTGTTTGAACGCGTTAATCTCCGAAACTATCAGATAGATTTCAATAATACTTTTTGCGTGTGATAGGCCAGTTCTTGAGGAAGGTTATAGGCTATGTAACATCACGCTACTAGCGACAGGAGACAGGAGCAGAGCAGTAACCAAAGACGCGGCTGAAACCGCGCTGCTGTAAGCTAGTCTATTGATAAAAATAACAATAGTCAGGCTATATTTACCTGATATCCTTGATTCTCAGGTGAATTATGGCCATTTTCCTTCCCGTTTTGCGTATAATTACTATTGTTATTATTATTTAAATTTTCCGTGGTAGCGTTAGCGTTTTGTTTATCGGGTCCTTTAACTTGTATCACTATTCTATAGTCGTTGTTGTCTCCGTTTAGCGTGACGTCACTCCCGTGTTCGTAGCTCGAGTTAGACTTGGCTCGTTTATGACAAGGTTCTGAGACTAGTATTGTTGAGTCTGAATCTGAAGGATCCGACAACTCCATACGCGGACATTCGCGTCCCGTTTCAAACATGTCGTCCTGATCTTGGTAGTCCGGACTAGATATATTCGATATAGCTTCCGATAAACTCATGTCACCTGCAATTATAAATTGTTATTGAATATTTGGCAATTAAAAACCGTGGATCGCCACCACTAAGGGCCACTAAGGCTGACGCTTTATCGTGCGCGTTGGGCATACGCTAAGCCCACAATCGTAATAACACTTATGTGTGTGATACAATTGCATACATTATGTTAACAGTGTGAACAGTAGAGTGTGAATATCAACTGGTGAAACGCGACACTAGCGGCCGCGACGTTTGCGCCTCTAATGTGAGGTCATCTTAACGAGTGATCCTTAGCTCGGCATCGAATCTAGGTTCCACAAAGACTTCTCGTGTCACCACCAAAGAAAAATGAACATTGAAACTTTCAAGGTTCCTACAATAATCGATGTGTTCGCTGTACGTGTGGTTTCGCACGTACCATTGAGCGGGCGGTGCTGCAGGTGCGCGGTCGGCGCGGGGCCCGCGGGGCGCGCGCCGCTCGAGCACGCGGAGGGCGGCGACGCGGGCGACGACGAGCGCACCGACATGCCTTCCGATATCGACGTCGAGTTGGACGTGCCGCCCGACGCCGACGTTGAACCGTTGCAGCGCTCGGACCCTGAGGCGATGGGTGCGTTGTACGTCCATACGATCCTGGTAACACGGTATATCTAAATTAGTTCAGCAAATTTGAACATGTTTTTTTTTTGCATGTAGACCTTTCCTAGAAGGGGTTTACTCCATAATAGATACTGCAATAACATTACAGCTTACAATAATAAGGGACAACAGCGGAATGCACGGCACAAAAAAGCTGTGCTGTGATTGGCTATTTCATTTTTAAGGTCAAGTATTCGAATGCACAAAACGCACGAATAATAATCTCAGTAGTGAGTTATTTTGCCAGCGAATGCTGGTATGAGCTGTACGTCCCTGTTGCCCTAAAAGCGGCCCTTGTTTAGAATTCTGTTATCTGTGGTTTGCTAACAACCATGTTTGGCCGACAAGTTGGTAACCACAGTCCGGTGATATTTAGTACGATGATAACCTTGCTGCTCATTTCCTAAACTTTATAAATGGTGCAAATTTAAAGGGCAGTTGATTCTAGATAAAGACGTCCCCTAGGAGATATGGGGGATTTTAAAAACACAATAGTTAGCGGAAAAAACTCACTCGAAACAACTATCTGAAAAGTATGATGTCAAACCAATCACTTCAATTCAAATTTAGACTATAACTAACACTAACATCGTAAAAAAAAGTGTACACTAATACAAAGCAGCGTGATACACAAATAATAAAACATTGACTCCACTATATGAATGATGTTGAAAACCACCTAAAACCTAAGATACGTCAACGAATATACCCTATGCTAATTACAATAAGATTGACATTTTCCAGTTAAAAACATACCTAAATATCTTAATACAGATTTTCAGGTTTAACAAAATAAGATCCATCTGTTTCAAGAGGTTATTGACAAATTTTATTTCTGCATCACTGCCATTAAGTCCGTAAATTATTTTACTTAATTACACACATAGCTACAAACATAGATTAACGCCCTTTATCACCGGAGGGATACGCAGAGGTGTTTAACCATCCACGTTTCGCTATTATACATAATTAATAAAGTAAATAGTCTGTGTATCACCTGTCGCGCTCCACATCAGACTCAGAGCGTGGTCCGGGTGTCGCCGAGTCGGGTCTTGCGTCAAGCAGAGTGTTGAGCGATGACGTCACGTCCTCCTCCATTTCCACAGCTACCGCGCTCAGAGACGACTCCTTCTGGAACTTACGCCGCGATACTCGACACTGTGACAACTTGCTTATGTACATTTATTGAATTACTATGTATATGTACGGTGACATGGTTTGAATAGGAATAAAGGGCGAATAGAAAATAATGAACAATTTATACTTAAGTTAATTTTGTGTCAAAACAAATCATATAGCTGTCGAAAAAACTAAAATTTACGACGACTATTTTGTTTCTATTTACCCGCCGATTTCTATTTACCGCGTTTTGCGGTACAATGAATTGTTATACTTTAAGAACATGATGTATAAAGGTGTACTACGTGTAGGTGTGAAAAGCTATTTTTGCACCTTTCTAGAGCCCTCTATGAGGCTCTCTCTCCCTTTAATAGCACGTTATGAGGCGCTTATAGGTCGTTAAGCTTACTGACCGGTAAACGATTAGAGTTAAGCAACAAAGAGTGCGGCTGGCCTATGGATGGATGACCGCATATTCGTAATTGATCTGAGCGTCTCCGTGCTTCGGCGGCCACGTTAAAAGACGGTTGCGGCTATTACCACGTTGATAACAGTCGTTAGGTCAAGTCAGATGCCTCTATTATAAATTATGGGCGACCTGTGTACACATCTTGACACCAGGTTGACCACTAACCACTCGATAAGAAGAAGAATACTACCCCATATGTAGTAAACATTTATTTATATAATGTACCTGTAGGTGATCTTCCGAGCGCGAGGTTCTTACGGCGTGGTGAGCGCGCGCTTGGCCGTCGTTCGCGCTCGCGCCGCCGCCCAACGGAGACGCTGGCTGAGATATGAACCTGACAACAAGCATTATGACTTTCTCTCTTTATAATATACCAGCTGCGTCTCACGGTTTCGCCCGCGCCTAAAATGTGTTTTGTCTCCCTTGGGAACTAGATTAATTTTCGAAAATCGGTCTGGTTCCCGAAGGGATAAAGATCTAAATACGCACAGGCGAAGACGTAGCTAGTTTTATTATATAGCCCAGGTGACGAACTAGTACGGGTCAACTGATGCTAAATGGTCTGTATACAGCCTTTGGTCATATGTTAAAAAGAATGGGAAAACAACATAATAAATAGATATTTAAGGCCACAAAAATAATTCCACTCGAACCGAGCATCCCGAGGTCTCTGAGAGGTGGACACCATTGCATCAAAATGAGTAGCAATATCATATCAACATCATTCTTATGGCCTTACCGCGGTTATGTCATTAAAACTCCTAAGACAATAAAAAGGAATAATATTGTTCACTGGTTTACATTAATGTCTAACAGTTACAATGCCGGTGAGTAATAAAATTTAAGGAAAAATATATAGGTATGCGAGGAAAACGACAAGTGTACTAATAGGCACACGTAACGGCCTTTTGTATATTTGCATATAACCATGAAGGTTTACCGATAACTTACGACATTTCAAAAATTTAAAGCCTTGATCGGATAGTAGTTTAGGCATATGCCTATTAAACACGAGGTTTGAAATGGACAAGTATCAATGGGACTTTTAAATTCATAGGTGACTTTTAGATACAGTAAGACCTTGAGCAAGCTATCAATGATCATTATCAGGTATTTATGCCTTTTCTTTGCTCTACCGTGGAGACAATTATGAGTTAGAGTAAAATGGTTGCAACAGTACTGTAGGTATAGGACTGAATAAAGAAGGGTTCGAATGCTTATAGGCCCAGCCTTATTTCATCGCACCTAGCATAAGATAACAAAACATATGTGTGAAAGGGACATACAATATACTAGCATAACTGACAAAGCACGAGTGTGAAAAGGACATACATTTTACTAGCATGGTCGCCAACTAAGCCGGTGTCGGGTGAGGAGTTGTGTCGTTGGGATAGTTCTACTCGGCCACACATGCGGGTTTCACTTGGAGATGCGGGTGTCGAATTGTACCTGAAACATGGGAGGTCATCGTCAAAAATACTATGTGATACTTGTAGATCTGGGTCCTAATACAGAACTCACGGGTTTGATACATCGATTAAGAAGTGATGGTACCAGATCTACTACTACACTAATGAAGACGTCCACTACTGGACATATGGTAGGCCTCCCCCAGTCTGCCAGTTTGATTGAGTTTCCCATCGAGAAAACCTGACTTACAAGCCGAAAGTCTAGCTTACTTTATATTCCAATAATAAATGAAATTAAGAAAACGTAGTTAAGTGTAAAAATTAGTATATTGGTAAGTAAGAGATCACTCGTCGAATCCAACTCGACTAAAATGCATTAAGAACCTACAACATACGAATACAACTCTCATGCTATACCTATCTACTCTTTGCTATGAATAATACAAGGATAGCTTTGCAAAAATTGTGTCATGTAAATACGTCTTTAAAGATGAATACACAACACTACGTCATGTAGTTTAACTCTGTATAATAAAACCAATTTACATTGGCTAGATTAGTCTCATAAAAGTATTAAACTAGAGCTTAGGAAACCTAAAAAATAGACTAGTTAAGATTGCTTTAAATTTGTTTATTTGGCATGCTATTATATTTACTACTTATAGGTGTATGAGTACATGCCAAATTACAACCAATTGCGTTTAATAAAATGAGGTCTGATTTCGTTGGCAGTTCTTTTCTCAAGTCTCCTATGTTATAAAAACTAGATAAATAAATTGTTTTGGTATGTGCTTTTTTTGTAATAAAATGATTGTCACAAAACAATTTATCTTTAAGTACCTTTGTGTGAATTCAAAATAAATGTTTTTCTTTCTTTCTTTCTTTCTTTTGCTTACGTTTTCCGTACAGGTACACAGAGGTAAAGCCTTGTAGATTTTACTTGTGGTAGGTACGAATAGCTAGATTTTATCTCTCTTTAGTTTCTAGTCTTTGTAACAACTTTCTATGTAGTCTGTCGGCACATAGTGGGCACAAGATTACATTTGTGACCACGACAAATCTTTCTTGCGAGAGTGATTTTACAAACATACAATTCATGGACACAACATCAGCCATTTCAGCCGATTGGATCTCCGTTTAGATCAATCGTTAGCCGCCCTCATCCATGGTGACACAAACTCAGTTAAAACAGCAATTTAATTTTTAAATTGCCTAACCTACGTCTTTCATTACTCAGCCTTCAAACTGAGATCTAAATAAATGAATGACCAGGAAATTAGCTGACGAAACAATTCGTATAGTACCTATATTGTGACCAATCCTTAACCAAACGTTCTAATCAACATATTTCAATGACCGCTGCTGGTCTCATTTATGGAGAGATAAAGAAACCCACCTATTTATATTATTCGTATTTATCATTAACATTGAAGTATGGGCCGGTTTAATCCATATAATAAATAGATGACGGAATATTATGGCTATTTATTTAAAATTTAATTGAAATCAGTGGCCAAAGGCATGGGCATGAATGTAGTTAGGACATCGGGCCTATACTTGGCGCCATCTTTTAATGCTACGATTTCAAGTACAATCTTTATTCTAAACATTGAGAGATGGTCATCTGATGGCTACGATGACATGCTTAATTAATATAGTTCTGGTCTGTTTCCAAAGGATTCCCTTAATAATGATTAGGTCCTTTCTATCTTATGGGCGGCTATCCTGAACCCAGTATTCTACAACTCGTTGTAGCTATTTAACTACCCTTTAACGTGTTCCTAAATTTCTACCTATCACTTATCAGTTAATGGATTCTACGAGCGATAATGCCGTGCCCATTGCAGATTAAGCATATCAGTAGTATTTAACCCTTAACTACAATATAAGCTTTTGTAACGTCACTGACCAGTAGTGTCCAACAAACACATCATAATAAACCAGATATAATTATGAAAGTCTGCGGAACACTGAGTTGTAAGGGGCAGAGGTTTAAATTTATTTTTATAATTAGCTGCACCCGGCGTGTTTTGCAATGGTTGTAATGTATTACCTTGCACCAAATAAATGTATCTTTATTTCTTTCAATGCAACGTAAAGTAAAAAAAAATTGTACTTCGATTTTTAGAGACAGAATCCCTCACAGACGTCTCCAGAACACCGTACCAATGTTTTGTCACAATCCAATTAATTGTTTCGGAATGCATAGAGGACAAACATACAAACATTGATTTTTATATAGGTATAAGAAGATAGAATAGAATATTCTTTATTCCACACCAGTCACCACATATAACAAAACAAATAACAGATAGTGTATTATCTTACCTATGATAGTGTGTACGATGTGTAGGCGCGTGATGGTTATGGTGGGGGTGTTCGACTCGTGATAGGTTGAGCATAAGGTCGCCGGTCATCATGTAGGCCTCGAACTTGGGCGTCGCCCGCCCTCTTCTCTTGTCGTCTTCAACTAAGGCCTCACAGCTGTCACCTGACTGCACTGCCGATCCGTTACTCGACGAGTTGCTAGACGAGTTACTGTTGCTGTTCGAGTTGCTCGACGGAGGTGATCTGGTTTCAATTATTCATTTAGTTTATAAGTTTTGGCGCATATAAGAATATAATGCTAAGCAGATGTAAGCCCACAAACCCACATCCATTTAAGCCGCCATTTGTGTAATGCACCAGTTATACCAACATTAAGCTAACAACCCCATATTGATACAAAGGGTTACACACATTTGGTAGGAATGCCACGCTTCTGCACAAACGTTTGCAAAAATCTGTTTTGCGTAAGAAAACACATTTATTCCGCAAAAGTTGAGGCACATTTTACCTTAGCTCCTGCGTGCACTTGGTCCATAGTTACTTAACTGCGTAGGTAAGTAAATTTATCAACATATTATAATAATACAATGCGGGTCTATACGCTTATTAAATAATATTTTCATTATTCTATTTGGTTAAATTTATCTTTGTTATCTGAGCTACAAGGTATACGTTGTTATTATTATATCTATAGAAAATACACAAGTTTACTTTGAGTCTCATTGAGTAAGCATTTACTGGTTCAGTTTATATAGAAAGTTATGTAGTAGTTATATATAACTTATATATAATTAAAATACTACGACGAAAATTTAGGTTAGTAAGTAACTGAAAATATTCATCACACGGAAATTTGAAAATCAGACGTTCGACTTAATTTTGAGTTACCCCCGCGTCTACTATTTACCTTGGTGCATTAAAAAACGGAGTTGCTGCCATCAGAAACTGACAGATTCCTACTAACATATAGCAAATTACGTTTACTTGTCTTGGTTGATCAGCAAAAATTTTCTAATTTGCTCATGAAAAGTCAGGTTAAGTTACTAATAGATAAGATCTCATCGATTTATACTTGTCTAATCTACAACCTTAATAGGTGTCAATAAACTTAAATGATAATCGCCCTTGTTGCTTGTGTTATTTGCAATTCATAAGATAATAATAAAAGTCTAATAGCGCATATCGTGACTCACACACACATGCGCACATGGCGCATCTTGATAACATTGGTCAAAACAATGTCCACTTTCTTACATCGAAAAACAAAAGAACAAAAAAAAGGAATATAGGTATAGGAAGCCTTCTGACTAGACAGTTTCTGATTATGATATGGTTGGGACAGTCCTTAATAGGCCAAAGTACTTCAGCACTTATACTAAGCTACTCTCATTCATAGGTTGCCTCCTAACTTTACAAAGTTGATGATCTATGATTTTTTTCATTTTATGTTTCGCATATTTAAAATCTATTAACGTCTGCATAAAATTACAAGAGCACTATTTTAAAAAAATGAAAAGCTTTATTAAATTAATTGTAAACATGATGTTATCTACTATGCACTAGGAAGTATGTTAGCGATTTTGTAAACAGACACATTATCAGCAAGTGTCCTTAGTTTAGATATAAACAAATTGAGTCAGGAAATAATAACACTACAGCGCTTGTTGCATTGAAAATATACCAATAACAAAGGTTGTGATGGACTAAAATTATACACACGATACTTTACTAATACGTTCCAAGTTTATCTAAGATTTTAATGTTAAATCCCGAAGGCAAACATTCGTGAAGAAACTCTAACAAGAGGTATCAGCTCAAAATATTCTAAGGGTTCAAATGCTCTGATCTATGTTAGCCCAATCCATCAATAGAAAATAAGATATAAAAGCAGGTCGGTGGTTTATTAGGTCCAGTAAGAAAGAGAGGTCTATAAAGGCAATAAACGTGAAGACAAAGTCCTTGCTAAAAATATTGTGTTCTTTTAGTAAAACGAACGAACATAATGTAACTGTCTACGAGGGTAAACTTCATAAAGTTGAGCATTTTTCAAATTTGTAAAGATAGTCGTATGTTGTGTATATAAATAAATAAATAAATAAATAAAATAAATAAAAAGGTGAAGGAATATTTATAATTACAAGCGTACGTATTATTTTTGATTTCTTGAATAGAACACAAATACAGGCAGGTTGTAATCACTATTACTTTCGAGCTATTTAAGTAAGTGCATTTTGTATGATTTCCTTTTTAATTAACTAGAGACAGTTTCAAATAAACCACTTTTCTGCATATTTCTCAATACAGTAATGACATAGGCGGTATAGTAGTAATGACTATTTACGAACATAGCTTATTTTCTTCGACGTGAACTGCATTAAGATATCATTTTATATTATTTCTGTTGAACTAGTAAAGTTCTGTAATCTGTGGTACTACGTCCGTTGCCAAAAAATGAAATTATTGGTTTGCGTGCCGTTATCGCAAATTCACGAGATATCGTGTATGAATTAAATAATAAATTGAGAAAGTACCATTCTACATATTCTAATGTTCAATTCGTTTTAGAAAGTCAATAATTCGCTGTCATCAATTAGCCATCTATAGCAGTTGTAAGAATATCTTAATCGCAATATATATTTTTCAAAGATTCTTGCGCTAAGTAACCAACACTGTCAAAAAAAAGAAGATTCCTGAGTTTGTTGCCAGTTTTCTGATGGGTCTACTAAACTAACTAAACTCTTGTTCAAAAGATCTACATGTTACATGATTAACTAACTTTCATGGCAATTAACGAATACAAGGTAAGTATCCAAGACTCGAAACAAATATTTGTAAGGTATCGATACTTCGACTCTTCGACTGCGACTTCGTAAGGTGTCGATAAAGGTCAAGCGATCACCTTAACCAATAGACCACACGTGCAGTCACTACTAAGTAAAATAGGACAAGTATGTCGGACACAGTGCTCTTTTAAGGCTTCGGCTATTTAGAGTGTACAAAAATTATTTAATTACCTATTCGTATACCGATACCTTATTATAACGGGTGGCGCAAAAGTAAAGACCCTATTTGGTTCAGCTATAACATTTTTTCTAAATTAGAAAACTAGATTTAGATTTTTTTAAATGTATATTTGTGCCATTAAATTTCGTACCATTAGGATTTAAAGATGATGTCTTTTAAATGGTGACCTCCAGAGTTGATACACATTTGAGCCCTATTTATGAGATTTTCCTTCAAAATTGGTTATGAGTGACGAAGCGCATTTCCATCTCTCAGGGCATGTCAATAAGCAGAATACTCGGTTCTGGGGCACTGATAATCCGCGCATTATTCAAGAAACACCTCTACACCCACTAAAAGTTACTGTATGGTGTGGCATCTGTGTTGACAGAGTGATCGGACCCTATTTTTTCGAAGACGCTGGAGGCAATGCGATTACTGTCACTGGAGAACGCTACAGAACCATGTTACGTGAGTTTTTGATACCCAGTTTGGACGAATTGGGGCTGGAGCACATCTGGTTTCAACAAGACGGCGCTACGGCACACACAGCGCGCGACACTATGGACTTAGTGAGGGACGCTTTTCCAGGCCGAGTTATCTCTCGTTTTGGCGATTTGCCTTGGCCTGCAAGATCACCCGATCTGACCAGTCCAGACTTCTTTCTTTGGGGTTTTTTGAAATCTCGGGTGTATGTGAACAAGCCACAGACTCTCGCAGCTCTAAAAGAAAACATTCGTCAAGAAATAACGAACATATCGCAGGAAGTGTTACGGCAAGTTATGCAAAATGTCATAAATAGGGCTCAAATGTGTATCAACTCTGGAGGTCACCATTTAAAAGACATCATCTTTAAATCCTAATGGTACGAAATTTAATGGCACAAATATACATTTAAAAAAATCTAAATCTAGTTTTCTAATTTAGAAAAAATGTTATAGCTGAACCAAATAGGGTCTTTACTTTTGCGCCACCCGTTATTATGTAAGCACAATTCTAAACTGTTTTTTAAGTTTAATGGCTTTTATATATCTATTAAAGTATCAAAACACTGCCTGATAGTAAATGTGGCATTGTAGCTTTCACTATGGATGTTTTTAAAGTGCGCTTAAGATGCCTTCAAAATAAGAAGGATACACATGGTAGAGTTCTAGGTCTAATTTACGTCAAACAACAGCTTGGCTACAAGCTGTTTGATTAGAGCTGCTGTGAAAGAGTGACACGTAATATTCGTATCACCGAAGACATGTATTTGATTTATATCGTTCTTTCACTGAAGATACAATGCCCTATGTATAATGTATAGTATGTTCAGTACGACATACACGACACAAACGCTGTCATTGACTCCAACCACAACACACTATCCTAAAATACTCGCGTATAAAAGTGACGTGTCAGCGTAGGGTGGTGATTACCCCTCGGTCTACACACATATGGTACGAATAATCACTTATCGCCGTCGGAAATCAGCTGTCGTACTATAGAGGGGTTGGCTTTCGATTACTTACCGACTAACCAAAGTTTAGGATACAACTTGGCACGAAAATAAATATTTTGAACTTTGTATGTTTAGGATTTACTGAACAGTGTTAGTAATGATGACTTAATGGTATATGTGAAAGCATTGAAAATAAGAAGCGTATAAGTATATATATTTATCTATGTACAGTCAGCAATATATTTATATGTGCAACAAAACACGCTAATAACGCGGTTTTTCTCTTTTTGAGACTCCGAATTTATTTCTGGCATGGCTGGTAAGACAGTTGGCTATATAATGTACTATCGTTCCTTAAAATAGCGAAAATACGATACTTGCAGTTTGCTCTTAGTTTATTCGGCTGCAATAAAGTACCGTTTAAAGTACAAGAAATCTCTAATCGTTAGCAGGAAAAGAACATTAGATTTGTAATTATTTTTGTAGTGATTGCCGGGTTCTGTAGGGTCATACTGCTGCAATTAAGGCCTTAATCTCTTAAGAAAACTCTTGTATATCTAGCTCTTTTTGCATTCTATTAATTGTGTGCAGTTGGCATAACATAAACCTATTCATTTAGGTATTCCCACTGCTCAAAATACTAGAATTAAGTAACATAAAGGTAACACAATAGCCAATTACGGGCTAACCATTACCATAAAATGTGCAGAAAATTATTTTGTCGACTGTACATAGGTTTTGAAGCAGAACAAGCTTTCACGAGCATCTATAGGCGTATCTGTACAAAAATCGCGACATAAAACATACTCACTTGTCGTGATTGGTGCGTACGCCGCTAGAGCGACGTTCCGCCGCCGCGGCCAGGTATCGCCTTACGCTCGCTTTGATCTGTGGGTCTGCCATACAACCTACTATCAGTCAATCGGCTGGTTTCTAATGCACACACAACACACACCATATAAATGCAAGCTAATAAATAAAGGTAATAAGCGAAGCCACAATATCATATAGGAGCTGTAGTGGGTTTTATTATTAAAGGGAACAAAGCCACTGTGAACGTGAGTTATCCCGGCCCAGATCCCGAGAGCCACCTATAAAATTACTCCGCGAATTGCAACTCTTATTTGTAGCCGCTTATTTCCCAAATTCGGCCAAACCACTCGAGAATAAACGAATTTTATTTTTCGCAGCTGGCACGATACAATCCCGAATGTCATAGTTCACGAAGCACTAACTACCAATACACTGAGATAAATCCTGGTAACTCACCCTTTCTCAGTCTTAGAGTGACGGGGTCCGATGATAGTCGCAAGCATTTTAAAACTGGAACAATCAATTCAAATCTCTAAGGCAATCATTTCATGGTACTTCTTTAATCGGAAATGAATCATTGCAGAACAGAATAAACAATTAGTCGTGGGCTTTATTCTGTTCGCGGTGGCATATGGGTCAAGCTGTACTTTTCAATCTAACATACCGATTAGAACATAGGAGGATAGATTTGTACCGCTTCTAAATTTCAACGTCCACTATATTAAATACGAGTAGTTAGCACGATAGCGAATGAATTGAGATATGTGTATTGCAGTTATGAATTCTACCGATTGGTAATGATTAGAGGCTATAGATTACTCAGAAGTAAGAAAAAAAAGCTTTCTTATATTAGTCTGGATGTGGATGTAGACGTGTACAAAACGTGTGAATGTGAATTGCGAGGTTGCGTGTCGGCACGAACCGGCCATAACGCGATCATTGATTTACTCTTAATAAGTTCAAAGATAGCGGTCAAATTGGACATTTTAAGCACACGAGTTCGTTATTAAAACATAGTAATAGTATAGTATTGGTGTAGGTACTCGTATCATGCAACGTACGGCGCGCGGCGTGTCTGATCCTACTGTGTAACTCGCCCTTACTTAAGTTACAATAACAACATACTTAAACTTTGAGTCACAGTGGCTGTTGCAGATTATTTACATATGAGATGAAGTAAAATTTTCAATTACACTTTGCCAGTTATCGTTATGTCAAGAATGTTTCGTAGATAAGTGGCATGTGCGTGATAAATGGCAAATTCCTTACCTTCTCGGGTAGTGAACCGGTTTACATCAGTCCCATTAACCTTGAGCAAAACGTCTCCCGCTTCGACCTGTAATACAACACGCGTATTCACTTACTTATTTCAAATCTTCAAACATTAACAGTACTGCTAATCCATTAACTGAACATTGCTATGAATAGACAAAGGTATAAGCTTCACTCTTACATAAATCCAGCGTGGGGATGTTAACCATAATTAGTTTAGTTACAACAATACTAGCTATCTCTATCATTAGATATTTTGTGTATTATAAATGACAATTTAGTTAATGAGTTTCAAATGTATCAATGCTATTCCTATTATGATTATTATAATAGGAACCTCTACTATCCACCGGTTTATGCTTACGGCATTTTAATTAAAAAATTGTAGAGCCATTAAATACAGATCCTAAATAATTCGTTTTGATGACGTTAACTAACGGATCGTGTACAATTTCATTAAGCACACAGTTTTCGTTATAAATAGTAGTGTATCGTAGAATAAAACTTTATTGTCGATTAACAGTCGGTATCACATCCTTGCGGCGATGTCAATGATTCACTGAGATGCACATTTATCATGACCGGTTTATTAAAAACACTTGGGTACTGGGATACTTAAACACTCACGTATAATGAGTTATCGTTATGGTCGGTTTATTTTAAATGATGTGTTCGTTTCCCCGAGCACAAATACGTTAACTTTATCAGAATGGGTGAGTGGGATCCGAACGACCGTCCCGCCCGACGCTCTACTGACAACTTGTTATCACACGAGGGTCTGCTAATGGATCAACTACTATAGCGCGTAACGGAAACTCCAATTAAGGACCAGCTGATTTAATGTTACGAGAATAATGTTTTGTTCATAATAAATAATATTATAGATTTAAAATACATTATATTAATATACTAATAGATTGAAAATCTAGCAAGCTATTTCTTTCAGATTCAATTTGAATGTAAGTTTCTATTCATCTATACATATAATAAAATTGGAGTGTCTATTTTTTACTACATGACGTATGTGAATATATATACGGTACATACACCAAAATAACATTTTTACAATTTTTGTCTGTCTGTCTGTTTGATCCGGCTAATCTCTGAAATGGCTGGACCGATTTTGACGAGACTTTTATTGGCAGGTAGCTGATATAATAAGGAGTAACTTAGGCTACGTTTATTTTAGAAAAATTATTTTATTTTAGAAAAATAATGTTGATCGACTGTTAGGCGGAACGAAGTTCGCCGGGTCAGCTAGTAATATATAGATTTACATAAATGTTAGTAGTACAGTCATTCAAGGTAAAAAGGGGCGTTAACTTCGGATTAAAGATAGTTGTATGTTAAGTTGTATAAATCAATGTTTTGTCATGATCTTGTGTGATATTGAATTTAATGATAGATAATAACAATAAATATTGTTACAAAAAGGTATCAACTCGAGACACAAGTAGGTATTACTCATCAGCAGCACAAAACAGCGTATTTGTCTGACTGCTATTGTAATTTAAAAGCGGATAAGAATAATGTTTTAAATGATATCTTAGAAACACCCTGTGAATCTAACTTAGAAAATTATTTGGCGCATTCAACTGTGAGCTGAAATCCAAAGTTGTTAGACTTCAATAACATTACATTTTCAGTCTAGACTAAACCGTATATAACTACGAGTATACGGTATAAACCATCTCTGAAACATGAACTAATAGTTGTTTTGATGAGATTATAGGCTAAAGAAAGCGTTATTTTTTACAGATACTATACATTATTTTTATTTAATTTGTCTTGTACAAAAGTTTTATGCGATATATCTAATTTTAATGTTGTTAGTTATCGCGTTGTTGACAATTTCTACATCCTAATGATAGAGACATCTGAGTCGTCTTTATCTAATGGTGTTAACTGTCATTGTTGCATCAGTGGTATCAGTTCTACCTTGACAGTTTTATTTTTAAAAAAACCTTTTATTTTCATATTTTAAGCCCTGTATCGTAATTTACAAACCTTCTATTCCATGCACACACCTAGACTGAGAAAATATAATTAAGTATGTAACACACAAAATATTATCCCGTATGGGAATTCATTTCTTGCGCAGTCGTACGTGCTTCTACAGTGGCATTAAGGTAGTCGGTACACCTTGTACTATACCGTGTTATATTATAAGGAGTTTTATGTTATAAATAAGGAGC
This sequence comes from Parascotia fuliginaria, assembly GCA_963082885.1. Taxonomy (NCBI): domain Eukaryota; kingdom Metazoa; phylum Arthropoda; class Insecta; order Lepidoptera; family Erebidae; genus Parascotia; species Parascotia fuliginaria. The sequence continues at coordinate 4,237,412 of OY720179.1, forward strand.
AAGATTCTACCTTCACTATTAAGATAAAAGTGATATGTTTACCACATTATCTGACAGTGGAAGATACACCAGGTGTTAAATAAACAACAAAAAACGAACTCGTCTAGTAACACCGCAATGTCAATTTATCGTTGAAGCATATCGTGTTGTTTGTAATTGTATTAAGTTCTTTATGTTACAAAGGTCAGAGGCAGTAACGATGGTAATGGCTGACGGAGCAGACGGGTGCTGATAGACGCAGCATCAGAAAATGACTGAAAATAATATGTTAACCATATAAATTAATAGCCTGTGAATATGTTACCCGCTGCATTTATTGATTTCTAAAGGTAAAAGAATTTTCAAATTGTTAACGTAGATTTTTAGTTAAATCATTGCAAACAAACAAACAAACATACAAAAACTTTTCTTTATCTTTTCTCTTTATAATATATTAGTATAGATGTTCAGCAGTGAACTATGTACCTAACCTACAATAGGCAAATTGAGTGACTGATTAATGTTGGTAACTACTACTTAGTAAGAGTGTTTCTATGAATGCAAATCAATTTGTGAATAGGCTCCTCCTCTATGACATCATACCTAATTTAGTAGGCAAATCGTAGGTATAATAAATTTATTCTCCTTTTTATACTATAAAGTTAATAAAGAAGCGTACTTCCTAAATATTAACCGGTTGCTCTATTGAATGGACATTTGCTATACCAGGCATCATTCATGTTAGCCGACCTTAAGACATTGTTGTTCTAAGTTTCACATGTATGCCAACGTTAATAATGAACGCAGTATAGTGCCTATTCGTGTTTGATTATAACACTGTGTGCTAAATTGGCTAAAAGCTAGCAAGTATTTACCTGCAGAGATCAAGAAGCCAATGTTTCACATGTTACCACTGCTATAGTAGGAATACAGGATAAGCATACATTTTATTACAGTTGTCTAGCCGTCTGCCCGACACTAAGCCAACGACAACACATGCACACCCACATGCTTCAAAAGTTTCCTTTCTTCCTGACCCTGTTTTACAGTTCAGTATCGACATGGTAAAAGCATATGATGGGACTTAATCCGTTAGTTCACAGCTGGTTACATAACTACTAGCATTATTGACGCGAAGTTTTAAATAGTAAAAAAAAAGAAATACTGCCACCACAAATGGGTCAACATGGACGGACCGAATTTCTAAATGCGAGTGGATCTGGATCTAGATCAAGTAGGGTGTCATGTGAAAGGGTTTCAATTAAAGGTTCTGAAACCGTTTTTCTCCCTAAACGCATAGAATTTTATTTCATAATTATAATTCTATGTTCTTGACTAATATCGAATAGAATAAGCGATTTTACATAAATGATTGCGATCCTGGCCTTCACGACTCTATTCGATAGTTAGACTAGTAATTAGATTTAGGCTTATGACGTAAACATAACGTAAGTCTTAAGAGTAGGTAATTTATAACCTACTCATTACGCTATCGCCATATTCATGCGTCCTATATTTGTCAAAGCAATTTATGGACAACACACGCCCAGTTATTTTTACCTTTACGATATTATAATAAACAACAGTGCCGTAAATAGCCTTTTTTGCGCCCTGTGCGAGCTTCTATAATTGCGCCCTTGTTTTTTTAGATGTTATAGGTACCCTAGAGCAATGCTATGTATAGGCCTACTTTATTTCATTCAGGGTTATAAAATAAAGCACAAGGAACTTGGTGTTGGTGGACCAATTATCTAATATTTTGGAAGAAAAGTCTTTTTTTTTAAAGAACTGATGTGGGCAAACAAGCAGACGAGCTATCTGATGTTAAGTGGACCCTTCGCCTATTATACCACCCACTGTGTCTCACTCACTAAAACTCAATCGCAAGTTCACTAGTGCAAATGCGTTGCCCACCCTGATGCTTAAGATTTAATTTTTGGGTCACTATGGTTTTCATACTTCTATAATAATTAAAAAAATCTTTATAGCGCCCGCCCGTACCCGCCCGCCGCTTAGTCTCCGACCGACCGTGTAGCCGGCCGGCGGCTTAACTCCGATAAACACTAAACACAAATACGCTCGTGCGCTGCCAAAAAAATGAGCGCGATGTTTTGTCTAATTTAATAGACGTTTTTGATGATACTGGCATGTAGGTACGTATGTGTTGGAATTGAGCACTAGGGGCGCAGCGGGAACTTATCAGGAGCAAATCGAAAAAATAATAGTCCTGCCTGGTCTGGCCATTCTTGCGCCCCCCAGAGTCTACGCCCTGTGCCTGGGCACCGGTGGCACCGCCCTATTTACGGCACTGATAAACAAGCTTAAAAGGTTCTATCTGTAACAAGATTGATCGACAAATTAGAAATATCTAGATTAGGTCTAGTTAATTGAGAATTAATTTGTTTTGCGATTGCAGATGAGATTAGATAGCCTCTAGTGCTTAAAATATAGCTTGGTGCCCGCGACATTTTGACGTTTTTAAGGACAGCTATAATAAATTCGCCGTTAAAAAAGTTCGAGTTTAAAATTAATATTAAGACCTATTTTTATTGTTAAGATATTTTTTTTTACAAAATCATGTTAAAATAGTTATATCTAATATTAAATTGCAGAATAACTACGCTGTTATAATTTTTTTTTTATTATTCCGAAATTAAAAATATACGGTTGCTAACCATATAAACGCTTTTTGAAGACTGGTTAGAGATGCGTAATCGACTGACATAGACAATATCGATGAAATAAATGCATGCTAATTATAGTTTGAATGTTTTACTAAATAAATTATGAATTTATTTAGTAGAAATGCTAATGCGTTCAAAATATTTCTGTATTATTTTTTATTAATTTACAAGACTGATCCAGTGCTGAATCTGATTTTGACTGTGATGATAATAAAATTTGTGTTGTACACCTTTAAGGCAATAATAGTCTAAATTAAGTACTGATTCTTCTTGTTTAATTTCATCTTTTATATTATAAGCCATTCATATAATATTTAGTTACACATTTTCAATATCAAAATTTAGCGATAAATACGGTAGATTGTCCTCATCACTAGCACATGTCGCTGTCAACTCACTGACAGACGTCGCAGGCACCAGGCTATATTAAGCACTTCTAGACCCAAAGTAAGCATATTTATTATATGCTTGTGTTATGGGTTCTTTTTCTTTTTTCAAAAATGTTATTAAATAATTAGTTGTTTTGTAATAATTACTTTGTATGGTTCTTTGGTTGCGTTGATGTGTTAAAATTGTTAACTCATACAAAAAATTGTAATTATCTGGCGATTGAAAAGAGTGGCGTGAGTTTCTTGCCAGTTCTTCTCACAGCTCTACCTCGCCAGCGAACTGGCTGTAGGTTAATTAATTAGCTGACTTCATGTAATTTGACTTTTCATAAGTATCATTCTGTGATCAAAATGAAATAAATACTTTGACTTTGATTTTGGCTTTCTAGAATGCGGATATACATACTTAAATACTTTTTTTTTTTGTAAATACATACATATTATACATAGAAACACCCAGACCAATGCAAATAGACATGTCTTTAGTTTAATTATATTGATTTAGTTATATATATTAGAATGTTAACAGATTTAAGGTATAGCATTTTCGGTCAAATAGCAAAAAGGGTCCAAATTACAGGTACACTGCTCTAACGAGAACCTAACAAATAGACCTGATACTTACAAAGTCAGACGTTACAAACTAGACGGTGTTTACGACGACTATCGTGTTATCGTGTACGTACCGTCATCGTCATTTTGTCTTAATTCGTCGTAACTGCATAATCCTGGGTTAATAAAAATACGTCTTGCTATTTGTGTGGCCGTTTGTCTAGCAGTCATTTAGATTTAAATATATTATTAGCATTGTTTTTTTTTTCATATTTGTTTGACTAACACATTGTTCACTTTGACTGACGGTAAGCAGTAACATTGGATCCCAGGTAATCGTCATTCTAATTGTTATTGTGGAATTAGAGCTAATTGTTAACTACTTGGTTGGGTAAGCGAGTACGCCTAAGTGATAGTAGTTTCTCCTGTCAAAAAAACTAAGCAGCCAAAGCTTGGTTACAAGATCTGTGGTGTTGAGAGCACTTGTCCCCTTCACGTCAGTTCGTGGATACGCAACTGTTTTTAACAACATATCGACACATCCGGGGAGAATATAACAAACCTTTTACATATGAATTCGGACTAATCGATGAATAGCATCTTACATAGCTGCCATAGCGGTAGCTATCATGTCGCTGGTTTAACTATGAACTGCTTATCATCAGGCAAAATGAACTTATTTAGGTAGGTAATCATTAATATATAATATTAATAATATTAATAATATAATATTTCAACAACTACACACAAAGCCATCTAGACCCAAAGTAAGCATATTATATGCTTGTATTATGGGTTCTAGGATACGGATATACATACTTAAATACATCTTTTTTTTTTGTAAATACATACATATTATAGATAAATTACATCCAGACACAGAACAAACAATCATGCTCATCACACAAAGGTTTGTCCTGGGTGGGAATCGAACCCACGACCGCCGGCAGTACAGTAGTAGTAGCAGTCAGGGTCTCTAACCACTAGACCAACAGGCCAGTCAATATAAAAAAAAACAAATGGTTACTGTCGTGTATAAATTAGCAGACGAGCCAGTGATCTATCTGCTGGTAACCGCCGCCTGCACATACAAAGTCAATAACAACATATCCTACCAAAGCTCCATTTTGAACGATTCTGAGTTGCTCTCCTCCGTCGGTAATGGAAAAGAGCAGCATTGTGTACCTGAATGTTACTGGTATCTAAAAAAAAGATGTATTAGCAACGCAAAACCGAAATCTCCTGATGCCAATACAGCTTTCCATAACCAACCTATAATATATAAAATTGTATACGGCAACAGTGTCTTCTGAGTTTGTAGCATAAGGTCTATCATTCATTGAATGTACGTCAGCATTATATTGAACAGAATGATGTCAACATGTTGCCAATTAACATAATGACAGCAATGTGTTATGTTGTCAATTCTTAATACAGCCAATATAGCTTACATTAATATATAGAGTACAACTAATGGCCTGTACAGGAATATAAAATAAATCGAATATGCCTCGTGATCTGTACAGGTCAGATTGATCCTAGAAAATAATAAATTTTAAAAGAGCACAAAAGATAACAATGATCGAAATGATTTAGCTTATTTAAGAAGTGAAACAGCCGCAACCATAAGATAAATAGGTACAACAAGATCGCCACCAACATAACACCGGAAATAAATAAAGAAGACAAATCGGTAGCAACTTTGCCTCGTAAAGCTGAAAACACAATTCTGAGACTGTACAGAAATGATAACTGAAAAAAAATATTAGTTAGACAGACTCATTTCTAGTAAGAATCTTGCTTGGCTAAGAGAGCCGCGCAATTAGGAAAGTGCCTGCACCCTACAAAGATCACAGTCATAACAACACATGTGAATAGTGTTTTGATGTTGCTTGTAAGTAGCAGTTCCAGTGCTTTAAAGGAACGCAGTGAAATGGCAAGGAAAAAGATTGTTTTATATTGTCCATTTTTGCTACGATTAAAAAATATGTGGCATTTGTGCTTGCTTATCTGATGGTATAGTGTATACTCTTATGAAAAACAGTGATACATTTACAATTACAGTACGTTCAAGACTCGTTGTCACCCTTTCATGATAGTCTAAAGGATCTAGAACCAAACGGATATTCGGTCAACTTATATTATATTGATCCACATTTACGACTATTAATGCTCGTAAAAATAACATCATTAAAATAATGATACATACGGGTTTGACGCATTTGGTGCACTTCTCAACTTGTACACCATGCTCAAATGGTGCACTTAGCAACTAGTGCACTTCTCATATGGTACACTTCGCAACTGGTGCACTTCTCATATGGTACACTTCGCAACTGGTGCACTTCTCAATTGGTGCACTTCGCAAAAGGAGCACTTTTGAAGATGTGTAGAGATTTGGAAAATTGTCTAAAAATGAAACAATCTTTGGTTTTGCGCAGGTAATTTTCTTAATAATACAATCAACTAACACCCTTTCAAGTAGGTAGACACTTACTTAAACTTAAATAATTTTCAAAATTAACATAAAAAGTCACACAAAAGTAATAAAAAAATATGACAGAAAGATACAAAATTGCCTACTGCAAAATAATTATAACACAAAAATGATTGAAATTAAACGTTACATAATCACTATAACATTTTTATATTTTTTTACAATAAAAAAAAATTACACTCGGCAATAATAAAAACATGAAAGAAAAAAAATATTTACAGCAACAAAATTATCATAATAAACGCATGATAAAATATCATATTATATTAATAACCTTTGTTTATTAATTTAATTTCTTTTAGTTATTATTGTTAATTAAATAAATGTTTTAAATTAAATCATAGCCTGTTTCTCAAAAACAGTTTATAAATTAACCTTTGTTTCTATTTAGTCATTGTTACTATTAAATAAGTAAATAGATATAAATTTTACCAAAATCATATTTTTATTTATTAACAGAATATTCAATGTTACTTGTTTTAAATTACTTGAATAATTGGAGAAACGTAATCTTTTTCATAAAATGTTCCACCGTTACATTTCCGAATTCCAACTTACCTAATAGTTTCTTATATTTTCGGTCAAACATCACATCACGCTGTTTACGGTTTTTACTGACATTGTGAAATAAAATTTTACACGCACGCTTATCCCAATAGTTGCTTTCTATTTTTAATTTATGTACAAACATTATAAATTGGGATGGAAGAAGGCATGTATTTAGATATTTTTTGCGTGCCCTGTATAATGTGTCCTTGACGGAATGAAATGATGGTAGTAAAAAATGATATTTATTTTCAACAATGCTGCGCAACTTTATGTCATTCTCCTCAAATATTTTTTGGCAAGCCTAAAATCATTGCATACGGCCTTTTTTAAAAACGATATATGATTACGTAGTTTATTTGAAATATTATCTTGCCCGTCACAAGTATGTGCAGATTTTCTTATAACAATTTTCCTTGTTTCATCATAGGTAACTGAAGCATTGTAATGTTTCCTGTCCACACATGTCCACAAAGTTGTCCTTTTATTGGTCTTCTTTTTATTGTGTATATGTTCACCGCATATAAGAGTACTATTACCCCTTTGATTTGTATTAAATCGAACGTCCTCTTCATCCATCATGAACACTACAACTCGTATTGAATATACAATCAAGATAATAATATGTTAGTATATAAATGCTTAACAAACACAAAACAACACACTGAATAAAACCATCGTTTAACTAAATTTCTTGCTGCCGTACTCTTGACATTTTTGTGTTTTTATTCAAACTACCCTCATTTAGTTTTATATTGCATGCATATTGGGTTACCACTCTATAAAATAAAAACACCTAATAAAAGTACTTGAAAAATTGTATGTTTGTTTTATAGCATAATCACTTTGTTATTATTATAATTATTTTGCAGTAGGCAAATCTTTCTGTCATATTTTTTTATATAGTCATACTTTCGTGTGACTTTTTATATTAATTTTGAAAATTATTTATGTTTAAGTAAGTGTGTACCTACTTGAAAGGGTGTTAGTTGATTGTATTATTAAGCAAAATTACCTGCGCAAAACCAAAGATTGTTTCATTTTTAGACAATTTTCCAAATCTCTACACATCTTCAAAAGTGCTCCTTTTGCGAAGTGCACCAATTGAGAAGTGCACCAGTTGCGAAGTGTACCATATGAGAAGTGCACCAGTTGCGAAGTGTACCGTATGAGAAGTGCACCAGTTGCTAAGTGCACCATTTGAGCATGGTGTACAAGTTGAGAAGTGCACCAAATGCGTCAAACCCATACATACATATAGTGTACTAAGAATGCAAATTCCTTCTCTAAGAGAGCCTTTCTCTGCAGTCGGAGATCATACCAGTATGACGATGATGAATATGACGAGAAGAATGTTATCTTCTCAGACAAATACCGCCACATGAGGATCTAAGTAATGATCATATACTATGTAATAGTTCCCGAAAACGGAATTCTGCAAATTGTCTTCTTTGTTTACCTGCAGCGGAAAATAGATTTCTAGTTATTTTTTCGAGGTAAAACGAATTGCGCCTGTCAGCGTAGTGTTTTCAATTTGTTTCACAATCATAAACATGTTATATAGTGCCCTTTCCCAAAGGAGTAAGCAAAGGTATCTTAGTATGTCTTATCATAATCTCAATATATTAACGTTGTTTTGGTTGGGCCTGTTCTTAACCGGCCAAAGCACGGCCCTTGGGATATGTTGTCCTACATTTTTTTACATTGAAGGTTTCCGCCATAAGTTAAACCCATAAGCTGTGCTTTTATTTCAACCAGATTGGAAACGTGGCCAGCGCAATAAAATTTTATCTGAATATTTGGATAAACTCGGACTTCAACTAGGAGATATATGAGTTATATACCTACAATGAAACTTGCAAAATTTTATAAACTCTGCGTCAACTAAGCGTATAATTAATTACTGGTGTGTTGTAAAAATAGTATTAATGACTTCTGCACGACGAGTATGTGGGCTTGATCTCTACACAGGATAAAACTGAGTGTTAGGTATCCTTGGTTTGTAAAGTCCTCCGCGACACAGAGCTTGTTTCCTAGTGCGCGAGTGGTCTTTAAAAAAAGCCAGAGTATTCTGACAAAAAAACTTAGATAAATACTCTGGTATAAGTGGATGTGATCGCGGTATGATTAACGTTGCGATGATTGAGATTTAACAGCTTAATTATGCTCTGCTAAACGCATGAGTAACACAAATAACTTAGATGATGATTAGAAAATCGAAAGCAAGTCTTTCACTTTGAGGTAGTTTGAGTGTAGTTTAATCATAATACCTCCTTATGATCTAGGTGTTACGGGCAAAACTAATATCTAAGTAAATAGTACGGGCCATGTGCTGTCCCGGGAGCTACTGTCAACTGTATACTAGACTTCCGCCCTCGCTTCGCTTTGGTATCAAACGGACTAGCGAGTACTTGCGAGGAGTAGGTATTTATCGCGGAGGTATTGAAGATTTTGTTCTAAGTGTAGTATCAAAAGTTTTATTCGGTCTCACAACAAACGCCTACGGAAAATATCATAGCAATAGTGACATTTTGCATCATTAAGATTTACAAAGGCGCTTAATATTAAAATTATAAAAATGACTGAAAAATATAACATAATAAAATAAAAGGCTATGTTACCCGTCCTATTTGTAGCTTTCTACAGATAAAAGAATTTTTTAAACAAACAAAAATACAAAATATCAAATCTTTTCTCTTTGTAATAAGTTTACATAAAAAAACGACGGTTACTTTGTAATACACATAAATAAAATATAATAAAAATAAACACAACGCCCTAAATCGACTCTCTCGCATCTTGTCACTTCAAACTGTTGGTGTCAACAAAATTTGTTAAATATTTTACACAATCTAGTTATGAGTTTACCTTAAACTTTATTAATACACGATAGAAGATAATAATCGTGAAAACCTGGGTTCAAAACAAATAATAATGTCTAAAACTGCAATCCTATTTAAACAAGCACGATGATCATTAATGGATGATTCTTTGTATGAGAGGAAGTCCTGCGATGCATCCAATATTCGATAGAGCGTACCCAAGGACTTTTCAATAGTCTCATCATCTTTTTTTAAATGGGGCAATATAAATTTAGATGCGCCTATGCCTATACAACGGTTTTGTTGACGGTTGGATATTTCAGTAAATAGGAAGTTATCAAATGGCGATACTACTTTGACTTGTAACTTCAGCACGTATAGGCGCCGGATATGAAACATTCTTGAACAATAAATCAGCGAGAATAAAAAAATTAAACCACAAAAGTGCCTATAAACTATCAAAATAACATAGAGCTTTCGCCACGCCTACGTTTAACTCCGACTCTATGTATTATTGGGTCGTACCTGAAGCCTCGCTCGTAAAGTATGTCGGAAAAGAAAACTCTATAGTGCCTATAGACCCTTCTAATCAGAAATCTCAATGTAGCGCATATCGTAAAAGGGAAGACAGGTGCCAGAAGCCCAGCCGACTCTAGCAGGTACTGTCCTGACTCTTCAGAAACTGTCCTATGGAAGCACGACGGAACACCTTGACTTAAGTTACGGGATAAACGCCTTTATGACTCTAAAACTTACATTGTTTTTCTTTAACTGGGCAGTATACCTACGCGATTATAGCTCGTGTGCCTACACTGACAGTAGAAAACCACAATTGATATCTTAATAACACTATGAACGGAATGCCTACAGACACAATAGGAAATCTATTGTTTAGAAGTCACCAGTTGAGTTGAGTTTAGTTGAGTTAAAAGTTTAAACAATAATATCGAGCACTCAAGTAAAGTCGATTTTTCATTATGATGTAGATGAATAGGTCCGGAACAAAGGAACATTTTCGTTTTATTTCATAAGTTTTTAAGTAAGGAACTGAAATCACATATAGAACTTGCAGATCAAAAGTTTAAAAGGTGTGTTACTGTCATCTTAATCTTACCCCTGGACGTGCCGAACAGTTGGGAGCGTTCAACATCCTGACACATGACTAGTCGTTAAATTATGAATATTCAATAGACAAGTCTCCATAGATATTTTGGTGATGATTAGGTATTACATTATTCCCACAAGGGGCACGACAACTACTAGTCACATTGAATACTAAATACAAATTAATTCGGAGAATAATATTTGACGCGTTGATGTTTAAACAAGAACCGTAGTCGTGGTTGCATGTGGTACCGAATTGGACAGAACAAATATAAAATGAACCGAAGAGTTTGGAGGTTTTTTGTGGAGGTCCCAGCAGTGGGATAGTACAGGCTAGCAGTAATAGTAATTTGTAATCCGTAACAGTTCTTCTGCGATAATCGTTTTATTCTAAAGGAACAAAATTTTGCTAGTTTTATCAATATACGGGCAAGACCGTTAATGAAACTGGACAGTTTATTACTATAACACCATATTGTATTATGGTTGCAGTTATAAAATGTCTAGACGACACGTTTTTGAGGTCGCCCTCCTGATTAAATTATTGAAGGGTCAATGACGAATCGACGAGTCTTGCAAATAGCCAGCTACGGCTTCTGAGGCAAATCGGATAAGTACGGATATGACATTTTCAAAAGTCATAAGTGTTTTCTAAGCTTAATTTACATTACATTACTGAAAAAAAACATTGTGAAAAACGAGGATTTTTAAAAGAAAAAGTAAAATTGACAACTATCCTTCTTCTGTATGTAAGAAAGAAAGAAAGAAAGAAAAACAGTTTATTTTTCACATGAAGGTGACACACACAAGAAGTAAAAATAAATGTTTAGCCACAGTCAAAAAACACAAAAACATAAAACTGACATAAAAAAAACAGAGTACCATGGCACTGGACTTCACACAAGCTCGCGTGCAGATGTGCGCCACGTCCACGCGAAAAACTGGCCGTCACTCAGCTTAATGCTGAGGCGCTTCAAAGCGCAACAGCGCTGGTTTTCAGCGACAGCCCCGTGTGACTAGTGACGCCAAGCATTACAGTTGAATAAAAATTAAAATTAAATGAATATATATAATATAAGTAAATATTACATCAGCTACATATATAAGTTAAATAAATACGATACAATTATGTATATTTTATAGATAAATTAATTTATAGAAATATTTTATTTATTTATAATATGGCAACACATTACCGTCTCCGCTCCGGAACTGTCCGGTTTTCAGTCTTCACTCTTCAGTGAAAACCCCGGCAATGGCGTCAGCGCAGCGTCGGTCGTTAATGGCTGCCGTTTTCAAAACTTTCCAAATTTGTAGTAAGTGCAGTTTGAAATTATGTGTCAAAGTGTTGTGTATAGTGTGAGTGTAGTGAGTTTTGTGTATATGAAAACGTAAGCGTTATTAGGCAAATACACAGAATATGAAAGACATGTCGAAGAGAAAGTAAACACTCGAAAAAACCACAGGTGCATGGGCAGTCTTGAAAATTTAGCTGATAAAAAGACATAATTATGTAAAGCTGTTACAATTTGGTAAGTACTATCAACTTATTTATTCTTGCAAAGTAGAATGTACCTACATGACTACAAATTTTAGGTTGCAAATTTTATCTGACAATATTTAGCGTAGGTATCCATACCATAGCCACTCCTTTAGGTTATTAAAGTGAGAACACTATGTATTAATGAAAGCAGACAGAAACTCACATTTACAGCTCAGTCACACTACTCCAAACCTTAAAATTATCTGTAAATTATCTTCATTTTGAACACAATTAAATACACAATAATTAGAAAAAAAAAAAAAAAATATTATGTTAAAATTAAATTGGATAATAAATTGAAAATTATTAATTGATGAAGAAAATGAACATTAGAATATATTTATAAACCATCAGTAGGTATGTCTTTATTATTGTTTATTTAAATTTCTCATTTCAGAAACCAGATTCATTTATGACTAAACAAGTCTGTGCTTGGCACTCAATGTGGAGACAGGGTAAGAGGACATGCACTGCCACACACAGTGGGACACCGCACCTCAGCCACAAATTGCCCATAAACTGAGAGGTAATAATGATAAATATTATAAGAGAAAAAGAAAAAATAAATAAATAATAACAATAATAATATATTATATATAATAATTATAATTTAATATTGTGGTTTACACAAAAAACTTCTATTTTGTTGTGCCATACAGATTATTTTTAATTTGCTGATAAAATTTCTTTTTGATTTCAGGGTTCGGAGCGGAGGCGGCAGATCATTCCAGCAATGTGTGGCAGCATATCTAAAACTACCTCTGAATGCTGTGGTCTTGTACTTTGGGATGACTAGTGGATTGACTGCGGTTCGTATGTTATATTTAGTATTATCTTGTTTCCATTTAAGTTTATTGTATAAATAGTCAGGTTTATGTGTGTGCACTACTCCAAAAAGTAGACTGGCTAGGTGTAACTTCCGTCTGGCAGCCATTTTTAATATGTTGTTACTGTTTAGGTAAGGAGTAACATGACTATACCTAGGAACACTAACACAAAAGCGGGCACAAGCATTTTGTATACGTTGTATAAGATTTATTGTTCTGGACAGCAGACATGGACCATAAACAGTGTCACAGTAATTTAGTTTAGATAGTATTAAACTATCCATAAGTTGTATGCGTATTGGTATACTTAAAAATTTACGAATATTATACAGTACTTTCAGTCTGTAAAAGCAATTACTGAGCACCTTACTAATGTGAGCTTCAAATCTCAGTTCTGGATCCATTATTAGTCCTAGGTTTGTAGCCACATCTACTCTAACAATTTTATTACCCATTATTGTGACTTCAGGATTTGTTAACAGTATTCTGTTAATCTGGTGTTTACTCCCCAAGACCATAAATTTTGACTTGTTTGGATTTAACACCAATGAGTTTTGTTTTGACCATTGGACTACCCTCTGCAAATCTTCATTTATGTTTTGAACTGCCCTCATTGCGTCCGCCACCCCAAACGATATATACAGCTGGATATCATCAGCGTACATATGATATTTACAATGTACAAAAGAATGTATGATATCGGCACCATATAGAATAAAAAGCAACGGTCCCAAAATAGATCCTTGGGGCACACCCCTAGTTACGGGGCGGGGGGATGATAAAATTGATGAGCCATCCTCTCTACGCAACTCCACACACTGGGATCGATTTGTCAGATAGCTACTAAACCACTGCACCGCTTCCATTGAAAACCCATAATAGGTTAACTTTGAGAGCAGCAGAGCGGTATTAATAGCATCAAAAGCGCGGCTATAGTCCAGCAAAGTTAGAATTGTGCCCTCTCCCCTGTCACGCGCCTCAAGTATATTCCCCACTACATCTGAGAGAGCTGCTGCAGTACCTCTTGTCTTTCTGAAACCTGACTGATACTCTGGAAGAATTCGGTTTTGTTCCAAATATTCTATAACCTGTATGTACACCACACGTTCCAGTACTTTTGACAGGCAGGGGAGTATACTTATAGGTCTAAGATCACTTATGTTGGTAGGATTATTATTCTTTGGAATTGGACGAACAATACCACATTTCCAAGCCTCAGGAAATGCACCAGAAACTAAAGACCTATTTATTATATCTGTGATGACTTGCAGATTGGAAGGCAAAGTGAGTAGTATCATGTCAAGGCTAATACCATCTGATCCTTGTGCGTTTGACTCAAAACTTTCAATAATTTTTTTTACAGAGTTGGGTGTGACGGTCACTAAATTAAATTCATGTGGGCCATGTCTGTGATACTCAAAATACGTTAACTGTGAGATAGTAACATTGCACTCACCCGGGACTGTCAGAAATGATATGTTAACAGCGTCAGGGTCATCAAATTGCGCTGGCAGTTGGCGATCGTTGTGACTTGGTAGTACGTCTGTCTTAAGGTGCCGCCATAACAACTTGGGATTTTTTATGTTGTTATTAATATATAGTGTGAAATATGCTCGCTTTTCTTCATATAATGCTATGCTTGCCTGACGTTTTAGGTCAAGATAGTATGTTTTATGTTGATCCAATTTTGTCTTGCGGTATCTATTTCTAGCTTCGTCACGCAGTTTAAATATCAGTCGCACATTATCAGTTATCCACGGAGTAGGTTTGCCTTTAAAGGTTTTACTTTTTATGGGCGCATGTAGGTCAAATAATTGTGTAATGGCTGAACTTAAAAATTGTGTCATCACATTTACATCCTGCATGTGGGTGATGGATGCCCATGGGATAGACTCCATATCCATTGCAAAGTAATCTCCCAAAATATCCTTAATGCAACGGAATGTGACCCTTCTAGGTCTCTCCCTAATCTTTCTAAATATTGTTTGACATGTAATGAATGAATGATGGCCAAGTTCACTAATATGGTCCACAACAATGTTACTGACTCTAGTATCAGTAAAAATAACATCTATAAGGGTTTGGCTGTCTCCTACAAAATGCGTTGGAGTCATAATCACCTGTAATAGATTTAAGCATTCCAAAAATTCGTTTACTTTTTTTGTATTCATGTTAGCAGTGTCTAGCATGTTAGCATTGAGATCACCTAAAAAAATGATATGATCAAAGGGAGCCAAGGCAGAAATGCTGTCTGTCACTGCTTGTAAAAACTGGTCCATATCAAGCCATGGTGGCCGATAACCTGTACCCACAAGCAATTTTTTTCCCTGTATAGTAGTACTCATCCAAAGCTCTTCTATATTAGGATGTACAGGGTGTGTTCTAGTTTGTGTACTGATGCCAGACCTAATATAAAAGGCAACACCCCCACCACGGCCCCCACGAATAGAGTTAGGACGAGGAATGTGCCTTAACTTATACCCATGTAAACAAGGTGCTCTTCCTGTTTCGCCTGGCCTAAGCCATGTTTCATTTATTGCCATGATATCCACGGCATGACGTTCCATGGCAAGACGAAACTCATCATGACCAGTGCCCAATGACCCTGCATTTAACAAACCAAACTTAAGGTTTTTATTTCTAACCATTTTTATTTATTGTGATGTGTAATGTAATGTGTGTTGTATGTATAAATGATATGATGTTAAAATAAAATTTATGTCCTTTTCTGTAATTTGTATTCAACCAAAAAAAACAAAACAAAATTGTTGTATGAAATGAGTAGTTCGTGATATTAAGTGTATGTATTATAATTTGTGTTTGTATAAAATATGATAGATATATTAAAATTGAGTATTTTACAAACTTGTGTAAATAGTAAATGTAAAAAAAGTTATGTACAGTAAATATGTTAAGTGAATATATAAATACTGTAATGAGATCACTGTAATATGGATAGTGATTTGTTTGCCCATGAACGAGACACACATCCACACGCAATAGCAACATAAAAGAAACATCAAAAATGCATAGAAAGTACAAATAATTAAGGCTCATATCAATACAATTAGGAATTTTGACCATTGTAACCGAATACTCTTTGAATGTCCGATTCAGATTTGATCCACTGGGTGGGGTCCCCGGGCGCCCTGCAGGCAAGAACACGGCCTTTCTTCGTCCATGTGAACCTCCAGCCAGCGCTGGCAGCAGCCTCTCTCGCTTGACGAAACAACTGCCTGTTAGTTCGGGTGAGGCGCTCATTCAGGTAAAAGCGTTTCGGTGGGCCCTCCATGTTAAGGTCCTCTGTAGTGGCACCTTTACGCACTCGAGCACTCTTCAGCATCTCGTCTCGCAAGTCTCGCCGCGCCAGACGTACGATGAGCACGCGAGGTCGTCGCTCTGACGGTCCCCCTGCATTGCTCACATTTAAATTCCTGCCGCCAACTCGTTCTGCATTGACTATGTCACTCTCATGTATGGTGACTCCCAGCTTAACGCCTATTGCCTTCACTAAGTGTATAGGGGTTTCACCACTAAGCTCTGGCATATTTGATATTTCAATATCATTCGCCAAGAGCTCCTGGTCTCTCTCATTTAGCTCCCTCCTTAGGCTTTTAACTATTTTCTCCACTTCATCTGTAGTAGCAGTTGGCGAGCTGGGTACGGCCCGTTCTTCAATGGCAACGACCCTTGCCTCCAGACTGTCAAGCCGTGTGTTACAAGTTTGCAAGGACGCTTTAAATGCAGCCAATTCAAACTCCATTTCTTTTCTAAAAACCTGTATATCTGACCGAACAGCCTTCAGTTCTTCCATTAATAGCTTGAACTCAATATTCGAGTTCTGTGGATTACTTGTAATTATGGTAGAGGCTTGTTCTAGATCCGGAGTAGTATAACCCGTAGACTCATTTGGTGATCTGTCCGCGGAGCTGCACTCGTGCTGCGTGTTTTTTGATTGGGCCGATAAAACGATATTATCGCCTGCTATTTTTACTTTGCAATCAGGGCATCGCCAGGTGGAAGTTACGTTGCCTTTTGTGTTAACACAGGCTTTGTGGAATGTAATATTACATTTAATACATTTAGCGCCCTCTCCCGAAGACAAAAAACGACCACAAGTGCCACACTTTGCCATGTTATGTAGCTCAATAAATCAATTAGTTGTTATTCTATTTGTTTTTACAAGGTGTCACTATTTACACTACAGTAAACAATTAGTATAAGTAAAGTGTTGCACTAATCACTATTTGTTTTTTTTTTATTTTTAAAATTGTGAGGGTATATAATTATTTTGAGTAAAGTGTATATGCTAAATTATGTAAATAGATCACTTATAATTGTTTTTTATTGTTCACTTCAATATATATTGGAAACAAAGTCACTATGCTTATATTAAACCACTTTAACTTATGAAAGAACACTTATTTTATTTTAAAAGTACGAAAAATACTGACAGAGTACCAGTTAGCCAGACGTCACTTTTGACACTTTCAATGTAGTTAAGTACACAAGCATTTTTCCTACAGTGGGTGGATAAAAGGAACATCGTAAGCAGAAATCTAAATGTGTTGTGCACCTCAGTCTATTCCTTTAAAAGAAATCTATGACGCTATATTATGTTAGCTATAAAGAAATATCATAAAAAAATCAATATCGAATATTAACAATTCCATTCACGTTTTCGGGACCCACGAGTTGTGGTAATCGGCAGTTCTAGTTTCCTATAACATACCGGATGTAATAACCTCTTACATGTTACTATAATATTCCTTTTTATTTGTTGGCCATGACATACTACTTCATACTGGTGGGTATGATGGTCTAACTTCAAAAGCGCAGAAATTAAAAATCGAAAAACGCAATAGGTTTGTATACGATTTGGTTTAATTTGATAAATAAAGGATCGTATTTTGTAAGTTTCAATACTATTGAAGTTATTTGATAAAGAGCTTTTTAATCATTACATTTTTTTTATATTTTTTATGAACGACGCATGCCATTTATTAAGTTAAGTGGGACGCCAATGCACTTACGTGTTTTATGAACCACGTGCATTGCATTATTCGTTTAAAATACCTTATTCTTTCACACAACATTAAGTACTGAGAAGAGAATACATCTACGCTATCGAGAACTAATATAAACAAGATGTGCTTGGACACCCCTATTACCTTTTCGATTTTTATTAATCTTGTTTTATGCCAATAATTGATAAACGATCTGAATTGCTCGGTATAACATTCAATGAAACCTTGTAGTTACCAGTCACTTATATTTGGGACTAGCTTTCCACGGCGCGGTTTCACCCGCGTCTTTGCTTACTGCTCTGCTCCCTTCGCCAGTAGCGTGATGCCTATACCCTAAATAATTATTCAAATCCGACTGGTAGTTCCAGAGATCAGTGCATTCAAACAAACAAACTCTTCCGCTTTATATAATAGTATAGATAGATATAGATAATTATCCGTCACACACGTATGTTTTCATATTTTTCTATGCCCGTTTTAATTATTTTATAGAGTTCTTTACAAGTTTTTGTAGAAACGGCGACCTCAATTTCAACTACTTAGTTACTCCTGGACATAATATATAACTTGTCCAAGTATTGTCACTTTGACGGGCCGTGAACTGCTCTCATTTATCGGTTGGCCTGGACTAATTAAGGGTTGATGGCACAATAAACCATAATATTAGCAAAATAATACAACCATCCTACAGTCAAATGCATTTTAGCTTTTCGATCCCTTACATAAGGTCTTATTTCTGGCAAAAAATCGCTTACAATATAAGATCTAATAGCTGGCAAAAAGTCGATGTAAAATAACTCTACCTAGCCCTTCTAGAAACACGGCAAGATGTATGTTGGTACTATTCTCGGATCCTCTCAAGTTACGAATAAGTGCGTAAATACCAACTGTCCTAATTTCTATTTTAGTACATTTTCATCAAGTACGTCATATTAATTAATGGCAAATTAATGCAGGCCATCGTCGGTCATCCTTGGTGAGGCAGATCGGTTCGTAATGGCCTTGATATAATTAGTGAGTGAGTTAAATTATTCTAACGTCGTCGGCGAGAGTGCTGTGACGTCTCTATCAAACATCCAATATAGTAAACTAAGCTGTCTCTGTTCTTGGCTTTTTTTCTTTATAGGTTCACTTTTTCTCACGTATTTTCCTTCACCGTAAATCAGTAAGTTAATATAAGCGTAGAAATTACATTACAGTACGGAATTTAAAGAGCTCCTAGATTTAAATATTGTTGTCTCATGTTGAAATCAAGCCCTCGAAATAACAGCGCGGTGTCAGTGGCGAGACGACGACGAATTGATGATGTCACATACATTGTCCGTGCCTTTTCCCATTTACATTGCACATGCAGTCAGCTTCCAGTCTAACCGGTTGGTGACCATAAAAGCGCTGTTGATTTAGCTTACAAAAAGGACAATATACTTGCTACCGAAAGCACAATATATTTATATCGTTGATATTACACACTATTAACCAACAAAAACATTAGGTCTCCTTACCTAATGTTCATGTTACTATGACTGCGGTCTTCTATGAAGTAGTCCCCTTTTTGCAGTGAAATCTCTTTAGATTTTGTATTATTTAACAACGCTGGATCCTACTGTCAGCTTACCATCAGAAAGAGTAATCATTTTGATGTATTAGTATATTAAAAAAGCGGCCAAGTGCGAGTCGGAGTGCAACAGAATGGGTCTAACTCAGTCGATTTTAAAACAGAATGGGTCTAACTCAGTCGATTTTAAAACGATCTTTCTCTCTTCCCACATTAATCTTTTCACAAAGTAATTGCGACAGCTACATTAAATTTGCAGATTCATCGATTTGCGCAGGCGCAGCTATTAAACTAAAACCCTCTCGTGATGTCATATTACAAAACATACGAAACTCATAACATGTTATTATCGTGTATCGTAAAAGATTTGACCCAATGAACGCATTTGTATTGACGTCAAGCATCGAAAAGTGAAATTTAGTAGAAGGATCTATGTTGTTTATTATTGTACGTAGGTATTTATTGTTTTAAATACAACAGCAACGGACAACAACCATTGATTAGAATACTAATAAAATTAACTTAATTGACCTCTTCTTCTTTATTTAAGAGCTCTTGTCAGTGGAGCATTCGCTACAATCCTCTGTCCTCTGCTTTATTTTTAGCCTCTTAATATCACTGGCTTTCAAGATTTTGATTGACTTATAGTGTGACGCTGTTTCATATTGAGAATAAACAACGTAGCTTTCAAAATGATTTTCTGGTGAAAGTAATTCGCCTTAAAATGTTGTCGTTTCGTGTCAAGTGGCCAAATAACTTACCTCTCTTATTGTCTATCAACATTTTTGCTATGGTTTTTTTTTAATATTCGATTCCTAATTTGCAGCTTGCACGATAACTTTTGACAATCATATCATGCATACAAAACAGGTAAAATAATTTTGTATGACGCAATTTTGTTTATCCTAAAGCTGTCCCTATCGAGCGAGAGCACTTTTGGATCTTCTATTTATTTATAATTATAGATAGCAGTGGCGTGCATTTCATATAGGCAGAAAAGCACTGCCTATCTTTATAATTGCCTGAAATCACAATTTTAGCAACATAATTAAATAATTAATGCCTACTATCAAAAATCTATAATGCCTACCCTATCAAAAATCTCTGTGCGCGCCACTGATAGATAGATACTACTATAGATATTCTATGAAATATTTTTTAAATGTGTGTAAGCTTCAGTTGGAAGGAATGGGACGAATTGATCCAACAACCTCCACGATTCCCCTTCTTTGCCTTTATTGCCTTTTTCCTCGTGTCTGGCAACGAAATCAGATAAAATACATTATCACATGTATTTTATCTGATTTCGTTTGTCCCATTCCTTCCAACTGAAGCTATCATCTTAACCACTCCATCACTCATGCAGTCACTGTCAAATACTAGTTGACATTTTAATTTATGTTTGGCTGTGCTTGTTGCGGTGTTGCCCCCAATCTGGAATAATCATACAATACCAGGAAAAGAAATAAGATCGGAATGACGGATCCGAATAGGACCAATTTTGGTGTTTAGAATTTTTTTGCCACCAGTTGCTACTTAGGTGAAAAATCTTTCATTTACAAAAATTCAAAATCAAAACTCAAAATTAATTTACAGCTTGATTGAAAGCGCTTTGACAGGTGCCTGGACCTGTCGCCACAGTGCTGCTACCTTGTGGGCGCCATTTTAAAGATCCCTCATTGAGAATGGTACGAGAGTTTCGAACACAGGACGATAAATAGGAAAAAGCGCTACTAACAAATAGTACTTTGCTTTGACTACCAACACGTCCACAAAGCATGATAAAGACGAAGAAGGAGGATGGAATGAGAGGTTCGTCACTATATCAAGGTCATAGTTAGTAGTAATAGACTAGTAGATTTGTCATAGTGACTAGATAATCTAGAACAAGGCAGCAGACTGTCATTTACAAAAGGAAAAGCAGCACTATAATGTACTATTATGTACTATGTACATCTTTTAACCTCACATTACTATCTAATGTAATCAGATCATAGTTTTTGAGTTTTTAAAGATTTTATTATACTGCTATGTTTATTAAGTCCCTATCTCTTGGTGAAGATCTTAGATAAGTTGTAAATAAACAGATATTTTATTACCCACTAAAATATTATTTTTACTAATATTGTAAATGTGAAAATATTATTATTCTACTGGTTGAACGTACATCAAAACAACAAATTGTAATGATAATGACTAGACAGTGAGCGAATGTCTGCTTGTGCTTGTATTAAAAAAAAACCCGATATTATTAAATTTATGCCGGCAGTCTTATTTTGAGCTACTCTTAATGACAGCACTTCAACTGTTGGGATAGTCTATGCAAAAATGATTACTGTCAAGATGTTAATACTTTATCAATGTCTAGAGGGGTCCCACAGCTTCTTTCGCGCTTAAAATGTGATTGGGCTCCATCGAGAACCAGACCGATTTTGGGATAAAAAGTAGCCCATATTCGTCGCCGGCACCGAAATTATCTACATACCAATTTTCATCGAAATCGGTTTAGTTCAGTTCGCCAAGTGGCAACACAAACACGCACACAACGCACGCACGCACACAACGCACGCACGCACACAACGCACGCACACACACACGCACGCATTTATAATATTAGTAGGATTACATTTAAGTGTCGAAAACTCTACACTGCTCATAAGAGGTGCAATACCACTTTAAAGAACAAATTTATTTTTTGTTCACATTAGCAAACTCTTACTAGTATTTTGTAATTCATGCTAACACAATTATGCCTTTTTGTACTAACATTTTAAGCACTATAATTTTTTTTGCATTATTATTGCACTATAAAACTAATACTAAATGTACTCTCTATAAAATTTAAAATAGGGATTTCCTACTGCATATTGTATATTTTATAATGAGATGAAAAACATTAAACTCTTTTAATCTTAACTAACACATTACCAACTTAATATTACCATATATTATTATGCCGTAGGGTTGTTGTGTGAAATATTTTATTTCTTCAAAATAAATGGCCTTTGCATCTTTATTTGTGGACAACAATTACATTATTTGGGCAAGATTGAGTGTCTTGTTATTAGGTATTAAATTCTATAATGCAGCTTAGATGTCCAATGTGTGCCACCAAAATTATCATACCAGTGGGTTAGTATTATGAGAGGTAAGTATCATGAGAGGCACCAGCAAAACTGATGTTCTGTGAACATATGGTTAAGAAGAAGTTTTGGATTTGATTCCTGAGTCAGATAAAGTAATAGTTAGTGTCTGATCAGCTTACAGTCAGAAATTGTGCCAAAGTTGGCTAATGGTGGATTTTATGCACCTCTGAATACCATTTTGAACAACAATAATAGCAGTTTTCCTATTAACTTGCACTTCACAATAATAACGATAGGTCTAATCATACTTAATCTTCAATATTTTTTACAAGATGCAATGAAAATTAAGACCTGAAAACCATTTACTTGCTTGCCAATCCACCAGTATGTAAATAAACTATTATTTAATAACAAAATCTGGAGTTATACAAGATGAAAGTAAAAAGTGAATAAGTTACTAGAGAGAAAAGAGAAAGGAATTTCAAGTCATTAGCTTATTTTATGATAATATAAAACCATATCTTTATGGTTATGAAATTTAACGTGTGCTCAACAACTGTTTTTGGAAAATATATACATTCTACAAAACAAAGGAACTAGTAAAATTGTTAATGTGGGTGCCAGAATTGCTAAATGCAAAAGCAGAACCTACATAAATCCATAAAAAGTATCCATACACCCTCCTAAATAGTACCGATGATATATATAGAGTATATTGTATTCCTGCAATTCAATAGATCATGATACATGAGTAGATAATGTTAAGTGACATCTCTTTAACACCAGAATTAGGTATAGAAATACAAAATATAAAAGTACTATAAGAATACTACATAGTGTTAATTCTGTCAGAATACTGTTAAATCACATAGGGTAAGGCTGTTAAATCACATACTTGCAAACACAGAAGGAAAAATAGATTAAAATATATCATATCCCAGCTGATTTATGTCAGATTTACATGTTTTCATTGCTGTTGTTATTTCCTTAATTGATCAATGAAACTTAAAATAATTCGGGAAAATTTGATTTTGATTAAAAAAGACTTATGATCCTATCGGCCGCCATTTATTGAAAGTGTCATAAAGTATGGTAACTACTTAACATCAGGGGAAGTGTAAACTTGTTGCCACCTTAGTAGGTATAAAAGAATGAAATATTACAGTTACCTACCTATTTATTTATCAGTTTATTTGAGCAAAAAACATGTACTTGAAACATATCTACTTATTTTTCTTTATGATTGGCTACTTTTCTGTGATTAGGAAGATCAATGTGCTTGCATAGTTTTATTGTTAAAACATATTATGCTTACTTTAAGTCTAAATAGTAAAGTGATAATCTTGTTAAATATGACTGGCTAACTTTAAGACAACTTAAACGTTATACAAACTTTCAAAATGAATAATGATTAAGTCGTAATGGCCTGATTTGAAATATATATTACTCTACAGAGTAATAAATTTAAATTTTTCATTCATAACAGAAAACATAATGAATAATCTTGTATAAAGTTATGGATAAAATATGCATAAACAAATTCAAGCCTTGCAAAGAAGTAAGGTTAGTTAGCAGAGCTGCTGCTTTCCAGGTGCTGGCCAACTGCCACATTTTGCCTTTAATAACTCATTTCTATTATAGATATAGTTCTATCTTGACTAAATGGAACAACCTTCTCAAGGATATGATGTGCTGTATTTGTTTCCTTAATCCAAAACTATATACATAAAGTATACAAGTCTCATATCAGCAAGTACATATTTGGACAATTTCTACTGTCATGCACTGCTTCTTATGTAGCTTATAATCCAGTTATTGTCTGTTTTATATAGTATCAAGTGTTTACTTTAATTGCTCATATTAAAAATTAATTTGAGTTTGTAATGACTAATGACTCATAGAGGACTACCAGATTTACATTGTAATGTTGTTTTAGTAACAACCACTTTATAGTATACTTACATGCTATACATAGAGTACTACTGGTTGAGGAATTAAATGTATTGTATTACTTACCTATTGGTTTTAAAATATTTATCAACCAAGGCTTTTATTTATCTACATGAATTTACTTTCCACATCAATCAAGCAATTTTCATTATAATAGACGCGTGTAAACCATACGTTACCTAATTAAAATGTAAGTTTTAATGAGCTGCATACATTTTATGCGTTTTATGTTTTTCTCCGTAAAGATCTAACAACGAAATTGATATACGGAGGTAGGTATTTTATACGATGAAATACAAGGGCATAAAACATAAAATTACAATCTTACCTCACCACTTCGACCCGCAGGGGAATTTTCTTCGATCTCGTATATAATATGTGGCAAACCGGCTTCGCCAAGTAAAGAGAATCCGAATCCCAAATTGTCACTACGATTCAAAACCACTAGTCTTTCGTCAGCCATATTCAGTGTACAGCAGCATTGATTAGCATCCTTCAAAGGATTTCACACAAGACTCACTTTTAGAAAACTTCATGAGGAAGTGTTTTGAAAGGATTTAGTCTATTTTAAAATGAAAATGTTCATAAATTACAACACACGTTAAAAAGCAAGCGCACCCAACCAAAGCGAAGACACTTGAAGACAGCTTACAGCTACACAGATAATTAACTATTTTGAAGTTTAGTTTCAAGATGTCATTCTCATGGCTTCCACTCACTTTAGATTTTTAGGCGAAGATATTCTATAATCATTACAGAGCTATACTAAATTTATAAAAGTAACACACGACTAACGAGGTATTATTGTTTTAAATTTTAAAATATTTCGTATTTTATTTCGAAGTTTATGTCATGATACAAATTAATTAGGATTATTTATATATAATTAAAAAAATAAAATGAATTTAATTTTTTTATTGGGGTGATAGAAAAATGTATAAAACTTTTTATTGAACATTTAATAATGAATTATAACTATAAGCTGACATTTATGTCAGTTAGCTAGACTTTTGAGATTTTTACTTTTACTTGCGATTTATCTATTGCCCATTAACCTATAATAGTAAATCTGCCGTAAGAAATCCTACACGGAAGACTAGGCAGTATGGTCGAAAGCCTGCCCTTTAGGCAAATAAAGAAAAAAAAAAAAAAAAAAGTAAATCTGCCCTTTGAGCAAATAAAAAAAAAACTATAAAAAATGCGGTATCGTGATAGCTGTCAAATGCAGGTACCGGTACCAAAAATACCGGCATCTATACGTCCATAGTACCCTTAGAGCATTAAACCAACCGGAGAGGCCACTGACAGGCGTACCCCTCTAGTGCCGTAAATAGCCTTTTTTGCGCCCTGGGCGAGCTTCTATAATGCGCCCTTGTATTTTTTAGATATTATAGGTACCCTAGCGCAATGCTATGTATAGGCCTACTTTATTTTATTTAGGGTGATAAAATAAAGCACAAGGACTGAGTGAGCAACAGAACTTGATGTTGGTGGACCAATTATCTAGGATTTCGGAAGAAAATTCTTTTTTTTTAAAGAACTGATGTGGGCAAACAAGCAGACGAGCCATCTGATGTTAAGTGGACCCTTCGCCTATTATACCACCCACTGTATCTCACTCACTAAAACTCAATCGCAAGTTCACTAGTGCAAATGCGTTGCCCACCCTGATGCTTAAGATTTAATTTTTGGGCCACTATGGTTTTCATACTTCTATAATATTTTAAAAAATCTTTATATCGCCCGCCCGTACCCGCCCGCCGCTTAGTCTCCGACCGACCGTGTAGCCGGCCGGCGGCTTAACTCCGATAAACACTAAACAAAAATACGCTCGTGTGCTCCCAAAAAAATGAGCGCGATGTTTTGTCCAATTTAATAGACGTTTTTGATGATACTGGCATGTAGGTACGTATGTGTTGGAATCGAGCACTAGGGGCGCAGCGGGAACTTATCAGGAGCAAACCAAAAAAATAATAGTCCTGCCTGGTCAGGCCATTCTTGCGCCCCCCAGAGTCTACGCCCTGTGCCTGGGCACCGGTGGCACCGCCCTATTTACGGCACTGCCCCTCTGCCAAAGGTACCAGCCCACTGGTCATACCCGTTATATAAAACTAGTTGACGCGCGTTCCGCATCATAAGTCACATAACAGTGCATGCGTAATAGCGTCTCAATAGAAATGCCGAATTGCAGTATATTTTGGTGTAAAAAGCGTTCAGCGACATCAAGTCTACAAAAGGATAATATTACATTCCACCTGTAAGTATTATTTTGTTCTAATATTATTAAATAAGGCATTAAATTAGCAATTTAACCAAATAAAATGCTAATCAACAAGTGTTGCCAGGCTTATCATCAATACTCCAATCTGGGGTAATATTTTAGGTTGAATTAACATAAAAACTAACCTTTCCTTTTTTATATCTCGCCTTGTTGACATATCTAATAAGTTTCATTTTGGATGTACATTATTGTGTCACCGTTCCCATATTTATTTATTTTTAATTAAAACCAATGTTTTTTTTACCAATTATTGCACAAAATAATATTAAATGAACAAGTAAAATGAGATTATAAATCCAAATATACAAGATTAGTGCACTTTATTCCGAAAGATAATTGCTCTTTTCTTACAAAAATAAGCGTATTTATTTTAAGAAACTGGTCACACTTTAACATAATTAGAGATGAGACAGTTTAATCACAAATATCGATATTGGTTTTCCAGTATTAAATTAATTTTTTTTTGTTTGTTTTAGATTTTCAAAAGAAGCAGCGCCTCGAGTCGCTTGGGTCCAATATTGTAGGAACCATATAAGTGGGTTCCTAAGCGTACAAGTATCTGACTAACAGCTTAAAAGACAAAGCCTTCTGTGCTGCCAGCACTGCTACCTCCTCCCTACCCCCCAAGCGGCGGAGAGCTCAGTTTTTAGCAAGTAAACTCGCTGTGCGCTACCTCCTCTTATTGCATTACCTAGGATTAGTTAAACTAGATTTATAAGGTTAATTTAAATTGCACAGTTTTTCAGTATTTTATTATACCTACTTAAATAAAGACTTTCTGAAATATATTCTGTTGTTTTTTTGTTATCTGAACAGATAAAATATCTCTCTAATAAAAATCTACTCATACATTCTCATGTCAGTGTCTTGTTACTATGTAATCAGAACAAAATCCTCCAATTACAAGCTCTGCTTAGTTGGAACGAAATTTAATAGCAACAGACAATTAATTCAAAGTATTATTTGGTTTGAATATACATACATACTTAGGAATAATACACGTAAAATTGACTCGTAATAATTAATTACAATCTTTAATCCACACTAGAACAAATTTCAACAGGTGGTGGTTATTGAACATACATCCTTGTGCGCAGTAGTAAAATAAAAAAAAAGAGTGGGTACCCATGTACGCACGTAAGAAGTTATACTTCTTTGGCATAACAATCCAAAAATACCAAATAATAATACAACGCATACATACATAAATATTTGAATTGATATAAACGCCAATATATTTTTTATTTATTCACACAGATTATTTGTACTGATACGACACACAAAGATCCGCAACTAACTTCAGTGTGTAAAAGGTTCGCAACTAACTTCAGGGTGTTGCTTTTTTCTGTCGGTGTGCGCGCGCATCGTAAAAATTCACTTTCATCATTTTGCCCAATCGCGCCAAAAAAAGTATAACTTCAAAAAAAACGGCTAAATGCCAGTAGGACTCGCGCGCCGAGGGTTCCGTACTATCAGGGATCGGAAGTATTGAATAAACATTAGTAAACATAGTAGGAGAGCCCGACCGCATAACCAGATTTGTTTGTCGAACAATGTTTAACAAATAAATTTAGCCCGACCGTACGACGGGCT
Source organism: Parascotia fuliginaria (assembly GCA_963082885.1). Classification (NCBI taxonomy): domain Eukaryota; kingdom Metazoa; phylum Arthropoda; class Insecta; order Lepidoptera; family Erebidae; genus Parascotia; species Parascotia fuliginaria. The sequence continues at coordinate 4,265,847 of OY720179.1, forward strand.
TTTTTGATAATAATTACAAAAAAGTGTGCTAGTTAGAAACACTGTTTTATTCTTCCTGTAATATTGACATAAACATGAATTAACAGAATTACTTCTAGTTTATGAACTATTTACCTTACTTTCATCTATTTCAAAGTGCTTAAATAAAAAAAAACCTTAAAATTATAATAGATTATTATTACCTAAAACTGTTGTATATAATATAAGATAATGCTCATTTTAATAAGCAAACATAATAATCATGAAAATAATTAAATCTTTCGCGTACTTATATGAAATCCTAAACATCGATACTAAATATCGACAGAGTCAAGCTCTAACTGTTTTACGCTAAGGAAGCGTAAACTGATAGATGTCCCTGTGTGTGAATGTGATTGTGTGTGTTTAGTTTAAGCTAGTGTGTAATAATTTTATTGTGTGCGTGTATAACGACGCGATTTAAAAATGCATTAGTAGTTAACATTGTAATTAGTGTGCGTTGCTCGCGTTACCCCGTCCCCCGCCGAAAGTGGCAGACTTTTGCGCAAGAGAAATAGAGCGCGTGTCCACTCCTGTTGGTTTAATGCTCTAAGATATTACCGGTATTTTTACCGTTACTTTTACCATTTTGAGTAAGTTTTGTTACCATCGCTATTGCAACGTTGCCGTTACGTCGAGTACGCGCGGCCCGCTGGGCACTTGGGCAGGCAACCGGGGCGCGTTGTAGGCTGCATGAGTTTGCAACAACGAAAGTATCAAAACAAGTATCTATACTTTTTACCGGTAATTGTTATCACTATTACTATTACATCTGGAACTAGACGTGTCGTGGTTAGCGACCTATGCATGGTACGTTGTTTATGAATTATTGAAATACGGATGTGGTCAGCGACTTTTGAGGCTGACTGTACATTAAAAAATTGATATTGGTTGCTTGTTCTTTAATTTAAATTGGCACAAAAATACAATTACTTATAGTAAATTGTCTAAGTACAGTTAAAGTCAATGCAATATTTTCGAAAAAATAATTTTAGTATTATTTTCAAATTTACTGCTCAAATTTATGCTCAAGATCTCATCAAGTTATGATGAATCATGCTAAACATTGTTGAAATGTTGTTGTGTAATCAAACTAATCAAACTACAAATAGTTTTTTACGCAGGTACTAGGGAAACTAGAGATATCGATACATATCGAAATCGATATAATAATATATCGAATTTAAGCGATATCGATATAACGGTCTAGAGCGCCGCTATATCGGCAATATATCGATATTTATTTTTTTTAAACTTGTACGAATCCAATATGGTTTTAGTTTTATTAGTTGTATGTAATATATTATGTAGTATGTAATTGTTTATAGTTTACCGTTAAGGTACAAGTTGGTAGCCGACTGCACACAGCAGCAGCAGACGGCGTGTCGTCATGTCGCCACGACACGTCGTTGTGTCCTGTCGCTGCAGTTATGGTTTCAAACTCGACTGCAGAACAGACGGCAACAGCAAATGGAATCCAATTGGTTCCGAGTGTTCCGTAAAACATGATGTCTGACGTGTGCGAAAATAGTGATCGCAATTTTTTATATCTTTTATTAGAAGAGGAAGAAGAATGACGACGATGATTTGTTTTTATTATACCGAAAAAGACGAGAAGCCACACGTCCTATGCTTAAATGATTATATAGTTTTGTGAGATGCATCGTACAGTATGTGAAGTTGGGCCACCTGATTTATGAGTTTATCTTCTTCAGAATCGGAAAAATTCATTTAGAAAAGAAATTCGCTGGGTTTGGCGTTGTTCCGGCGTCAGCCGCACTACTGATCTGCAGTTGGACGACTCTGCCGTCTGCCGCTCGACGACGCGTCGTAATTTCATAGAAATACATAGAAACCAGCAGTGTCGCTGTGGCACGTCGTTTGAGGCAGCTCCATCTCGTCCGCTACCAACTTGTACCTATAAGATAAATAATAATTTTGGAACTAAGAAATAAGTATTTTAATAAATTTATTGAACAATGTTTAATTCCAGTATTTTGTACCAGCAATAGAACCTAAAAACAGTAACTTTGATAGTCTGCCAACGATTTTTTTTGGTTTCCTTTTTTTTCGAAAAGGCAAAGGGACCTACCAGCCATGTTATTGGTAGATAGTTTTTGCCATATGATTTATCGGCACGCATGGTGGATATTGATATATACCAAAAATATCGATATATCGATATTTATTGGTTTTCCGATATAACGTTGTATCCCTAGCCAAAACAGTCGGCATCAGTGTGACCATATGTGGCAGGATCCTGCCTTTTCGGCAGGATTAGTCCTTTATTTTACTCTCTGGCGTATATGTTTGACGTTTTAGAAATCTGGCATTATTTGGCAGTTTATAGAATTTAAGCTGGCAGACTTGGCAGCACAGCTTATTAAAAGGAGTTTGGTGCAGTATCGACAAAAGAAATAGCATTAGGGAGGAATTTTAAATGACAATGGCAACATTAGCAACAATAAAAGTAAGACCTTTAGGATTGGGGATGTCCCTTATCATCTCTAATTGAATTTGTAGTTCATTTCATTGTGAGCCTTAAAGTGCTGAAAAAAATATTTATAATGATTGTGTCTTTAGTAAACTTTTCAGTTGTTTTTCTAATTAGTCGGACTAGAAAAACTGTAAGAGATGCAAAATTTTCATTCGGATTTCGTGCGGTGTGAATGTTTTGAAGATACTGTACACCCCGATACTGATGTAAACCTGTTGAAGACTCCACCAAACCAAAGTGTTCCCTCTCGCTCCGAGTCGGATATAAGGAAACTTTATGCAGACGAGGCTTTTCAACTTAATATCACTCAGCGAGCTAAACGTAAATATACCTCGAGTGAGGTCACCGGCGACGAACTTGAGACCTTTAAGAATGAGATTAGAGAAATGATGAGGGAAATGTCCTGTGCTCATAATTCTCGCTTAGATAAATTAGAACGTCACATGATGGAGATAAAAAACCATTATGCGGATATTAAGGCAACCACCCATGAACTGGAAAAGACTATGACATTCGTCTCTGATCAACTATCGTCAATCGAAGGTAAAATAACAACCCTGGAGAAAGAGCGAAATGCAATGGTTATCAAGTTGTCAGCGTTGGAAGAGAAATTAGAGGCATGCGACCGGAACCTTGTCAAAACTTCTATTGAAATTCGTAATGTGCCCAAGAGAGAAAACGAAACAAAAACTATGCTCTACGAAATGATTCATCACCTGTCAAAAGAACTCGAAATCTGCACTGAGTCCAGCTGCATTCGTGACATAGTGCGCCAACCATCAAAAAAGGAAAATAAAACGTCTAATGTTATGATCGAGTTTTCGAACACCCTCATGAAGACCAATTTCCTAACAGCAGTTAAACAGTATAATAAAAATAACCCAAAAAATAAAATAAGCTCAACCCACTTGGGTTTACCTACTTCACCCCAGATACCCATATATATTGCGGAGCAGCTGTCATCATATACCAAGAGATTGTTTTATCTTGCAAGAAATTATGCTAAATCGAATCACTACAACTTCTGCTGGACATCAAACGGTCGTATCATGCTGAAAAAGGATCCAGATAGTCAACCGTTTCTAGTAAAAAATGAACAACAGCTGCAAAAACCTGACTCATCCAATCCAGCATGACTACGCATGTACAACTTTTTATTATATTACGTTACTGTTTTCATATTAATTAAGACAACACTTTTTAATAATAGATTTAGCACTTCTAGTATAATCACAAATACACACACATTCTATGACTACCAATACCGACACATACCACAACACTCAAATACCAACCTTATAAACTACACAACACAAACAAAATATCACTCGCATACACATATATTACTACCACCACATTGTATCTGTTTATCTAACGATTTATTCACCCTTCATACTCGCTTGTGCAATACACAACAACTGCGACAACTCTCAACTCATATACGCGCCTGCCATACTCACCTGTTAATCACGAATATCTACTATTTTGCGACATTAATAACCACCCTTACATCTAATAATATGTATATTATCGGTTTACCACGGAGCCCAACCCCTTTTCGAATACCTTTACTACCTAAAATTCGATAACCTTCAAGACCTTCATAATGATTTGGATCAAATTTCAATAGCTAACTCAT